>JAVJAQ010005646.1:494974-1188899 GCA_032362365.1 Zygogramma bicolorata
AATATTAGAGATCTTGTTTTCGTCTTCATTGAGTAATTATCTCCATTGATAGTTCTCACTTTCACACTAGAGGTTCCGATAGTACCCAGCTGGTGCTCGACACTTTTCGAAAATATTCCCTCTTATAAATTCTAAATGGGAATATATGCCCAAGTCAAAAAGGACCCATGTGAAACAATACCCCAATGAAAGTTCAATGTTTATTGAAATCCTGTTATTGGCCATGGAGATATGGGGATGAATTTGCAAACTCGGAACAAGCTGTATACTACTACTGTACGTTAATATCAGTATGAGTAAAATATCATATAATTGCTGCAGTATCGTAGTATTCATCCCAGCAAATAATATTTCCATTTGGTTTGCTAACTATCGCATATGTCTTTAAATAATGCTATTGTTAAGTTGAAGTTGAATATACTGTAGTCAAAAAAAGGGAAGAAATGTATTTGCAGTGTTCTCAGAAATGAGTACCACAGTGACGTTGTGAGAGTATCATGAAAAGGGAGCTTCTCAAAAATGTGCGTATATTTGGGGAGGTTTTTTTGTCTCCATTCAATAAACTACCTTCATCTACACCCGTTCTCTAATAATACACTTATATGCCCACAACCCGTTTCATAATGAAATCCATTACGATACAGATTTTTCATTACGATATTACGATACAGATTTTCAACCAATAGAAACACATTATTTTTCAATCAAGCATGATGTGCATGCTCTGCATTTGACGTTTGTCAAGTCAAAACCGGTATAGGTATTGAACTTTTTAAGAATATAGCCAAACTTCGATAATCATAACAAAATGTTTGATACCAGCGATATGGGAGAATCACCTTCGACACCTTCACCGACAGAAATACAGTTAGAATGATTAAATTTTTCATTTGACAAATGCATGATTTATTACTTATTTTTTCATCAAATATTGTGAGCTCTCCGTCACCTTCGGCTCGTTCCGTATCCCGGTTTATGCTCATGTATTAATAACCATCATTACACGATCGTTGCATAATATAATATTTCTTGAACTGATTATCTGAAAACTTCAACGCCAATGGTGTTTGAGCGGGATTTTGAATTTTGAAATTATTACAGTGATAGAATACTGAAATCGAATACATATCGGTTGCTCACACGACATTACCCTAAGCGAATCAGATATCGGTTAAAAAATATATTGGATGTATCTACTTAAGGAACGAGGATTTCAAAAATGGCGTACAACTTTTCTGTTCGTCGTTTCATAAAAATATTTAGTTTCGTAGAAGTAAATGATGCAGAAACATTCATACTCCAAGCACTCTGTTGTTCAAAAATCGAGTCCTCAAGAACATATCTTCATATCACTCCAGTCAATGGGGGTTTTTGCCGTGCAAAAGGTGGCGTCATTCTGATTTTGGGATATGTCATTAGTTAAGGAATCAAAGTTTTCGACCTTGGAGGCTGCGCGCGATCCGCCACCTTGAATTGAGGGTACGACAAATTGGTTTTTCCGATTTAACAACTCAATAGTTGATCCCACGAAAGAAATATTTCATTCAACTTCAAAGAAGACAAAATTTCCTACAATTTTTCTGTCCACAATTATATCCGTAAGTCAAACGGATGGCGAATTACAGCGGACGAAACGTGAATATTTTTCCAAAAGGTCGTCAAAGTCCTCGTTTTCCCATTTTGTGAAATGATTTTCAGCTATTCGTTACCTAAGTATTGATTTTCAGCTATTCTTCACATAATTATTACATTTTGTAAATCCAAAGCTAACTCATTTTCACACCAAGAGAAGGTAGAGCTAACAACGATTTGTTTTCAATTGTATTATCCTGATTGGGCCTCATATTTATATGTTCTTGTTCGAGTTTGATTCGTTCATTTCTTCTTCCTTCACGGCCTGGGTCGGTTGATGGTGTCTACATCGTCGTCATCAATTTCACAGTCATCTCTGTTGTCTGCCGTGTGAATGTGTGCTAGCAGGTGGTATGTCGTCATCTTCATCATCATTGTCGAGGACAACTTCTGGTACATTTTCTCAAGATTTGCCGTTGCAGAATCCGCAAACAACGGAGCACTTCAGCTCACTTTTCTTTCAGCCACATGCGGCACCAGGAGCCAGGTTGTATTTGTTTCTCATTGATAATTCGGCAAACCGTTGGTGCAGGATATCTTCCAAGGTTTCCTCCTCCACGTTTCCACCACACAAAGCATCGAGAAACCATACTCCAGCATATTTGAGGACTTGTACTTTGGTATTCGGATCTTTAAAGAGGCTAATGTTTTCATTTAGTCCTTCATTTTTCTTGAACAAGCTGAAGAAATTCCATTATCTCTTGGTTGAAGAGGAATGACGTCGTGTCACAGCCACTGAATTCGTATAGAGACCATATATGTTTCCGGCTACTTCTTTCACCCTTGAACTTCTTGCCAAATACACTCTTCCAGCAGTCTTTCTTCCCCCCGTTTTGCATAGGAAGATGTAATTCATGGACTATCCTAACGCTGTCAACAGCACCAAAAGATCTACGTCTTCACCCACGACGAAAACAGCGTGATGAAGAGGTGGAAATCGCTGTTACAGTCAGTACATCGGCATCTTCATCAGCTCGCTCAACCGTAAAAATGGCCGCTCAGATTTTTCAAATCACGGAAATCAAGTGAATTCTGTTGTTTTTTTTTTCATTTCCCAAAAATCGTTCTTGAGATACTTGAAACGTCATTGTCTCATCGAAAAGAACTTGCTCAGATGTCTGCTTCGTCGTTTGGCGAGGTCTTTCTGCGCTCTCGCTACTTTTCTTGTCACCATAAAATGTATATCCATAAAAAACAACTACCGCATTAACCGTTGTAATTTCGTACGTTTTAAACGTATTTTTTACAAATCGATCCGAAAGCAGCAGCGATTAATTATTTATCATTATAATGTTTCTAGTGTACAGCAGGAACAGTTACTGACGATAAATCTCCAGAATGCGCCTGTGTTCACGATTTCCCCGTAATACAGTGGATTTCAAAAGAGTTCTCGACACCTCTCTCTTCCACTACAACTTGATCACCTTCTTCGAGACCTAGATCGCAAAGAAAGGAACATTCTGTCTAGGATATCACGAAGTGTGTACAAATACACTAACACCAAACTGATATCCTTTGCACTCGACGCGCGTTTCGATAATAAGGCTAGGTTAGGTTATTTCAGGAGAAGAAAATTGATACTGATCATAAAGACTAGGTCTAGCAATTCATATGATTTATAATAAGGTAGTTCAACGAATATCCGCAAAGTTCTTCAGTCAGATATACTTTGTTTGTTAAAATAAACTAAAAGGAATAAGTCGAAGTCCACATCGGGCCAAAATACTTTGCAGGTAGTTGTTGCGCACATTATATAAACAGCTATCCAAATAACATTATTGGTTTATTTTTACAAAAATCACCATAAAAAGATTGAGGTGGACGATTCTTTGAAAAAACGTACACGTTTCGTCCACTGTAACTCTCCAAAAAAATTTTGTTCTCTTCAAATTTGAATTGGACATTTTCGTCGTGGGGTCAATTTTTAAGGAGTCAAGTTGGAAAAACCAATTTTTTGCACCTTTAATCCAAGATGGCGGTCCGCACGGACCCCTCCCAAGGTTCAAAACTTGGATTTTTCATCAGCGTCCCTAACCTAATAACATATTCCAAAATCAGAATTACTTCACCTTCAGCATGGGGAAGGCCTTTTTAGCTGCCTAGTTATTGGAGTATATGAAGTTCTAGAAATTTACTCGAGGTTAACCTCCCCAAATATTTGCATGTTGTTGAGGAACACCCTGTATTTTGGTTGAAATTTTTATTGATGTTGTAGACACTTGAGTGGTCGAGGATTGGTGATCCATTGTGCTACTGGATCCGCCACTGACTACATAGAAGGGGAGGTAAACGGGAGGCATTGTTCGCACTGCGCTCATGATATTCTATCGATCCAAACATCCCTAGCACCTACATCTGTGTTACATGTCCGCATCTACACAACCTACTGAAACTTCAGACTCTCGTCACGGTGTGGCAGCACAATGCTGATTTCGTTTCTTTTTATATATTGATGTACGAGGTGCGGACTTTTGTATACGAGGAATGTGGAAAGTACTGATTGAAAATCTGAAATACTAGTACTTTATAGTGATAAGGAATATGGCGATGTTTCTCAGACATGTTTCTGAAATCAAGAGAGTTGATACATCATCCTGAAGAGATGAACTTTTTCAATGATATTGATAAATTATGGCTGTCGATCAAAATATTTGAAAGAATGGATATCAAGAATACACTTCCGAACAACTTGGGGGCCGTTCATAGAATACGTTCGCATACAAGGGGGGGGAGGGGTCTGACTGAGTGTGACAAGATGTGACAAGGGGGAACGGGGGGTATACGGCAACGTGACGTTCGCCGTTTATTATTTTTTGACATGAGCGCTAGAAGCCAGCGTGACCACTTTTGGTAAAAATATACTAAAAAAGTAGATTTCTGACGAAAATTGAAAAATTTTGGTATGGAAGAAATCTTCAGTAGATTTTGGTAGAAATCTACATGTGCGACATCTTCTAACGAATTCCTAAGCTCGTCAGATTTTTTAATCAAATCTATAGTGACTCCATTTTGCGAATGAATTTTCCATTGAAAATGCGAATAAATCTTGTTACAGTACACTGTATTTCACTATACAAATGAAACAAAATAAAGCGATTTTTTACTGTTTCATTGAGTTATTGAGCATTGAATCTTCTGATTATGTGAAATATGTAAATTATTTGTGGCCACCCATAAATAAATATTTTTAATTTTCAGAATTTGTGTACTATCATTCAGAATTTATCATTCTCAGCAGGAGGGGGGTCTTAGTTTTTGTGACGAAATATTTCTAGGGGGGTCACGAAAAGTGTGACACAGCGTGACAATGGGGGGGAAGGGGGTCAAAAAAAGCTGATTTTAGTGTGACGTATTTTATGAACGGCCCCTTGATGAATTTTTGGATAACATGACTGTTTATTATTATTGTATATATCTTTGTTAATTTTTTAAATTTGGTGAATTATCATGCATTATTTCTAGTTGATGAGTTTCTCGTTACTTCACAGTTCTTTGTTATTCTTCATAATGGTTCTTGCGAATATTGCGAATTTAGTGAAGAAAATATAGATGCCAAGAACCAAAAAATGAAAGTATCGTCCTATCCTGAGAAGTGGGGGGCTCATTTGTCACTAGAGAGTCTCACTGAAAATATTTTGTGAACTTGGCTATTATATTCTCCAAAGTATCATCTCATATTGACAAGGTGGTGGGTCATCTATCATTAGAGAGACGTATTGAAATTCGTTTTAGTCAATTTTGTATTTATACTTTCAGAATATGGGGAATTCGAACTCATTCTTCAAAGTTTGTAAGAATGTGTGTGGATTCACGATAATAAGCTGTTCACAAATTAACTCAACGTTCAATTCAGACACCTGAGAATCAATTTCGATTCAATTCAATTCTTTATTGCTTTTCATGACAGAAAAAATCATACAGCAGGAGTCAGATTCACTTGATTTCAACAAAACTTACCAGCTACTATCTCGCTTCAACTCATTATCGGTATGGTAGAATTTCTAACACTACATAAAATATACTAGAAACTGGGATATAGGGAATCTGCGTAGGATAATAGATATACTTCAGTTACCCATTAATTTATTGAATCTCTCTAAAAACCGTTGTGGAATGACCATCCCCGTATAAATCAACAAGTTTGATACAGATGAATCCGGTACATGTGGCTATAAACGTAAAATACAGTCTCCTGTTCCGAGTCATCTCTGTTTAATTTATACCGCTGCGAAAACTCAGGATAAAAAACTTTAAATTATACCCAGGAAGTTTGTGATGAGCTACTAAGGTTAATATTCCACCCCGAGCAAATAATTAACAGCACGTTCATTATATGAGGATTCAAATCCTCCGCAGTATTTCCATTCTGTGAGTGATAATCAGGCATCATTTGTGGAATCTCTAATAATTACCTCTGGAATAATAATACTCTACAGGTGTTCACGGATAGCTCTCATGTATGAAGAAAAAATTTAGGAATTGTTAAAGAGTTTTTGATTTTGAAGGTTTATATAACGGAAAGAAGAATTCGTTGTAATCATTAAAATATTCCTTGATGATTTTTTCCACTTCAATGAATATATTGAGTTAGAATGAGTGGTTGACAGAAGGAGCAAAGACTCCTTGTTACTACCTATTTTTGAAATCTGGAGTTGAGTTGATTGGTGTATTCCCTTCATATACATGATTTTTGGTATCCATTCCATAGCAGAAATGCAATAAAACAAATCATTATTACTATTGTGGATAGAAATTAGTGAGTTCGATTGAGTTTACCAAAAATATATGGAAATGAACATCTGCCACAAACCAAGGAAAGTTAATCATCATTTCTATTATTTGAGAGCATTCTGAACTACTGTGATGATGGAACTGTAGAACCTGAAAACATAATCGTATTAACGATCTCATGAAGCCATCCTAACAAAAGTGTAGATTCAGCAAAATATTTGGAATGAAGTGTTTTCTACAATCATGCAAAACCTTTGTTTTTCTCTGACAATATTTCAGAGAAAAAACCTTCTGTTTCTCCATTGATGAACCTCAATTTTCTTCACATCAATAATCACGACGCCTGGCAATTATTACGTAGGAGACAATAATAAATTAATGAGCACCATTAAGCTAAACAATCATAACATATCCCACTTCAAGTCGATGAGTTTCAATAGTGATTCATGTCAGATTCGCGTTCATTATACAAATGAAGTGGGATTGTGAAGTCTGTGGTGTTATAGACAAGGTCATAGGTTCAGTTGTTGCACTTGGGACGATTGCATGTTTCATACACAAAATTCGTGCAGCATGCAACAAATATATTACGTTTCGTTCGTATTCTACAATCAATTTGCTGGAAGTCACCAGACTCAACCCTTTTTTCGAAAGTCTTCAATTATTTTTAAGCCATAGCATTTCACTCCTATATAGAGCAAGAGCCCGCGTCCGCCAGACCTTCGTTATTTTATAAAAGCTGAAAGTTTCTCTGCGTATTCCCCTAACACAGGTGAGAACGATCAGCGACTATGAAGTTTGGATGATAGTTACTTCTTCAGATACCAGGTAGCAAAGGCGGATAATATAGTACCTCACTTTCGTCAAAGTATAAAGCTCAGCTTTTTTATATCTTCTTCGGAATGATATTAGAAATCACATCATCCATTACCAGACACTTACTCTGGTTCCAACCCCGTGCCAGACACCCCTCAACTTCATTAAATCATAATTATACTTACGTTTGACAGTATTTGAAGGGTTTTTGTGACGCCATCTTGCCTATAATGTCGATATTTCTGTTTACTTGTCAATGTAAGAGAAATTTATCTTTTCTGAAGGGTAAAGTAGGTGCAGATATCTATTTGTCAGTTTGATAAAATGATTTGACTGAAATATTGGCAGAAATATGATGAAGCTTCACAGGAGTGTAAACAATAGAAGTTTATACGGAAAATAATAGTTCAATCCTGAAAGTACTTATAAAAATATGAATGATCTAAGATATTGATGAAATTATTTCACATCTGTTGCTGAATTGCTTGCCATCTTTTGACGTTATGTATAAGTAATCAAGAAAATGTGCGCTTGAAGCTACGACATTCGTAAGAAATATATAAGAAAACACATGACTTGGATAAAAATCTTTGCTGTCTGTTTCCTGGCCAAGCAACCAAGATCTAAACTCCACAGTCGCTGATTGTTTTCACCTTTGTTGGGGACACGCGCAGATGAACTTTCAGCTCTTATAAAATAACGTTAGTCTGACGATCGCTGGCTCTTAGGCTAATATTGTAATTGATCTGGTCACCTGAAGAAATTTGCCCAGGTCAATTGATATATGTTTGAGAAATTCTGCTGAAATTCAGGTCTAGTGATACATCTCAACTACAGTTTTAACGAAACGAAGACACATTTTCACATAAAACTTATCCCTATGCAAAACAACCTTCCTCATACCAATTAAAAATATTTCTCAAGCCAGTGACTTCTTTGTAGGGACACGTGCAGTACAAGGTGAACATCATACAACCGGAGTCCGTTTCAGAGCATATCAAGTATCAAGAACAATGGTAGTGCTAAAAGTTCGTGATGGTTCTAGAGTTTCTGCACGAAGCTAACATTTTTCACGCTGAATGAAATGAACTAATTTTCACTCAGAAACTGAAAAGTCAAAAGTGACATTTATATAGAGCTGGATCGTGCAGAAATGTATATCACGTCAAAAATTGATTTTCAAAGAAGTCAATGGAAACCATTCTGAATATTAAATCGAACGAATTGAAGTTTCTGAACCTACATCTGAAATACATGGTAATGTTAAGTTTATTGGGCACCAAGCGATAAGAAAAAAAATTTGCGTGAATTTACGTATTTCGACCTCCTGAACAAAAAACTTAGTTAAAAATTTTGGCGCTCTCCAATAGTTTTCAAGATACAGGGCAATTTTTGGGTCAAAAATGGGATTTTTGAATACACGTTCCTGCATCAAAATTACACTTGAAATTCATCCTTCTTTTTTATCAGCACAATGCACACATCCTTAATTATCCGTTCCACACTTTTTTTCATTCGGAAACACTAGTTTTATAACAAAAAAATGCACTTTTCCTCAAAAATATTGAAAATTCGGCATGTCACTGCTAAATGTTTAGTGTTTTTTTTTGAGGGGTTGGTACCTTGGAAAACCAGAGCACACTATTCAAATTTAAAATATCGCGAATCAATTTTGGTTCGAAAACATCCACAGTTACTTGGTCTGTATGCAGGTTCGTATGCTTTTTTTAATTTATTTTTGAGATCCATTTCAATTTCAACAATCAAGAATGATGAAACAATTGCTAATTGTCGATGGTGAAATGAAGGATAATTAATTCGCGATAGTTTGAATTTGAATAGTGTGCTCTGGTTTTTCAAGGTACCAACCCCTCATAAAAAAAATACACTAAACATTTAGCAGTGACATGCCGAATTTTCAATGTTTTTGTTGTTGTTGAGGAAAAGTGCATTGTTTTGTTATAAAACTAGTGTTTCCGAATGAAAAAAAGTGTGGAAATGATAATTAGGGATGTGTACATTGTGCTGATGAAAAAGAAGGATGAATATCAAGTGTAATTTTGATGCAGGAATGTGTATTCAAAAATGACATTTTTGACCCAAAAAATGCCCTGTATCTTGAAAACTATTGGAGAGCGCCAAAATTTTTATCTACGTTTTTTGTTCAGGAGGTCGAAATACGTAAGTTCACGCAAAAATTTTTTTTTATCGCTTGGTGCCCGATAAACTTAACATTACCACCTAACCCCTAGGTGGCTTATTCGAACTGGAATTAACTTTGTCTTTCATCCGATCTCATTTTTCTTTTTCTTTTTTAAAACGAATCTATCATAACTGATTTTCTTGTGAGTTTTATAAGCAATGAAGAAAACATATTTTCGCGAGTTTTATCAGCTGATATAATAATTTCAGTTTCATTTGATAGAGTTTTTCCTCCTACGTGTTCATTTCATTTTCTTATCAGAATTGCTGAAGAACGATATTTTCATCCCTTGTAAATTCTATCTGAGTATTATCACGTCATTTATACCAATATAGTGCTCAATATGATTCTAGTCTATCTCCATTGTAGTAACCAATTCAATGGATGTAAGGCTCTAGCAATTTGAAAAACATCATCTATGTCGATCATTGTATCAAATGAGGTTGAAATGACAAAACTATAAGCTGTATCAGGTGTTTCTGTTCTCACATACCTTTCCTTGTCAGCGCATAATCCAATTCTAACAGTGGAAAATAACGAGTATTCAGGGTGAATATCTGGAGTTTTCAAAGCGAATGGTAGTTAAAAAGTTAATTGTTTTCGATGAGCCACGAAATATTAATCAATGTATTCTTTTATTTCAGGTAAGTATCCTTGAACTACCGTGGGGAAAATTGATGAAAAGAATCTGTGAGTACACCATCAATATTCCCGAAAACTGAACAGAACTCTTGGGAGTTTAGAGTTTATGTTGTTTCTCATTCTCCAATTGTGCAGCCTGAATAAAGGTCACGACGAAATATGAATATTTGGAATATTTTTATTAAGATATTTTACACTTTATGCTATCTATGTACATATTTGAACACAATTAATCACTGTTTGGGTGATCAGGATGGAGTAAATGATTGTTGGAATTCTTGGTTTCCTTTTGAAAAAATATATTTAGGATATGTGAGTTTGTACAACAACCCAATATAACAGCTATGAAAAACTCTGCTTCACCTAGAAAAATTCAGTTCAACGATAGATAGACAATAGCATCAATTGTTCAAACAGAAAGGATGGACTCTGATGATAAGAAATGAAAGTATTCAGGATTCGATCTTGAATTCCTTTTTTTATGCCCTCCATTTTCACAAAATTGGGCAGCCTTGAAAACAAAATGATTGTTTCGGAAGGACACAACCATAAAGCGCCATAATCAAAGATTTCATGTATTTCAATAGTAATCATTACCAGTTTGAATTGGATTATCTATTTGATGCGTCACCTGCATATTTTTCCTTCTGAGTAAGTATCTGTTGTGGTTAGTAATAAAGAAAAATTTGCAGAAGAACACATATTCACGCCCTATATCGTCTCTCAAAACATTCTCAGGCTATATCATCAGGCAAAATTCATCATTGGTAAGAATTCCTTTTCGAACTTTGGAATAATATTATGTATCTGAATGAATATTAATTCAACAAGAGGATGAATTGAATTTTTTACTTTATTTTTTTTCGCCGAAAGGTACCATTGGTGTTAACAAAACCGAGTGTATTGGTTTAAAGTCAATTGAGAATGTCAATTTGGCATAGAGTGGTCGTCTTGTTTGACGAAGTCAAGAAGTTGGTATGATTGTACGATTCATGAGATAAAATAAATAGATTCGATTGGGAAATATTGGCACAGTTCGTGTAAGACATGAAACTTTCTAGCATTTGATATTCAAATCGCCAAAACTCCGCCATTCTGTGTTTTAACACCTTGAATTGTTTTCAAAATGATAATACAACAACCAAGTGTTCGAGAGAAACTATTCCGAGAGGATTTTCCGGTTGACCTGTTTAAACATATTTATATACACAAGTAGATTCAATTCATGGCGATTTCATCTAATATCATCCCTTTTTTCATGGTCTAAATATGAAACGAATACAAATTTTCTATTTTGTAACAATTTTTCGACCAAAGAATGAAATAAGGGACTACAGAATTTGCGCGAAGGAACTGAAGATTCAAATAACTACTTCCTTAAAAATCCTCACTGTGACAATTCCAAAATATATGGAGAAAGCTTTCATTCAGATAAACGAAATAAATTTTGATTTCAGACATCGATAATAATTTCATCGTAATATTTTCAATTATACATTAACAACAGCATAATATAAAAAAATACCTCCCTTTCCATCAGCTTCTGATAATCTACAAGGCACAGGGCCTGTCATGTATGGGGCTCGGCACCGAAACATTCGATGAAGGTTCTTGATTTTTTCCAGAGAAAAGCATTTCGTCTTGTTGATGATTCTTCGCTCACGAACCCGCTCACTTCGTTGGAACATCTTAGAAGGGTCGAAGACTGATCTCTCTTCTGTAGATATTTTCACACTCGAGCACGATTGTCACCCCTTTATTTGTGAGCTTGGAAACCAATCGGACCTCTCTCGCTCAGGGATATTTTCTCAATGTGATAGCTGTACTTTCCGGGAGAGGTTTTTCCTGAGGATTACAATTTCAAAAATATTAAATTTGATGTTAACTCGTATCTCCTGTCCCTTGATTTACGCGGTGTCCTCCAAATCTGTATATAGGAAAAAGTATAAAGAACAAACTCAGCATGCCTTCCACCCGTGCTGATCATGAAGTGAAGTTAATGCCCGCACGGGCATAAAGTACACTGTTATGTAGTTGATAACTGAACAATTTGAAATAATGAATTAATATGAAATGAACGGTTTTACAGTTAAGACAGGCCCTTGTATATACATTCAGCCCTTGTCTGCGACGAACGCGGAAGACCTTGGCCGTCATTCCAACCCCCAACCTACCCCCAGCGAGTCGGCGAAGTAGAATAAAGCATCGCATCGTGACTACAAAAAGAGGGTGTGAAATGGGGAACTGATACTCGGTGGTTATTGATTCAGCCTGGCAGACCTGTTGCTGGAGCTTGGCCTAGCCCTTATTGAAGGTGTTACAATATTAATCACCTGTTGTATACTGAGTGAGTTACCTGGTACTTCGCATAATCTAACGTTCTTTGTAATGCCCAAAAATATAGTGGAACACTATATCTATAGGATCTATAGGGAGGCCATAGAAATTCATAAACATAAGAACAACTTCAACCGCAAAGAAGAGAGCCTGAACATTCACAGAACATGGATGCCAGCAGTTCAAAATGCACGAACCCTCCCAATGAGAGAAAAAACGCTTTCGAATAATCAATTAGGATCAATCGACCGTCCGAACCCAGTTTCGATAAAGAGTGACTCATCATCTGAACCACATCAGATCAAAGCCTCGCAGCAGAGAAGGATACTTCGACCATTGCCGCATCGCCTTTGAAAATGTCTGCAGCAGATGCAGACGAAACGTCAGGCCTTAAAACCTGTTGCCCACGGCTCAGAAGCCCGGAAGCACCTAACAATTCATAGTGGAACACTGTTTGAACGCAAATCCCTGTTCGAATGCAAATACGGAAAACAGATTTAGTTTCCGAAACGTTAAAACGTTAACGATACGTATTTTCATATGAACATATATATATATATATAAATATATATATGAATAATTGGGTGATTCTTGACTGACAATAATATATATAGAAGGAATAAATCTTGGAGTTGCAGTCTTGTACTGGTCTTAAAGTAAACTCTTTGTCATTTTGTCAAGCTTTCGGAAAATATTTATTATTTCCTTCCTCAGGACAGATAACTTGAGTTGAATGAGAAAGATTGAAGTATACTTCAAATTTTATCTTTACATTGTCTGTCCAACATTTCTACATCATTTTATATTCCTTTTTCGTGTAATATTTCTTATTCTACTCAAGTTAGTTGTCCTGAGGAAGGAAATAAATATTTTCCGAAAGCTTGACAAAATGACAAAGAGTTTACTTTAAGACCAGTACAAGACTGCAACTCCAAGATTTATTCGTTCTATATATATATATACATAGAATTGTAAATAAATCTTATATATATATATATATATATATATATATATATATATATATATATATATATATATATATATATATATATATATATATATATATATATTGTTATGATATGAACTTCATCAAAAAAAAAAGAGGAATGTGAAATTGTCAGTTTGAACTATGGAGAGAGTAAATATGTTGAGTATTCTTCGTTACCAACTATTTGTCGACCTCACTTCGGCTACCCAAAAGCAACCACCATAAAAATGAACATCCAATGATTTTCCATAAAAACTTCTCAGTTGTGTTGGATTTCTGAACAGGGCAAAAGACAAGGCAGGTACAACCCTATACTGGACTGCCTAAAATACAAAGAAACAACACATACTAATCATACTACGGACTGACAAAAATATTTCGAAACACCTAGATCAAACTCAAGACATATAAGAAACACACTGTACATTGAAATTCACTAACAGACTACAAAACAAGCACAATGACAGCTTGGGAAAGATTGAGACAAGACATGTAATTTAAAAGGAATCTGATAAATATCTGGATTGAAAATGTCACTAAAATCAAATCAAATAACTTTAGGAACCTTTTTCGAATACAATTTCAATATATAAAGCTCAATTGTAATTAATATTAGGTAAAATTAGTTCATGAAGAGTGGCTTGTGAAAAAAAGAATTTTGTGAACTGAAAGTGTTGTGATGGCAACATGAGGAGTCAAGAAGAACAAGAAGAGACGCGAAGGTGCGAAAATTTTTCAAGAAAATTAAAATTTTTATATATACTCAAATATCGAAATAAAGTAAAGAGTTATTACTGTAAAGGTGGATTCATAAAATATCAATTATAATTATATTAACACTACATTATCATTACATTATAATTATAATTTGATAATGAAATGATCTGTTCATAAAAGTCTTAATTATATGATTGAGCATGCGCACTGTGACGGAGGTTTTTGTGTATATTTACGTTTTATGTTTGTCATCTGGGTCTTTTTACTGATGAAAAATGCGAGTTCAGTCAAAGAAAAGGAGAATCCTGTTGGTTTTTTCAACTCTATTATTGAGCCTTTCTGCATTAATTGCAAAAAAGAGAAAGGTACATCGCAGGTACAAAATCAGGCCCTTCCTGAGAAATCGACAGAATAGTGAACAATTTGAGAAGATGTTTCTGTCTATGAAAAGTAATGAGGAGGAATTTTTTGGTTATACCAGGATGTCACCTAAA
Source organism: Zygogramma bicolorata (assembly GCA_032362365.1). Taxonomy (NCBI): domain Eukaryota; kingdom Metazoa; phylum Arthropoda; class Insecta; order Coleoptera; family Chrysomelidae; genus Zygogramma; species Zygogramma bicolorata. The sequence goes on from JAVJAQ010005646.1 coordinate 509,535, forward strand.
GTCTTTCAGTACCTCTTGACCTTGATAGAACAAGATCTACAAAAAGACCCCCGAGGAGATCCTCTATCTCCAGAACTCAGACTAGCTGTTACTTTACAGTAAGGTTTTCACTCATCCAACCTGCATTGCAATAAAAAAATTCGATTATCTTTTGTAGTTTCTTGGCAGAAGGATTATCGATGACAGAAATAGCTAGAAACTATTATATTGGGAAATCAACAACACACTACATAATAAGACAAACATGTGATGCGATTTGGAAAAATCTTATGCCTATGTTTTTTCCACCACCAACACAGCATCAGTTCAGGCAGATTGCAGAAGAATTTTGGAGAAGATGGAACATTCCAAACTGCATTGGAGCCTTAGATGGTAAACATGTAGTAATTCAAGCTCCATATCATTCAGGAACTGATTATTTCTCCTACAAAAAATCATTCAGGTTTGTTAATAAAATTACATAAAACTCATTTATATTGATTATAATTCTTTCTTTTCAGCTTTGTATTAATGGCAACCTGTGATGCCTACTACAAGTTTGTAATGGTAGATATAGGTGCACAAGGTTCATGCCATGATAGTTCTGTTTTCGGCCAATCAACATTTGGACATGCACTCTTGGAAAATAAACTGCCAATCCCTGCTCCAAAAAATTTACCAGATACTAATACAAAATTTCCCTTCTTTTTAGTAGCTGATCAGGCATTTCCCTTGCATCAGAATATAATGCGACCCTTTCCTGAACAAAATTTAAAAAATGAAAACCGAATTTTCAACTATAGAATTTCAAGGGCAAGGAGAACAATAGAAAACACATTCGGTATACTTGTGCAGAGATGGAGAGTATTGCGAGGTCCAATTGTTGCAGATATAAAAAATTGTGAAGCTATCACTAAAGCTTGTGTGGTGTTACACAATTTTTTGCAGTGTGGGGAACAAGAACTCCCCATTGAAGAGAGAAGATATTGCCCGACAGGATTTGTGGATGTAGAAAGAGAAGATGGTGAAATCATTATGGGCAGATGGAGGCAGGCAGATATATTAAGACCAGTTGGTCGATTGGGATCTAATAATTATTCAAGAGAAAACCAAAGAAGAAGGTTGCTGTTACAAGAATATTTCAATTCCCCAATTGGTATGCTTCCTTACCAAGAAGACATTATCTTAAGAGGAACTATTCCAATTCCCCAATAAAAAATTGTTTTAGTTGAATTACATCATGGTTGAATGAAATTGGAAATTCCATATATTCAAATGTTTTTTATTTTGAAGATTTATATTCAACTGAGAATGGAAAAACTAATGATATTTCTAATAAAACTATAGTAAAGATTTTCACCTGCAAGGTTTACAAAACCAACAATTGTTTCACTGTACAAGTGAAAATCTTCACTATAATTTTATCAGAAACATTAACATCGATTTTCATGAAGTATCCATAAAAATAATAATTATATTTAATTTTACAATATATATATTGTTAGGAGCAAAAATACTTTTGCTGCACTTTATCATAAGGCTCCAGAATATTGAAAAAGTATGTCATAAAAAGTAAAAACATTTATTCTATCACAGTTCAGTTTATGAAAAATATGAAATCAAAACAAAATATGCATCCTACAAAAGTAAAAACAAAATATGCATCCTACAAAACTAAAAACAAAATAAATACATCATCTCAAACTGGTAACAAAGAAAAACTAGTTGATTATTGATATTGTATGATTGTTTATATTGTTTGATTATTGATATCGTTCGATCACTTCCAGGATCTCTACTTTGGCCCGAGCCTTGGTCTTCCTATTCTGTATGAGTGCCAAACTCTGGCCAATAGATTTTCCGAATAAAATATCCTCAGTTTCCTCAGGCGTATTCAAGATGTTTCCAATTGCTCCTAAAGCATTTGATATCGATTTTTCAACAGAAGTTGATTCTTCAATTTTCCTTTTTTTATTTTTTTTCATTGTGTATATATTTTCTTTATGCTCTTTTGAACCACCTGCTTTTGGTTCCTCATCAATCTGTGGAGACTGCTCATGTTGATTCATGATTGAGTCATCATTATCCAATGATGATGATGACTGTTGCGTTTCATTCGTAGACTCTTCTATTAAGGGAGTACTCCAAACATTAGTTTTTGAAATGTTCCCCTCTGTTCTAGAAATAAACAAACATTTTTCTGTATTTCACTGATCTAAATAATAGGTATACATACTTTCTTACAGTGATGAAATCGTCTAGGAATTCCATACTCTTGAAGTACCTCCAGATTGGAAGGGGCGCAGATCCAGTTGGCACCAATCTGATCTTTCTTTTTTCCGTTACATATCTATTTCTGAGGGACGTCCACATGGTCTCTACTTCTTCCCCTGTACAAATCATTCTCAAAAGTAATATTCACAGAAATCAAAACAGTGTTTCTTACTTGGATATTCCATAATTTCACCTATCATTTTCCAAGAATTCTCCCTGGACATTTTATTCTTAAAATCGACGTGGCTTTTATCATAAAGTTGACGATATTGCCTAACTAATTCTATTAAGGCACCCTGATCCATTTTAGATTCCTTTTTCTTTATGGATCAAACATTGAAACTAATACCAATTAAAAACTAACCCCAAAAATATTCAAATTTGACATTCGAATAATTCGACGTTGACACTATGTTGACAGTTGACGAGAACGGACTTGCGCAAATCAATTTCCACTAAGAATTTATAATGAAAAGTTAAAAGTTGGCCAACTTCTACTAGTTGTAATGTAATGTAAATGTGATAATTTATCTATATGAATAGATGCATTAATTCTCAAGTACTCATCTTTTTTAATGATAATGTAATGTGATTGTAGTGATAATGTAATTATAATTTATGTTTTATGAATCCACCTTAAGAAGCAGAAGCCGAAAACGTACCTGAGACAACAAGTTCAAAGTTCCTGAGATATGGTCCATAGCTGCAAAATCCAAGGTACCAATATCTGAATCATTTTCCTGCCGATTCAATCCCAAAGAAGCATTTAAATCGATGTGTTTGATGCAAGTTTCATCTTCCTGAACTTTTATTTCCCATTTTCATCACAATATAACCCCCAAAAGACTAATTTCCGCGTAAAGACAATTTGAGATAGTTCGTTTACACTTTGAGTAGCTCATTTAGTTTGCACTGAGAGCGTGTTCTAGCTGCACTGAGCAGATATTTGTCAGCATTTTACGATTTCTGTTATTAAATTAGATAATTATTCATAAGTTTGGATTTCTCCTAGTACAGGGACATTAAGAAACTATATGATCAAAGTTCCCATCTATTGAAATTATTGAAAATATTTGACAAAAGGTATTTAATTTGAATAAAGTTGGTAAAAGATTTGGTTCTGAAAACATTTTTATTGGTTCTTTCTACAAAATACATTTTATGACATCAAGAAACTGCTCTACGATCCAGAGAAACTGCACCGCTGAGAAAGAGTTCTTCGTGTTCATTGGCGTCGGAACTGAGCTAGAAAAGAGGTAAAAAAAAAATACAGGTGAAAGTGAAATACTGGGCATATTTACTATTTTGAAGAATCAAAACTATATTCAGAAAAATCAATTTTACATTTCTTTTACATTCCTTTATAAAAATTCACAAACTTAGAAAATTTTTGAATCTATTTACATTGCAATTTGATGTCACTACGTTATTGAAAATAAAATAAAATTATATTATAACAAATATATATATATATATATATATATATATATATATATATATATATATATATATATATATATATATATATATATATATACATGGTGTGGAGGCTGGTATACCCCAAGGATCGATTCTTGGTCCGCTAATATTTTTTACTACATATGAATGATCTTCCCAAATACGTCAGTACTAAACATCTCATTTTATATGCTGATGACACCACTTTTGCAACTGATGCACTTTTCTACTAGAAGTGAAATATCTGAGAATATCAAAATCTCAGTACATGATAGTGAAGTCTCTTTTTCGAAATCCACTAAATTTTTAGGTGTATTTGTGGACAATAATATGAGTTGGAGTAGTAATGTCAATCACGTTTGCAAGAAATTGAATTGTAGTTACTTTGCTATATTGCAACTGGAAAATATTTTTATGGCGAGTCAGTTGATCAGCGTTCACTATGCTGTTTTTTATTCCCACATCTCCTATAACATCATTCATTAGGGTGGTGCAGAGGGAGTTTTTATTTCTCAAAAGAGACCACAGAGAAACATGTTGCAATCATTTTAAAGAACATGGAATTCCCACATTTTACTCTATTTACATCTACAAATGCATTCTATAGGCGAAGAGTAATCATCATAACTTCTCTCTTAATTCTGATTATTACGAGTACCCAACTCGATCCTTGAAACTAATTAGACCTCCTGAATATGTCTGTATGAGAGAAGCCCAATGTACAGAGGAATTCAATTTCTGAATCTCTCGTCTACTGTCCTTCATTATTATTGTCTAGTATTATTATTATTGTCCTTTGATCTGATTTTATATATACAATAGGTGCTGTTATTTTTGTGTTCCTTGACTTTTCCAATATCATGTAAATATGATCTGACTGGAATAAATATCATTATATATATATATATATATATATATATATATATATATATATATATATATATATATATATATATATATATATATATATATATATATATATATATATATATATATATATATATATATATATATATATGTATATATCAGTTCTTATAATTGTTTTGATAGGCAAATTTGGAATATACGAGAAGTTGCTGACTTATTGTTCTATCAAGAAGCAACTGTTTTTCAATAGACGCAGCAATTTTTCGGGGTAGATTAAAAATCTGTCCTTCTTCACTTGTATAGATTCCAATATTTATTCTTATTTTTTCAGATTGTGGTTGGTTAGAAACCCATGAAACTGTGAAACTGTGGAACATTCTTGTAACCAATCAAATGCCTGAGATTATTCACTTTGTTTTTGAGGATCTTCAGCAGAATTGAACTGGGTCAACAAACCATTTTTCATCTTACTCATGAAACTGCGTTCTGAACTATTGTATTTATTCCTCAGATGGTTTAAATGCCTATTTGAAATTTCTGAAAAAACTGTTTGAATGTCATTATTTCGTGGTGAATGGATTTTGCCACAGATTACAGAGACGAGTTTAGCTACTTGTAAAAACCTAAAAGTGTGTGACGCAACTCCTGTGGCGGTTATTGACACCAACTATGCAAGGAAATTGAATAAATAAGATAAGATAAAGGTGTATAAATTACAAATTCAGAATGCTGTATTATTGACGAGCTGATGATGGATTATCCATACTCCATTTGTTCTATACCAACCAACCAATAATGAAAATTTAATTCGCCACGAATTGCAACACATCTTCTGTGTGATATGTCAAAATCTGTAATGATGGCCAGTTCTCCAGTTATAGTATCAATTTTCAGTATCTTCACCCCCAAGTGGAACAAAATAACCGCGATCAGCACCTTCGGTGTTTGTTTACCCTAAGCTTTCCAATTTTACGCAGAAGGCGGCTGTTACATTTTGAAATTAATTTTTGTGTTCTGTTTATTCTTTTTGTGTTCTGTTTACTCTTCCTTCATACATTTTTTGGGGTCTCAACCTACCACAATCTGAAAATGTCCTCTTCCATAATCTGATGCTGAGGATTTTACTCAAAAAATTGCTTTCAAAAAAGATCACTCGAATCAAATTGCTCATATTTCCCCAAGCCAATTCCTAGTCTCAACCTGGGTACAGGATCCGGACCTGGTAATAATCTAATTATAATCTTAGAGGGAACAAAATGTAAACAAGAAATTCCTCTTGAAACCACTACCATTTGGATCGCCATCGTTTTATGCTCAGCTGACAAATTTTCTGTGATTCCATGTGATAATCGGTGTTATTATATCTGATCAAATCACAACGGATCCTGCTGAGATTCGAATAATTCTCATCGCTGTCGGGTGGCGGAGAATTCGCACTTGATTATGTGCTGTTGTTGGCAGCAAGTTAGGTCAGGTAAGATACACTATCCGTCTCGATTGCACTATAGATTTTCAGGATCCGTTACAGTTGAAATCGCAGATGCGTTACCGAAAAAATCAGTATGTCGCCCAAGAGCGATACAGCACCCAAGATTATAAGCCGTCTGAATAAAAACAAAACGGTCAATATCCAGGAATAAAATCTAATGAGGTCGAATAGCAATATATTATAACAATATAACTTTGCCTGAACTCTATCTAGTTTTCCCCTATAGCAAACCTGAAGCACTAATGTCTTGAGCCCTCGGGAATAACTTGATTGTTCGAAAAAGTTGCAAATAATTTGTTTATCTATGACTGAATTGATCCATCGCCGAACAAATATAACACTTGGGGGAATAAATAACAGTTTGGAGATTAGCGACATGAAATCGTGAAACGGCGGGTAGGTACCGAAAATCAAGGTATGTAGCATTATTTTTCTATAATGTAGGTACTGCACTGAAAATCCTATCGCAACCCGATACTGTATCCAATAAAACTGATTTCTGATACACGGGTAATTGTTGAAGGATACTTCAAGAAAAGAAGTATTCAGCACGCGAGCATCTTTGAGAAGTGGAAAAAATTCCTGGGAATACTCGTGAAATCTGTATTGCATCAATCTCTTGAAAACGGTTGAAAATCTGATATAATATAGAGGAACGAATTGATATAGCGAAAAAATTCTCACAGAGAAGGTATCCATCCATATGTTTTTTCCAAAATTGCTTCCTATAAGGAATAATATTACTTATTTGATATTTTCGGTTTTCCGCGCTCACTCGGGATGAAACAAGATTCACCACGACTCTCGACTTAAATATCTGTACTTTCGTTGTTATCGGTCGAAAATTCATAAACTATTTTTTTTTCATCGCACCAAAAGTTTTCGACCAATGAAATGCTCATTTTGTATCGTGTTACCATGGCATGGGTAACCTACAGCGAATTATAGTGGAAATTCAACAGGTCACTTACCCACTCTAAGCAGTAGTAAAAAAAATGGAACGTTCAAATAGGGCACCAGAACAATTCAGCAGACTAATGAAAATACAATAATAATCCACATCTTTATTCACGAACCACTGACATGGTAGTTTCTTGACGGATTCGATTAATTTTGTTACAATAACCTAGCTTGAATATGATAGAAAAAGGCAATTTCGATTCAATTGTTCAATCTGTAATGTATTCCAAAGCCTATCCTGTCGAACTATGTAACGCTAAAACATGAATTTCAAATAATTCGTTGAAGTTCAATATGGCGTGAAATTCATGAATATTCTGAAAAATCATTGATAATATTCGAAATATTGGTGGACTACAAAAAATTCCAGGAAATAATCCAAGCACCAGTGGTATTACAAATGAAAATTCCTTCAACATTTCTCACCCCCCAAATGTATGCGCCACGGTCTACTTGATTAGATGATGCCTGATTTGCACGGCATGTTGTAGAGGACGAGAAATTGCCGCTGGAAAATTTCAGAATGAAATTGGTCTGAGATTCCCAACCAAAGAGTAAAAGTCACGCCTATCTAGAAAGAACTGTTTTCCAATGGTCGCAGCAAAATTTCGGGTTATATTAAAAATCTGTCCTTCTACGCTTGCATCGATTCCAATATTAATTCCTATTCTTCCAGATTGTAGTAGGCTGCAAACCCAGAAAACTATGGAACATCAAATACAAATACTTATGCCTTCACCCGCCATACACATATGATAATTGTTGGAGAAATGTTCATTAAAATACCGTTCAGTTTATGAATTTTCACGCTCTACGAGTTTGTTCCCATACATAATGTCGAAATTTTCATCACCTTCAAGTTATTGATGCCACACCGATTTTCCGAACTTCCCCGGAAATTTTCTGCATTTTCTGAAGGTGCTCAAGTGCAGAAGTCAAGTTAAGTACTCCTCAAAAACTGTCTGTATACCAAAAATAGTTCCTATCTAACAGTTTCCCATTTCTGCATGGACGGTCACCAAAGAGTCATCAACAAACTATCATCATTGATATTTTCCATATTATTAGATCGTAGTATTACCTTCGAAGTTATTAGAATGATTGTCTCTTGACACAAGGAGTTCATTTGCCAAACATGCCAAATAGTTTTTCCCAAAGCCCGTTGTAACTTCTGATGGCAATAAAGGCGTTTATTTACAATCATATATGTAATGCTGTCATTATTAATGACATTGAAGGTTGGGAAGTGTCACATTACACACCTCTACTTCCCGCCCACACTTCCCGCCCTCATTTCATCTATTCAAGACTTTATCTTTCATTTATTGACTTTATCTGACATTTATTCATATTGGTGACAATTATATACCCCGTACTCACGGTAACAATATATCTACGTGATTATTCTGAGAAAACCGCGTTCTTGGTCATTTGTCGTTGAATGTAATATTTTAGATATGTTCAGAACGAAACAGAGATTTATGATGGTTGTAAATAAAATAGTATACAAACCTCGGTAGGAAGTTTCATTCCTGTCTCGAGATCATAGCTAACCTCGACGCTTTGCATCTCGGTTAACTAACTGATCTCACGAAAGGAATGAATCACTTCCCACCTCGGTGTGTAATATACTATTTCTGTTTCACTTCTGGCTCGAACAGCCATGGAAATAGGTTACATTCATCAATTATTCAAGTAATCGATTGTACTGAAATAAACGGAAGTTTTGTGATAGCTCCTCCTGTCAAGCGAACAAATGTCCGGCAGTTGAATTCGTTCACTCCCATGGTAGAAAATACAACCGTGAAATAACTACCTCTGCTAACCCATTACTCTCAACTTTACCAATTCCCAGTTTCAACAAATGGATTATCCTATCGACACTTCGAGATCCTGCACTGAAAAAGGATAGTTCAATAGACTAGAGTTTTTGTTCATTTGTTTGGCTTCCAAAGTTGCCAAGATTGATAGAAACTGTGTTCGTAATCCATTTGGAATTGTGAATTGAATGAATGTCCCAGCTGAAAAGTGGGTGTTATTGTCTGGCCTTTTCGTTATCGTTCATTCGATATTGGAGTTATTGGTTTTCAACCCACGAATTCGTGTTGCAACCATACCTATCTACCGGTTTTCAGTGCTTGATGGTGGTTCGGATTTCCATTGCCAACAAATTATTGGTAGTGAGAAGTCAACAAAATTGAATGAATTATTAGAAAATAATAGGAACATTTGAAAATATGAAAAAAATGTATATTCGAATGAATCACGTAGAACTGAAGAATCATACGAAATATCGAAATTAAATGAAATATTCGGAAATAATAGAATAAATATAAAAATAATGGAAGATTTGGTAGTGTTTCGAAGTATTCTATTATTTTCAATTGTTATGAATTGATTTAATTCACTTAGAATATTTCAAAATTTGATTATTGCTGAAATCAAAATTATTTCTCACTTGAATTCTACCTTCTCTAGTTAATTTAATTTTTTTTTTATTTTTGATAACTCGATTTTTTTAGCTCTATTTCCAGTTTTATTATATTTTTCTCCCATTATAATTTCAACTCGACCCAATATACTTTTTTTGTACAAACATTGCAATACTGAACAACTCAAACATTGCAATACTGAACAACTACTCTTCACCAGAAAACAGTGCGGAGATTCACACGTTAATAGGTGAGGCCTCGTTATTCCGTGCTCGCACAAATTTTCACTTCTGAAGGTTAACGGAAAAATCAATTATTCAAACCCAAACGAAACATTTTATTCAATTCACTCACTGAAGATCAGTCGACATACTGCTGGGGTATAAGTTAACTTCGTGGGATCCAATGAAGAAGAATTAACAATTTCATTCAAATCTAGAAAAATCATAGAAAAATGTTCAGTGTGAGAAGTCCTTCTTGGTGGAACACTTAGAACCCACTATTATTCAGAACAGAACAATTATATTTTTTCTCCGTACTTTGAAGTTGTGTGACGTTAGTAGAATGGTTTTTCGCAATCATCTCATCTCATTTCTATCAGAACATGTGAAAACCAACTATATCTTCTCTATACGGAAATGCCACTGAATAAATTATATCTTCACAGATTCACTCGACACTTCACTATCTTCATAATTATGTATAAGGAAAAAAGGATATGTATTCTTTCTTGTTGAGTACGGATCTTGCCAGGCCTTGTTTCATTGTATAACTAGCCTTTTGGGGCGTTGATATATTACCGTAATACTTATTTTCCTCGATGTTTGCAAATAAATAGCTATTTTTCGAATCGCGTCAACCAGGAAATAGGAATTTGGGGTTATATTTACTGTGGGTGGAGTCGGGGTTACAACTTCCATGATTTTGGGTGGTCATTTCTGAAATAAGAGACTTACTAGATGTACGAATCGTCATTGTGATAAAATTTAATGACTGTTTAGAGTGGATCTCTTTTCGACGAACATGTTATTGTAATGTTTGACAATATTACCCGGGTGCCAGGCAGTAGTCTTGCATTTTTACTAACATACGTACCAACTTCAAACTGCGGTAGGTAGGTAGGGTATGAAATTTTCTCACCAAATACCACACGTACTTGAATTATGCTTGGAAGTTTTTCTTGCTAACGAATATTTTGAGAGAATCATTCTCCCTTTTGGCTCGGGATTATTTTTGAACAATTCGTCATCTCGAAAAAAATTCCGGAAATAATTCTAGCACTAGTGGTATGAAAAGTGAAAATTTTCTTGCTGAATCTCTCGCAAGCTTCAATTGGACTTCCATGATTTTTTTAGAGAAATCTTGCGACTAGAAAAAACTTCCGGATTCAACTCACAGTCTACAGGAAGATTATTAGATGGAAACCACCTCACAACATTATGAGAGCACCACATCCTCATTGTTCAGCAAACATATATAATAATAATAAATGCTTTTATTGACAGTATTCAGTATGGAAAAAATATATTTACATAAAAGCAATACTGCCAAAAGGCAGAGTTAGCGCTTATATCTCCGAAGAGATATGCCACATTCTCATTTCAACTGACGGATGGAGTCTGGCGGGGGATACCATTTAGCACCACTCTGGCTAATATACAATATAATGTGAATTCTTCGACCGGGCTAATACGCTTTCTCCCTACTAACGACATTCATTACGACCGTTATGCTCGAGTGCTTTTTGATTAATGGCGAAAGGTCTTGCAATCCAGCCTCGGACTGAAAATATGTTCCGTATAACCTGTTACTCGAAAAGATACCGCTGTAATTTGATTTTTCCAGCTCGTTCGCCTCTTAGGATTCGGAATCTGTCATAGCACGAACAAAGGGACTTCTTGCTCTCTCTTCCAGAAAATTATATTCCTGATGAGGTGATATTTCATGGGGTGGCGTGAATTATTTGATATTAAGAGCAATGGGTGTATACCCTCTTCACTTCTGGTTTCCTGTCAACTCAGGATTCTTTGGTTTCGGAAAACTTGACCAATCAGAAAGTGTGGAACGGAACTCATCGGCCGCGTTTCTGGAAAAAGCTTGTGATTATGATACACACCATACAAAGAAATAGTTTGAAGAAGCTATGTTGTGTCTCACACGTATAAATCATTCTAGAGGTGCACAATATCGAAGAGATGAAAATATTTTCTGGGACGATATTACATATTATACACCTTAGCAAAAATTAAACAGTTACAATCTTAATTCTTCCTATCGTAGATAACATATAGAGTTACCAAAATAGAATAGTTTGAAAAAGCAATGTTGTCTCTCACACGTACAAATTATTCTAGAAGTATACGATATCAAGAAGATAAAAATATTTTTTCAGATCGATAAGGCTATGAAGATATCACATATTATACACCTTATAAAAAATCGAACAGTTACAATCTCAATTCTTCTTATCGCAGATAACATATAGAGCTACCAAAATAGAATAGTTTGAAAAGGCAATGTTGTCTCTAACACGTACAAATAATTCTAGAAGTATACGATATCAAGAAGATAAAAATATTCTTTTAGATCGATAAGGCTATGAAGATATCACATATTATACACCTTATAAAAAATCGAACAGTTACAATCTCAATTCTTCTTATCGTAGATTACATATAGAGTTACCAAAATAGAATAGTTTGAAAAAGCAATGTTGTCTCTCACACGTACAAATAATTCTAGAAGTATACGATATCAAGAAGATAAAAATATTCTTTTAGATCGATAAGGCTATGAAGATATCACATATTATACACCTTATAAAAAATCGAACAGTTACAATCTCAATTCTTCTTATCGTAGATTACATATAGAGCTACCAAAATAGAATAGTTTGGAAAGGCAATGTTGTCTCTAACACGTACAGATTATTCTAGAAGTATACGATATCAAGAAGATACAAATATTCTTTTAGATCGATAAGGCTATGAAGATATCACATATTATACACCTTATAAAAAATCGAACAGTTACAATCTCAATTCTTCTTATCGTAGATTACATATAGAGCTACCAAAATAGAATAGTTTGGAAAGGCAATGTTGTCTCTAACACGTACAGATTATTCTAGAAGTATACGATATCAAGAAGATACAAATATTCTTTTAGATCGATAAGGCTATGAAGATATCACATATTATACACCTTATAAAAAATCGAACAGTTACAATCTCAATTCTTCTTATCGCAGATAACATATAGAGCTACCAAAATAGAATAGTTTGAAAAAGCAATGTTGTCTCTCACACGTACAAATTATTCTAGAAGTATACGATATCAAGAAGATAAAAATATTTTTTCAGATCGATAAGGCTATGAAGATATCACATATTATACACCTTATAAAAAGTCGAACAGTTACAATCTCAATTCTTCTTATCGCAGATAACATATAGAGCTACCAAAATAGAATAGTTTGAACAGGCAATGTTGTCTCTAACACGTACAAATAATTCTAGAAGTATACGATATCAAGAAGATAAAAATATTCTTTTAGATCGATAAGGCTATGAAGATATCACATATTATACACCTTATAAAAAGTCGAACAGTTACAATCTCAATTCTTCTTATCGCAGATAACATATAGAGCTACCAAAATAGAATAGTTTGAAAAGGCAATGTTGTCTCTCACACGTACAAATTATTCTAGAAGTATACGATATCATGAAGATAAAAATATTCTTTCAGATCGATAAGGCTATGAAGATATCACATATTATACACCTTATAAAAAGTCGAACAGTTACAATCTCAATTCTTCTTATCGCAGATAACATATAGAGCTACCAAAATAGAATAGTTTGAAAAGGCAATGTTGTCTCTCACACGTACAAATTATTCTAGAAGTATACGATATCAAGAAGATACAAATATTCTTTTAGATCGATAAGGCTATGAAGATATCACATATTATACACCTTATAAAAAATCGAACAGTTACAATCTCAATTCTTCTTATCGCAGATAACATATAGAGCTACCAAAATAGAATAGTTTGAAAAGGCAATGTTGTCTCTCACACGTACAAATTATTCTAGAAGTATACGATATCAAGAAGATAAAAATATTTTTTCAGATCGATAAGGCTATGAAGATATCACATATTATACACCTTATAAAAAGTCGAACAGTTACAATCTCAATTCTTCTTATCGTAGATTACATATAGAGTTACCAAAATAGAATAGTTTGAAAAAGCAATGTTGTCTCTAACACGTACAGATTATTCTAGAAGTATACGATATCAAGAAGATACAAATATTCTTTTAGATCGATAAGGCTATGAAGATATCACATATTATACACCTTATAAAAAATCGAACAGTTACAATCTCAATTCTTCTTATCGCAGATAACATATAGAGCTACCAAAATAGAATAGTTTGAAAAGGCAATGTTGTCTCTCACACGTACAAATTATTCTAGAAGTATACGATATCAAGAAGATAAAAATATTTTTTCAGATCGATAAGGCTATGAAGATATCACATATTATACACCTTATAAAAAGTCGAACAGTTACAATCTCAATTCTTCTTATCGTAGATTACATATAGAGCTACCAAAATAGAATAGTTTGGAAAGGCAATGTTGTCTCTAACACGTACAGATTATTCTAGAAGTATACGATATCAAGAAGATACAAATATTCTTTTAGATCGATAAGGCTATGAAGATATCACATATTATACACCTTATAAAAAATCGAACAGTTACAATCTCAATTCTTCTTATCGCAGATAACATATAGAGCTACCAAAATAGAATAGTTTGAAAAGGCAATGTTGTCTCTCACACGTACAAATTATTCTAGAAGTATACGATATCAAGAAGATAAAAATATTTTTTCAGATCGATAAGGCTATGAAGATATCACATATTATACACCTTATAAAAAGTCGAACAGTTACAATCTCAATTCTTCTTATCGTAGATTACATATAGAGTTACCAAAATAGAATAGTTTGAAAAAGCAATGTTGTCTCTCACACGTACAAATTATTCTAGAAGTATACGATATCAAGAAGATAAAAATATTTTTTCAGATCGATAAGGCTATGAAGATATCACATATTATACACCTTATAAAAAGTCGAACAGTTACAATCTCAATTCTTCTTATCGCAGATAACATATAGAGCTACCAAAATAGAATAGTTTGAACAGGCAATGTTGTCTCTAACACGTACAGATTATTCTAGAAGTATACGATATCAAGAAGATACAAATATTCTTTCAGATCGATAAGGCTATGAAGATATCACATATTATACACCTTATAAAAAATCGAACAGTTACAATCTCAATTCTTCTTATCGTAGATTACATATAGAGTTACCAAAATAGAATAGTTTGAAAAAGCAATGTTGTCTCTCACACGTACAAATTATTCTAGAAGTATACGATATCAAGAAGATAAAAATATTTTTTCAGATCGATAAGGCTATGAAGATATCACATATTATACACCTTATAAAAAGTCGAACAGTTACAATCTCAATTCTTCTTATCGCAGATAACATATAGAGCTACCAAAATAGAATAGTTTGAACAGGCAATGTTGTCTCTAACACGTACAGATTATTCTAGAAGTATACGATATCAAGAAGATACAAATATTCTTTCAGATCGATAAGGCTATGAAGATATCACATATTATACACCTTATAAAAAGTCGAACAGTTACAATCTCAATTCTTCTTATCGTAGATTACATATAGAGCTACCAAAATAGAATAGTTTGAAAAGGCAATGTTGTCTCTCACACGTACAAATTATTCTAGAAGTATACGATATCATGAAGATAAAAATATTCTTTCAGATCGATAAGGCTATGAAGATATCACATATTATACACCTTATAAAAAGTCGAACAGTTACAATCTCAATTCTTCTTATCGTAGATTACATATAGAGCTACCAAAATAGAATAGTTTGGAAAGGCAATGTTGTCTCTAACACGTACAGATTATTCTAGAAGTATACGATATCAAGAAGATACAAATATTCTTTTAGATCGATAAGGCTATGAAGATATCACATATTATACACCTTATAAAAAATCGAACAGTTACAATCTCAATTCTTCTTATCGCAGATAACATATAGAGCTACCAAAATAGAATAGTTTGAAAAGGCAATGTTGTCTCTCACACGTACAAATTATTCTAGAAGTATACGATATCAAGAAGATAAAAATATTTTTTCAGATCGATAAGGCTATGAAGATATCACATATTATACACCTTATAAAAAGTCGAACAGTTACAATCTCAATTCTTCTTATCGTAGATTACATATAGAGTTACCAAAATAGAATAGTTTGAAAAAGCAATGTTGTCTCTCACACGTACAAATTATTCTAGAAGTATACGATATCAAGAAGATAAAAATATTTTTTCAGATCGATAAGGCTATGAAGATATCACATATTATACACCTTATAAAAAGTCGAACAGTTACAATCTCAATTCTTCTTATCGCAGATAACATATAGAGCTACCAAAATAGAATAGTTTGAACAGGCAATGTTGTCTCTAACACGTACAGATTATTCTAGAAGTATACGATATCAAGAAGATACAAATATTCTTTCAGATCGATAAGGCTATGAAGATATCACATATTATACACCTTATAAAAAGTCGAACAGTTACAATCTCAATTCTTCTTATCGTAGATTACATATAGAGTTACCAAAATAGAATAGTTTGAAAAAGCAATGTTGTCTCTCACACGTACAAATTATTCTAGAAGTATACGATATCAAGAAGATAAAAATATTTTTTCAGATCGATAAGGCTATGAAGATATCACATATTATACACCTTATAAAAAGTCGAACAGTTACAATCTCAATTCTTCTTATCGCAGATAACATATAGAGCTACCAAAATAGAATAGTTTGAAAAGGCAATGTTGTCTCTCACACGTACAAATTATTCTAGAAGTATACGATATCATGAAGATAAAAATATTCTTTCAGATCGATAAGGCTATGAAGATATCACATATTATACACCTTATAAAAAGTCGAACAGTTACAATCTCAATTCTTCTTATCGTAGATTACATATAGAGCTACCAAAATAGAATAGTTTGGAAAGGCAATGTTGTCTCTAACACGTACAGATTATTCTAGAAGTATACGATATCAAGAAGATACAAATATTCTTTTAGATCGATAAGGCTATGAAGATATCACATATTATACACCTTATAAAAAATCGAACAGTTACAATCTCAATTCTTCTTATCGCAGATAACATATAGAGCTACCAAAATAGAATAGTTTGAAAAGGCAATGTTGTCTCTCACACGTACAAATTATTCTAGAAGTATACGATATCAAGAAGATAAAAATATTTTTTCAGATCGATAAGGCTATGAAGATATCACATATTATACACCTTATAAAAAGTCGAACAGTTACAATCTCAATTCTTCTTATCGTAGATTACATATAGAGTTACCAAAATAGAATAGTTTGAAAAAGCAATGTTGTCTCTCACACGTACAAATTATTCTAGAAGTATACGATATCAAGAAGATAAAAATATTTTTTCAGATCGATAAGGCTATGAAGATATCACATATTATACACCTTATAAAAAGTCGAACAGTTACAATCTCAATTCTTCTTATCGCAGATAACATATAGAGCTACCAAAATAGAATAGTTTGAACAGGCAATGTTGTCTCTAACACGTACAGATTATTCTAGAAGTATACGATATCAAGAAGATACAAATATTCTTTCAGATCGATAAGGCTATGAAGATATCACATATTATACACCTTATAAAAAATCGAACAGTTACAATCTCAATTCTTCTTATCGTAGATTACATATAGAGTTACCAAAATAGAATAGTTTGAAAAAGCAATGTTGTCTCTCACACGTACAAATTATTCTAGAAGTATACGATATCAAGAAGATAAAAATATTTTTTCAGATCGATAAGGCTATGAAGATATCACATATTATACACCTTATAAAAAGTCGAACAGTTACAATCTCAATTCTTCTTATCGCAGATAACATATAGAGCTACCAAAATAGAATAGTTTGAACAGGCAATGTTGTCTCTAACACGTACAGATTATTCTAGAAGTATACGATATCAAGAAGATACAAATATTCTTTCAGATCGATAAGGCTATGAAGATATCACATATTATACACCTTATAAAAAGTCGAACAGTTACAATCTCAATTCTTCTTATCGTAGATTACATATAGAGCTACCAAAATAGAATAGTTTGAACAGGCAATGTTGTCTCTAACACGTACAAATAATTCTAGAAGTATACGATATCAAGAAGATAAAAATATTCTTTTAGATCGATAAGGCTATGAAGATATCACATATTATACACCTTATAAAAAGTCGAACAGTTACAATCTCAATTCTTCTTATCGCAGATAACATATAGAGCTACCAAAATAGAATAGTTTGAAAAGGCAATGTTGTCTCTCACACGTACAAATTATTCTAGAAGTATACGATATCATGAAGATAAAAATATTCTTTCAGATCGATAAGGCTATGAAGATATCACATATTATACACCTTATAAAAAGTCGAACAGTTACAATCTCAATTCTTCTTATCGTAGATTACATATAGAGCTACCAAAATAGAATAGTTTGGAAAGGCAATGTTGTCTCTAACACGTACAGATTATTCTAGAAGTATACGATATCAAGAAGATACAAATATTCTTTTAGATCGATAAGGCTATGAAGATATCACATATTATACACCTTATAAAAAATCGAACAGTTACAATCTCAATTCTTCTTATCGCAGATAACATATAGAGCTACCAAAATAGAATAGTTTGAACAGGCAATGTTGTCTCTAACACGTACAAATAATTCTAGAAGTATACGATATCAAGAAGATAAAAATATTCTTTTAGATCGATAAGGCTATGAAGATATCACATATTATACACCTTATAAAAAGTCGAACAGTTACAATCTCAATTCTTCCTATCGCAGATAACACATAGAGCTACCAAAATAGAATAGTTTGAAAAGGCAATGTTGTCTCTCACACGTACAAATTATTCTAGAAGTATACGATATCATGAAGATAAAAATATTCTTTCAGATCGATAAGGCTATGAAGATATCACATATTATACACCTTATAAAAAGTCGAACAGTTACAATCTCAATTCTTCTTATCGCAGATAACATATAGAGCTACCAAAATAGAATAGTTTGAACAGGCAATGTTGTCTCTAACACGTACAAATAATTCTAGAAGTATACGATATCAAGAAGATAAAAATATTCTTTCAGATCGATAAGGCTATGAAGATATCACATATTATACACCTTATAAAAAGTCGAACAGTTACAATCTCAATTCTTCTTATCGTAGATTACATATAGAGCTACCAAAATAGAATAGTTTGGAAAGGCAATGTTGTCTCTAACACGTACAGATTATTCTAGAAGTATACGATATCAAGAAGATACAAATATTCTTTTAGATCGATAAGGCTATGAAGATATCACATATTATACACCTTATAAAAAATCGAACAGTTACAATCTCAATTCTTCTTATCGTAGATTACATATAGAGCTACCAAAATAGAATAGTTTGAAAAGGCAATGTTGTCTCTCACACGTACAAATTATTCTAGAAGTATACGATATCATGAAGATAAAAATATTCTTTTAGATCGATAAGGCTATGAAGATATCACATATTATACACCTTATAAAAAATCGAACAGTTACAATCTCAATTCTTCTTATCGTAGATTACATATAGAGCTACCAAAATAGAATAGTTTGGAAAGGCAATGTTGTCTCTAACACGTACAGATTATTCTAGAAGTATACGATATCAAGAAGATACAAATATTCTTTTAGATCGATAAGGCTATGAAGATATCACATATTATACACCTTATAAAAAATCGAACAGTTACAATCTCAATTCTTCTTATCGCAGATAACATATAGAGCTACCAAAATAGAATAGTTTGAACAGGCAATGTTGTCTCTAACACGTACAAATAATTCTAGAAGTATACGATATCAAGAAGATAAAAATATTCTTTTAGATCGATAAGGCTATGAAGATATCACATATTATACACCTTATAAAAAGTCGAACAGTTACAATCTCAATTCTTCCTATCGCAGATAACACATAGAGCTACCAAAATAGAATAGTTTGAAAAGGCAATGTTGTCTCTCACACGTACAAATTATTCTAGAAGTATACGATATCATGAAGATAAAAATATTCTTTCAGATCGATAAGGCTATGAAGATATCACATATTATACACCTTATAAAAAGTCGAACAGTTACAATCTCAATTCTTCCTATCGCAGATAACACATAGAGCTACCAAAATAGAATAGTTTGAAAAGGCAATGTTGTCTCTCACACGTACAAATTATTCTAGAAGTATACGATATCAAGAAGATAAAAATATTCTTTCAGATCGATAAGGCTATGAAGATATCACATATTATACACCTTATAAAAAGTCGAACAGTTACAATCTCAATTCTTCTTATCGCAGATAACATATAGAGCTACCAAAATAGAATAGTTTGAACAGGCAATGTTGTCTCTAACACGTACAAATAATTCTAGAAGTATACGATATCAAGAAGATAAAAATATTCTTTTAGATCGATAAGGCTATGAAGATATCACATATTATACACCTTATAAAAAGTCGAACAGTTACAATCTCAATTCTTCCTATCGCAGATAACACATAGAGCTACCAAAATAGAATAGTTTGAAAAGGCAATGTTGTCTCTCACACGTACAAATTATTCTAGAAGTATACGATATCATGAAGATAAAAATATTCTTTCAGATCGATAAGGCTATGAAGATATCACATATTATACACCTTATAAAAAGTCGAACAGTTACAATCTCAATTCTTCTTATCGCAGATAACATATAGAGCTACCAAAATAGAATAGTTTGAACAGGCAATGTTGTCTCTAACACGTACAAATAATTCTAGAAGTATACGATATCAAGAAGATAAAAATATTCTTTTAGATCGATAAGGCTATGAAGATATCACATATTATACACCTTATAAAAAGTCGAACAGTTACAATCTCAATTCTTCCTATCGCAGATAACACATAGAGCTACCAAAATAGAATAGTTTGAAAAGGCAATGTTGTCTCTCACACGTACAAATTATTCTAGAAGTATACGATATCATGAAGATAAAAATATTCTTTCAGATCGATAAGGCTATGAAGATATCACATATTATACACCTTATAAAAAGTCGAACAGTTACAATCTCAATTCTTCCTATCGCAGATAACACATAGAGCTACCAAAATAGAATAGTTTGAACAGGCAATGTTGTCTCTAACACGTACAAATAATTCTAGAAGTATACGATATCAAGAAGATAAAAATATTCTTTTAGATCGATAAGGCTATGAAGATATCACATATTATACACCTTATAAAAAATCGAACAGTTACAATCTCAATTCTTCTTATCGCAGATAACATATAGAGCTACCAAAATAGAATAGTTTGAACAGGCAATGTTGTCTCTAACACGTACAGATTATTCTAGAAGTATACGATATCAAGAAGATACAAATATTCTTTTAGATCGATAAGGCTATGAAGATATCACATATTATACACCTTATAAAAAATCGAACAGTTACAATCTCAATTCTTCTTATCGTAGATTACATATAGAGCTACCAAAATAGAATAGTTTGGAAAGGCAATGTTGTCTCTAACACGTACAGATTATTCTAGAAGTATACGATATCAAGAAGATACAAATATTCTTTTAGATCGATAAGGCTATGAAGATATCACATATTATACACCTTATAAAAAATCGAACAGTTACAATCTCAATTCTTCTTATCGTAGATTACATATAGAGCTACCAAAATAGAATAGTTTGAACAGGCAATGTTGTCTCTAACACGTACAAATAATTCTAGAAGTATACGATATCAAGAAGATAAAAATATTCTTTTAGATCGATAAGGCTATGAAGATATCACATATTATACACCTTATAAAAAGTCGAACAGTTACAATCTCAATTCTTCTTATCGCAGATAACATATAGAGCTACCAAAATAGAATAGTTTGAAAAGGCAATGTTGTCTCTCACACGTACAAATTATTCTAGAAGTATACGATATCATGAAGATAAAAATATTCTTTTAGATCGATAAGGCTATGAAGATATCACATATTATACACCTTATAAAAAATCGAACAGTTACAATCTCAATTCTTCTTATCGCAGATAACACATAGAGCTACCAAAATAGAATAGTTTGAAAAGGCAATGTTGTCTCTCACACGTACAAATTATTCTAGAAGTATACGATATCATGAAGATAAAAATATTCTTTTAGATCGATAAGGCTATGAAGATATCACATATTATACACCTTATAAAAAATCGAACAGTTACAATCTCAATTCTTCTTATCGCAGATAACACATAGAGCTACCAAAATAGAATAGTTTGAACAGGCAATGTTGTCTCTAACACGTACAAATAATTCTAGAAGTATACGATATCAAGAAGATAAAAATATTCTTTTAGATCGATAAGGCTATGAAGATATCACATATTATACACCTTATAAAAAGTCGAACAGTTACAATCTCAATTCTTCCTATCGCAGATAACACATAGAGCTACCAAAATAGAATAGTTTGAACAGGCAATGTTGTCTCTAACACGTACAAATAATTCTAGAAGTATACGATATCAAGAAGATAAAAATATTCTTTTAGATCGATAAGGCTATGAAGATATCACATATTATACACCTTATAAAAAATCGAACAGTTACAATCTCAATTCTTCTTATCGCAGATAACACATAGAGCTACCAAAATAGAATAGTTTGAACAGGCAATGTTGTCTCTAACACGTACAAATAATTCTAGAAGTATACGATATCAAGAAGATAAAAATATTCTTTTAGATCGATAAGGCTATGAAGATATCACATATTATACACCTTATAAAAAGTCGAACAGTTACAATCTCAATTCTTCCTATCGCAGATAACACATAGAGCTACCAAAATAGAATAGTTTGAAAAGGCAATGTTGTCTCTCACACGTACAAATTATTCTAGAAGTATACGATATCATGAAGATAAAAATATTCTTTCAGATCGATAAGGCTATGAAGATATCACATATTATACACCTTATAAAAAATCGAACAGTTACAATCTCAATTCTTCTTATCGTAGATTACATATAGAGCTACCAAAATAGAATAGTTTGGAAAGGCAATGTTGTCTCTAACACGTACAGATTATTCTAGAAGTATACGATATCAAGAAGATACAAATATTCTTTTAGATCGATAAGGCTATGAAGATATCACATATTATACACCTTATAAAAAATCGAACAGTTACAATCTCAATTCTTCTTATCGTAGATTACATATAGAGCTACCAAAATAGAATAGTTTGGAAAGGCAATGTTGTCTCTAACACGTACAGATTATTCTAGAAGTATACGATATCAAGAAGATACAAATATTCTTTTAGATCGATAAGGCTATGAAGATATCACATATTATACACCTTATAAAAAATCGAACAGTTACAATCTCAATTCTTCTTATCGTAGATTACATATAGAGCTACCAAAATAGAATAGTTTGAACAGGCAATGTTGTCTCTAACACGTACAAATAATTCTAGAAGTATACGATATCAAGAAGATAAAAATATTCTTTTAGATCGATAAGGCTATGAAGATATCACATATTATACACCTTATAAAAAGTCGAACAGTTACAATCTCAATTCTTCTTATCGCAGATAACATATAGAGCTACCAAAATAGAATAGTTTGAAAAGGCAATGTTGTCTCTCACACGTACAAATTATTCTAGAAGTATACGATATCATGAAGATAAAAATATTCTTTCAGATCGATAAGGCTATGAAGATATCACATATTATACACCTTATAAAAAATCGAACAGTTACAATCTCAATTCTTCTTATCGTAGATTACATATAGAGCTACCAAAATAGAATAGTTTGGAAAGGCAATGTTGTCTCTAACACGTACAGATTATTCTAGAAGTATACGATATCAAGAAGATACAAATATTCTTTTAGATCGATAAGGCTATGAAGATATCACATATTATACACCTTATAAAAAATCGAACAGTTACAATCTCAATTCTTCTTATCGTAGATTACATATAGAGCTACCAAAATAGAATAGTTTGGAAAGGCAATGTTGTCTCTAACACGTACAGATTATTCTAGAAGTATACGATATCAAGAAGATACAAATATTCTTTTAGATCGATAAGGCTATGAAGATATCACATATTATACACCTTATAAAAAATCGAACAGTTACAATCTCAATTCTTCTTATCGTAGATTACATATAGAGCTACCAAAATAAAATAGTTTGAACAGGCAATGTTGTCTCTAACACGTACAAATAATTCTAGAAGTATACGATATCAAGAAGATAAAAATATTCTTTTAGATCGATAAGGCTATGAAGATATCACATATTATACACCTTATAAAAAATCGAACAGTTACAATCTCAATTCTTCTTATCGTAGATTACATATAGAGCTACCAAAATAGAATAGTTTGAACAGGCAATGTTGTCTCTAACACGTACAGATTATTCTAGAAGTATACGATATCAAGAAGATACAAATATTCTTTTAGATCGATAAGGCTATGAAGATATCACATATTATACACCTTATAAAAAATCGAACAGTTACAATCTCAATTCTTCTTATCGTAGATTACATATAGAGCTACCAAAATAAAATAGTTTGAACAGGCAATGTTGTCTCTAACACGTACAGATTATTCTAGAAGTATACGATATCAAGAAGATACAAATATTCTTTTAGATCGATAAGGCTATGAAGATATCACATATTATACACCTTATAAAAAATCGAACAGTTACAATCTCAATTCTTCTTATCGTAGATTACATATAGAGCTACCAAAATAGAATAGTTTGGAAAGGCAATGTTGTCTCTAACACGTACAGATTATTCTAGAAGTATACGATATCAAGAAGATACAAATATTCTTTTAGATCGATAAGGCTATGAAGATATCACATATTATACACCTTATAAAAAATCGAACAGTTACAATCTCAATTCTTCTTATCGTAGATTACATATAGAGCTACCAAAATAGAATAGTTTGAAAAGGCAATGTTGTCTCTAACACGTACAAATTATTCTAGAAGTATACGATATCAAGAAGATAAAAATATTCTTTTAGATCGATAAGGCTATGAAGATATCACATATCATACACCTTATAAAAAATAAAACAGTTACAATCTTAATTCTTCCTATCGCAGATAACACATAGAGCTACCAAAATAAAATAGTTTGAAAAGGCAATGTTGTCTCTCACACGTACAAATTATTCTAGAAGTATACGATATCATGAAGATAAAAATATTCTTTCAGATCGATAAGGCTATGAAGATATCACATATTATACACCTTATAAAAAATCGAACAGTTACAATCTCAATTCTTCTTATCGTAGATTACATATAGAGCTACCAAAATAGAATAGTTTGGAAAGGCAATGTTGTCTCTAACACGTACAGATTATTCTAGAAGTATACGATATCAAGAAGATACAAATATTCTTTTAGATCGATAAGGCTATGAAGATATCACATATTATACACCTTATAAAAAATCGAACAGTTACAATCTCAATTCTTCTTATCGTAGATTACATATAGAGCTACCAAAATAGAATAGTTTGGAAAGGCAATGTTGTCTCTAACACGTACAGATTATTCTAGAAGTATACGATATCAAGAAGATACAAATATTCTTTTAGATCGATAAGGCTATGAAGATATCACATATTATACACCTTATAAAAAATCGAACAGTTACAATCTCAATTCTTCTTATCGTAGATTACATATAGAGCTACCAAAATAGAATAGTTTGGAAAGGCAATGTTGTCTCTAACACGTACAGATTATTCTAGAAGTATACGATATCAAGAAGATACAAATATTCTTTTAGATCGATAAGGCTATGAAGATATCACATATTATACACCTTATAAAAAATCGAACAGTTACAATCTCAATTCTTCTTATCGTAGATTACATATAGAGCTACCAAAATAGAATAGTTTGAACAGGCAATGTTGTCTCTAACACGTACAAATAATTCTAGAAGTATACGATATCAAGAAGATAAAAATATTCTTTTAGATCGATTAGGCTATGAAGATATCACATATTATACACCTTATAAAAAGTCGAACAGTTACAATCTCAATTCTTCTTATCGCAGATAACATATAGAGCTACCAAAATAGAATAGTTTGAAAAGGCAATGTTGTCTCTCACACGTACAAATTATTCTAGAAGTATACGATATCATGAAGATAAAAATATTCTTTCAGATCGATAAGGCTATGAAGATATCACATATTATACACCTTATAAAAAATCGAACAGTTACAATCTCAATTCTTCTTATCGTAGATTACATATAGAGCTACCAAAATAGAATAGTTTGAACAGGCAATGTTGTCTCTAACACGTACAGATTATTCTAGAAGTATACGATATCAAGAAGATACAAATATTCTTTTAGATCGATAAGGCTATGAAGATATCACATATTATACACCTTATAAAAAATCGAACAGTTACAATCTCAATTCTTCTTATCGCAGATAACATATAGAGCTACCAAAATAGAATAGTTTGAAAAGGCAATGTTGTCTCTCACACGTACAAATTATTCTAGAAGTATACGATATCATGAAGATAAAAATATTCTTTCAGATCGATAAGGCTATGAAGATATCACATATTATACACCTTATAAAAAATCGAACAGTTACAATCTCAATTCTTCTTATCGTAGATTACATATAGAGCTACCAAAATAGAATAGTTTGGAAAGGCAATGTTGTCTCTAACACGTACAGATTATTCTAGAAGTATACGATATCAAGAAGATACAAATATTCTTTTAGATCGATAAGGCTATGAAGATATCACATATTATACACCTTATAAAAAATCGAACAGTTACAATCTCAATTCTTCTTATCGTAGATTACATATAGAGCTACCAAAATAAAATAGTTTGAACAGGCAATGTTGTCTCTAACACGTACAAATAATTCTAGAAGTATACGATATCAAGAAGATAAAAATATTCTTTTAGATCGATTAGGCTATGAAGATATCACATATTATACACCTTATAAAAAATCGAACAGTTACAATCTCAATTCTTCTTATCGTAGATTACATATAGAGCTACCAAAATAAAATAGTTTGAACAGGCAATGTTGTCTCTAACACGTACAGATTATTCTAGAAGTATACGATATCAAGAAGATACAAATATTCTTTTAGATCGATAAGGCTATGAAGATATCACATATTATACACCTTATAAAAAATCGAACAGTTACAATCTCAATTCTTCTTATCGTAGATTACATATAGAGCTACCAAAATAGAATAGTTTGAACAGGCAATGTTGTCTCTAACACGTACAAATAATTCTAGAAGTATACGATATCAAGAAGATAAAAATATTCTTTTAGATCGATAAGGCTATGAAGATATCACATATTATACACCTTATAAAAAATCGAACAGTTACAATCTCAATTCTTCTTATCGTAGATTACATATAGAGCTACCAAAATAGAATAGTTTGGAAAGGCAATGTTGTCTCTAACACGTACAAATTATTCTAGAAGTATACGATATCAAGAAGATAAAAATATTCTTTTAGATCGATAAGGCTATGAAGATATCACATATCATACACCTTATAAAAAATAAAACAGTTACAATCTTAATTCTTCCTATCGCAGATAACACATAGAGCTACCAAAATAAAATAGTTTGAAAAGGCAATGTTGTCTCTAACACGTACAAATTATTCTAGAAGTATACGATATCATGAAGATAAAAATATTCTTTCAGATCGATAAGGCTATGAAGATATCACATATTATACACCTTATAAAAAATCGAACAGTTACAATCTCAATTCTTCTTATCGTAGATTACATATAGAGCTACCAAAATAGAATAGTTTGGAAAGGCAATGTTGTCTCTAACACGTACAGATTATTCTAGAAGTATACGATATCAAGAAGATACAAATATTCTTTTAGATCGATAAGGCTATGAAGATATCACATATTATACACCTTATAAAAAATCGAACAGTTACAATCTCAATTCTTCTTATCGTAGATTACATATAGAGCTACCAAAATAGAATAGTTTGGAAAGGCAATGTTGTCTCTAACACGTACAGATTATTCTAGAAGTATACGATATCAAGAAGATACAAATATTCTTTTAGATCGATAAGGCTATGAAGATATCACATATTATACACCTTATAAAAAATCGAACAGTTACAATCTCAATTCTTCTTATCGTAGATTACATATAGAGCTACCAAAATAGAATAGTTTGAAAAGGCAATGTTGTCTCTAACACGTACAAATTATTCTAGAAGTATACGATATCAAGAAGATAAAAATATTCTTTTAGATCGATAAGGCTATGAAGATATCACATATCATACACCTTATAAAAAATAAAACAGTTACAATCTTAATTCTTCCTATCGCAGATAACACATAGAGCTACCAAAATAAAATAGTTTGAAAAGGCAATGTTGTCTCTCACACGTACAAATTATTCTAGAAGTATACGATATCAATAAGATAAAAATATTCTTTTAGATCGATAAGGCTATGAAGATATCACATATTATACACCTTATAAAAAATCGAACAGTTACAATCTTAATTCTTCTTATCGCAGATAACATATAGAGCTACCAAAATAGAATAGTTTGAAAAGGCAATGTTGTCTCTAACACGTACAAATTTTTCTAGAGGTGCACGATATCAAGAAGATAAATTTTTTTTTGGATCGATAAGACCATGAAGATATCACATATTATAAACCTTATAAAAAATAAAACAGTTCTCAATTCTCTCATTCGGAGATAATAATATATATAGAACCAACAAAATTCTAGTGCATACAACCTTATTTTGAAAACATTACACATACAGGAACTGTCATAAGATGATGGGCATTCTAGTATCCGGTCCGATACTGATGATCATTTATTTTATTATAACGACCAAGATAAAGGAAAATTTGTTAAGCAACTCAACCCAAATCGCTCTATCTACAAAGATATAGATGCTATATGGCAGTGGACGATATATTTCAGTTCTATACGTACAAATCAATACAACTTTTGAATATCTGATAGGGAATTGATTTGCAATATTCTCAATAAAACCTTTTTTAGATATAAATCGCCCTAACACTCTAATATTATTCGTGCTCGACGCGCGATTCTATAACAAGGTTGGCATCTTCAGGAAAATTAAACTGATACCAAATCCAAAGAGTAGGGTGGGAGATGAATATTCTCTAAAATCTGAGCTAATGCAATAACTACCTGCAAAATTTTCTGGTCCGATGTGGACTTCGTTTGTTAACCACTAACTATTCTGAATGATTTCTCAACAATAAACACGCCAAACTCTTTCATCTACGCTTCGAGAAAATTCAGAGGTCTTGGAAATGTACGTGCAACTTGGGAAGCTTTTTTACAACACTATAGTATTTGCTGTACTCTTCTGAGAAGAAATAACCCACATCTCCCTCACACGCGTGATTTGATTCATGGAATTGATATATGTTTGAAGAAACTGAATCTGAGTGAAATTGATGCAGATACACTATCACATAGAAAGAAAAACACAACCTATTTTCGAAGTATTTTACGAGAGCGTGAATTTGAGACCTGGAGTCAGCTGAAATCTAAAGGTAGGGGAGTCTCTCTGTATAAACAATACCCCCAAGGCAATCAATGGGTTTATAAAAGAGCAGGTTTAACATCAACGGAATGGGTAAATGCTATAAAAATGAGCATAGATGTTGCAGCAGTCAGAGCATTACCTGGGAGGAGTATCAATGGACGCCATTGCAGATCACCAGACTGCAATGAGATTGAAACTTTGGGACACGTTCTAGGATACTGCAAAAAAGGTTATTTGCTCCGAAATGCAAGACATCATCAAGTGAGGACCATGATAGCAGATGAACTGAGGAAAAACAAGGATTTTGAAGTTCATGAAGAGGTCAATTGTATTGCGATCGATGGTCCAAGCCAGAGAGTCGATATAATTGCTGTGGATCATAAAAATAAAAAAGGTTTTATATTCGACCCTACTATTCGCATTGAAATCAATGAAACCCAACCAGAAGACGTTGACAGAGAGAAGAGAGATTATTATGAACCAACTGTTTCTTACTTTGAAAAAAAAATATGGAATTGACCATATCACAGTAATTGGACTTATGATTGGTGCTCGTGGAACAATACCAAAATTTTTTGTGAACTTCATCAACACATTTCGATTATCAAAATCATTATTGGAAAACAACGATTTCAGTGATCGAAGACTCTGTGGCAATATTGAATAATCATTTATATAGCAATTGCTAATTTTTATTCAATTTTCTTGATATTTTTACATTTATTTTAATATTTAATTTTATATTTATATTTATTTTTAATTCATGCATTATTTATTTTGTTGAATGGAATCCTGTGTCCCATTGGCAAACTGTTATTGACAGTCAGGACATCAACTGTATTTTGTTGTTGTAATATATATATATATATATATATATATATATATTCTGCAATTTCTAAACTCACGAATGCATCAAGTAGCCTCGTGTCATGTACATCCTCAAACAGTCTTAAATTACTTCTACTAATTCTATGATTATTGTCCAAAGCATGTTGGACTTCACTGGACTTTTCTATCCGTCCATATCTCATTGGAGTATGATTCTCTCTGAAACGGATTTCTATTGCTCGCCGGCTCGAGCCAATGTACTTATTGTTGCAAACTTGACAACTGATTTCGTGAATTCCCGACTTTCTTATGTTTTCTGATGGCTCTTCTGGATGACGAAGAAGCTGTTGTAGCTCATGATAAAATTTGATAATTGTGAATTAGATGATGGCAATATTCATCCGATTTAAATTGAAAATTCAATTATAATCGGTTTGAATAAAAACGATACTCTCTGTATGAACTGGACAGATCTGAATGAAATGGAACCCTCCATATAGAACCAATTGCCTGAGAATTGTCATTCCAAGCAATTTAAAATATATGAAGATCAGAACTATTACCAAGAATTCATGGACCTACGTCGGCGTTCCAAGCAATTGATGCGGAGTGACTTTTCTGAGTATACTCGTAATATGGAGATTGAAATATGCACTAATTCAAAAATGTTCTGGAAATGTATCAAAAACAAAAAAAATAATAATGTTGCTATCCCTGGCTCACTGTACCTTGATAATCAAACAGCTGATACCGGTGACACTATTTGCAATCTCTTTGCCAGCTTTTTCAAAAGTACATATATTCAACCAACTTCGAGGGAAAACCCAGCATTCACAAACCAACCACTTGAAGAAATCGAAATAACTGCCAACAACCTAGCGGTGGCCATAAATTCCTTAGACCCTAAAAAATGTTCCGGTCCCGATGGAATCCCAGTATCATTCACAAAACAATGTAAATCAACCTAATACCCCCTCTTGTACAAATCTATTACCTATCTCTTCGGTATGGAATTTTTCCTTCCAAATGGAAAATTTCACACATCATTCCAATTCACAAAAACGGTGATAAACACAACATCAGAAACTACAGACCTATCAGTAAATTATGCATATTCGGCAAACTCTTTGAAAAGATCATCTACAATGAAATTTCCAATAAATGTAAAGATATAATAAATCAAGAACAACACGGATTTTTTTCTCTTAGATCAATAGAAACGAATCTGATGACTTTCACAGACTTCTTATTAGAATCTATGGACGATCAAGTCCAGGTGGATGTTGTTTACACTGACTTCAGCAAGGCCTTTGATAAAATTAGTCACAAAATCCTAATAACCAGGCTTGCTGAGGTTGGTGTCAGCGACTTCCTCCTGAAATGGATATGGTCCTATCTACATGGCAGAACTCAGATATTAGCACTGAATGGATTTGTCTCGGATCCGTTTGAATCAACGTCTGGAGTCCCTCAGGGAAGTCACCTTGGCCCATTATTTTTCATAATTTACATTAATGAAATCATCAAGTCTTTGAAATATTGCTCACTTCTACTTTATGCAGACGATTTGAAATTATATCGTACAGTGAATGATCTGAGTGACTGCAGAGGGATACAAGAAGATCTGAATCGCCTTACATTGTTCTGTGATAATAACAGCCTCTTCTTGAATCTCGACAGATGTGTTTCAATCACTTTTACCAGAAACAGAAATAGATTTGATTACAAATACAAAATAAAAAGCCATGAACTAAAATCTGTAACGGAAGTGAAAGATCTAGGGGTACTGATGGACTCTAAATTAACATTTAAACCACACTTAGAAAAAACAATTAACGAATGCAACAAAATCATGGGATTCTTCAAAAGAAGTTGTCGAAATTTCAAAAACACAATGTGCCTTCTTAGTATTTATTATGCTTATACACACAGTAAACTTTGCTTCACATCGGTCGTTTGGAATCCCCGGTATCAAGTCCACATAGATAGAATTGAGAGAGTACAAAAAAAAATTCTCGGATACATTGCTTATAAATCAAATATACAAATCATTAATAGTGACTACACTCCACTAATGCGTGAACATAACATATTACCCCTTAAAGATAGGCGAAATGTAACAGACTTGACTATGATTTTCAAACTTATGAAGGGACTTGTACAGGCCCCATATTTATTCTCCAAGATTGAATTTAATGTCCAAACTGGACAACTGAGAAATCCAGAATTCTTCAGAATACCCTTCAAAAAAACCTACGCTGCTCAGAATTCCCCACTATGCAGGATGCTTAGAACATTCAACAGCACATGTAATGACATCAAATACTTCGAACTTAATTTGAAGTGTTTCAAATCAAAAATTAAAAAATATTCCATCGACCATTTGTAAGTGATCTTTAGTCTCATTGATTTCATAATATTGTATAACAGAATTTATTATTGCCTATTCAGTGATTTACTTTTTGTTTCTTGTATTTATTTCTTCTCTTCTTGTTGACAACCCACTAAACTGATTCATTAAGTAGAGGGTTCTGTTTTGACAAAATAGTTGAGGCTTTCGCGGCCGAGGTTTTCAGTATCACTACTTTTATTCGGGTTTGAAGGCCGTCGTTTTTTGGAATTTCTTCCTGACGTTTCGCTGGCTCGAGTGGCTAGCTTCTTCAGAGGTTCATTCATGTTGGAATTCACTCCGATGACTGGAGATTGTTTCTTCGCAAGTTGTATTTATGCCGATTCAGGTAGTTTGCGGTGCTAATTATTCCATTCGGATTCGTGGAATAGTCATTAATATTGATTACCTTGTTTACTTCCTGTGGGTTCGGAGAATAATCATCATTAATATCTGAAGAACTACCTGCAGTTATTATAATCGATAATAACTGCAGGTAGTTCTTCAGATATTAATGATGATTATTCTCCGAACCGACAGGAAGTAAACAAGGTAATCAATATTAATGACTATTCCACGAATCCGAATGGAATAATTAGCACCGCAAACTACCTGAATCGGCATAAATACAACTTGCGAAGAAACAATCTCCAGTCATCGGAGTGAATTCCAAGATGAATGAACCTCTGAAGAAGCTAGCCACTCGAGCCAGCGAAACGTCAGGAAGAAATTCCAAAAAACGACGGCCTTCAAACCCGAATAAAAGTAGTGATACTGGGTTCTGTTTTGGATTGTTCAATCTGTTTGCAACCCCTGTATTGGTAAATAAATGAATAAATAAATGACTTATCACAGATTTGATGATTTTCCTATCAATTAGTCTGATTAACACTTTTCATTCATTAACATACATGAATTATTTTTATTACTCCCAAATGTAAACCACCAAATATTTTCAATTCAGTTCTGTACCTACATATAAAAAAAGACGCAACCTGCATCTACACTGAGCTATCAGCGGCTATGAATATGCATACCATATCGAAATAGCTTTTGAATCCAAACAAATTTGACACAAAATTTTCAACACAAGTAATGTAACAAAATTTTCCAAAAAAAAAACTTCAACAATTTTTTTATCAGTCGTGGATAAAGTATAGTATTCTCGCATAATGGCTATCATTCTGAAGGTGATTTAAGTCACTCGCCTTCGGCTCGTGGGCGTTAACCTCTGGAAAAATCGAATTACCTGAATAAATGTAGATCATCACAAGTTCTGAGTTCAGAAAGACTATCCACATGATATACGTATATGAAAGAATATACAACGCGAAAGACTCCTGAGATTCGAATCACCGAACTAATGAATTCACTGTTGAAATAATGAATCTTGTGTCCGAATGTATGGCTTCTTGATTGGAATAATAAGACCAGGAGAGATCACATGATCTAATCAATCTTACAAGCATTTGTCTTGCAATGGTACACACTGAACCATTCCAATCTCGTTCTGAAAACAAACCTCTGCTGATGTTAGTGATCCATTATACATTCTTGACGGTAAAAATTTCGGTATCTGATATGTAATAGTAAATCTATTTGACCAAACAAAAAAAGAGAAAATAATCACGCTGTAAACAACCGCTCAAAGTTCAGATGATGGAATACGAAATGTCGATGAAACTAAATTGTCCTTGTCTTATAGCAATAACGCACTGAACAATAGGAAAATTCGAATTTTGAAACTCATATTTTGCGATTTCATATTATATTAACATTATTGCATATCTTGTCTCGAATGATCTCTTGAGTTTTTTCAATGAAGAAATGAGAATCACGTTCGATTCAACAGAGTTCAACAACTTTTGACCTAATGCAGTACAAATAATAATGAGAGTTACCTAGAAATAGGAAAGTTCCGGGTTTTATTCCGTTCAACTAAGCCACCTGTTGACTCTCTGCGTTTTATAGATTTGTGTTTTGCTTCTTATAGGAATACTCTACGGAAAATCCTTGCATGAACTCTAATGGTCTAATGTCTAGTACATAACGATAAAAAATTGTTCGATTCGTTATGTGGAATTAATCTAGAAAATTTCGTTAAAGAATTGTAACATTCAGATTGTTCACAAGATTACCAGTTTTTTCCAACTCTGATCGATTCAACAAGAACTTCCCCGCTCGGTATTGTATCAATATAATAACTACATATACAATTCTTTGGCAACAACAGTAATTACTGATCAATAGCAGATCAGAACAAATTCGTAATGTAAATGATTGAACATCTTAATACCGTTGTAATATATAGAGTATTTGACTTGAGTGGAGCTCGGTAGGAAAAAACTACCTGTATTGATTAAATTTTTTCTCTTATCATTGATCAAGCAGATTGTTTTCAGTATGAAAATTGCAAAGCACCGTCTATCTATTACTTTCAGAATTTCTGAGTTCAGAGGGTGACGTTATTAGGGAGCGTTAGCTGATTAACGGAAAAACCCATATCAAACCCATATTGAACACGAATTATTTTCTCAATTCGCAATGATGTAATTTTCCAAAAAAAACAACTAGATATAGTAAACTGAACTGAAACAAAATTCGTACAAGGAAATTGGAATGTACCGTATATCAAATAAAAAAAATTAATGAGCAAAAGTTGACCGAGAAGCAATAAAGAGAATGAGAAACCTGCCGAAGAAATTCGAATCGAAGGGGCGCTAAAATCCCAACGAGTGAATTCAAATGAACCTTGATCGATGAAAACGAGTAAGAGAATTGAAGTATTCATAAAAAGATATGTTAATACTTATACAGCGATATTTTTACTGAACTGTGGTCGACGACTCGAGTTTTTCAATGGTACATTCAACTAGCGATGTTTCCTTCGAGAATAATCACATATAAATAATTATATGAGCTCCTGACGAATTGTGACGGAATACAGTGGAAGCTTTTATTTTCACCAGAATCTTTTCGATCGCATCGATTCTTTCCAAGCGCATTCGCCACATCATCGACTTCGTTGAACGATCTTTAAATGAGAGGCCTTGAAACCTGTGATAAAACCTGGATATGAGTGGTGAAACTATCCAGTTATAAGTGGAGGAGAGATATCCGAAGAATTTTACACTTTTTTCTGAAAGAATTTTTGAAATCATTATTTCTTGAAAAAAAAATTACTTCATGTATTCATTTCAGAAAAGGACACTCACAAATAAATGAATCTAAAGATTTTTTCATTCCCCGGTCCGAGTGACCATTGGCAATATCAACTTTGAAACAGTTGAGTTTTCTTTCATTTTTTTTGACTGTCCAAAAATATAATTCTGACTGTTTCGTTACTGAACCCCATTTTCATAAATAATTCGGTGCCTGTTTCTCTATTGTGTCACCCGCTCATGTCTCCAGCACCGATTGCACACGAGGCCCGGACCAGTTGGTCGATGTTGCCATAGCAACATAGTACTCACGCTCCTATTTCCTTTTAATGCTTCATTTTACACGTTTATACTACATCACTGGCACACTTTTCATAATTAGTAGGCAAAAGAGGGGGCCATTGCTCAAATATAACTCGAAACGGCTTACATTCAAAAAAGCGGACCCAGTCGAGGCTCTTTGATACACGTTTCGTTCGAGGGAGAGTCATTACTGCTGGCAATGAGCGACGTACTTTTTTTCCTGTTCAGATAGGCATAATAATACCCACCGTTCCATCGTTGCACAGGAAGCGATAATCATTCATTTGAAAGTTCTGAATGGAAGAAAATGAAAAATCCCCAAACAAGCACTTTTGGCTTCGTGAAACTACCCTGATTACTCGGATATTGAAGCTGTGGCGCCGATAATGGGAATTGAACTACCCTTGACTCTAGTGTCTAGAGTAATCTCAAACACAAATAATATTTGAATATAATTTGGATCATTTGTTTGATATTGGGTTCAACTCAAAGTTGAAGTATTTTGTTTGATCTGAGTCTTTGAATTATTTCGATGACAATTTAACTCATGTATAAAATATCCCATAAGCCGCCGTGAGAATTAAATATAAGAATTGTATTTTTAACAATTGTACTTTTTCGTTGAATTGAATAAATTAAACTGTATTCATTAAATTGTCGTACCGAGTTACACTCGAGCTCCGATTTGTCGAAGAAAACTTGACATTTATGATTCGAGTTTAGTTGCCTTCTGGCAAATTGAGTCAAAAAACTCGTTGAGTTGCCAGGCAACAAAATTCTCATCGAAATGTCGAGTCTACTTCGACAAAAAAAAGCTCTATTGTAATTATAAGTGAAAATTACACACCAACAGTTTTCGACCAATGAAATAAGTATTTTGTTTAGCGTTACCATGGCAACTCAAGTATTTCATCGGAAATTTTTTCCCACCTTGGTAACCTTCAGCAAATTATGAAAATTGTTTGACATGAAACAGAGAATATTTTGTTTGACATAACATGTCACTTACGCACTCATATCGTACCCCAAAACATTTTCAGGCAATATCATCAATAAAAATTTATCATTGTAAGAATGCCTTGTCGAACTTTTGATTAATTTCGAATATCTAAATTCAACAAGATGATGAATTTTTTACTTGATTTTCACTCGCCGAAAGATGCCATTGGTGTTCACATAACCGAGTGTATTGATATTAAGTCAAGTGAAAATGTCAATCTAGAATATGGTTTTCGGCTTGTTATCGTCAGAGCATTCATGAGATGAGATAGAAAGATTCGATTGGAAAATATTGGCAGAGTTCGTATGAGATATGAAACTTTCTAGCAATTTAATACTCAAATCGCCAAAACTCACACACAACAAGTGTTCGAGAGATACAATCCCGAAATGGTTTTCCGGGTTGACCTGTTTAAAAATATTTATGTACAAAAGTAGATTCGGTTCATGGCGTTTTCGTCTAATATCATCCCTTTTTCGTGATCCAAATATGGAACAAATACAAATTTTATAATTTTTGTAACCTTTTGTCGAATATAGAATGAAATAAGGGACTACAGACATTGCGCGAAAGAACTGAAGACTCAAAAAACTACTTCTTTAAAAATCCTTACTGTGAGAATTCCAAAATATATGGAAAAGCTTTTATTCATATAAATGAAATGAAGCAGAAGTAACGTTCAAGTTTGACACTAGAGCAATTTAGCTAATGACAGTATTACTATTGTCATGTTTAAAAATAGGATATGTATTATTTTTCTTTGAGTACGAATCTTGTGAGACCTTTTTGTTTTATTGCATTACTATCCTTTCAGGGCGTTGATATATTCCGATGATACTTCTTCATAAAATGCAGAAAATACAATATTTCGCAAGACCAGTGACTCTGAAGTGAATGGAAATTTGGGGTTATATTTACTGAACATGAATATAATTATTTTAAGTGCTCATTGCTAAACTGAAAAACTCACCAGATGTCCAAGTTCTCATTGAGATTTGATTAGATTGTTGATTGATTAGAGATGCATGGTGCATCTCTATTTGTCGTCCATGTTTATCGAAATGTTTCACAAAAATACCACGAGGTGGCAGGCGGCGGTAGCCCTGCATTTTTACCAAGGTTCGCAACATAAACATACCGTGTTGAAAATGTACGACTCGATAGTTTCTCAAATCATTATTTCTCAGTCAATGAAATTCTCAACAGATGCCAGTTTCAATCGATTCTCATTTGAGTTGCAGTGGCTCAAACCCCCATCATCAAAGCCATTCAATTCCATGGAAACATGGTAAGAGGAACTAAATGGTACGAAATAAAATAAAAAACGTGACAAATCAAGAAGTCGCTTATTTGAATCATAATATATTTGAAATTGAATGGAATGAGAAAACAATTTGAAGAAGATGTCAAATCAGCGACTGAAAACAGAGAGAAAAACAATAAAAAATTATATATCAGAGATGTTCCATTCAAAGCAGAAACTGGGGAACAAACTTCGTGTTTTTCGACCCGAACAAATATTCTGGAAATGGACCTCATGATTCATTTAAATGTTTCAATTGGAGAACACTGCCTTCATAAAGATTTTCAGCTTCATGAAATCACTTCACTACTGAAAATATAGCGTCAATAGGACCAATACAGAAATAACCTTAAGTCAATCAATCATCCGAATTTTAAATATTGTGACCTTTGATATCATTATTACCTTTCTCATTTATGAGAATAGATACCAACTCCAAGAAGATTTTAACATTTGAAAACATGATGAGAATGAAATATATTTTTATGTGGTGAATTGTTTTGCTTAGCTCGAACTTTCGAATTATTTTTTCAAACTACAGAAGGCATTTAAATTCGCTGAAATAGTTGAGATGTGGTCAACAAGGATTGTTAGATACTTATATTCAATTAGCCTATCATGAGTTTGAAATCATTCAATCACAACCTGCTCGGGGCCTTATTTTCCTATTCTAACAGTGAGTATATTGGCCAAACTGACCGGTTTGTCAAAGACAGAATTTGTTTACATACGAGTGATTGCAGATTCCA
This sequence comes from Zygogramma bicolorata, assembly GCA_032362365.1. Lineage (NCBI taxonomy): Eukaryota > Metazoa > Arthropoda > Insecta > Coleoptera > Chrysomelidae > Zygogramma > Zygogramma bicolorata. The sequence continues at coordinate 548,710 of JAVJAQ010005646.1, forward strand.
CCCAAGAAGATGTGTCCTTCATTCCACAGTCATACTCATTTATAAATGAAAAAAACAGATATTGAACTCCTCAGTTGAATATATTCTTCTTTTCTCCAGTCAGATCATGGCAACTCCAATTCGATAGCACCAAGTACCCAAATGTCCAAGTACTAGCAATATTTGATTTTGATATAATTCAACTTGTTGAACGTCATCTCGTCATATAATTTATTGATATTTTTTTGTTTGCATGTTCTCAAATTGTTCGCTCCATTAACCAGCTGACGAACGTCAACCCTTGGAAGTCGAAACTTGTGCAAGCAATGGATTAACGATGCCTTGACCTTCCAACGTGTGAATTCCAACACGGTGGCCAAGCGGGAAATCGAACCCCAGTCTTCCACTTGAAAGGCGGACGTGCCAACCTCTGCTCTACACTACCACAATTTCAACCAAGTAGATGATTCATAATTCACCGCCTTCCGCTGTCAGTTAGATGAGATATCTGTTCTATGCTCTCGTTTCAATCCATGTTTCATTTTCTCACTCTCACTCTCAACTTATCCATTCCTTCACAAAATGTAGTTCCATGCTTGATGGAATTCTATAACTCTAACCAAACAAATCATCATTTCGTGGCGGCGATTCGCCAAGGAATACGGCATCGTATCAAAAACGATATTTAAGTATATAATGTTCAACAAATGAATTAAATCTCAACTCTGTTAATGCAACATCCTTGCAACCAACCTGTGAGTAATTTTTTCGTATTAAAAAGTTTTTGAAATTGATTGTAAGGTTTCCTGGTGATGAAAATGATCATTGTCGAAATATTGAAATACGTGTTTTCATAGTATAGTTTCTTGCATGCTGCTATCCTACTATTTTTTGAACAAATCTAATCGTCGTCGTTTGCTTGGATGTGGTTGATAGTGTTCCTTGCTGAATGGTAATGGTACGGCCTTCCATTGTCAATATTATTATCTGTATTGAAACCTGTTGCTTAGAACGGAAGGATAGAAATACAATTCGAATCCAAACAATAGATTCAAATGGATTTTTTGGTCATAAATAATATTGAAGGTTTGAATAATCAAAGAAAATAGTGTTGTCACATCATTTTTTTTCAACTATTTCATTTATTCACATTTTTCCGACTAGTATTTTATAATCGATATCTAAAGTTTCTTGCCACAATATTATTCCATTTATTTCTTCATTCACTTTTTTTTTGACTAATATTTCATATCCGAAATCTCAATTTTTTTGTCACATTATTTTCTTTGATCAATGAAACATGATTCAATTTTCGACCAAAAAGTCTATATCAACCTGCTGTTTGGATGTGAATACCTTATTTGATTTGTATTTTCATCCTTCAATTCTCAGCAACAGGTTTCAATAGAGTTAATAATATAGATAATGTATGTCCGAACTATTACCATTCAAACCTACTCGTATTGTTGTTGGAATATCAGATTTCCACATCTACAGTTGGAACTTGTTCTGAATTGCTCTTTTTCAATATAATGAAGTCCAAAGAATTCCATAATATGCTCTGCAAACTGTTTGCTGTACCAATGCCCTTATATTTCTGGCGGGTGAGGTATAATGCCGTTATGAGCCAAGTAATCGTTTATCGATTTAATAATGCAGAAAAAAATTAACTGTGATTTTTTTTTGAAATACGTCTATTTCACTCAGGAAAGAAGTGAAGATCATAAGTGATCAGAAGAGTCTACAACGTTTTTCTGTAAATTAGAAATACTTTTTTTATACAAGTCTCGAGAAACTGTGAGGAAATCTCACTGAACTTGCTGACGAATTTATATTATCGTGCGCCAAATTGTAAATCATATTGACTTATTTTGATTCGACCCGGTTCATTTCATTCAATTTTCCATCAAACTTCGCATGAACATGAATATGAAGTTTACTGCATTACTACTTTTCTTCGGGTTTGAAGGTCGTCGTTCTTTGGAATTTTCATCCTGACGTTCCGCTAGCGCGAGTGGCAAGCTTCTTCAGAGGCTCACTTATCTTGACTATTATTCCGAATATTTCCCTCATAAATAAAATGTCGCTTAAGAGCAATGCAATTATCGAAAACTTACAGCGGTAATTGCACTGTATCAAGTCACCATAACAACACATTTGAAACCGAATCGCTAGGCGTCAGTAAACAACACAAATAAATGTCATATAGATTTCAAAAGTAGTGCTCCATACAATCTGTAGAGGAAAGTAAAAATGAACAATAAATAACATTTCCTTGAGAATTCTTCATTCGTGGAATAATCCAATGAATTACATTCGTGCATAAAAATGACCAGATAATTTTGCATTCAATCGTGATATCTTATACGAATTGCATTCGGTTATTTTCGTATTTTGTAAAAGAGCCCTCTTCCTTCGGACTCGGGCACTTTCGCCGAAATATGAAAATAAACTTGCAATTTTTAGATATCAGGCTTTCTTGCAAAATTATCGGTAATTTTTATGCACTCGTGCAATTATAACCGATAATGATAGTCGAAATGAGTGAGTCTCTGACGAAGCTAGCCACTCGCGCTAGCGGAACGTCAGGAAAAAATTCCAAATAACGATGGCTTTCAAACCCGCAGAAAAGTAGTAATACTGAAAACCTCGACCGCGAAAGCCTTAACCATTTTGTCGAAGTTTACTGTTCGGATTTGCGTCATCTGTCCCTATCTCAAATGAGGACACAAGGTCCATGCACACCTAGTATTTAACAGCACCCAGTTTCTGTCCTGGTGTAGTTCATGATTTTTTTATTCACTGGAATATTGTTGTTTTCATTCGAAAAATGAGATGATTCCTTACGAAATACCGAGGATATCGCATTTTTCCAATAAATACATCATTTCCACCTTTATATAAAACCAGTTGGTACCTGTGTGAAATTGTTCATCCTAGAGTTTATTTGTCAATCCCTATCATTTCCAGTGACACTACATTATTGAATCCATCAATTTTTTGCTAGAATTATTTTGGGAAAAGTGTTCATAACTTAGCGCTATAAATTCTCCTTCCTATCTTTTGCGTCACTGAAAACGTATGGAGGTTAAAATATAAGTGCTGACCAACCGACATTTTTCATCCAAATTTATTCAATTCCATGTCACGTTTGGAAATAGGGGATGATCCTCAGACCTTGGATTCATTCGTTTGCTTGTAGGGAAGATTTAAACACGGGGTAACTTTTTTTGAGTTGATTCCATTTGATAAATTGAGGTTTCTCATCGCTCAGTTGAGACATCGGAAATATGTGATCATTCAGAAAAAAATTATTTGTTGGATAAGTGGATTTCTTGTGTCATGTAAGACATTCTCTAAGAAAGAGACATGAGATCGATCACCCAATTTTCAGGTGAAAGGTTCGAAACTCGATTTCATAAGAAGCAGGACAATTAACCTTTCGATGGTCGAGGCTCTACTTCTCCTGATAACACACTTTCGAATCAAAAAGGGGGGCCTATAAAGAAAATCTGTAACTACTTGACTTTTCAATAATTTTCATAGCTACACCCAAACAAATACAGATATTATGTGATATTTCCCATTTCAATACTTCAAAATCTTACTACTGGAAGAAGAAATACTTGAAACAAACAAAAAGTTAAATGCTGTGGAAAACTTCTGATAGAACCCAAAGTTTGCGTTTGTTGAAACACACTCTATGCCATCAAACAGTACGCTTCTTCAATTTCCATCAGTCACGTTATAAAATCATTCGTCTCCTGCAAGTTATAAGTCACCTAGTATCATTTGAAACAGTATGCCTTCGTGTGTTTGAAATTTGAAAGATTTTTTTATAAGGCATGTGGAGACATATTGTCAGGAAGTGGTCCAAAATATATGTCACTGCGAAATGATTATAGAACCACGACTGTGAAAATACCCATAGAAAAGGAACCAGCCATAGACTTTCCTTGCAGTCCTTACCAACATGACGAATTGAAGTTTCCTGAATGAAACCCAGTAAAAACATTTGACGTAGTCAGTGGGCATACTTGAAGACTGGCGTTAAATCAAATCATCTTTCGAACAATCTGTTCAGGCCAGTCTCAAATTACCTACACAGTAGGTTTCGGCTGGCACCTGTCAGAAAACAACTACTCCCCTGGCTAATACCACGAAGGGCATTGAATTATATCCGACCGGTGCCAGTGCAGGTTTCTTCACAGAAGTAAATCCTGCATTTGCTTTCGTCGATACAAATGAAGGAATTGATTTTCAATTATAGACCGGTTTCAGGCTATTTGGCCACTCCTCAGATTGTTCGAAAGATGATTTGATTCAACGCCAGTCTTCAAGTATGCCCACTGACTATGTCAAATGTTATTACATTTTCCCTATAATTGAATATCAATTCCTTCATTTGTATCGACGAAAGCAAATGCAGGATTTACTTCTGTGAAGAAACCTGCACTGGCACCGGTCGGATATAATTCAATACCCTTCGTGGTATTATCTAGGGAAGTAGTTGTTTTCTGACAGGTGCCAGCCGAAACCTACTGTGTAGGTAATTTGAGACTGGCCTGAACAGATTGTTCGAAAGATGATTTGAAACCCAGTAACTCTAATCTCTCTTGCATTAATGAACCCTTAACATGGAAAACGTAATCCAGGACGTGGTATTTTTATGTCTGATAGACCATCTTCAGTATTTGTGAAAGGTCAAGTTATAATATTTTATAATGGAATATCTAAAGGTTGACTCCGGAGCAAACACATTTGAAAAACTGAATGGAAAAGCGCGCCACGTGTTTCACTATACAATAGCTACCTCAAGCAGGAACACTCAGGAAATTATGGATAAACATGAGTTCTCAATTTTCAGAAAACCTTCACATACAGATATTGTAACTCACAATTCATCTATCCATCCTCAACAACATGAAGCGGCAGCATTTAACAGTATGATTCACAGACTGGTAAATGTTCCCTTATCAGATACAAATTTCGAAAAAGAACTGAATATTATGAAACAAATCGCTATTAACAACGGTTATAATATAGTTATTTTGTAGACACTTTATTGTCAAAAAAGCTGTATAGTCAAGTCCTGAAATAAATACCGAATTATGGTAAGAATTACAGAACGTTGATCTATTTAGGTCAACCGAGTAAGAAAATTTATAATTTTTTGAAACAGAAAGATTTGAAGGTTGCATATAAAACAGAGAATAACTAGAGTTCTCATAACAAAAACAACAAAGATAGAAGTTCAGTGTCAGATAGATCAGGAGTTTATAGATTATTGTGTGGTACATGTCCTATGTTTTATGTCGGTCGAACGGAAATGACATTTGACACACGCGTGAAAGAACACAGAAGTAGTTTCCAAAATGGTAAGACAAATATTACATATGCCTCTCACCTCATTACAGAGGGACATGAGTTCAATCATGGATTTGAAATCCTTCATTTTCAAGGAAAGGGTTTGAAACCCAATCTCTTGGAGAGTTTGGAAATTAATAAGTGTAAACATTCACAGTTCCCAATGAATGATCAGACGGAGTTGAATAATTCACCTCTATTGAATATGTTCTTTCCAGGAAATTGTACTAATAAGTATGTGAAGTCGGACCATTATTCAATCTATTAATTAGTTGTCGGACTATATTCTCATTGACCGTCGTATATAATGTTGTATAAATTCGAAATGTTACAATGTTGAGATTAGTTCCTGCTTGAGGAAGCTATTGTAAACCCTCATATGTGAAAATCTTACAGAGGAATCCATAGTTTACATATTGTTACGAATCTTTATTTTTTCTCCTTCAGCATCTTTAACATTCCATTGTCGAGTTCATTATAATCCGAGCTAGAACATAGAAAGAATGTAAAATTGCACAGAAAACTTAAAATATTATAATCTTTCCTCAACAATAGCCGCTTCTAGTAGTATGCAAACTGACTTTCCTCACACTGCATTACTTGTTGGAGTTTAATTGGCTTGGTGTCTTGAAGCAAGTTCATAGATACTGATGTACATCGTATCTCAGCTAACTACGAAAGGGCTCGTAGGTACTTATGAAACTTGCACATGCTTGCAGACTCAACTGAAAAGGACTAATTAGCCTGAAAGTTCTCTTTAAAGTTTGCCACGTAGGAGAAAATCTTCGGTTCGCTTCAGTAAAAATGTAAATATTTCTGATTATGATGAAAAACAGAGATGGCTAGTAGGTTAAGTTGAATTTCGTCCCCATTAGAGGTTGAGGGATTAGTATTTCGAATGATTACTGGAGACCCGGATATATTTCTGCTGCCTATTTATGCTGGTTCTGGGGATCGAACGTTGAAAAGTAAGACCCCAATAATCTTCAGCTCGTACAAGTATTTTCCCTTCGAAATGCAATTATATCATTTTTTCATTCTACTACTTTGCTGTCTAGTAAAACAAATAACTATCTCCACAAATCGCTAGGAAATTTTGAGATTTCAGACAATTTTTCCCAAGGGAAAAGTCAAGAATTCCTCACTGTAAGGATTTGTCAGTGTTCTTCACAAATGATTGAAAACAGTTTCCATAGTAATAATAAATAATCTTAATTGTCCGAAGAATGAATCAAATCGTGTGTGAATAATAAAGAATGTATACAAGCATATATACTGAGTCCTCAAATTTAAAACCTTCAAAATTATACACAAGTTCATATACACACATATACTTATGATATGATAAAAACAGATGTTCAGCACATTAAAGAAAAAGTCCACATGTATAAAGTGTGGTAACAAACAGAAATATAAAAATCAAGAAGAGAACTTCACAAAACAAAAAGGATGCTAAATGGAACTTAGTTTAGTTTGACACTAACATTAGCTCAGTGTATGATGTATTTCAGAGTAAGTATTCGTGAAAGTTATCATCATAAAATTCGTCCAAACTGTAATAGGGTCTATCCGAAAGTAAAACTTTGATTGCTTTCCTTAATTCTGAGGGACTTTCTATACACTCAACGTCGTTAGGCAAGTGGTTGAATATTTTCAGGCCATTGTAAATCACTGAGCTTTTAGTTAGTGTCGAGGTGGGTAAAGGCAGTCTAAAATCGTGAGTCTGACGAGTGGAATAGTTAGATGATACCAGAGGAAATTCATATCTATGTTTGTTTATCAAACAAGCCGTTTCCAATATAAAAATGGCATAAACTGTCAAGATATTGTATTTAATGAATATAGGCTCACAAGAGTCTTGTTGTTTCATTTCGAACAGATAACGTATTGCTTTTTTTGAAGTACAAACACAGGATTCGTGAGGTATCTAGAACATACTCCCTAGAACGGAATTCCATATCTCAAGTGTGAGTCTACCAGTGAATAGTAAACAGATTTAGCTGCAGATGTTTCCAGCTCTCTGGAAGTTATTTTAACAGCGTAACAATCCGAAGCGAGTTTTTTGTGAGAGCTCTGGTGTGGTCTTCAAATCTCAAGTCGTTATCTATGACAATACCGAGGAATTTGGTGTTTAATTTATTCTCTATAACACTTTCATTGAGATTAATCGGTATCTCATCAATAGAACCCGACACGATATCACGTCAGTTTTGTTGATATTCAGAGACAAAAGATTAGCACGGCACCAGTCCTTGATAATACCGATATCTGAAGATATAACCTTGTGAAGATCTGAGGTCTTCACAGTCGTCAAGGAATGTTAGTCTTCTTCTACCCGGTAAACAGTATACTATTTCCTTTCCACTCGTCTATCACAGTAGGAAAATTCGTTTGAGCATCCAAGTACAAATGGAAAATGAACGTAGAATAGAACACTAAAAACAAACGATCTGATTTGATGCAATATTAGAAATAATTGACCACGGTGACTTCAGATGTGGACGAGGCAGATTGCGTTTTTCGAACATCTGCTGTTGTCGTTATATCGGAGAATGATATGTAGTGCAGCAATCTCCGTGGAATGATACCATCGTCAAAGAAACACTCCACCTTACGTACCCAGAACATCGATCCATTCAAAGCAAATCTGCTGCATACAATATTACAGTATCAACATCTGGCCTACTTCCAGAAACTTCCCTGGGATCGACGAAGCAGCTCAAGTTCTAAACTCTTATATTGATCCCGAACATCAAAAAAGTTTCAGAAAATTTCTGGTTCTAATCCCAATTACATGCAAAATGGATGGCAGTCTGTCGTGGATGATTTTTCAGGGACAGCAAATTGGCTTTGGAAATTCAATTATTATTTTCTTGGGTTTTGTCATTATCAATTTGAATATTAATAGGGGACAGGGCTCCAGCGATAATTATTCATGGGGTGGTGGAGGGTAATGGAAGTAATGAGTCGAGAAGAGAGTGACACGAATGTGAGGACTTTTTTTTATTAAACGGTAGCATGCAATCGGCTTGGGGGTGTTGTACTGTTATACATTATACAGGGCTTTCTACGTTCGAGACTCTGCATTTGGATTTTGTATTCGGTCGACACGAAGCTAGATTATTATACAGAGTACCTAGGGATTCGTTGGCAGCTGATATATTCGATATTTATAAAAAATAAGTGAAACAACTTTTTTAAATCAGTTTTTGTCCCGCTACATGCCACTGTAACGTTTTCAATGAAGTTCAGTGAGTGATAACTTTCAGTAATTTACACAAACCCGAATTCGGTATTATATGCTGGCAGTATATCAAGTATATACATTAATATTGTAAAGTATAAATGTCATGAGATAATAAAATTTTCGATAATCATATGAATTGAAATAAATTGAATGAAATTATTAAATTCATCATTTTTTTTTCTTGGTCCGAAGAGCATGACCTTCGACTCTTTGGAATTGAGTTTCATTGATAAAAATTCAGAAGAGCACCGACCGTGAAAATATCCGACCCTTCTATGATACACCAATGAAGTTAGCGAGTCTGTGAGCGAAAAATCACCAACAATATGGATTGCCTTTTTCTGAATAGGATCAAGAAGCTTCTATGAATGTTTTGGTGCCGAGCTCCATACATGAGAATTGTATTCCAAAATAGGTCGTATTTGAGCCTCGTAGATCATTAGAAGCTGATGAGAAGTGGAGTATTTCTTCGCACGAAATAGAAATCCAAGTTTCTGGGAAGCACCTCGAACCATCTCACATGGTTTTTCCATGAAAGATTATTACTGATCATTATTCCTAGCATCGAGGTACTTGACTTTGTAGGAATAGTTACTCCTGACATATGAATACTAGATGATGATAGATCGGCTTTCTTTGAGAAGAGACATTCCTGGATTTTCCAGCATTGAATTCCACCAAGTTCATGTCACCCGATAACATCGTTTCCACCCAGTCATCGTCAATTGAAATGACGTGAATGTTCCTTTGAATTTTCGTTTCGAGAGATGGTATGGGGACACCGAACGTACTAGTACGAAGCTCGTCCGCGAAACTATGTACTGAACAAGATGTTTTCTCGAGCAAATCATTGATATGAAGCAGAAACAAAGTGGGCACCAGAACTAAACCCTGGTGAACACCTGCATTTACTGGGAGAAAATCAGATGATGCTCCATCAATAACCACGTACAGAGACCTATCAGACAAGAAACTCTTCAACAAAGCACACAAATGAGGAGGCAAACCATAAGACGACAGTTTAGAACGGAGACCCCGATGCCATATCCATATTAATCACTGAAAGAGATTTAACTCAAATTATTCACAACTAATACCTAGGGTGATCAGTTAACCGAAATAAGTAGTAAGGATCAAATAGGTGATGGGGTTATTGTTTTTTTTGGTCACATGTCAACAAATCTATAGCAAGATCACTAGCAAAGATGAATATGTCACTTTTAGGAGAAAAATCGACAATATAATTGTTCAACTCATTCACGCTAGTGACTAAAGAGGCAGAATGCGGGCGGTAAAGAACAGATAGAATATTTGATTTTATAGAGATTCAGAATTGCTCGAACACAGGACTAATATTCGAGTGTAAAATCAGGAATCAGTTCTATCTTCTTAAAGTAGGACAAGATCACTCTATTCAGGTCAACAAACTAGTATTGAATAAAACGATTCGATATGAGAGAATTATTTGGCAGATCTTGTTCTGATTTTAGAATCATTCAAGACTTAAGTACACGAGACAGAGTTCAATCGATTGATGTTCTGCCTTATTCGAAGTGCATCAAATGGATCACAATGTCTCATTACACTGCCTGAGACTGGGGTATAGAGAGATGGGTTAGATATGATGAAGACGAAATGACGTCCTGATATTCCAAGGAAGCACTTGATCTGATATGAGCTTGAGGATTCCCAGCTTTTACCTATTTCAAATGTTTTCGTAATATTTTTTGTTTTTTTTTAAATAACTGATTGAATTCATCAGTTATTTAAAAAAAACACAAGATATTTTCATTTATCCTATATATATATATTTGTGCCGGCTGGAACTCCGGTTGATCCGCGTCTGGAAAGATTTACTTGTTTACGTTTCGACTCCCATTTCGGAGCCATTTTCAAGACTGAGTGACCTTGCGTCTAGGTCTGAGTTGTCTCACTAGCTGGCTATCATCACTGGAGATCGAGGAGAGAAGGTTGGTGGGATTTGAGGGTTCATTAGTAATTATGGCAGGATCAGGTATCGGACGGTCGATGGGAGGTTCGAACGGATTAGTTCCCAAGTCGGAGTGAATAGAAGTATGTCGGACCAAAAGTGGTTTCCAGGTATTGGGAAGTCTTTGAGAATCGTCGCGTTTATTGAGACAGTTGGGACGTTTTTCGATTTCAATGGCTTCACGGGTAATTCTGGTTTGGAGGGTTTTGGCTGTGGCAACGGTGTTTTTGAAATCTATTTTGTGGTCTGTTTCTAAATAATGTTGGAATAATGCTGAGTTTGTGTCAGAATTACGGACTGCTAGTTCGTGTTCATATGCTCTACAGGACACTCGTCGGTTGGTCTGGCCGATGTATGTTCTGGGACAGTTAGAGCATGGTATTTCATATATTCCTTGGGTTTCATTGGGGATTGTGTCTTTGGGTGTTCGAAGGTAGGTGGATATTTGGTTGTTAGCTGTGAAAATGGTTTTGATGTCATGTCGTGTCAGAATTCGACTTATTTTATCAGTAACACCATGAATGTATGGAAGGAAAGATTTTTGTCGTTCAGGTTCGTCCTTCGGGGGTCTAGGGTGAAGATCTCGGGTTTGCTGGAGTTTAATAGACTTGTGGATTTGGGAATCGGAAAAATCGTTCTGGGTAAGTGCGGATTTGAGCTTTTCCATTTCATTGGATCTATTGTGGTTATCGGTGAGTTTGAAAGACCTATGTATGAGAGAATTCAGAACCGAATTCAATTGTGCTGGGTGATGATGAGACTTGGCATTGAGGTACCGGTTTGTATGGGTTGGTTTGCGGTAGACGGTGTGAGTGAAAGAATTGTTGGACTTCCTGATGAGAACATCCAAGAATGGGAGGGAGTCGTCCTTTTCTATTTCCATAGTGAATTGTATGTTGGGGTGAATGATGTTAAGGTGGGTCAGGAATGTTGGTAGGGTTTCAAACCCATGAGGCCAAATGGCAAAGATGTCATCTGCGTATCTGAGCCAGCAAGTGGTCTTGAGTTCAGATGTGTCAATGGCTCTGGTTTCGAAGTCCACCATGTAGAGGTTTGCAAGAACTGGGGACTGGGGATGACATCAAAACCATTTTCACAGCTAACAACCAAATATCCACCTACCTTCGAACACCCAAAGACACAATCCCCAATGAAACCCAAGGAATATATGAAATACCATGCTCTAACTGTCCCAGAACATACATCGGCCAGACCAACCGACGAGTGTCCTGTAGAGCATATGAACACGAACTAGCAGTCCGTAATTCTGACACAAACTCAGCATTATTCCAACATCATTTAGAAACAGGCCACAAAATAGATTTCAAAAACACCAAAACCGTTGCCACAGCCAAAACCCTCCAAACCAGAATTACCCGTGAAGCTATTGAAATCGAAAAACGTCCCAACTGTCTCAATAAACGCGACGATTCTCAAAGACTCCCCAATACCTGGAAACCACTTTCGGTCCGACATACTTCTATTCACTCCGACTTGGGAACTAATCCGTTCGAACCTCCCATCGACCGTCCGATACCTGATCCTGCCATAAATACTAATGAACCCTTAAATCCCACCAACCTTCTTTCCTCGATCTCCAGTGACTCAGTCTTGAAAATGGCTCCGAAATGGGAGTCGAAACGTAGACAAGTAAATCTTTCCAGACGCGGATCAACCGGAAGTTCCAGCCAGCACATTTCTGACCGCGGAAGCCTAGCCGATCAAATATATATATTTATATATATATATATATATATATATATATATATATAAATATATATATATATATATAAATATATATATAAATATATATATATATATATATATATATATATATATATATATATATATATTTATATATATATATATATATATATTTATATATATATATATATATATATATATATATATATAACACGTTGAAAAATTCACTGTTAGTAGCCATAAGGGGAAGTGAGACACATATAATTAAGCGTTATATCAAAGTTTGTTCAGGATCAAATCTCAACTTAATATTCTGTTGAAATTATTGAAGTTGCAAATCCCCCAAATAGCTTACATTTTTTCGATTGTGTGTTACTAGATAAAGACTTGGAAAATATTGATTTTTTTTATTTGATCAAATTTTCATTTGCCTTTGGAATATTTCTTGAATTGCACCTGTCTTTTAATTGCAATTAATCTTCTATAAAGTTATGTATGGAATCGAAATGATCTATGATTGACAATCGTTGTGATGATTTTTTTCTCCACATGCATGTCTACATTTGAAGAGATTGCATACTCAATTGTACTTACAATTCACGAGTGTAATCTAGCCACATTGTCAACCTGGTTTGATAACTCTATTCAATGTAATGAAAGAGTTTCATTCATGGAATTGAGTAGTTGCACCATTTCGATTACAGATAATTTTTCCATTTTTTGAATTCAATAAATAATATCACTTTTCTTATGATATCGTTTCAAACTAATAGTATCTAAATTTTTTTCACAAACATTTTTTCGGGTCATATAAATATAATCTTAAGTTCATCGTTTTCGTATTCTCTATTTTGTCTAATTTAACGGCTTGGTAGTTGTAGTGTAACATTTTTCATTATTCCTTTTTCTGTTTCAGTGTTCTCTCCTGTATCCCCCATAGTCATGTATCGTATTCGCTGTATATTCTTCTCAAGAATAACCTGATCGTCTGTAAAAATAATTGTATACAAATAAATGTTTTCTATTCCAATCCCCATGGGGGTGCATTTTTTAATCCACATTTTTGAAGGGGAGCAGGAGCCTTGTTCAATACATTCCATGGGAGAAACAGCCTCGGAGGTTTGATAACTGTCCCTACTAGAGTTCAGTCAACATATTCCATAAATACTTCAGTAAACAACCCCATTTCATCGGGAGAATAATTCAGTTGGAGGCATGTCAACTGACTATTATACAAAGTTTGAATTACGAGTAGTGCAAACAAAACAGTAATGCTAACGAACCAATTGAACAAACAAAATGTTTCACTGGATCCGTCAGCATCCGATAAAATTTAATCCTATGTGATCGATTGGATTATTTCCATTCCATTTTTAAATGACACCGTAAATCATAGGAATCAATTATGAACAAACGGCTAGCTCAGCAGCTCCATCTAATGACTTTTTCGAAACGAATGAGGGATTTGTAGAATTGGAGCCCTCATCTGCATAAATGAAATATGTCAAGTGTCAACCAAGGACAATTGAAAATCAAGAATTGAACTCCGACCCAGACATCACGAACGAAGAAGAGAAATGCTAACGCACCTCCTCCTCTGCCTCCCCGGTGTCTGAAGACCCAGAGGACAGAGCATGGAAAATGTATTCGATTACGAGGGGAGGAGAGGTTAATATATTTTACAGTTATAATAAAAACACCTTCCAGATTGAAAGATTACGTTCAGCATAATTTAATGGTAATGTATATTTGATAAATTTAGAAACTTTTCATGGAGATCGATATACCCCCAAAATCTATCTGATATGTTTGCACTCGACGCGCGAAATATAAGTTTTGGATCTCAAAGTCCTTTACAAATCAAAATTTATCAAATAAAATACAACTGACTTGTTCAACGGTTACAAAATGAATGAATTCTCAACTAAATGTTCCCACAAAGAAGGAAAACCTGACAAATCAGTTTCCAGGAACCGGCAGAGACTGCATCAGCATGGTCAGCGATTCACATGGGAACGGCCGTCATAATTTGCGTTTCGCTGATAAGGTTAGCCTAATCAGGAGAAGAAAATTGATACTGGTTCCAAAGACTAAGGACTTTGTTTGTCAAATATTCTAAATGAACAATTTGTTCAGGCCAGCCTCAACTCACCTACACTCTAGGTTGAGGATTAACACCTATCCGAAATCAACTACTTCCCTGGCTAATACCACGAGGGGCATTGGATTACATCCAACAGGTGTTAGAGCGGAATTCTTCATAAAGAAATTCCCTTATATGCTCTTGGCGATACAACTGCCAGAGTTCATTTTCAGTTATTGGGGCGGGACACACTTGCAGACAGATTTCGGGCTATTTGGCCTCTCGTCAGTGCAAGGCAGTGCCATCATCAACATAAGTCGATGACTACCCATAATTGAAAATCATATTCGAGCAGAGCATCTCCTTCTGACTCCTCAATATCGGATTGGTGCTAGGGTAATTGATCTCTAGGTAAAGTTTCAACTTTAACATCCAATTCCAATTTCCAATGTCGTCGTTTGAAATAAATGAAAACAAACTTGTATCCGTAGTAGAATTGTGGGCATTCTTACAGCATCCGTTGTCATTCATCATGAAAGCTGAACTGTACTCGCTGAACACTATAAGTATAACACATTCCTGCTAGGAAACATTCCACAGAAAGTGTTAAATTATTGAGTGTGTTTTGGAACTATCGTATGTACTAATATTCCCTGAAAGCTCTAGAATATTAAACCATTCAATGGAAATAATTGACCCCAAGAGATGTATAAACGGATATTAGCTTTCGAACTGACACCAATCATTATCGAGTTAAACTGAGGACAGCCAGTATTCACAGAAAAAATGCAGCAACTATAGAGTTATCAAGTTGCCATGTATTATTTTTTACATCATTTCAAAAGCTCTCCATCAAGGAATACAATGCAATATATAAAATCACTCGATGAATTCCTCATAAATTTCAATAAAAAAAAATTTCTTCAGTTATCGAAAGTTCTTTCCCAGTTCGTTGAATTTTGAAACGTCATCAAATTCCAGTTAACTATTCAATTCCATGCTGCAGACCATGAATAATGTATATGGAGAACAGAATACTTTTATGTTGAGGCTCTTGTCTGGTTGGTAGATAGTGAGGTCAATCTATCATTTTGTTCAGTTGAAAGCAATCCAGTTGGGCTCATTTATCCCAAGGCTTCGACGCAGTGAGCGTGCACAATAGCTCCATCCCCACCCCACCCCCCAACCCCCCGACCTCTTGCTTCGTTGATCGTCCTGAGTCCTGAGCAATTGCATATCATCTTCTATCTGGTATTGTTTGATAGGTTGGATGCACAATTTATTACAGAAATCGTACAGAAATCACATAAGAACTTGAACTGACCCTGGGGACTCACCAAATATTAAAAAAGTCAATGGAGAGAGCACTCAAAAAATATATTGATCCACTACTAGGTATTATCTTTCGAGCTTAGTCCCACTCTCTATATCAGATCCTTCATGTACCTCGAAGCAAAAATGTGTTTCTCTTCGAAAGTCACTAGCACAGAGTTTTGAATACATACCTCCAAAAATTTACTTTCGGAAAATTAATATTTTCACTTGAATGGACTGGTATCTTATATAAAAAATACACCTTGCATCTCATATTGAGAAAAAGTTTTTCTGTTTGTCCCTCAATGATCGTCGTTAGAATTTCAAACTCGATCACAAGTTCACCAAGTATCTAGCTGGACTGAAAAGCCAGCCTAGGCAAGATATTATGGTGCCATTAATATTATCACAATGTTGTCATTCTTGGATATGCAGTTTTTAACGAGTGCTTATCAATTTTCTCAAACTACAAATATTGTGCATTCATAAGATCCTTGTTATTGAGAGAGAAAAAGTTCGATGAGATGAATACCGAATCGAAGGATGTTTATAAGAACTGTACTCCTTCAATAACAACAACAGTGAATCACTGAACACATTACTTCGGAGAAGGATATATCAACATTTCTGCAGATGAGGGTCCAGACCATCTTCAATTGAGGTTAGCAAGGCAGATAGGTTAAGATTGAATCCATCGAGTGGTATAAGACGTTCGAGTAGTGACTGAACGTGGGATAGCTGAAGTAGTGGGCCTCTTAACTGAAAGGGTTCTTCTCAAAATTTCGCATGAATATTTATAAATACGGAAACTCTCTGCTGAGTAGATGCTGTGTGTATGTCAACCACAAATCGGAAGTTTCAATCACTATGATAAGAGCTTGAAAGCCGTTTCATAATCATGTAAGTGAGTTCATTTCAATAGACAAGGGCCCGAGGAGCAGCTCCTGGCGAATCCAAGCCAAAGAATGGCAAGGTGTAAGTAGATGAATAACGTCATGCTCTCAGTATATTGTCATTCTGAAGGTGAAATTCACATTCACTACTTTCAAAAGGACAACACTATCACTGACTAATAGCAGGTTTCGACCTCTTAGGGTTGACGTTCGTCATCGGTTAACGGAACGAACAATTCAAGAACAATTTTTAGAACTTCGTGTTCATATGAGTTAGTTGACCCAAATTCGTGAAAAATGAACGAAACTTGAATTTTCCATCAATATATTTCATTAACACATTCCTAGAAATTTGCAACCAACTGAAAATGCAGTTAGAATATATCACCCTTGATGCAATATCAATTCTCTAAATATCTCTAACACGGTTGTGTTGAGAATACTATAGCATGCTGGTACGTTGATTTCGTGACCAAATGTACTTCTTGAGTGGGTTTGTCCACGATATATTTCAAACGAAAATTAATTATTCCATCAGTAAACACACACTATGTTACATATTCCATCGTGTCAGGCATATTTCAATGGATGTTTGTATATTATCATCTTCCTATGACTGGAGGGAATATAATGAATTCAACATAATTCATCATATTTTCCCAATGACTTGGGTTTACGAATAGCGAATTCGACAAACAAATATGCCATTTCTTGTTCTATTTGTGTCAATGCGTAGGTGGAATTTGTATCAACTGTCTTCGAATTCTGCGTAATGGGAACTTGATTTCACATAATATGGCTTCACATTGAAATTACCTGAATATTGTCTAAACGTGAGAGAATTCAAAAAATCTCCAAGTGAGGCAGGCATCCACTCTCGAGCAACATTTATATCTCTTACCTGTGTACTCCACTCAAGTCACGTCGTATTCGTACCAGGATGTTTATGTAAAAAGCCATATCATTGTAACTAATCACATTTATGGGTTTTTTGGGGAGCGAAGACTATATATCTCTGAAACGAATGAAAACATTTCAAAAACAATTGATGTTAATTCACAGGGAAATACATTTCAACAACTGAACGAAAGGAGTTTCCTGTAGGTTACTTTCATTTCCCCAATTATATGAAATTTATTGTACCATGTGTGATAAATCTTTCATGGGGTCACAAAAGGAAGCATTGTTTGGATGTTGAATCGAACCACCAACCTGAATCAAAATGGTAGCGGCACTTTCGTATGAAGTTACATAATTCTGCAATTTGTACATCAAATGAATCCCAAGAATCGAAACTAAATAACTGGATGCTGATTGATGCTTTATTCTACCTTTGGAATGATGTGTTGTGTCATACATGGTATACCTACTTTTCGAAAATATCACAATGAGTTGAAAAATAAGTAATGTTTCTATCTGAATGGTACTTTGAACTTCCTAAATACTTACAGGGAGTAGAAATTGAGTTTGTATCTCATGTTTTGTTCACTTTCGTCAAAATAAAAAAAGCATTTCTTTTCGAATTCCGAGTTCTCAATCCGAATCTTACCGAGCAATTAAAGTAAATAGTATTGTGAAATTGTAATATATTCAACCCTAATTTAAGGGTGAAAGGATTACTTGCTAATAATTAAACATTTGAACATTTACTTGTAACTTCGTACAAGAGGGAGATACAATATATTGTGTTGTTTTCAACATGCGTAGTCATGAAAACCCTCACATTTATAAATCGATATTTCATATACAGAGTAATATCTTACATTCCTCCCTTCAAAATGAAATGGTACAAAAATGTAACCACTCATAATTGTGCCTATCTACAGGTTTCACTACTCGTTTGGGTCTCTCATATATAGCGTCATTAGTGGAAATTTCATTTGAAGTGATTCGAATTGGATGAACATTTTCTGTCTTATTCACTGATGACGGTAATTCAGAATCTGTCACATTCAGTTTTTCAATCTGGTTCGAATGTTTTTTCCACTGAATATCGCCCAATTCTGTAATTTTCACAATGTAAGTAACATTTCCAATTTTTTTAACTATAACTGCCTTAATCCATTCTATTTCATTTTTCTTGCGATAATCTTTAACACTTTTACCTGGTTCAAAAACTAAAAACCTTCTACCTCTGGTATATAATTTTTGTTTTTCTTGTTTTTCTGAGACGTGAGTTTTCAAATTCGTTACGTCACCTGGTAAAAGCGTGTACGCAAATTTCTGTTTAAAAGTAATTTTGCAGGACTCATTTTGGTAGTAGAATGAGGTGTGGATCGATAATCAAATAGAAAATTGTTTAGAATAAAATTCAAATTACCATTTTTGTCCTTTCCGAGTGAATTTTTCAGAGCACTTTTTACCGTTTTGATGGCGTTTTCAGCCGCTCCATTAGATGATGGATGAAAAGATGGACTGGTAATATGTGAGATATTATTGTTTTTCAGAAATGTTTCGAATTCTTCAGAACAAAAAGAAGTACCATTATCGGTAACAATTTGTAAAGGTACACCAAAACGGGCAAAACATGATCTCAGAATCTCAATTGTGAAAGTGAAAGCGATGGAATTCATAAAAAATAAATCTATCCATTTACTGTGAGCATCCAGAATGATAAGAAAATATGTATTCCGGAATGGACCCATGAATTCCAAATAAAGTCTACTCCAAGGTTGATCTGCTAGAGCTTCTTTCTCTAAAGGGCAGAATTTTTTCTCCCGTTCCAATAATGTACAGGAAGCATAAGCTATGACTTCTTCAGTGCCATTAGGCATGCCATATGATATTAAAGCTCCGATTCCATATTCGCAAGCATCAGTTACCAATTTAATAGGCAGTTCCGGGTCGAAATGAACTAAAACGGGATGAGAAGCTTATTCATTTTCTACTTCATCGAAAGCTTTTTGACACTGTTCTGTCCACTCCCATGGAGTATTTTTCTTTAACAAATTTTTCAGTGGTTGCAAAATATGGAGAGATTTTTAATGAATTCGCCATAATAGTTTACTAAACCCAGAAAAGACTGTAATGTGGTTATATCAAATGGCATTGATAATAGCCGAAATTTTGGAATCTGAAGCATGTAATCCTTCTCTACTAATGTCGTGTCCAAGACACGATATTTCAGATTCGAAAAAACTGCATTTGTTCAGGGATAATTTGAGCCCTGCATTCTGTAAACGAGAGAGCACTGTTTCTAAACGGAAAAAATGTTCCTCTCTAGTTCTTCCTGTGATGAGAATATCATCGAGGAAACAAACAAATCCTCCAAAACCGGAAAGGAGAGGATCTGAAATTTTGAAGGAATGCATGAGATGCCAAAAGGAGCAGGATTAAAACAAAATAAACCTTCGTGAATCGATATTGTTACGTAATTCTACGATTCCTCATCCAAACAAATCTGCTGATAAGCATCAGACATATCTAATTTGCTGAAATGAACACCACAAGCTAATTTTCTGAACAAATTTTCAATTTTGGTGATGGATAAGGGTCAATTTCTATGAATGGATTTACGGTAACTTCAAAATCCCCGCATATGCGCACGGATCCGTCTTTTTTTTGATCCGGGCACAATAGGTGTACTCCATTCAGAGAAATCAACTAACCCAATAACTCGCAAAGCTTCTGAACGCTTCGATACAATTTCCACCTTTTCTTTCATCACAAAAGGTAACGAGCGTACTTTAAAAAATTTCGGACCAACCTCCACACCTGACTTCAATTTAATTGAAATTGTCCCCTTGTTGAAATTACCCATTCCTGGTGGAAATAAATCGTTATATTCATCAAACGAATTGAAGAAATCACGCCCCAGTAAAGGAGGTCCACCATTTTCAATGACATAAAGAATCAAATGATCAACTTTTTCTTTATATTCGATTTCACAAGTAATGAATCCTAACGGTTTAATCACACCACCATTATACAGATTGAAAATTTTGTTTGTTGAATGCAAAATCTCATTATCAAAATTCGAGTTATAAAAACTTCTAGAAATTACTGAGAAACTAGCTCCTGTATCTAAAGTGAATGTAAATATTTCACTATCAATGAATATATCAATTGAAATTGGTTTAGTTTCGTAATTCGAAGTGAATAACGAATATTCTTCAGAATCTAGAGAATAATTTCTATTTGATTTCCTATTCTTATTACTTGCCCTTTTATTCGGACAAACTGGTGCCGAATGACCTTTTTTATTACAGAAATGACAAACACAATTCCCATACGAACATTCTTCTGTAGTGAGATTATTTCTTCCGCAAACCGAGCATTTTGACAAGTGTTTGCATCTATCGAATCTCCCTGAAGAACTCCGTGGATTCGTTGACGAGTGTGTCTGGTTGCCTCTTCCAGCGTTTGCCGAATTCAAGCCAGCGCAGCGTAATGAATATCAGGTTCTTGCATGCATCCTGATGACAAAAAATCCTGATTCACCGATTTGGAGGAAGCGGTTTCAATTACTTCGGAGAACTTGACATCCGCTTCCTCTTCATAAAGACGATTCTTGACTTAGCCTTTATCATAGCCGATGATGAACTGATTGACTAAAGCTTTTTTAATCTCTGCTGCACCACCAAACTCACAAACAGCTACAAAACTATGCAGCCCAATCTTCAGGACTCTCATTCACCTTCTTTCTTGATTCAAAAAATTTTTCTCGGTTGTAAAAGACAGATTTGATAGGTTTGAAATGCTCATCTATCAGAGTAATAATATCTTTGAACTCCTCTTCTGGTTCAACTGGTATGCACATATTACTCAAAAGTCTATATGCAGATTCATTCAGCAAACTCAACAATAAAGCTCGTTTCTTTTTCATCTCATCAATGCCATTTGCAGTGAAATAATTACCAAGACGTTTCTTGTACACTGACCAATCTGACGAATTGGAGTCGAATTCCTTGATATGACCCACCAAATTGTTGTCCGTCATTGCAACTGTCGATGTCTTCAATTCTCAAAATAATAAACTGGGTTGAATTACTTGAAGGTTTCCCGTCACCACTTGTAATATATTCAACCCTAATTTGAGAGTGAAAGTATTACTTGCTAATAATTAAAGATTTGAACATTTACTTGCAACTTCGTACAAGAGGAAGATACAATATATTGTGTTGTTTTTAACATGCGTAGTCATGAAAACCCTCACATTTATAATAAATTGATATATCATATACACGTATTGAGTAATATCTTACAGAAATTTAATCTCAATATGATAGCATTTCATTCTCAATGAACATGTTGGGGAAAACCCATGTCCAGATGAGTGAGATTTGATGGTTTTCATCACCACTATATTCGATGTATCCAAAAATAAGCCAGCTGTATGTTATTACGATTGCAACTCGAAGCTATTGGGTCTAGCTCAAAGACATGAAAAGTTGCCATGAGGTACTGATCTCATTTTCAGACCAGGCGAGAAAAGACCTGAAAAATTATTTTGGATTATTTTGCAAATTTCATTGGAACTGGTCTGGGTGCTTCCATAGAATATTTGAATGGTGTAACTTTGTCCTATTTCAACGAACCCCCTTCCTTTCAGTACGAGATCCTGATAATCAGGATCTTCGAATTGTTTTCTGATTCAACAGCTGGAAGAATCAGGGTATCAGCAATAGTCTTTCTGGGAGTAGCTCCCCCATAAAAATTTCATTCCCCCATACTCGCGTACACGTCCACTCAACCAGTTCCCCCTGGTATTCAATGATCCCTTCTTCTCAAGCCACAAGTGGTAGAGGCATGCCTTCGCTCTGACAGTCGCGCTCCGCTCTGCAGTACGTCGCGAGCGTATTTCACTTGTTTTCCCACTTTCGATTTTACACACAGCCCGTACGTTTCGTGGCCCTCTCGATATTTTCGGTTTTCCGTTCGGCGTTTTGTTGACGTTTCGTGGTTGTTTATTTTCGACGGTTCGCGATTGTTTCACCGGTATTGTGATTTCTTTCAATCAAGTGTGACTGTTGCGTAAGATCTGTAGGAATTTGGATTTGATTGTTCGATTCAGTGAAGAAGGTTTCAATACGGTTAGTCTTTCATGGTTGTCATCTGGCTTTTGAAAAGTTGGACAAGTGATTGTTATTTGTTATGAATATCTCTCATTTCATTGATTATTTCGTAGATGTGTATGATCTAGAAATGCAGACACATCTTACCCAAAAATGTAATCGAGAAACTATACTGACTTTTTTTATTATTTAAAATATACAATGACGTAATACAAGTTAATACTTGTAATACATAAAAGTGAAATGAACAATAGTTTACTATCGAAATGTATCAAAACTGAATGGAAACAAATTTCATTATAATATAAAACACTGCTAGGCCCGAAACTCCAATAATCATGAAATCTAGAAGTAGATATTCTGTAAACATGCATTATAGAGACCTCAAATACTTTTTCAAAAAAAAATCGCTCTACTTGAATGAACTCTATCTTTTATAGTCGCAACAAAAAATGTCTGGTGACTAGTTTGAATAATGTGGGATTCCAAATATTCCTCATTATCAACTACATCACCAATAGCAAAACGTCTTTAAGAACAATGTCTGTGCAATACCGATTAGCCACCCAGATCATAGCCACGTTTAACTTTGCTCGACCTTGGATATTCTACAACATTGTTCGTCTCCATCTCATCTCAAGAGGCAATCAGACGTTCATAGATATTTCAGACCTCCAACTATGGACTGTGAGAGCGACAATATATAAGCTGTTGTCATGATAAAGAACGATTTAATTTTTCATCATTTCGATATATCCGAATAATTGACTTACTATTTATTTTCGATTCCTACTAATATATCGGGATGTGATAATTTGTCTCTAATCCGAGCACCAAATTCCTAAATCTCTGGTTTGATATCGTGATAAAGTCCTCACCCCATTTATAAATTTGTCACATGGTATAGAATTTCATTTCACATTATAAAACGTAGACTATTGATGTTTTTCTTTAACATCAGGCAACCTTCACCGAACTTATCATGGCTGAAAGAATCTGCGCTTGACTTTTGAAATCTGATTGTAAACACTGACATCGTTAGCGTAATCCCCACCAACTCAATGGAGTAGGTCAAGGGATTGTTTATAATGCAGGTTAGGTTATCAGTCATAGAAATAGCTGGAATATTCGGTGTGAAAGTGAAAACATTCAACAAAGATCAATTACTCTAACACTGTAACTGATAAAGCTCACAGATTTGAGAAAAAAATTACAGTAGTTATTAATAAAATTCAAAACACCAGGGTAACAATACATTCTCAGAGGCCCTCTTTTCTTTTGTATATGCCGTAAATGGAAGTGGTGGTCTCCAGATGCTCCAAGTTTCGTCCTTGCTTCATATATACATAAAGCAAAAGAAAATTACCTATGTGTTTGTGATTCGTCGACCGTCATCATATAGGCATGTGTTGGATAGACTCCTTATTTTGTGAATGAATGGATGAAATGCAAACAAAAGGTGTCTGTTATTTTTTTTATCCACGACTAATATATAATGTAAGTATTATACTTACGGTTTCTGCAGTATAATGCCATATATCAATCCCTCAGGGAGTAATGACAGGATTGATAGTCTCTGCCTTCATTTTATTTCTGGAATTGAATATTACCATGGAAACGATATAAACAAACTCTAAAGTGTCAGTGTCAAACGCGTAGCTGGTATTTGTCTATTTGCATTGAAATGAATGAAACTGAAGAATCATTCATTTATTATGATAAATAAATCAGTCGTAAATAAAATAAATCAGTCGTAAATAAAGTAGAGTACACTACTCGCAATTATGACTATTATTCTCTAGGAATATTACTCTCTCATTATTGACTCGTGATATAATCTACTATTTTGTTACTATTTTAGAAATTTTGTATGCCTTCTCACAAAAATTTGAAAGAGAAACATCCATGAACTATTTTCCCCTCCAAACTCATGTTTAGTAATATTTATGTTATTCCGGAAAGTTTTTCCACCGCTCCTCATGATGATAAAATATCGATAAACCCCTCTATCGTATTCACAAGATGTAGAATTAATGAACGAGACAAGAAAAATATACAAGTATATAGTTTACGAAAATGGGTACTACAGTTATGAAATGTCGTATGGAAAAATATTTCGATTGTGTTCAGAATTCTTCCATATACAGTAGGTACATTTACTTTTTTGGCGAAATGTCAACACTTTTTTCACAAATCTTGGCACCTCCCCCAAATATGATCCGGAACTTCCATATCACAGAAGTGTTCTGTCCTCTGAAATTTTTTTTCCTATACAACCAAGCAGGCAATGAAGTATTCGTTTCTCACCATTGAAAAGATCCTTATAGTGAGCCTTTTACTTACATTACTGCATTTGTTTGATCGACCCAGTATTAGAATCTTCATGTTTTGTATGAATGATCATACGAGATGAAAACACGATATTGTTTCGTATTTTTCCATTTGGAATCTTATTAGCTTTGTGATCTATTGAAGAATAATTCAAACGTTTCCTCCATGTTTTTCAATCCCACGTTTTGCACGTTATTGAAAACTATACCTATCATTATTTCTCATAATTTCATTTCAAAACTTAGCCAAACCACGTATCTTCTTGGTACCCTGGAACTGACTGAAAAAAGGTATCGTTCGATAACAGGATTTCTAAGAACACATATAATATAAAACTGAGTTACTAGACGTGGTTCAAAAGGGTTAGTAATTGGTATCCACTTAACATAAACGATATCTCATTCATGAAAGAGAGAGTGAAAGCAAATTTTTTTCGGAATTCTGAGATGGAAAAAAATTAAATTTAAAGAAGTTTAGCCCCATTACGCTTCCGTACAAACATTATGATCGAAAGGCAATGATAATATTAGATTTATGATTGTCTTTCCAAGACAGCGTTTCCTCAATTTTCCTCCTCATTGAGTTTTTCATTTCTGGAGTTGAACAAAGGGATGAATGGCGTGGGGGTTGAAATGAGTTTATCTGGAAACACCCCTATCGTGAGCATTCACGCAATAAAGGGGCAGGTACGGTCGATGATGAATTATGCCGATTTCAGTCGTTCGAAATTTCCTTTTCGGTTTTCCATCAAACGCCGTTTTCCTCTCCTGGGAAGTAACATTCCCTCACACCCAAAGTGAATATACTGAAACCTCGAGTTTGGACGAATTAAAAAACGGTAATTATGCGTTTACCATAAAGCATCTCAGTGACTTATTTCTGGTAAGTCCATTTCAAGAATATATTTGCGCTCGAACTGTTCATGTACAAAATAGTTTCGTGTACTTCGAATACCAACTGAGCGAAAAAATGACTGTCATGCGGGTAGCTATTTTGGATAGACTCTTTCTTCACCTTCCTGTAAATGAATTGAACGTCTACGAATTATATACATATATCAAGGGAGGGCGTTTGCTGATTATTCATTCTAACTCCTTTTATGAGAGTTTTTCATTATCTTTGCATTGATTGATTGATTGATTGAACTTTTTGAAAACTTGTATCAATGTATGAAGGAAACCTGAGCTTTATGGTTCCACGCGGGACATTTGAAAGATAATTTTTGAGAAATAATTGAATTATCAACATGAGCAAATATGGAATCAGAAAAATACAAATGGAGATATGGAGTCTGAGAATAATAATTCAACTTACAGAGTTGATGAAAGAAGCTCTTACTGCGAGAGATCATTATGAAAAATGAGAAATGAAATACACATTTTTTTCAGGTTGAGGTAGGTAAGAAACCCAGAAAACTACGAAGAGAAGATCCACCAGGAAATAGTGCCTTTCAAACAGTACTGAGAAATGGAACTTCGTTTCTATTCATATCACAACTAATGTTCATAGTATTCGTTTGATAATGTCTGTATATCTACTATCCAGGATGAATCGAAGTAAAAAAGAATGTATTCAGAAATGTTTGTGTGTATGCTCATGAGAAAAAGTGAAGAACGTCAGAAAATTCAAATGGAGGAAGAACAGATTTCAGAAACCCCAAACATCCAGGTTTGAAATCCGAATTGAATAGACATGACAATCAATAAAAATGAATGTAACGATGGGAATGCTACTAAAATCAAAAAAAATGGGGAAGAAACTGGGGAAGTTTCAGAAAGATATCAGAAAACGAAATCAAAGTAGGTGCGTACCAAATACAACTGGAGCAATTAGGTAAGAGATTGAACGCAACAGATATAGATAACAACAGCTGGTAAAGCAGGAATACTGAGATGGTTCAATGAATGAATCGAAATAAGGAATGATAACCGAATCAACAGGCAACGAAATATGGAAGAAAATTAGAACGTCACAAAAGATGGCTGAGTGGCGATCCAAAACATCCGCAAAAATTGAACATTTTCGAGCAACCAGACAGATTTCTTCGCTGTTTGTGAGAATCATTCTCAAATAACGCGGATTGTGTCCACGAATATTCGAATCTTGATTATCTGTTCATCAATAAGAAAGTCATCGCATTCATTCTTAGTAAAATCTTCAGCCTAAATTACAGATTGAAATCAACAACTGTACAATAATTAAATCATCAACAATTCGTTCAGGCCATTCTCAAATCTACCTACACAGTAGGTTTTGGCTGGCACCTGTCAGAAACAACTACCCCCCTGACCAATACCACGAAGGGCATTGAAGTATATCCGACCGGGGCCAGTGCAGGTTTCTTCACAGAATTTTGGCGATAAAAATGAAGGAATTGATTTCCAATTATAGGGACGGACACACTTGCAGACCGGATTCGAAATAAAGTAATTTAGGATTGGGAACGCAGTGAAGTGATTTATATAGTTTCCAAGTCGTTCTACTTCATGAAATTCCTTAATACTGTCATTCTCTCCAAGTAGACTCTAAGGTAATCGTGCAAGTATAGAAAGGGAGCATCATTTCAAAGTTGAAGCAACAGCATAGCCTTCCGAAATAGGATCAACAATCAATCGCTATTCCCCTTCAATTCTTATATAATATAATCCAAACAAACCAATCAACTTTTCTTGAATTAGGCTATCACTGAATTGAATCTCGGTTTTCTTTCTCTGGAAGGGGATAATCCAGTTTAACCCTCCAGAATGGCCCAAAGAGGGTTTTTCCTGAGGCTTACAAACTTCAAAAATTTAAAGTTAATGTGAATTCGTATCTCCTGTCTCTCGATTCATGACGCGTTCTTTGTATATTACAGAGTTTACTTTTCGTGGCAATCTGTATGTTGAAAAACTATCAAACAGGATAATTTGTTTCAATTGTCGTCATTGGAACTGAATTGGAAAATAGCACATCTTTCTTTCACCCATAACTTGTTCAGGTCAATCATTCACATTCAATTCCATAGAATAGACGATTGCCTGGGAATGATTATACCTACTACTTGAATTCTGGATCACGCAACACATACTATTTGTGCGTTTGGTCTGAATATCCAAATGGTATATGATAATTTGTATGAATTGTATTGTTACATAATAGAGCAAGAGCCCGCGTCCGCCAGACCTTCGTTATTTTATAAAAGCTGAAAGTTTCTCTGCGTATTCCCCTAACACAGGTGAGAACGATCAGCGACTATGAAGTTTGGATGATAGTTACTTCTTCAGATACCAGGTAGCAAAGGCGTATAATATAGTACCTCACTTTCGTCAAAGTATTAAGCTCAGCTTTTTCATATCTTCTTCGGAATGATATTAGAAATCACATCATCCATTGCCAGACACTTACTCTGGTTCCAACCCCCTGCCAGACACCCCTCAACTTCATTAAATCATAATTATACTTACGTTTGACAGTATTTGAAGGATTTATGTGACGCCATCTTGCCTATAATGTCGATATTTCTGTTGACTTGTCAATGTAAGAGAAATCTATCTTTTCTGAAGGGTAAAGTAGGTGCAGATATCTATTTGTCAGTTTGATAAAATGGTTTGACTGAAATATCGGCAGAAATAAGATGATGAAGCTTCACAGCAGTGTTAACAATAGAAGTTTATACGGAAAATAATAGTTCAATCCTGAAAGTACTTATAAAAATATGAATGATCTAAGATATTGATGAAATTATTTCACATCTGTTGCTGAATTGCTTGCCATCTTTTGACGTTATGTATAAGTAATCAAGAAAATGTGCGCTTGAAGCTACGACATCCGTAAGAAATATATAAGAAAACACATGACTTGGATAAAAATCTTTGCTGTCTGTTTCCTGGCCAAGCAACCAAGATCTAAACTCCACAGTCTCTGATTGTTTTCACCTTTGTTGGGGACACGCGCAGATGAACTTTCAGCTTTTATAAAATAACGTAAGTCTGGCGATCGCTGGCTTTTAGGCTATAAAGTAGTTCGAGAGACGGAATAGAGGTCGACCTTCACCCATCTGTTTACCTGATGAAACATAATTTTTATAGGGTTTCATAAATAGACGAATACGCCTGTAATGACTTTCCTATCAAAAAATGGTCCGGACTATATACAGTGAGATTCAAGAATGTCCACCACATGTAAACATTTTTTATTATCGATATGAGTTATAGAAAGTTCAAATTTCTGAACAGTGTACAGGGGAGAACGAAAATAGATGATTTGATCAGATGTAAATCACGTCTCATTCTTGACCTAATCAAAAGAGTTGTTTAGAATTGAAACGAATATTCAAATTTCGAATCACATTCAGGGTAGTTTACTCTTGATCAATATTCTAATTTTTTATATATGCAGATTCACACGAAAGGGGAGCCCTGTAATGTTCAAAGAATACCGCGTGATTCAAGGGACAGGAGATACGACTTAACTTTTACTTTGAATTTCTGAAGTTTGTAAGCCTCAGGAAAAACCTCTTTTGGCAAGGAGTTCGAAAGCTCAGCTGTTTTATTAAAAAGAGATCCCTGAGCAAGAGAGGTTCGACAGGTTTCCAAATTCACAACGAAGGTGTGTCGAGTCATCCGTGTAGATATTAATAAGGGGGGAACGACTGATTACAATTCGGAAGAGCATCGAATGTGAAAGTATCAATAGAAGAGAGACAAGTCTCCAACCCTCCAACCATATTCCAATGAAGTGAGCGAGTCTGTAAGCGAAGAATCACTAACAAGACGAATTGCCTTTCTCTGGATAGAATCGAGAAGCCTCAATGAATGTTTTGGTGCCGAACTCCATACATGAGAACTGTATTCCATGACAGGTCGTATCTGAGCCTTATAGATCATAAGAAGCTGACGAGAAATGAAGTATTTCTTCGCACGAAATAGTAATCCAAGTAGTAATCTCTCATGGTTTTCCCATGAGAGATTATCACTGATCGTAATTCCTAGCATCCTAGCTGGTATGGGGACTCTGGAAGAGAAACTCGTATGAAGAGTACTGTCGTCCGTAAAACTATGTATTGAACAAGATGTTTTCTCGAGCAAATCATTGATATGAAGCAGAAAAAAAGTGAGCGACAGAACTGAACCCTGTGGAACACCTGCATTTATTGGGAGAATATCAGATGATACTCCATCAACAACCACATACAGAGACCTATCAGACAAAAAACTCTTCAACGAAGCACACAACTAAGGAGGCAAACCATAAGACGACAGCTTAGATTGGAGACTCCGAAGCCAAACTCGATCAAACACTTTTGAAATATCGAGTGCAACAGCTATCGTTCCTCCGAATTTCTCGATTGAATGCTGCCAAATATGAGAAACATAAGCCAATAAGTCACTGGTTGATCTCTGATGGCGAAATCGGTATTGTCGATCATTAATTATTCCTGATTTCTCTAGATATTTGATAAGCTTCATATTGATTGCTTTTTCCATGACTTTGGAAATGATAAAAAGCAATGCAATTGGTCTATAATTACAAGGTAAAGTTTTCTTTCCTTTTTTAGGAACTGGCTGAACTCTTGCTGTCCTCCAGGTCTCAGGAAAAATCCCCAGGTTATATGAAAGGTTGAATAATTCGCAAAGTACTAATGTCAATTCGGGAGTACATACATACTTTAAAATATTTATTATAGTTTGTTCATGAAAAATTATCTCAGGCATATGACTGTCGACAGACGTGATATTCAGGGGATCTTTTCCCGATGAATCCAGAGTAGAATTTTCAGCAAACATATTTACAAATAAATTGGCTTCTTGTTGGACAGTGGTGGCTTGTGATCCATCTTCTTTGGTTAAAGGGGGAAATGAACTAGAAGTGAAATTATTGGCAACAGCTTTAGCAAATGACCAAAACGAACGAGAACCGTTAGACATTCAACAAGTTTTGTACGAATTTTCTGAATACGTGCTCCTTTAGCAGCTTCAATTGTTGCACTACACCTATTTCTTGCGTTAACATCAGATCTCGTCCCCAAACTGGTGTCTTGGCGCCAGCGATTGATTGCCATTTGTTTGGATGTGACAGTCTTAGAGCAGCTTTTATTGAACCATGGTTTCTCAGACTGTGGTCGCTCTCCCCTGTACACTGTTCGGAAATTTGAAATTTTGACAACTCATATGCAAGTATTCTGCAATACACCAATTTTTATGAAGAATAAAATTTACTGACAAATCGATAATAGGAATGTTTTCCTCATGGTGGAAATTTTTGAATCTCACTGTATGTAGTCTGAACCACATTTCAATGGGCAAGCCATTATAGACGTATTCGTCTACTTATGAAACCTTTCAAAAGGTATGTTTCATCCGGTAAACAGATGTGTGAAGGTCGACCTCTATTCTGTCTCTTGGACTAAAGGAGAATGTACTGAATTGATTATATTTTCCCCCTTTTCGCTGATTCAGAATTATCCCAATTTTGTAATTATTTGAAAGTTGAAACATCGATTGATTAGAAAGCATCTCTGTTTTCCGCTGAATTCAGGTTTAATATTCAGTTCCAATCACAGTGGAAACATAACAACAGAAACGTTTTCCTTCTATCGAAAGGATCCACTCTTTTCGAGCATGATGAAGGGCCCTATTATTTATTCCCGTTGCACACCCATTCATTTTGATATGTATCCCATGTTCAAGATGATGTATCGGAATAACGAACCGGATCCAGAGGAGGAAGAGAACTCTAAGAATCGACTTGATTGAACCCAGTGATGCTACTATCAATGTATAACCATGTTTGTATTTTTTCGTGCACAGTAATTGTGATATGAACAGATAGCAGTTTCTCTGAGAAAATTTTTAATATGTTACATTGAGTTTCCCAATGGGTTATTAGAAAAAAGGATTCGAAAGATCCGTTCTTTATGATTGTCAATCACAAACCAATGAGAATAAATTACGTTCTCATCGATGGTGTAAAAAAATCAATATGGAGGGGGAACATATAGATAGCTGTTCTGCCAATATGACAATTGGTAGGAAATTTGAAACTATTGAAACATTTTGAAAGGAAAGTCATCATGAATCGAATTGAAATCAAAACGAGATAAGTTTTCGTCAATTCATGATATTTTTTTAAAACATTTTTGCAGTTTCGAAATTCCCACCAATTGCCATGTTGGCAATACGTCTGATAATCGCTTCTCCCTCCATAATGATCTCGTGAAATCATGGATGAAATCGTAACTATTACTTATTGGTCTCACTCAGCATTCACTTCATTCTCATTGGTCGATTGGCCAGTTGACATATATCGATGAGTTTATAGATATATATATATATATATATATATATATATATATATATATATATATATATATATATATATATATATATATATAAGATATCTCACGGATATATATGATGCGTTGTTATTTCGGGTTATTATTACCGTATGGTGGTACATGTGGTTGTACCACCCAGTCTGACCGCACTGATGCATGGTGGTACAACATACGTACCACCAATTCTCAAATGCCATCTTCTAGGTGATGTGCTTGAAGCTTAGATACTCATCTATATTACTACTAATGAACTTCTTTGGTGTTTTACCTCTATAAGAGAGATGGCGGTAGCTATCAAGTTATTAAGGATAGCACTTGGCAACGCGGCAAATGGCCCCTAAAAGCACTTTCTTCTGGTTGGTCCGACCGGTCATTTGTCAACGTGTTTCGTGTAACTACGGGGTAATTTTTCCCCAATTCCAGCGTGCAACACACTCTGGATTGAAAAATGGTTATGCCCTCATAAGCTTATTTGAATAGCGTTTCCATTATTAACTCTCAAGCTGAGATAAAAGGGGGTGAATATGATGGGGAAAGTAATAATATTTGCATAACTTCCGTAGTCAGCATTGTTCACGTCGCTGTTCAGAAAATGTTTCGCGGCAACCTTCACGAACGAACCAGAAAAAAAAGGGTTGTGAGAGTGAATAACTTTCCCCACTTTGAATTATTCACGGCCATTTTGGCTGCTACCCCAATTCTGATTTCAGAGAAAACCAAGACTGGCAACATGAACTTTTGAGCACATGAATCAACCCATCAAGACATATCATCGCGGAAATGGATAGTCAAATGGACCCTGCCGTCGATATCGAAATAGATGGAAGGAATTAGATATCTTCGAAACCCTCGAGCATCGGCAGAGAGGCTTCTCAAATTTTTTACGTCCTATCTCCCTTCGAGGAATACCTCACATCCATGCATTTTTTTATCCGTGAGGACTATTTCATAATATGTTTTATAAATCTACTCACTCATTTAAACACTGCGAAACGTTCTGCAATGCCATATTGTAGGGGTAAAATCTTCATCAGTCGTTTCACCCTCAGCAAATTCATTTTATTCTTAATATAAAATTTTGAAATAACCTGTAAACTTGAAATTGTGTATATATTCACCTCTGCTGTTTTTATTATTGCTTTGCGAGAAAAAAATCATTCCATACAAAACACCAATATTAATATCGGTTTTTGACCTGATACCATCTGAAGAAATATCGAGGATCTGAAAATCCTACAGTAGATTCTTATAATACTACTATGTTGATATATATATATATATATAAAGGTATATAGATCTATTACTATATATATATATAATGTTCTAAGATTGTTCGGTTTTGGTCGCCGCTGTCGAAAGACATCGAGCGCAACTTTGGACTATGTTCAAAAGAGAGCCTTACCGTTAACGTTAATTACCCGGCACAGTACCGACAAGGATTCGAACCTCGGCATTCCGCTTGATAGGCAGATATACTATACCACTACACTATATATATATATATATATATATATATATATATATATATATATATATATATATATATATATATATATATATAGAGGAGAGGAAGTCTTTGCTGACAAGTTATATATAAAACTCGGGAGTTATATTTGGGACAGCAGCAAAAGCGAAAGTGTACTCTTATAACAATATATTTCCAATATTTCGACAATCGATTGTTGTCATCATCAGGGAGCTACAAAATAATGTTAATGAATGAAAATATGAAACAGAATTTTTTTTCCTTACTTACATTGTTAGTGAGGATGGTCGCATAAGATGGTTAAAAAAGTCAGATGACACATTGTAAAATTGTTTTAAAACATTGATAAGTATCAGTACAACACACAAACACGTTGAAAACTATTATCTTCCTTTTTAATGAAAAGGTGTAGTGACTAACACCATGTGGAAATGATGAAAAGACATGAAATTTTGTGGTTATAAAGGCGCCAAAAGTCATTTGTCGAAAATGTCAAATGTCACTGAAAAATTACTGTTGAGACACAATTTGGCCTTAGCCGCTGAGACCTCATTACCATTACAGGTGCTGCAAAAGAGGAGGTGGGAAAATGTAATATAGTATTGAAATAATTGAAAATTTGAAATTAGTTTTGTGATAAAGTTTAAATTCAATATTTTGATTAAGTAACGTCACTTGAATTGCCTTCGAGAACCGTCGAATTACCATCAATCAATAATAAATATGAATAAATTTCACTCAAATGATTGAGATCGGTTCTTTTATTTAAACGATTTGAATATTGAGAGATGAATGCTATTTCTAAGAACATTCTCCTCGAAACATTCCTTTCAATTGATAGATTTTTTGTGGAACTGTAATTCATTAAATGTCCCTCCTTGGAAGTGTGTTCACTCAGAGCACATCTTTCAGGATGGAGTCTGCAGTCGCTTCTATGTGAAGAAATGCGACTCTTTCAACAGTCTTCCAGTCTGTCCGATATACTCAGAGTCACAGTCATTGCAAGGAATACAGTAAACCACATTTGACTGGTGTAATTTTGGAACTTTGTCTTTAACATTAGAAAAGAGGGAATTAATTGTAAGAACCTTTTTATTGGCTATTTTAATATTATCTATGTTACTAAAAATTCTGGCAAGTCCAGGTGTGATCTCAGAAATGTATGGTAGACTAATGTATGAAAAATTACTATGGGTTTGATTAGGATTCTCGATTAGTAGATGTAAGTTCTGGAATTGAATCATTATTCTGATTTTGAGAAAAAGTTAATGGTGACGTGCCAAATAAGATCTTATTCAAAAGTGAAGAAGGATAAGAATTATCAAGGAATAATTGTTTCAAAATATGGAGATTCTTCTGGTGAAAACCCTGGTCCGACAATGCGAAGAATTCGATCTTTCATCTGTTTGACCACGTTTACCTTCATCGACTCTTTATGGTATGACCAATAGTTCAAATACCTACCAGAGCTGATAGGTTTTCGGTACCAGTCAACCACTATAACATTGGTGGAAGTACGCATCAATCTAGTAATCGCATCCAGAAATGGAACACTACAATCTGCATCATCCTTTTCAATGGTGAATTGGATAAACTGATTATAACTGTTAAAAATATTTACTATCTCGTCAACTCCAGACCTAGGCAATGCCAAGATGATATCATCAACATATTCTTCAATGAAAGATATATGAAAAGGAACAACATTTAAGACCGTATCAGGCAAGTCATCCATCACATAGTTAGCTAAAATGAGGCTAATTTTAGCGCCCATAGGTCTACCAAAAGTTTGTTTATAAATATTATTATTGAAAGAGAAATACGTATTATTGAAAAGAAAGGTTGATAAATTTATGAGGTCATTTTCATGAATGTTGCAATATGTACCAATATTATGCCAATTTTTCTAATTACTCTTATGCAATACTCTAAATAAACATTGCTGAAGAGGAAGACAACATCTAGACTTGCAAGAACATAGTCTTCAGGAAGTTGAAATCTGTTAAATTTACTTGGAACTTCAAGTAAATTCAACAGATGAAATTTATTCATATTTATTATTGATTGATGGTAATTCGAGGGTTCTCGAAGGCAATTCAAGTGACATTACTTAATCAAAATATTGAATTTAAACTTTTTCACAAAACTAATTTCAAATTTTCAATTATTTTAATATTATATTACATTTTCCCACCTCCTCTTTTGCAGCACCTGTAATGGTAGTGAGGTCTCAGCGGCTAAGGCCAAATAGTTTTTAACCACCATCCTCACTAACAATGTAAGTAAGGAAAAAAAATTCTGTGTCATATTTTCCTTCATTAACATTATTTTGTAGCTCCCTGATGATGACAACAATCGATTGTCGAAATATTGAAAATATATTGTTATAAGAGACACTTTCGCTTTTGCTGCTGTCCCATATATATATATATATATATATATATATATATACCGTCTGAAATAGGGAAATCCTCATGAAATGAAAATTGACCTTGGGGTTGCAGTCATATGATGAATTGGACTTCGATTCCGAAAATCTTTATTTTCTTTTTCGACTCATTAAGGTGAGGTTGAGTAAAATTGCAGGAAGTAAAATCCTTGTCTATTAAAAACAGAAACACATCTTATCACAGACATTCACAGGTGCTGGATACATTTCGAAAATATCATCAAGAATAAATGGATTCATTAATCCATCAAAATTATTAGTGTACGAATTGCTACATGTGCAAATGATTAACAAACTATTTTTTGAAAACTTCATGGTCAACAACCATTAGTGGAGTGAACGAAGCACATGGCCCCGCGCGAGTACTGTAATCGCGCTGGGCAAGGTTTTTTTTCTGCTATTTTACTCAACCTCACATTAATGTCTTGAAAAAAAAATGAAGATTGTCGAGAGCTCGACAATTTAATGGTGTTTTACTTCAGGCCAACTCATTTTATATCTGCAACCCAAGGGCAATTTTCATTTCATGTGGATTTTCCTAATTTAGACGGTTTATATATATATTTCTTTTGGAATTGACTGCAGAAAATATGGAAAACAAAGCATCATTTCGTCCAAATTTCCTCATCACACCTTTGAAATGTACCAATCTTCAATTGAGTTCCAGTAGATGTGAAACATAACGATGCCACCTGGATAATTCATGGTAAACCGTTTAGAAACAAAAAAATGTTGAATGATGATCCACTACTGCAAAGAACCAAACTCCATCGGCTCTTTCCAGTTCATCAGACAAAACCCCAATCTGGAGATCAGCAAAATTGTGCTTCAGCCCTTGTACAATAGTGTTAGGTAGGGCGTAGCGCCCCTAGGTATTGTACTTCTAATACAGGTACATGGCTTAATTAATGCTACACACATTCGAAGCGCTTACGAAAATACATAAACAAAGTAACGCTGTCGGGTATTTGAACATGGCGCCGCTTCACAATAAAACTCGACTCTAAGGATTATATGCAGGACTCGGATTTTTCCACCTCTGAACGTATATCTATACAATTGGGAACCAGCCACAGAGATGAAAATCAAAAGAAGCCTTTATAGAATTTGTAATCTCATTTTCAGCTGTAATTTCCCGAGGACGTTGATATAATTAGCGGAATCATTTCATCACGGTATTCGAAAGAATGTTATTCGGCAACAGCCCGACGCCAAAGTAACCCAGTCTTTTTAGGAGTTTCAAACCGAAATATGCAGAAAAATTCCTAGTGGATTGAAATTTCGTATACACCTTCATTTCCGTGATGCAAAAGAGATGTGTCGACATTGATTTCGTATCAGCTAAAAAAGTTGTAAATGTAAAAGGCCACAAAAATCAGTTTTTCTCGAATATCTCATCGCAGAATACTCGAAGGTCAATAAAAGTTATTATAAAAATTGTTCGTCGTGAAATTTTCTACAAAAATTGACCCCTTGCATTATTTTTCATCTGAATACCAGAAAATGTAAAAACAATAAACTAAATAAACTAAATGTATATAATTATTTTATTCATTCATTGCCGATATCCTCAGTTTCTATACCATTAATAGTTGCTGATAAAACATCAAGTGAACTCTATCGGAATCAACATCTTTATCATTTTCATCATCAGTTGACTCAGTTGACTCTGCGTTTGAACAAGACTGTCCACGACAATGAAAACAAACTTTCAAACATCTCGATCCAAATTTGCCGCCACAACCTTTTGTACAACAATGTGTTCACTAGATCAGCGAGTGTTGGTGGTAATAAAGTTTTTATTGGCTGTGGTATATTATTTTTTAACTCCCAACTTCACTTTTCTGGATCGATTTCTTTCCCTAGCCAGGTCTGTATTCGATAATACACTCAACAAATATGTTGTTCAGCTGCTGCAGAAGTAGGTGTTGATGGAAATTTCATAGCTGTGCTTGTCTTGTCTCTAGCTAGAGTATCTGTAAACATCAATCGAATGTACTGATGTTGGAGCACCGAACGTTGCTAGTAAAAAATGTAATCCATCATGGACAAGGACATCTCGAGCGCAATTCACTCTACAAATAAGTTGTTGAGCTGCTGCGGAAGTAGGTGGTGATGATGGAAATTTCATAGCTGTGCTTGTCTTGTTACTTTAGAAAAGCTACAGTATCTGTAATCATCAATCGAATGTACTGATGTTGGAGCACCGAACGTTGCTAGTACAAAATGTAATCCATCATTGACAAGGTCATCTCGAGCACAATTTTCTTTTTGGAATGTTTCTGCGGAACTCTCTGAATCGGGCCTCTTTTCGAACATCTCCAGGATTTTTATTTTTCACATCCAGTCATGGCATGAAAAAACAGAATATTTTTTGCATTGGGATTACGTGTTGAGGCTATCAGTCAACGTTGCTTTTTCCTTTTTTTTTTTTCAAAAAATTGATGTAGGTCTATCAAGAAGTGTTTGTGAGCGTGCAATGAGAAGTACCACAGATCTATGTCTTCGCCAATAATAATCGTTGTATTATTCGATGATTCTTCAATCGTTTTTTCAACTATTAAGACGTCTGCATCATCATGTGATTGTCTTGTAGCAATACCAACTTCTTCGAACCCCTCGATCAATTTGGTTTTTGTCAAATCGATTAGATAAAAATTGCTTGGCTGATAGGAACTTCCATCCATTCATTGACAAAAGCTGTAGAAACGGCAACGGTTCGTCGTAGTTGCTCCATCGCTTTGATATTTTTACTGGTATCAGAGTAACCATCAAAAACTATAGTATTCGTACTGAAATGAATGATTAATATATTCGTTGATGATAATATTAATTTCAGAATTTTTCTGCCATACTGCTCGATGCATGGGAAATCAACCATCAATTGTGTATGTTGCGCGATTATCACAAACTACTTGATAATAATCAGTTGGCTCGAAGCTGTCGTATCTTTTCGATTTTTGAGTCCTTCTCTTACCAAAGTCATCAAATAGTGCTGTTAGATATGGATTGAATTCATATTGTGAACATTCACAAAGATTTTCCATGAATTCGTTGTAATAGCAATAAAGGATTGATCCTTACCTTGATAATGAAAGAACTCTGTCAGAGCGTTTCAATGTAACTTTGTTGAATGTTACTACTTTTATTTCTTTAATTGAATGCAAACTAATTAATTTGGCATTATAACAGTTGATTTCATAATTGTCAACAATTCCTGTTGATACAGAAACTAATACAAAGAAGTTTCAAAACTTCTATTATATAAGTATTTCTTCACATAATATAAATAAATATATATAATTTTATAAGACACCTAAAAAAAATGAATAAAAAGCAATGAGAGTTCACGCCTTAGTGTATGCTATATAATACCGTATGGCAGTGCATTCTTGGTGCCCTACTACGAAAACGGTTCATTTGAGAGAAAATGCATGAGACCTTTTTTTTTCTATTGAGTAATATGTAGCGAGATACTCGCGAAAGACTGATTTTCGTGACCTTCTGACTTTCATAATTTCTTTAGCTGACACGATACCAATGTCGATTTTTTACATCTTCATTATAATACCTCAATGAGGGTTTATGCAGTTCACTAGTAAGTTTTACACAGTCAAATCCTAAAAAGAGCGGACCTAAAGAAACGTTCGCAAGGCAATTGTTATAAAATTATGAACTTGGAGGGATATAAAGCTGTATAATGAATATTTTTCAATTTATACCAGATATTTTGTTAAGTTATGAATTATATCCACAAAGAATTGTTTATTCAACCGAAGAGCAGAATGAAATCAGATAATTAGAACATTACTCTGATTTCAAGAGCAGATATCATTTTTAGGTTATAAAATATGTCACTCAAAATTAATTTTTCAAACTCTCACTTGGATTTCTTCCTCGAAAATCTTGGCGCAGTATCAGATGTACATGGTGAAAGGTTTCATCAAAATATGTTGCACATAGAGAGAGGCGCTACAGTGGAGAATGGTCAGAAGCAATTATTGCCAATTTTCTTTGGACTGGACGATTTGACATGAAACATCTACAGAAAATATTAAAAGGAAGAAATCTACAGAGTGAATACTACTGAGACAAAGTATTTACTTTTATGTGATGGTTTTTGATTATTTTCGACAGATTTCATTCAATATCGTATTATTTTTCTGAATAAATGACCGAAATTTTAAACAAAATAGGAGTTTCAAAAATTAAAAAAAAATTATACGTGTTTCCTAATTTTTAATACCATTCTATTCAGAACTATTGATATTATCATAAATCGAGCATGAAATCTGAAGGAGAGAAAACAATATTTTTTGCAGACCAGTGTTATTATAAAGACACATTATTTATTGACACAAAAACGATTAGATTTGTAGGCTAGGACTCTATCTACCTGTGATTGTATATAGTTTTGGATTTTGGAATAGGTATATTGGCATTGATTCATCGACAGATTCGAAACAACTTTTTCATTAATGTCAAAAAACTCAAAACAATAAGAAGTATATATAAAACAGATAAATTCCACCAAAATTCAACACATCCATTGAGCTAAAAAAGCAGTCATGTATTTATTTGTTGTTGAAACCTCGAGATACTGTTGTTGCTGTTATCACCAATGAACTGCAGCTCTTCCAAAAAATCCTATTCGTTCACGATACGAAACTATATCACTATGGGATTTTAATTTCTGTCCAATGAATGAATGATCCAATCTTTGAGTGATAATTAGTTTTGTCTATACGGGTACCTGAAAAATTTACCGGAAAACTTTCTCTGTTGACTACATTCAGTGTTAGCGATACGCATTTCATTTGGAATTTCTAATGATGTCATGATGATGAAACTTGAAGTCTATCAAACTCGAACTGATAAAAAACTTCTTCGTCATATTCTTTTCCAACAATCGAAAGTCATAACTTTGTTTTTTCTTTGCACAGTATGGTCGGTTGTTGAAAGAATGATACCAATATTATCGACAACGTAAACTCACGAACATTTTTTCACGAAAATACCTCTGGTGACACAGCAATCTCGATGGTGATTTCGATTGATTGATTGATTGTTTCCAGTTATAACTTAAATAGTTATAAAGCACAACTCACAATAATATCCACATGAAAAGTCACAAACTCCTTTCAAAAGGATAATAATCCCATGCCAATCACTTAGAGTTTCAAACAAAGTCGAAGTGCCAAACGAATCTAGTTTGTCAAATGTCAAAGTGGTGAAAAATAAAAAATCACTTTGTCTATGACAGGTTATTTTTATGTTTTTTTTTACGAATGAATCATTTTTAAGTTTCTCTCTCATTTACAGGCATTTTGTGTTTTCGAAGTAATTAAAACATTATCAGTATTGTTTTGATAACATGAAAATAGAATCGTCAAGGGTATAGTTGTAGTGATCATGCTTTTATGTTTTTTTTACGAATCAATCATTTTTAAGTTTCTTACTCATTTACAGGCATTTTGTGTTTTCGAAGTAATTAAAACATTATCAGTATTGTTTTGATAACATGAAAATAGAATCGTCAAGGGTATAGTTGTAGTGATCATGCACATTCATTTATATGCTTGTTTACTACAACGCATACAAACAGTGTTCAAGGATAGCTAATATTGTAAACTGATGATTTAAACTGAGTCTCGATTTCAATAGCACTCGAATAGTTATCGGAGAATACATAGAAGTTATTCCTTAAGTGACATTTCCTTGATATAAACTCTGTAAATAAATTCATTCTGCTTCACTGAAAGGAAGGCTGTTCAGGCAAATAAATCAAAGCAGGCAAATGGTGAAATAGTCGACATTTTTCCACAGGAATGTATTTCCATCATGAATTGGTAATTTGAAAATGAAATCTAGCCTACCAAAATTTCATTCAATTCACGACCTGATACTGACAGCTCAAATAAACCAATTGAAAATAACAATATAATGCAAGCAACGCGTGAAGAACCCAAACTGGTCAGGATATTGAATAAATGAATAAATGAAATGAAAAGTACAAAAGCGTCTGATGTTTTCATTCAATAACATGGATGTTGACGTTCAATTGCTGAGGGTGCATCAGAGAAGAATGGTGTATCAATATTATTTGTTATGGTTTCTGGTGATATGAATCGAAATTGAATAAACTGTGTTCACTTACCAAAATACAAGAGTCAGTCTTCATCGATATTATGAGGGCGCCTGCGCCATTTATTGGAAACCATACTGTCGCCAAATTGTGGATTAGATCATCCGCCATTGTTTCAAAATAGAAGTTTGATGAAAACTGATTGTTGATATTCAAATGAATCAAACTTGTGGGTCAGGTAGGGGAATCTGACTATAACAGAATGAGATTTTTGTTTTCAGATACAGTAATTAGCCCTGCAAATATTGGCAAGAGTTAGTTGTTTTTTCGTTGTTTGTTTTGTCATCTCTTTTCATATAATATGTTTCTTTACTAAATGAAATATAGTGGACTCCATATTTCTAGTAGATGATATCGAAAGTGAAATCAATCCTGTGAATCTATCATGTTTCATTTTGTTCGATTCCTATACCATATTTGATACTCGTTTTATATCCTCATGTATCCCTTATGTCTCAATCCACAAAAGTTACTAAGGAAATAAATACTGTTGTTATGGTCTTCGTAGCATGAATAATTCTATAAACAGGGCTTTCCACTTGGAATGAAAAGGATTCCACTAGGAAATTTCTCATTCTGTTTGCCATTTATGTTGAAATGCTAACTAGTATCTCAATCAATCTCAGATGAGGGTTGTACGTTCCGAGAAATGAAATAGGTCCATCGATTAATGGAGGCGCCTGCGCCATTTATTGTAAACTGTTACTCTCGCCAAATTGTTGAGTAGACCATCCGCCATTGTTTCAAAATAGAAGTTAGATGAAAACTAAGTGATTGTTGATATTCAAATGAATCAAACTTGTGATTCAGTAAGGGATATCTGACTATGACAGAATGAGATTTTTTTTCAGATACAGTACCTAACCCTGCAAATATTGGCAAGAGTTAGTTTTTTCTCGTTATTTGTTTTGTCATCTCTGTTCATATAATATATTTCTCAACTAAATAAAATATAGTAGACTCCATGATTTTAGTGGACAATATCGAAAGTGAAATTAATCCTGTGGATCCATCATGTTTCATTTTGTTCGATTCATATACCACATTTGACAGTCTTTTTCTATCCTCATGTATCCCTTATGTCTCAATACACAAAAGTTACTAGGGAAATGAATACTGATGTTATGGTCGTCGTAGCATGAATGATTCGATATACAGGGCTTCCCAATAGGAAGGATTCCACTAGGAAATTTTTCATTTTGTTCGCCATTCATGGAAAATCTACTAGTATCTCAGATGAGGGTTGTACGAGAAATGAAATAGGTTCGAACAGGGATTTCTGCGGTTCGCGGAAACCCCTCTCCTTCCTCTTTGATTGTAGCCAAAAAATATAACATTATAGCTGAATTGAGGGAGTATTTGACTGCAGTAAATAACGACTTATTATTCACTAGTTAATAATGGGTATCATTAAAGTCAAGCGAGCAGACGTATATTGGGTACATTATACAATATTCGTGAATAAAAGTGTTTGTTTTTGATATTCCGGAAGTTATTTTGTGTAATGAATAATGGAGAATTATCTTCAAGCCATTGAATTTATACGCCCATAAATTGCTACAGTTCACGGTACAAGGGTGATTCAGAATGCTACCCTTGTATCGGTCAGCATCACGTTGCTCCGATATTTCTGTGATATATCTCCGTAATGTGGATTTTGTGCAGTGTGATGGAGTAATTTGGTTGCGGCCATATCTTCCGGAATGCATCCCGTAATGTACAAAATCCCTATTATTTTTCAACGGCTTGTGCATTGTGAAACGATACATCATTGAAAATATACGAGCTCCTCAATTTCGAGCCATGAATAAATAGTTTGAAAAACAAGAAACTTATACTGATCAATTTTAAAAAAATATATTTTCCATGGAGGATGAATAGTATGTTGTTGTGAAACTGGATTCAGCACTACAGTGTTATTGGAAAATGAAGTGAAAAACAAATTTCCAACGAGTATCCAAGGTTTCTAGGAAATTCCTCAGAAGCGCCTTCGCGACCTTGTGCTAGCAAGGGATACTCTGCTCTTGGAATTTATGAAGTAATATC
Source organism: Zygogramma bicolorata (assembly GCA_032362365.1). Lineage (NCBI taxonomy): Eukaryota > Metazoa > Arthropoda > Insecta > Coleoptera > Chrysomelidae > Zygogramma > Zygogramma bicolorata. The sequence continues at coordinate 593,073 of JAVJAQ010005646.1, forward strand.
CGAAACTACTTTGGTTCCATGGCTGAACGGCAAATATTGATGTCGGAAAATAAATATTCTTACAAAGTTAAGCAGAATCTCGATACTAGAAATTACAATTAGTAATAATCATGGGATAATCATGAGAGATCGATCGCTAAAGACGTTTCCCAGAAGCTTGAATTTCTATTTCGTGAAAAAAACATATTTCCCCTCCCCTCAGCATCTAATGAACAACAAGGCACAAATACGACCTCCCTTTTGTGGGGCTCGGTACCAAAACATTCATTGAAACTTCTTGATTCTCTTCAGAGTAAGACAATCCGCCTTGTTAGTGATTCTTCGCTCACGAACTCGCTTACTTCGTTGATACATTGTAGGATCGGAGACTTATATCTCTTCTATAGATATTGCTGACAAAAAATGTCTGATCGTGAAAGGTTATCTCTACTGTAGTGTTCTCTACCGATCTATCCCGTATCACATATGCTCTATGTATGGTCCCGCGAATAACAACAACGACTCACGTCTGTATGTGCCATGGTACGTCAGCGACCCATGGGCACGCCCGGCCCTTCCACTTGTCCGTGCGCCTTGCCCCTCCTCCCCCCTCCCCCCATGCACACCCCTCAAGACACAAACAAGTGCTCTCTGCGCAAAACGCGCGTATTTTGACGGTCGGTGCTCTTTTGGATTGTCTTGGAGATCTGTTGAACCTCACTCGCTCAGGGATCCTCTTTCAATAGAACAGCTGAACTTACGAATTCTTTGCCTAGAGAGGTTTTCCCTGAGGCTCACAAACCAAAGAAATTTTAAGTGAATGTTAACTCGTTTCTCGTGTTTCTTGATTCACGCGGTGTTCTTTGAACATAACAGGGTTTCTTTTCCGTTTGAATCTGTATATTAAAAAAAATCTAGGTTCCAATACTAGGTCTACCGGCAGATAGAGCTGTTTCACAGCTTCGCCACGGCTTTTTTCTCTATATTTCACCTCCTATTATGTCATTAAACGCGGATCATGTAAATCTGTGGAAGATTCCGAGTTTTTCATTTTTACTGTTCAGACAGATAGCTTTACTCCAGTATATGACGGTAAAAAAAGGGTAAACTGTGTATTTATCCCATACAGCACCGATTCATATGAAAATTTGGATATAGGTTCTACTTACCCACTATTTCAAAATCTACCCTGTGCTGAGGGTTGCTTTTTTGGAGGGGAGTAAACACCACCTCTATTAGAAAAAAAAATCAGAATTTTAGATTGGAGCATGTAATAAACTGAAATCATATTCATATCAGTAAGATCAATCAATTGATAATTTTCAATATAATTTATGGTTCAGTAATCAGTGTCAGCCCTTAACACTCCCCCTTATGACAGAATATCATCAGAAAATATTTATTGATATGTTATTTGGCAGTTATTCAACTTATTCAGTATCTATTTGCATTTGATTTGAGATTCAGCTTCTATCTACCATCTACTCCAAAGTTGAGTTGTGCCTGGGGATCATTTCTATTCATCAGAGGTGAAAACTACCAAAAAAAGTTACAAAATACTAGTTTTGAGCATGCAGTCATCTGTAAAAACGTTGAATTAACCATGATAGACAATTTCTGATCTATTAAACAGTTTCGACCCCTGAAAACCACCCTTATGATAGTTTTAATTAAAAAAATTATATCGAAATTGTTATTGAGTAACCGGGAAACCCAACTGTATGAAAATTCAGATTGAGACTCTACTTTGAAGTTATCTCTGTACTCGGGGTTGCTTTTGATTTTTTAAGGGTGAAAACTACCCCATTGAAAAAAACAAGGAAAAAAAGGTTAAGTCTAGCTTTGGATGTGTGATCGATTGAAATCATATAGTTCCACTAGGCCTAAAATATAGTTACTATGTGTATTCTTCAATATACTAATGTACATACTCATTTTTACAAAAATTGTTTTTTTCCCATAACTCGCTTAGTCTTTAAGCAATCAAATCCACCAAAGGAGTATTTTGTAGCTTTTTTCAAGAGCTATAACCTATAAGCTATAAATCATTTACATGATTTTTTATTTCAGATTATATTTTTGAAAAGTTTCATGCTGAAAGGGCTCAAAAAAGGTACTTTGCGCGAACCCTCACAATATTTACCTGACCATATCATTTTCATCCTGCATAAAAAATTGAAACACCAAAATTTCCAGAGAACAATAACCTCCAATTTTGTACTCTGGAAAATTTTGCATGTGATCAATAATTTTCGAGTTCTTTCGAAGAAATGCTGATTTTTCGCTGAATTACGTATATGATTTTTTTCTTCAATCTCAATTTTTTCCAAAACTACGTACTTTCAATTGATGAAAAACTCAGAACTCATTATAAGAACGAGAATGAAGTGAATTATGGAGTGACAACGATTTTTTTCAAAGGGGGGGAAGAGAGGATGAGTTATTCACAATTTTTTTTCAACGAAAAAAAATTATTCAACATTATTTCCTTCATATCTCGGTCAGTTTCGATGCTAGAAACTTTTGAAATTAACAAAAATGAAGGATCTTTGAAGGACTTCAAAAAAGGTTCAACGGGTTTTTCCCGAAAAATGAATTGGTTTTTGGTTATTGTACGTAGAAACTCTCCTTTCTGGCATTTGAAAATACCAATCAACTTTCAACAAGCAATTATTCAGTTTGTAGTGGGTTTGCATACATCACAAATAAACGATCGCCCTTGTTTCTTCAAAAGCTATAATTTTGCTCTCCACGTGTTTTTTTCGATTAGATGCATATTTTTCCAGTTATTCGCGAAAAAGTATCTGAAAACATGTTTTTTTTTGCCTGAAAACCGACAATTTCACTCGCGAATAAGTCGAAAAGTATTGTTTTTCAGAAAAAACTTCATTGAACAAAAAGTACTTAGAATTAGTCAGTCTATTGATTTCCGCACTTATTCTCAATAAAAAATGTTTCACCCCCAAGAAGGGGTGGCATCCACCCCCAGGAAGAAAGCAACCCTCGGCACAGGGTAGATTTCGAAAAAGAGGGGATGTAGATCCTGAATCCAAATTTTCATGCGAATCGGTGCTGTATGGGATAAATACACGGGAAAATGGTCATAGACTGGACTACTTACTTTCGCTGTCGATGATACTGAAAGTACAACGTAACCATGGCAATAGTGATTTAAATCAAATAGGAGACAAAAGTCTACTCATCTGATGTCAGTCAAAAAACTTTTATTCAGAAGCGAGTTCAGTGAATGCATAATTCAGTAGATGATGTATAACTCAAACTGAGAAATACTGAAGAGTGCAACTTCTGATAGTTTATCATTATTTGAGTATATTTAATTAGGTGATTTTTTTTCAAATGGGAGATGTAATTTTCTATTATATTGCTTATGCAATATATTAAATACGTCACTGATAGTCTCTCATTTTTTTTACCAACAAATCTTGACATGAATTCGATTTTATTGAAGAGTTTCGAAAAAAGCTAAGTTCTGATATCATTTTCCTAAACTAACTCGAGGTAAAATTCATTTCATTCATTTCGATACATGGCCTAGAGCCTAGATGATAAAATGTGTACAAGAGGTTTTTGCTCTATTCATTCGGTACCCTTCAGCTGATTCTACTATAGATTCAAACCCTCAATAAACATTCGTTCACCATCTCGGAGTCATCATATAATTTATCCTTACGTACTAATATTCAGTTCAATGGAACTACAAACGAATACAGCGTTAGATTATTTTGGATGAAGGAATAATATTTTTCTAGGGCTATGACTCGCTCTATCTGAACAGTTCTTAATGGGTCAATGAGGTACATTGTAGGTCTTCAATTTTATTTGCTTACCTCAACACACAATGAATTCATTGTCTTATAGTTGTAGTATCAGGTCTTCTATGGAATGTCCAATGTCAATCGATGAAAGCTCTATTCACTTATTCAACTGTATTTATCGAATGGAAAATTTGAATAACATCGAATCATTTCGATAGTATCTGTTATAGCCGTAGAAAAAGAATACTGTATAACTCGCATGGAATGTTGATTTTTCTCTAGTATGATTGGCAGCATTCGCCTGCAACTAGTGCTGAAAATTTCATACTCCTGGGAAATGTCTATCATTTCTTGCTTGTCAAACAATATACTATTTTCCACAACTATTGAAGAAACTGTCATTTATGTTACCCAGAGAAACCCAACGCCGATATTTTGATGAAGGTGATCTTGATGCTCTGAATTTCTGAATGGTGAGAATACTCTTCTTGGTGAGAGTTGACAATAAGACCATAGGAAGAGTACAGTATTATGTTTGCGAGAAATTGTTATTGGTTGGTTTGAATTACTTCTCTTTCGTTGGGAACTTGCTTTTTCCCGAAAATTTCACTCTGCTAACGTAATGAATATTCGCCTTCGTGTGAACAATAACCATTCTTCCTATTTGTAGATATGAATGTACTGAACAATCAGAATACAGTCCATTAGATTTTCAGTACAAAATACTTCATTTCTAGAGATGAGTGTTTTTCCGTATTCATCAGTTCTGCTGTTCCTTTTCATACCATATGATATCAATGGTGTGAAATAACAGGGGAATTCGAAGTAATACGTGTTGCGTTTTGTGATTATTTCAAATTGTGAAGGTGGTTTTTGAAACATGATCCTTTCAGCAACATCAATACAAAGATAGCAATATTTTCATTGTTGTGATGAAGAAATGAACCTGGCCACTATTGATTGAGCTATTGGTTGGTAATTATTTATTATACAGAAGGCTATTTGTCAGAACGAATATTCAGTTTCGATCTCTGACTCTTGGACCAGTTATTGTTCTTTCACTTTTTACTCACAAAACATTCGAAAAATATAACATTTGTCTTCATATCTTCAAAAGCTGACCATCCGAAAAAACTTGAATGAAATATATTATTTCACTTCGAACCTCTAAAAAATGCTTCATCATGACAACTCACTCATCTTCAACGAATACAAATTCATATGCGTTCATTAATATTCGGTTACTGTTCTCTCGCAAATTCCCGCTGATTAAAGAATTTGTTTGAGAGATCTCTGAAAACTCGCCAACGGACAGCTTCAGTATGCCAAACGAATATCAATTAACTTTTGAATCCGGAAGGTCAGCCTACTTTGTGTGGTTAGGTTCAACGATTCCAATCTCAAGGGTTATCGCAGCAGCGCCCAAGCTGAATTAGTACTTCGTTGTGAGGCGAACAGCGTTGATTAAGAATTGGTTGTAACAATTACTGGAACAAGAACACGCGATTTCAACTGTTTCATTACCGAGTATTATTAGAACGTGAGTTTACTGAGTCTAAATGAAGATTTATGGGTATATACAAAAGTGGAAACCTGTGGTGTATGTAATTACTTTAGCCTTCATCAGTAAGAGAGATGAAAAACAAAATATAAATACGACATTCATCATAAACGGCGATTCTGAAACCTTTTGTTTGAAAGTTAAGACTTTTTCTAGGGATCAGTTACCCTTACACCACTGATATAACTTGCACTCAACGCGCATTTCGCTAGTGAAGTGAGCACCTTCAGGTCAAGAAATTCGAAAGCGAAATTGAAAAATGCATACCATTATTTTCATCAAAAGGTATTTTCTTGTGTTTATATATACTTGAAATCTGTCATTCAACTAATTAGTGTGATTCTAACATCATATCATTGATCGAACAAATATTGTCGAGATAATTATGAAACAATGATGATGGTCATAAGTAGAATCGAGTCAATCTGAATAATAATTAGAGAAATGATCAATCATGTGTCCTTGTTAATCACCATATAGCACTAATTACTCATCAAATATGTCATAATTTAATTCGATTTATCTCATAATGCAAATACCCTCATTTGTATTCATTGAGTGAACAAAAATTCGCATCGATGTCTGTTATACTGCAAAACTCATTTTTTACAAGCCAGTTTCCATATTCTCCTATATAAAAATAGTTTGGTATGCATTACTGAGCACCTAGATTAGGCTGACTTGAGAATAGAATAACGTTCGCATATCTTTCTTGTAATGTTTTCCAAAGAATATACCAGGTTTCGAGGGAATCCCTTAGAAGCTCATTTGAAAGCTTGTGCGAGAAAGGGACACCTGTGACCAAAAATACAAGGATAAATAACTTATGTCTCAGATAGATTAAATAAATGAGAGGGTGTGTGAGTATTGTTTGACAGTGATAAGGGAAAAAACTGTTGGTTATTTTTATCTGGTAGATTTCTAGCATTGAGAAACTTTAAAGGAGTAGAATCCGAACCTCTTCTGTTCCGTGACTTGAGGGCAAATAACAAATATGAAAAATTCTAGTGCTTCTAGAATTCGAACCTGAGTGGTGTGGCTAGGAGCGGGCTTCACATTACGGAAAGACAGCTTCATTTAACATTAGAATGTTACCTGAATATCTGAGGCGGCAATTTTTATTAACTGAACGGTCCTGCACAATGAGTTCCCAATGCGCTGCACAATAGATATAGAAAAAGAATGTTTTCACGAACGAAGAGATAGTTTTTCCGGGAATTACTTGTGAGAAGTATTTCTCACTCAGCGTCTCGACTCACAAGCTGAAATAATTCTCGAAAAGTGATATACAGATCTCTGTCAACAGTTTTCAGATCATCTGAACCCCATAGGATTCTACGAATAATTCAGTGTTCAACTTCATTTTGAATTCCCACGTTTCTACTATCATCTTTTAGTTTTTGAATTCAAATAAATTCTATAACATGTTTCATTGGAGTTAATTCTACTAAAAATTGGGGTACCCATTTCTTAGCTATCATTGCTAATTTTTCTCCAAGTGGAATATGAGGCGTATTCCCTGATTTTCTTGATTGCTCTAACATGAAAAAGATCTTCAAAAAGATAAGAAGATTCACAGAATATTACCACGTTGAATATTCAGTTAATGAAAAAGTATTTACTGATTTTAGAATTCAGTTTCAGGTAATGGCCTTACCAATCAGCCAACTGATCAAAAAAGTGTAATCCCACAAACGGGGACGATAAAATCTTATTAGTCGATAAAATTTTGAGGTGATCAGTAATTGAAATTCTCCCATCTACAAATATCGAAACCTCAAGTCTATTTCTTTTGAAATGTTTGATGCTGAAAATCTGGCCCATAAATTCAACCTCCGTCTATGGAGTTAATGATCTATGGGCTATAAAAGCTATTGACTAATGTTTAATGATCCAATCAGGCAATTCGATTGCCTGTAAGATGCGAACAGAAACATCGTTCAACGGTTATACAGTCACTGGCATTATAGAGAATGTTCATCCATGGCGGTTATTCATCTGGTACTCCGTGAATTCAGCAGATTGTAGCTTCTATGACGGAAAAAAATTCCATATATATAGAACTTCCGGTTGAACCGCGTCTGAAATCGTTCTTCTGTCGACTGAAATCGACGGCCTAAGTTTCCTCAACCCTGAGCTGATCTTGACATAGTGGAGACTGTGGTTTTGTGGATAGAGAAATGGTAGTTATGGCTATATGAGAATCCGACGTTGTTGAAACTGTCGGACCCCATGTAGGTCTTGGTTGTAAAGAATTAATCAAGAGATTTATTCGATGAGATAGTAATGGTTTCCAGGAATTGGGAAGCCTTTGTGATTTGTCCCGTTTTTTGAGCCATTGAGGGCTTTTTTCAATTTTTATTGCTTCGCGAATTATTCTGGACTGGACTGCTTTTGCTGTGGCAATGGTCTCCGTGTGGTTGGAGTCAATTTTGTGTCCGGTTTCGTGGTGATGTTTGAAGAGAGTCAAGGTATATATGATATTCAAACTGTAACATCTCCCAATTATGAATGTGTGGAGCTATGGATAGAGAATTCAGAATGTTCTTACGCCTCAACCGTCATTCAATGTGGATTATTCGTAATAGACAACGGACACATTTACCAACCTATCTATGTAGTTCATTGAGCTATAGAATATCCAAACAAGTATCCTATAGTATGGGTAGCGACGACTCGACTACTGCAGAGTTGGTTCAGCTTCTTTCTATTTCTTGCATATTCTTCCAATTGTTGATTTTCACCACAATAAATTTTAATATAAAACAGTATTGCTCCTGAATTTGTTCCTACTGATTCCTAAAATGAAACATTATTTCGCAGTGAGACGTTGTCTGATAACCGAGAAAAGGTTCCCTAAAAGTGAACATGTTCATTGATACAAATCATCACTGTGTAGATGTATAATAGTATCAGTGTAATCACATAAAAACAATATTCAATTCAAGGCCATGCATGATCTAACAAGTCATGAAATACTTCATGCAAGAAAAAAGACTTTTTGGATCGATTCATTTAGACCTATCAAGAAAAAAATAATAGTACCCTCAGAGTTCTTTTCTTACTTCGGAAACCAGTAATACATAGGCGACTTATTCACCTTCTTCTTCGTAGGAATCGATAAGTTTCAGAGAAAACTCCCTATGATGATGATGAAGTTATACGATATTCCATCTATTGCCTATTCAACGTCAAGCAGGTCAGCACTCTTGAATATAAATAATACCAGATGGACCAAGGATAATCACTTTCCACAGTTGAATTTATTAAATATGATCCAAAAGACTACAATTTCAGAATGAGTATATTTTGCATTTTCCACTGTATTACCATTTCGTTAAAAAACCGTTCATAAATTATCCAGCTCTTTTACCGCCAACTAGTGGAAAAGGAGACCTGCATCAAATCAATCAACACCATCAAGAATCATCAAGTCAAAGTGCCGATAGCATTATCTGAATTGCTTTTCCCACTGAATCCTGAACTCTGTTCATCCCTTTCTATGTAATGAACGGTTCCGAAATAGACTCGATTGCTCCTATCCAATGTTATACGACCCAATTATCCTTCATCACGATTCGAAACTTTGGTAAAAAAACTTCATTCTCTTCGTATATTCAGACTAGGATATGGACAGTATAAATGCGGTGCAAAGAAAGGGGTGCAGTCATTTTTCAGGAATTGGTGCGAATATGGAAACAGAGAATTGGACCATCAGTCATCCATACTAATATTATAAAGAGGTTCGTTTGTAACCTTGTTTGTTTGTTGGGGGTCATCTCCGGAAATACTGATCCGATTATGAAAATTCCTTCACTAATAGAAAGCTATTATACTACTCAGGAGTGATATAGGCTATATTGTTTTCTGACAGGTGTTAGTCCATCAACCTACTGTGTAAGTGTAGTTGGAACCAGCCAGAATGAAATGCGTCAAGATGATTTGATTAAAATTCTCGATTCGATAATGCAAGTAATCGTGAATGCATTCCTAATCAGATGATGATGAACAGAAATCGTACTTCCCGGCTGGAAATATTGTGACGGTACAAATGACCATTTTGAGTGAAAGTGAAAATTGATTCTAAGATGCACAAAAGACAATCCATGTATCTATGTTATGCCAAGTTTTTATTCCTGTTCAAGCGCAGATTTTTGCTTAGAAATCTGTTTTAAAATTAGTTACACTGTATATTAGTAATAATGGTATGTATGTTTAACACAAATGTTATAGATGTTTTCAATGTGTTATATTGTCTGTTGAACTTTTACACCCTATCTTCGTCTACAAGAATAACTTTTTCTTCAGACAATAAAGAATATTCTGATCCGTAAACGAACTCACATGTTTTGTTAAACGGCGCCCCATACGAAAAAAAAGGCAAGAGACGTTTCGTCCCAAATTGAACGAGCAATTCAATCATGATATTTACTTTGGAATAACTAAGTAGCTTACCATATTTTTTCTCATAAATATTGCGATCAATACCCATGCACGCGCGCCACTGATGCTCATAAAAATCTCAATTGCATGTCTACAAATTTCCATAAACTACCTCCTAATTGTTCGAATATAGAGCTACCTAAACTTGCTAGTAACTATTTGTTTGATAATGATAGTAATAATAATATAGAATACTGCAAAAATCGGATTTCGATTTTTGGAATATTGACTGATTGGAATATCGATATCCACTTGTTATACTTCCAAATCATTGCTTTCACGAATTTCTTCAATATTGTTGTTACTGATAATGATGAAGTCGTCGCGTGAATGATAGTCAGTGGACATATTCCAGGTCATTCTAAACTCACCTACACAGTACTTACACAGTTACTGGACTAACACCCATCAAAAAACAACTACACCCCTGATTAGAAATTTTCGTCATCGTAGAAGATGAGTTGGTTGAAGCACTATCACTTGGGACAGTATAATTCGTTATGATTCATTGGATTATTTTTAGGAAAGAAATATTGGCGCTTCAGCAGCATCGCATTCCAGAAATCTCCATATCCCGATTCTACAATCCCCCGAATCCCCATCACAACGTTACTGTTTTCTTGTTTCACGGGAAGGTGTAAAAGCTCTGGAAAAAGTTCGTTATCTGGGTATGAAAAATGTTGAAGGTCCAGCCTAGCCTACTGCACTTGGGCTTTATTGGGCCTTTTTTGGTTTCTATAATAGCTACAGTGCCGTTTTGAATTAGTTGTTATTTAGTTGTAGTTAATAAGCATCCATCTTATATCAACTGGGTTGAGACGGTACTCGCTGAACAATGATCTCCTCCTCGATGAAGGCAGTGACATATGACATGTTATTCGCCTTCATTTTAGTGGTCACAGTCCCTGCGAAGAGCTGAGTCAGTTATCTCTAGTGTTCCAGAGGTGTTGTCTTCTGGGAATTTTATGTCATTGGCTTGCAGCTGAATGATATTCGAATTTAATATTCCTTGAATTCAGTCATTGACCAACCAGGTCAGCATAGTATGCCCTTATAGAGTCTTATTTGAGTTATGGCAATCTACTTCACAAAAATAGAACTGAGCTGAAAAATAATTCATTAGATCATATAACTCGGCAACAGAATCATAAAGGATTACCTTTACCATCAACTAGCTCAATCTCTCAAGATTCGGTTATATGTTTGTCACCTTCCTACTTACTCGAAGGAAAACACAGAACATAAAAAATCCAGGAAGAGTCTCAAACAGCTCTACTTGCCACGAAAGCTCATTATGAATTAGAGGAATGTCTGAGTGAGGTCTTTTAGTATATTCGAATTAAAAATGTATCCCACGTGATTGGTCCTGCACAAGTGCAGATTTCTTCACTTAACATTGTTTTAGAAGTGATACTGTATGTCTTGCATGTTTTACACATGACTTATATGTATAGGTTTTATATGTGTTATATTACAACAATAACAATTAAATTACAACAGACAATAGTCTGTTGTAATTTTACACCCTATCTTTCTCTACAAGAATAATTACTTTTTCTTCTGACCATTGGGAAGATTTTGATTCCATTCATTAATCGAGGAAAGGAGCCTCTTACCCCAAAAATGTGGTACGTTACTGTGAACGAGGCGGAAAGGTATTGGGAATGATAAATACGACGATCCAGATCGACAAAAAGTCACCGGCACGGCTCTGAGCAGCGCAGTATAGGTCCGTGCAAGAATCGGTCCCAACATAAAGCTTCCACTCTACGGACCCATTTATCTGCACCCCAAATTCGATCGATCTAGTCTCAGCCGGGGTCCTCGCTCTGTTTACGCTACCCTTCGCACTGGCCGATCTGTGGAGATACTCCTTTTGAGTCTGGGAAATACTCCTGGAATTATAGGGTACCTATTTAGTAGCATTCCGTGAGTTTATTGTATTTTATAATTGATTAAGGGGTATTTGAATCTTAATTGGCGCTACTTCGAGGAGTTAAGGTGGGTTTATAAAAAACTTCGAGACCTCAGACTTATCATTTAGGACTGACAACTTTAGACAGATGGAACGTAGAAATAATATGGAAACTGTTATAAAAGCACTTAAGTCTAAACATTTTTATTTCAAGATTTGAGAATATGGTAAAGTTCCAACTCAAGAATTGTTTGATAAATAAAATAATTGTGCGTTAGAAATTTACGCATGTATTTTGTTTTCAAACGTTGAAGTGAATTGAGAGGTTATGTTACGCAATAAAATTTGTTCAAACCATGAGAATCACAAAATTTGCAAGTGTTTTAATGATCTTTGCATTCGACTTCTATTCTCTCATGAAAAGACGACGAAATCTGAGATTCAAAATAAGCCATTTTATTGCTCTATATCAATGTCCATATGTCAGTATCGACAGATGACAACTTTTATCTCTTAAGTCTTAGTTTTTCATTACTCAGCTCATCATCCTGCTGTAAGTCTTAATCAGGTGATAAATGTTAAAGTTTTTATAAATCCACACTTACTCTAAAAGCCGTTCGGGTAGATGGATTTTGACGAGATAGGAGATAGTACAATAGGATTTGTGCCCCAGGTAGCACACTCTGATTGGTGAAATATTGGTTCAATAATATAAAGAGCACACGAGAAAAATGATGGATGTCCTGAAAACATAAGTATTCAGGATAGCTTTTTTAAATGATATTTGGGTTAGTCAGTTATGTACTTTCAGCAAGTAAAAAAGACAGTTCCTCTTATTATGTCATCTCATTTATGTGAACAAGTGTTTCAGCTATCAGACCGACCTATTAGGAGATATATCCGAAATACAATATAATTATCTTTCATTGTTTCTTCCAAATATGTGTATTTTCGAATTCACATTTTCTATGTAACTGTTATCGATATTTCCGGTACCAGAAGATTCAGCTTTTTTTTAGAGGAAAAATATTATCTATACAAATAAATTTGGTGGAAAATGGACTTCCATCAATTTTTCCGTGCGCAATTCATATTGAAACATTGGATGACTATTCGGCAAAATCGGTTCAATATTCGAAAAAAATATATAAGGATATATCGTATGGTTATATTGGTTTAATGAAAACAATATATTGGCCTAAATTCAGAAACATCCAATTGATTTGAATTTCAATGAATATTAGTTTTGATATTCGAGACTATGCACCAGTAGTTCATCTTGTATATTTGATTCATGTCTAGAACTTCTCCTTCACTCACATCATTGTTTATAGATGAACATGCTAGGTATTGAATGCCCCTATAAAAAGCATTTGAAGAGTTTCTATGATGCCATATAATGCCCTATAATATCGATATTTTTGTTCACATGACAACTTACGACAAAGTGTTGTTAGAAGGCTAATGAAGCTCCAAACTAGTGTTGACAATAGATGTGCATACAATTTGTGCTTTGAAATAATCAAAAAAATAAACACTATTGACGACTCAGATAAAAATATACCACTTCTCTGAATCAATTGCCATCTTCTGTCGTTACCAATGCCATCTATCCGTAGTATCTCGTCAAATGACTGTACGATTAGCTAACTATTATAAACTCACATTTACTAATCTAATAATCGCTTCAAAAAATAATCCACTACTTGTGTACTACAAAAGTAACCGAAATCTTTAGTATGCGTTCAAAAACAAACTGCCTGGTCTCATATTCCCAACAAAGTGGTAATATTCGGAACCCTGTTTCCTGGAATGTGGTTGACCAAACGTCAAACCACGGGCAAATGTTGGTCGATTAAGGACTACTGTCATTTTTTGCGGTGATGCGTTTCGCAAGAAGCCAGATTATTATAGTGTTTCAAGAAACTGCAGTCAAAAACTTACTTACCGGTTGACACTTGGTAACCGTACCCTCAGTAGGAACGGTGATTAGGTTTGAAACAGCACCAGATTGATAGAAACTGTACCGAGATATTTGTGTAATTAACTGATACTATTCAATATAACCAGATATAGTAATTATTCTGATATTGGTGGCAGCCTATCAGAACGCTTCCTGCAATCGTGGTCCAACCAATGTGATGTGTATGCTACAATGCTACATGGGGAGGTCGAGCTTGAGAAGCTTCGCCTTTCCTCAATTATGGATATGTGGATTGATTAAAAAAGGGACATCAAAAATTATAAATTCTGTCCTCTGAGATGATATGACGCAGCGTTTGGGAGATATTACGGGAAACTCATCGTCGAAGATGGCTTTATGTTTCGTATCTCTGACACCTCTTTTGGGCTATACTCCCTGGGGTAGAAATGAAATAATATGTTCCAGTTTTGTTGACACTGTTTCTTACGATTGAATGTCAGAAGTCGACTTTCAGTATTTGCTTTCGGAATGTCAACAATGTATTTACGGATGGTGCACATTCGCAAGATGATAAGCGTTCTATTTTCACACACAATGGTCAGTTCTCATATCTCATGATATTTCAGGAATGTTTTCACGGAAAAGTAGGATAGAGCTAAATATGGTTGAGAGGTTGACACACACTGCACTGTATGGAAGTTTCAGTTAGTAGTTGGGTTATGGTTCAGATATGAGTGAGAATAAGCCCCACTTCACTTGTCCCGCGCTATTTGGGTCCTGTCTAACTTCACGAATTAATTATCGAAGAAGCAGGTTCGCACAAGAAATTTCAAAGGATACCACAGAAAAAATTTCTGCATCTTTCGGAACTTTAGATATATCAACTCGTAAGAATTTCAAATTCAATACTTTTGATGATTACGCCAGCTAGAAACAATGTATTGTTCAAAAATACTTTATGGACCTGTTCCTAAAAGAAAAAATCAGTATTCACTGGGCGCTGTTACTCATATTTTGACTCGTATTTTGATGCATACTCATCTCAATACAAGACTTTTAATAGTTAGATTCCTATAATAATCAGAATGTATCTCGTCAAACTAGGTTGAAATTATTATTTCTCATTGATTTTTGCAACGAAATAATCTAGGTATTTGATTGTTCTAAACAACTCTTCGTTCCATTAACCATCTGACGAACGTCAACCCTCAGATGTCGAAACTTGTGCGAGCAATGGATTAACGAGGCCTCACCTTTCAACGAGCGATTACCCAGCATGGATAAAAATAAAAATGAAATAAAATTTCAATATGCTCACCAAGAAATATATGAAACAGAAACTCGTGAATCTTGGAGAAAGCATTTCTTATAGAGTATGTAGTAATAAAACTGATCGCATGTTTCGTGAGAAATCGACTCGAATTCAGATTTGAGTGAAAAAACATAGTCATGTTGAATTGAATGAAAAAACTTGAAAAATTTTTACCAAGAAATACAAATTTCTGTAGGTGTGTTTTTTATTTTTTCTTGCAGCAGGTCCATGATAGTAGTTTTATTGATATATTTATTTTTTCACCATACAGAAACAACCAGATGGGAGTCCACTTCAGTATCCCCTTACTTTTGTTTCATTATATTTTTCAAAATTGACGAATGACAAGGAATAACAGTACAGAATCGTAGTTGCATTACTACCCTTCGGCAACGTAAAAACACATCGAATTAGTGTTGCATTTCTATTTCATATTTATATCATTTTTTTCTTCATTTTCCTTTGTGCGAAAAATTATGTTGGGTGTTGAGGCGCTTTGGGGCGTATTACTGATTTTTTATAGTAGCGCATCTGCTATTTCACCTATAGGAAAATCCAGAAAAATGTTTTTTGCCACCGTGTCGACGCAGTGACAATACAATTTTTGGGTCTTTGTTCGTATAAATACATAATGTGAAATACAATTTGTATTTTTCTCTCGTATCTTTCTTTGTATACATTTTTAATGTGAATGGAAATCGTTTGGAGTTCAATTGAAAATTGTTTCTCAGTGAGAGAATCGCAAAATAACTATTGCGAGAGTTGCGTCCAGCGGACTTCGAGCCCGGGAATATTGGATTATTATTTTCCACCACACCAACGAAATGGGAATTTTTATTGGTTTCATACCCCGAACTGACTAGCTGGTAATACATTATAGAGAATCATTATCATTCTAGTTTGGAATCAGGAACATTTAGTTTTTCGAAATTTGAAACGTGATTGCTATAAATCACTAATTCGACAGGACCAACCAAAACATTTCCACACAAATATTGACGCCACATGCAAAAATTCAATTCGGTTGTGGTAATTTCTAAGCGGGTCATATTCAGTTCTTGAGCGTTAATTTCGAAATTTGGGATGATATAGAGTTGGGTAGGTTATACCCAGTGACCTGGAATCAATTTACCCCCCTGTATCTACGTTGTTATTTTGTATGGATATTTCATATCCGGTATTTCGATTTAATGCAATTTAACGAGTGTCAAACCATATATGACACTTCCGGTTTGATCGGAAGCGCATCAAATGTTCATAATTCAATTAGATTCTATGATTTATTCTTTTTTTGGAAATTACGATTCGATATGGAATATAGAATTACCTTCCAATAATATCAATAATTTGTAAAATTTAGATTAAAAAAAATTCTTTTTGTTTTCCCCTCGTGACGGAACATTTTCATGAAAGTATGCTTTGCAATATTGAATAATATCATTTAACAACAAATCATGGCCAAACTTTTCACAAAAATGTTTTTATGCGGATTTGCTATTTTCAAAATTAAATTCTTCATACTTCAACATCAAGTCCAGCTTTTCTTGAATGCTAACATAGGGATTTTCAAAGTTGATTATAAACTCCAATAGATAATTTATTGAAGTTTGTCACAAAATTTGAAAATCCCCCAGTTTTCGAGAAATGAGATACTTGATGTTCAAAAATGAAGGAAAATTTAATTTCTGAAAATATCTAATCCGCATAAAGAATATTGTGTGAAAAGTTTGACCACGAATTATTTTCACTTACATAATATTGTTCATTTCAAAAGCATACTTTCATGAAAAAGTTTCGTTACAAGGGGAATACGAAAAGTAATTTTTAGAATGTATCAACTATATCAACAGATTGTGATATATCATTGGAATAGTTATCCTATACTTGATCGTTATTTCCAAAAAAATTATATTTTCTATTTGAAATTGTACATTCATGGAATCAAATTGCACAACCGAATTCAAAATATAACTTCAAAATAACAGCGAAGATACAGGGGAGTGAGTTGGTTCTGGGTCACCCGGTATATTCAATAAGATCGATTTGAAAGACCACTTTTTTTTTCAAATACTATCAGTGTCGGATTCCCTTCCGACTACCCTGTACCCTATCAAGATTGAGTGTAATCATGCCGTAAATAATTGTTACTCTGATAGGTGACAGGAGAAATTCCACCCATTTGTGAGCGTAGATATTTCGAAATTGCGTTTTCCGTACAAGATAATATCTCCTGAGACGGTGAATTGAATCCTCTTGTTCTCATCGAGTCCCAGGCAGAATTGATTTTCGGAAAATAGGCATAAACGCATTGTGTAAAAGGGGCCGAATTGCGGATTACGTGTTCGGAATATTCAACTATTCGACGTGAAATATCCCTTTATTACTTTCCCCGTTCTCCCGAGAAAGCGAGTTGCCATTGTGAAGTTTTCGGAGAAAAACTTTAGGTGTTATACAGAGGTCGTTCAGAAGTTCTAACTTGGGCATATATGTCGGAGGATAGTGAGATTTATGTCTAGATATCGAAGATTCATGAGTTTGAAACAGAAATGACGTAACTATTCCCAAGAAAGGAATTACTATTGTCCGTAGTTTTTGTATGTAGTAGGTTGATCATAAAAAAAAATAAAAAATTCATTTTGGATCATATAGTAGTGTAGAAAACATATTTCTAAGCTACCCCTAGAAGTTGCTCCGCTAATTATATCAGAAATCTGAGTGCGTATCACTACGTCGAATTCCCATTACGCCGAATTCCCACTACGTCGAATTCCCATTACGCCGAATACCCACTACGTCGAAAAGCATCCCCACCACTTACGTCACCAAAACACGATCGTTATCGAAGCTGGATCCCATTCGACGTAATGGGAATTCGGCGTAATGGGAATTCGACGTAGTGATACGCACTCGCAAAATTTACCGAATATTCTGCAATTTCCTGTTAACCCAATCTGACTTAACCTAACTAACCTAACCTAAAAGAAGGATGAATTTCGCTGTGCTGTTGATATTGAAAGTGCATGGTGTGGCACTACGCCGAATTCCCATCACGCCGAATTCCCATTACGTCGAATGGGATCCAGCTTCGATAACGATCGTGTTTTGGTGACGTAAGTGGTGGGGATGCTTTTCGACGTAGTGGGAATTCGGCGTAATGGGAATTCGACTTAGTGGGAATTCGACGTAATGGGAATTCGACGTAGTGACACGTCCCGGAAACCTTCTTCACTTCAGATTCAAATATTATTTCTTCATTTTTTCCAGATTGTGATAGGTTACTCACCTAAAAAAAAATATGGTAATACGTTCATTCACCACAAAATATCAACTTTCAAAGAGTAGGTATATTAATTATACCCTGAGAAGAAAAGTCCATCATTCATCTTGAGAGAAAATGATTGTTAACCGATGTCGGCCAAGTTGTTCAATTTCTCGAAGGAAAAATGGTTTACTTTTCACAATCATTCGAGAAATTATGATTCAATGAACAAGAAATGAAAATCATAAATTTGATATTTCGATTCCAAGTAGGGACCACTACAACTAGCTACCAACAAATTTTCTTTCCGTAAATGTTATCTTTCAACAGAACTTGGAAAACTGTTCATATCTGATGTGGCTTTAATGAATGTCATCAAGATGCCAATCATGTCATGTCTCGTAATGATCACGGGAGAGGAGGAAAAGGATATTAATGACTTTTTTATGGCTTTGGGAAGCACATATGTCGTCAATTATTATCACAACTAGACCGTTTCGTTGAAATAAAGAAGTTCCTCATAAATCTAGGATCATAATGCTAAGTGGAAATTCTTCGAAATCTATGTAAAAGAACAACATTCCGGATGGTTTTTCGAACCAACACATTATTTCAAATTTTCAAAATTCGAAGTATATACAAATACTTATCCACTCTTGGTTCATGCGATGTTATCTGAAGATTACAGGGGTTATTACACATGAAAAACTCTAGATGAAATGACATTCACGTTTTTCATAGAAGTGTTTTTCATTTTGTTCAGAATGATTTTCCGATTGCGATCCTCCTTCGATGGAAACAAAAAAAGCCATAAAGAGTGTCCGTCCTAGCCTTTTATCACCAATCGAAACAGTCAGACCTCAGTTTTATATAACGGACGTAGTCAGCAATTGCTCCAAATGTGGTTTTTGGATATAATCAATAAGTCGTTAGTATGTGCTATATTCTGAATGATGAACATGTAATAATAAACATAATACGGCCTAGTATTGACCCTTGCAGACACCTTTCACAACGTCACTAACATCTGAATAAACATTATTCATTTATCTTCTGCACTGAGATTCAATTGAGAGAACTAACTTTGTTGCAATTATCGAGAAATGACGAAAACCATCAAGGTGGCATCTCAAGTGAGCTTTACAATTCCAAGATTGTTAAAATACTCTCGGAATGTGAAATTACTATTTCCAACTAGTATGTACCAGGGTAGGTATTTGCTTGACTAAGCAGATGCTGAATTCTTTTGACGGAAAAATCAATGATATAGCGATTCCTTCCTGTATCGCAGTCACAACTTTCAGTTGTGCGCCATATCAATAAAATAATTTGCACTTTTTATGTTTGATGTAATCAATGACCATTGTTATTCAGAATGAATTATTCTGGACAAGTATTGGGCAGTTCCTAAACACGTAAACATTATCGTAACGTTTATTGCTCCGAATTTATAACATATAGTTATAGTTTAAATTCAAGCAATCAAATTCAGCGGTTCAATATACACGCTATAGTCATAAGTGGATAAGATGAAATAAAATTTTGATGAAAATGTAATGGAGTCCAAGATGATGAGTATGTCTTTGACTTTCTCTCGAACGAATTAGCAATTTTAGTATCGAATCGAATTGGCCGATACAAAACCGAGACATGTGTTTCGCTATACAATAAAATAAAAATATATTTTTATCCTGCTTGAGTATACACGTGTCGTTTTGTAAATCCATTGTCAGTAGGAATCGCACAAAAAACTGGGATATTTTTGTTAACTTTTAGTATTTTTCAATGTTTCCGACAACTTTTTACAGGAGACGACGCCTTCGTACAATATAATCTTTTAACAGTAATTTGTTTCAAATCCAGCCAGAGAGAAATCATTTGCTTTCCTCTTCGAATAATTATGGTCATTTTTGGTTATTTTCAAATTCGAATTTTTCACGTTATTTTTGATCGAATGAATAAATACTGGAAGTTTGTATTTGGAAATAGAAACAATATATATCATACCTGTAGGGTTTATAAAGATCGATTGTTGATTCTTGCTGATATACATTGAATATAAACATTATAAATGTGTTCTGAAGAGTTTGAAATGGCTTGATAATGGATTCATTAGATTTTCCTCCAATTGGGATGAGGTAGTAGATTTTTCAATGAATTAATGACCAATGTATTGTTGTTCTAAAATGCGTTGGGAATCGATTCCTGATTCTATTTGAAATTGATAAAATTGTCGAAATTCGCTTTCTCAATATGTGTTTTGACCACGATTAATTTTTCATCTATATAACACCAGAAATTTCGAGTGTGTGGGATATCCTTTTAAATTTCGTTTCGAATTTGATTGGAACTTTTGAAGAATAAGGTATGATTCTTCCCGAAAGGAACATGAAAACAAATTTACAATAATCAAGACCCAATTCATGTGAAGACATCCAAGACGATAAAAAAATTGAATCATTAGCTGAATCTTTTTTTTATATCTCCGAAGTTGTATGAGCCATTTATTTAATTTCTTTACATATGATTTTTTCATGAAATACTTCATATAGATCATCTAATACTCGAAATAGATATAACAGAAAACAATTCAAAATAATATCACTCACCTAGAAACTTAGTAATATTTCCGGAAAGGTCGTAAAACGGTTTATCAAATATCATTCAGTCATGCCACCTTGGGATAACTTTTCCCCATGATAAATCAATTGCATATTGGATCGAAAAAGTCAACTTGAATCAAAATCAATAAACTACACATCCTCTCATACACCAAATATTCATTCCAATTCTGAAACCAATGCAGTAAAACCACTCGAATGAATTGAAGCTGCATCGTTGAACATCTGCTTCAGTTTTCGGAATAACGTCAATCGTTTTAAAAATACGTTCCCTCGAGTCCTGTCGGGCAATTTCCAAAGGCGCCCAAGCGTACCCGGTTGATTTTATCTCCTATTGACCAATACAGTGTGCCGGAATATCCAATACGAACTGGCACGTTTGCCTGGGGAGGTGAAAAAAAGTCATGGAAGGTCTAATTACGACACCGGCGTTTATCGACCAAGCGGTGATTTTGTGTATTTTTCATTCAGTTCACCGGTTAACGAGGCTAAAGGTTTGTCTTTCCTCGCCTAGGGAGCATTTTAACGCATCGTTCTGTGGAACAGTGTGGAACTCCAACGCAATTTTTTATCAAAAACGATAAATTAGGTTATAAATATTAATAGCAGAATGGGGCATTTTTTTTAATGAACCTACTTAGCTGTTGGGTTTCAACGATAATGCCATTCAATATAATTCTCTCGATGAGAAT
This sequence comes from Zygogramma bicolorata, assembly GCA_032362365.1. Classification (NCBI taxonomy): domain Eukaryota; kingdom Metazoa; phylum Arthropoda; class Insecta; order Coleoptera; family Chrysomelidae; genus Zygogramma; species Zygogramma bicolorata. The sequence continues at coordinate 614,555 of JAVJAQ010005646.1, forward strand.
GATATTTTCAAGGTTTTGGATTTTACAGGAGGAACTCATAGAATAAAATGCGACTGCTTATCTTTGCAAGAATAGTTTTTTCGATATAACCCGATATAGCTGAGTGACCAATAATGCTGAGTCGACTAGAAAAAGTTGGCCGCAAGTAGGTTTGAACTAAAATTCATACGATTTCCTAAAAACGTCAACCCTAGTGTAACCCTATACGAACAAAAGATTAACGAAGGTCTTGCCTTTGAAAGTGTGATTCCAAGCACATGCAGGAATAATTAGTCAAAGTCTACAAATACTACCATTCAGATTATAGCTACAGTAGACATTCCCTGACCTGAGATTCTCGAAGAATTCTCACGTGAGAATTATCCTTCAGAGGATCAAAACCACAGAACACGGAATGAAACCCGAAAAAACAACGCATCATGTGTATATATATATATATATATATATATATATATATATATATATATTCCTTTCAGACCATTTTTAAGAGTATAGGATTCGTGAATTTACAAGGTATATGGAAGAAGCAACTGAGTAGTAAAAATGCCATTTCGAAATTAATTTATGTTATATAGGCATTAAAATATCTAGTGATGTTCTAAAGTTTCTTTGAACATTTTTGTAGGTCCAGCATTTTTAATATCGAAATGTAACTTGTTATATTGAATCGAGCCCATACATTTTGTGGGGTCAGATGTCACTTCTGAACGTGAAAATGGTACATGAAAATTTTCTTTTTGTCAAATGTTAAAACGATGACATTCGTTGTTATCAATAAAAGTGGCTCCGTTATTTCTCACATAAAGACACATTTCATACACATAAAGAGACACTACAGTTGAAATTTTAAAATTCCTGAAAAATGTCCTACAAGAAGTCATTCTAGAAATGTTAAAAATGCATCATACTATTTTTTTTTTTTTGGCTAGAAATATTTCATGTAATGATGTAGAATTACCACACAAATATATACCGTACCTGAACCTTGAATCTATTTGTGCGAAGTAAACACTTAGGAGCTGGTTCTGAGTCAATATTCTTTCCATATTATGAAATAAATAAGTAGGCGAGCTTAATTCCGAATATAGTGACTCACAATGCGCTTTCCAGTTGAGGTTTTCGTCCATCGGAATTCCCAAAAATTTCAAACTATCCACCTGCTCTATAGGTGTGTTATTGATAGCAACACTCAAACTAGCACAATACTTCTGTCTGCTATGAAACCCAATAAAATGAGTTTTTGATAAATTGAAATAAAGGAGATTTTGTGAAAACCACTTACTAAGATCTGTTTGGGCAACCAAGAAAAATACAATTTCAGTTTGGCAACATCGCTTTCGGTTTCGCCGATAACAATACAGTTGAAAAATATTAGTCTCAACTTCGAATGAAAGCGGGTTCGTTCGTAAAAAGAAAATTTTTGAGAAACTGTACGGCGGTGTGCGGGGTGTTAAAATTTTATACAAGCGAAGAGTATATTTACAGTCATTACACGAAACGGCTCTTCCTAATATTCCTATTATTTCCTTTCCTAGCTTAAACCTTTATATTTTCCGTGAGTGAGTTTCGTTTGCTCAGAAAAAGGAGAAAACTTGGTAAGTCCATAAATGTAGTTGAATTTATTTATTCACAACGGAGCTATCAGTTATTCTGTATATTTCCTTTCATATTAATGTACAGAACATATTTTGGTCCTTCGAGCCGGATTCGTGGATAAGTAAGTTTGGACTATTTTTTTGGATTGGATTGGCTAAGTTAAAAAACTGGTTGAAGTCGTCGGGCCTTTGGCGGTGTTGTCGGATTGTTCGGTTTAGCGGTAGATTCAAATCGGTTTAATATTAAAGGTCCGTTCATTTCTGTTTTCCTCAAAGATTGTGTTCGATTGGGGAAGGTGGAGTTTCAATCAGACATCAGGTTTAGGAAAGGTAATATTGATAATTCATTGTCATCCTAAAAATGGGTGGTAAGGGAGCAGAAAAGAAATTCAAGATGCTGACAGCAAAAAAGGAATCACTCTTTTCTATTTTGCAGAATCTTTACGATTCATCCAAATCGTTGGGAACGGCCCAACAAATAAAAGAATTCAAAAGTTTATACTTGACTTTAGAGAATACTAAAGAAACTTTGCTAGCAGTAATAGATCAGATCAATGAGGTACAGTTTGAATTCGACGAAGAATTCGTTCCACATTATAAAATTCTTTCAACCATAAATCAACTTTGTGGTCATATTCATATGGCGGCAAAAGGTATCGAAAGGTCCAACAGTAGTAGTGTTTCAGTAGAAAATAGATCGCCTCCATTACCAAAAATGGAATTACCCGAATTTTCAGGAGAGATTCGTCAATGGGAAAGGTTTCATTCGCTTTTTAAAAGTATGGTTCACGATAATGTTTCTTTAACGGATTTGGATAAAATTCATTATTTAGCGGGGAGTTTACGAGGACCAGCCGCAGGTGTCTGTGCGGGACTCACTATTACCGGTGATAATTATAATATATTGTACGAGGCATTGATCGATAAGTATGAGAGCAAAAGAATGTTAGCAGACAGTTACTTAGAACAAATTTTTGAATTCAAGCCATTACAAGGAGAATCAGAGAAAAATTTGAATTTATTTCTAGAGAGATTTGATGTGGCGGTTTCGGCACTGAAAAAATTAAATTTACCTGACTTAGCAGATTTCATTCTATTGTCTCAGGCTTTATCTAAACTCGATCACGAATCAGCTAGGGCATTTGAAGCAAGTCAAGATAGTTCAGTCATTCCTACCTATGAAACATTGAAAAAATTCATACAAAAACAGGCGAAAATTTTACATTTGGACAAAAATCCTCCGGTTAAAAATAATATTGAACAAACGAAGACGGTCAAATCTTTTTTTGTGAATCAAAGAAAGAAAGATGGAATAACATGTGTGTTTTGTCAAAAAGGAGGTCATTATTTGGGGAGATGTGATAAATTCAAATCATTGTCACCAGGAAAAAGGTATGAAACAGTTAGAGACAATGGTTGGTGTTACAACTGTTTATCGAATAAGCATTGTGTAAGGAATTGTCCTAATGAGCGGTCGTGTACAGTGTGCGAAAAAAGGCACCACATCCTATTACACATGGGAAAAACTAATTCGGTTAATGAATCTATTGGGGACGTTGGCTCCGGATCAAACGGGGAAATCGGGGAAACCTCCAATACTAATCCGTCAACGGTTGATGTTCATTTATGTTCTAAAAATGAGGAAATAGCTTTGAGAGAAAATTTCAATTATACACCGTTACTTTCTTCTATGGTGGTATCGGTGGTGACTGGTTTGTGTACAAATTTTACAGCCAGATTCATATTGGATTCGGGTAGCGAAGCAAATTTACTTACGGTCGGTTGTTGTAAACGGTTAGGTCTGAAAATTTCGAAATGTTATTCCTCGGTATACGGTTTAGGCGGTACTCTTCAGAAAGTTAAAGGAAGTGTCATTCTTACAATAACTTCAAGGTATAATCCAGAGAAAAAATATACGGTCAGGGCACTAGTGATCGATAAAATCTCAAATAAATTGCCAAAATTCAAAATTGATATGAGCGCATTTCCTTCATTACAAGGGGTTGATTTGGCAGATAATCACTTTGACCAACCGGCGGAAATTGATGGTATTTTGGGAGTGGAAATGTTTGCTACTATTTTGGAAGAAGGTCGCATCACTGGACCTGCAGGTACTCCAGTCGCAGTAAAAACAACATTCGGTTACGTTGTCATGGGACAAGTTCCAATAGTACGGTCAACTCCTTCAGTATTCTTCTCTCTGCAGGAAGAACAGCCACTAGAGCAGCTTGTTAGCAAATTTTGGGAAATAGAACAAGTACCTAGGAGTTCGGTTTTAGATCCCGATGAAGTTGAGTGTGAAACTATTTATACTAGCACGTTTAGTAGAGACCTCTGTGGACGTTATACAGTCGCTCTACCATTTAAAATTTCACCAGAAAGTTTGGGTAAGTCACGGAATAGCGCACAAAATCGGTTACTTTCATTAGAAAAAAGGCTTTCTAGAGATCCAAATTTGCGGAATGAATATAATAAGGCAATGCAGGATTTTATAGACCAAGGCCATATGAAGGTATTGGAAAATGACAAAGGTGAAGTTTCTTCCTATTATATTGCTCATCATCCGGTGATTAAGCCAAGTAGTATAAGCACTCCAGTGCGAATAGTTTTAGAAGCTAGTGCACCGTCGGATAATAGCGTTTCTTTGAACGATATTTTACATGGGGGTCCAAAGTTGCAAGCAGATTTAGTCACTCTTTTATTAAACTTCCGGTTATTCAAAGTGGCATTGACAGCCGATGTGCGTCAGTTATATAGACAAATTAATGTTATTGAAAATCATTGGCGTTATCAAAGATTGCTGTGGCGTTTTAGTTTGGAACACCAAATTGACACCTACGAAATTAAAGTTGTAGCTTTTGGATTAAAATCTTCTCCTTTTCTAGCTCTACGTACTCTTAAACAATTGATTGAAGACGAAGGGATGAAATTTCCTCTGGCGGCCAAATTCGTGGCCCGTGATATATATATATGGATGATTTTTGCACTAGTGTGAGTTCGGAAAAAGAAGCCTTTCAATTGTATCATGAATCTGTGAATTTATTTCGAGCTGGTTGTTTTGATCTAACAAAATGGGCTACGAATTCATTGACACTTCTTAAAGAAATCCCGGAAGAAAAACGTTTAACGGAAAATTTACTATTTTCGCGGGATATACAAGTGTTAGGTATACAATGGGATACAAAAAATGATATATTGAGTTTTAAAGGTAATCTACCGGATGGGAAATGTACAAAACGAACAATTTTGTCGACGGTTGCAAAATGTTATGACTTCTTCCGGGACAATTAGTTAAACATCCTAATTGGTTATATGGACCTTCATGGATGAAATTACCTCAGAGTGAGTGGCCTTATGCAATTAACGATGGGTTGAATAATTTGGAAGAAAACGAAGTGCCCAGAGTATTGATTAATAGTGAGGAATCCAATTTCCAACATCCTCTGTTAGAATTATTGATGCGGTTTTCTTCATGGCATAAAATTTTGCGCATAACCGTATGGGTTTTAAGATTTTTGAAAATAGTTTCGAAAGGAAAGATAATCTCATCGCGAGATCTTAATACTGCCGAGTTAACTCTAATAAAATTGGTTCAAATAAAAAATTTCAATTCAGATATTCAGATGTTGAATTCCAATAAACGTTGTTCACCTAGGCTAATCAAGTTACATCCCTTTCTGCAAGATGGTTTGCTTAGGGTCGGGGGTAGATTAGCTAATTCCAGTCTGAATTTTCGAAAGAAACATCCATTGATACTTCCGGCTAAAGAGGTTTTGACCGAAAAATTAGTAGATTTTAATCATAAAATTAACCTCCACACCGGTGCTCATTTATTAGAAGCTCTATTACGGCAGAAGTACTGGATTTTAGGGGGAAGGAATTTGATTCGGAGTAGGATATATAAATGTAATCATTGTTTCCGCATGAAGCCTAAGAATGTAGAACCTCTTATGGCGAATTTACCGTCTGCTAGAGTCACCGAAGCTCGTGCATTTGTACATACAGGGGTCGATTATTTTGGACCAATTAAAATTACTTTGGGTAAAAGGCGAAAACCGTTCGTTCACAAAGCTTATGTGAGTTTGTTTATTTGTATGAGCGTTAAGGCCATACATCTGGAATTGGTGAGCTCTTTATCCACTTCTCATTTTTTACAAGCTTTCAAGAGATTCATCGCGAGAAGGGGTCCAATTCGCTTTCTTTATTCCGACCGGGGAACAAACTTTGTAGGCGCAAAATCGGTTTTGAAAGAATTGAGTGATTTTCTCAATTCTCCGGATTATGTCAATGCGTTTGAAACGGAATTAGGAATAAGTGAAGTAGAATGGAAATTCAATACACCTTTCTCTCCTCATCAAGGTGGCTTGTGGGAAAGTAACGTCAAAGCTGTGAAGAATCATCTTTACCGGGTAATAGGTGATCAGATATTAACGTTCGAGGAGGTTTCAACCGTACTTACACAAATTGAAGCATTGTTGAACTCAAGACCTCTATGTCAATTATCGGCCGATCCTTCGGCACCGGAAGCCTTAACTCCGGCCCATTTCCTTACTTTGACACCTTTGCGGAGTTTTCACTCTGAAGATGTGTCAACGGTTCCCATCAATCGACTTGACAGATTTCAATTGATCGATAGAATCGTACAAGATTTTTGGAAACGTTGGATGTTGGAATATTTGACGAGTCTTCAGGTGCGGACAAAATGGGATAAAGATGTTCCTAATATTTCTGTTGGCACTATTGTAATCCTAAAAACTGATAACGCACCACCCTTGCATTGGCCACTTGCAGTGGTATCCGAAATACATCCAGGAAAAGACGGAATAGTTCGGAATGTCACTGTGAAAACCAGCAAAGGAGTATTCAGACGACCTGTCGTAAAGATATGTCCTTTGCCAACTCAATAAACCTTCAACGAACTTTTCATTATTATTTTTTTTTATCAATTCTAGCATAGTATTTTTTTTGGGGGGTTATTACCTGATGTTTGGTTGAAATTTGACCTGTTATAACTTTATTTTATTTTTTTTATCTTTCGAAAAGTCTGAAAAGAAAAGATTTTTCAGGGTCGGGGGTATGTTTGGGCAACCAAGAAAAATACAATTTCAGTTTGGCAACATCGCTTTCGGTTTCGCCGATAACAATACAGTTGAAAAATAGTAGTCTCAACTTCGAATGAAAGCGGGTTCGTTCGTAAAAAGAAAATTTTTGAGAAACTGTACGGCGGTGTGCGGGGTGTTAAAATTTTATACAAGCGAAGAGTATATTTACAGTCATTACACGAAACGGCTCTTCCTAATATTCCTATTATTTCCTTTCCTAGCTTAAACCTTTATATTTTCCGTGAGTGAGTTTCGTTTGCTCAGAAAAAGGAGAAAACTTGGTAAGTCCATAAATGTAGTTGAATTTATTTATTCACAACGGAGCTATCAGTTATTCTGTATATTTCCTTTCATATTAATGTACAGAACAAAGATCTGAAATCGATTTAAAATGTAGATTCTTTCTTCAAATTGACAAACAACCCCCGAGTCTATAGGAGTAATGCTGTCTTGAAATGAAAGTGATTTGCACTGAGCCCGAGAGGCTACTGGACAAGTCAGACTTCTTTGAATGAACAATGTCTGGCTTTCAAAAAGAGATACTCTGAAAATACCCCTCCACAAAGTTTTCGATTGGATAAGAGTCCATGAGCATCTACCGGATAACCTAACCCAGTTTGTTGGCAGTACTGACACGAGTGAGAAGGGTGACATTTTCTACACTCAAATTCCTCCTGATATAAAGTTTTTGTTTGGACCGTTAGTAATCAATGCTTTTTGACTGTGGAGTAAAACATCTTTGGAAGTGTTAAATCCATCCTTTTTCCACCGAGTGCTTTGCGAATAACCTCAACAAATTCGGCATCACTTATTTCAACATAGCAATATGAATAAGAATAAAAAACTGTTGCAAAAAATTCAATACATTGTTGAAGGAAATGTTCTTCATTAATATCCATGGATATAAATTTCCTTATGCAATCCAAATTTGACAAGCGAATAAATTCTGGAATGAGAGAAGGAAAATCCACTGATGTATTATTCCAACAAAATGGTCGTATCAGTACTGGAATAATTCATTGAAATGTAACACTTTCTTCGTCATGAAATTTTATCAGATTGAGCAATAATTTTTCCATAAAACGTTTATGGAGTCAAAAAATTATCCGAAATAACGAAAGCTAAGCTGTGAAACATGAACATGGAAAAATAATAATGTGATAAGATTTATAAGGCCAAACAAAACAATATCTCAAAAATAGACTTCAACAACATGAAAATGATTGCTCAGAGACAAATAGAAATAAATCCAATAAAACTGCGTTGAGTACTCATTATTTTGAATTGAACCACAAGTTTGATTTCAATACAACGAAGATTATAGATAAAGAAAATGTTTTCTCAAAAAGTTTATTCTTAGAGATGGCTCATATCGCCACTGAAGATAAGTGCGTTAATTTGAAAACGGATTATAAAAACTCAAATAATATTTATAGAAACATCTTGACTACGCATAGATCCACTCTTAGGTGAAAGCGGCTCAACAATATTCAAAGGTAATACCACGAGTCCTTCAAATTTAATCGATAAATTTTCATTTTCCACAAAAACTTTTTTATTTGGCAAAAGTATGAAAACAAACCGATTGATAAAATCACGAGTCCGTAGGAAGAGTGATTTTATCTAATTCGGTTTGTTTGAATGCTTTTGCCTCAAAATAAAAAAGTTTGAGTGTTTCGAAAATGAAAATTTATCTTATTAAATTTGAAGAACGAGTTGTATTTGGAAAGATTATTTTTTGAACAAATAGAAGGAAGAACAATTCAATTGATCATTATTTCATTTACATAAGAAGGAAACGAGAAAAGGTGAAAATTTTACTGATTTGAAATGTCAAACAACGATGTAGGCCCTCTATGATCCAGAAGAGATATAATGCTTACGCATAGAATATGATATGACGATACCAAGAGATGGCGTCACACCTCTCATTGTACAAGGTTGTTAATTGAAAATTTCTTATGACATGAAAATCGCGCCAGAAGGAACATAAAATCGTTCGTTATGTCGTTGTATCAAAATCTGCATACAACGGTTTCTTCTCATACAACAAAAAATGAATTGTATTTAATGAAAACTAATTGTACGCCATCTTCATTTGAAGGAAACCTTAAATATTTGAATCGCTATATCTGTCATGAAGTTGAGGTTATGAGTTATTTACGTGTTTGAGTGTTCATTGAGATGTGTTATGTTATTATTATGCTGAAAAAGTGAAAAGTGAATGACTATTAATAATAAGGTAACTGTTCATTCATGATAATTTATATAAATATGAGCCAGTTCAATAGAATCGACGCGGTAAACCGTAGCGTTCTGACAGTTCAAAGGTAAACAACGTTTTATCGAAACAATCGATAGGACCAGCCAGTTTTATCAGTATAATACCCAATGATTGGCTAGAATAACCATAGAATAACCCGCTACTATTGGTTGAAATGCCAAAAACGTCACATTTTGACAAGTGAAAAAAATAATCATTAAAAAAATGATCCGTTATCTCCAAATATCCACATCAGCTATGGGAGAGAAGAAAAAATAATAATTCACTGACATTCGAAGATGAAAGTTTCTTGTCAATTCAGTTCGTATTTGATTTTCGATGTACCGTTCCATATGTCTTTCAGTGATTATATTCACCGTTTAACACCATATTCTTTTAAATGTACATATTTTCGTAATTTTAGCGCAAAATTATCGTTTTTATACTTACTGACATTTACTTTTCAAAACAATTGGGTAAGTACACTCACTAGGTGGTATTGCACGGAAGTTTGTCTGATAATACTTCATGCATGTATATATGTACAACTTTCTCCATCTTTGTAGCCCTGAGGAAGGCGAAAATCAATCGCCGAAACGTTGGCAAATAAAATTGTGAACACTGAGTAGTGTATTTCTGTTCCAACCGCTCGTGAAAACAACCAAACAAAAATAATAATGTACAACCCGAATAAAAATCACTTAATTGTGTAATTTACACTAGAGAGTATACAAAACCGCTACATGATATTCAGTATACAATGATGTTATAGTACGTAAACATTGTCAGGCTATGTGAACGAACAAAAAGAAGTACTTTTTCAATTCCATACTGCGATTGACAGTAACTTGAGACGAAATACAAAGGTCTTGTTTTCCCAAGTATTATAGCACTACTATAATCTACCGTGTTGGCCATAAGCTGAACTTCAAAACGGCAGGAGCCGTAAACAAAACTTTGTGTCCGCACAGGCAAAAAGTAAACTGTTATGTTATTGGTAACTGAGCATTAATGGTAGATTATACCACGAGTCAATCATGATTGCTATTATTCTCGAGGAATTTTGAAGAACCAAGCCGCGTCAGCGGCGAGGGAGTAATATTCCGATAGACCAATAGTCATTATTACGAGTAGTATACTTTTTTAGGACTAATTCATTTATCGCAAATGAATGAATCTTCAGTTTCATTCATCTCGATACAAAAACACGAGCACTACCTACGCGTTTGACCCTTTGTAGTTTGGTAATATCGTTTCCATGATACTATTCAATTTGAGAAATTTTGTGAAGGGATTACAAGAGGGCATAAAGGCAGAGACTATCAATCCTTCGCCATAATTCCATAAGGGAATAATGTATGGCATTATACTGCAGAAACCATTTGTATAATACTTACATAATGTATTAGTCGTATATAGGAACACAATAGTGAACGGATGAAATAAATTCAATTATTGCTGCTCAGAAATTAGAATACCCTGTCAAGAAGGGCGAGATATGTGGATGATTGCGATGAATAAAAATCGATTATCAGATGTGGTATCGAAATAAACTCATATCGCCTCTGTGAAGTTCTCCTTTTACTCTCCACAATCGATGCCTATTTGTATTCTGATCGAATGCTCATCCCACTGTCAAACATTTCAATATCTGAGAACGCGGAGAATTGGGGTGTAAGTAGCCGCAGGATGATATGAGAGTGTTATATCCGGGTGAAGGTTGCTATTTCCTTGCCACAAGCAAATGAAATATTTGCATTCTCCATGTACCCTATATACATTTTTTATCTGTTAGAAAGTTACCAATCAGAAACGCAATAACCGAGCGGAAGGGACAGATATTTTGGACCAATTTTTTAGTCTGCCTTTGAAAGAGGATATACTTCAAGCAGAAACAAAATGGCTGATTGCTACTTCTTGTACAGCACCTAATTTGCTTTTGTTGGAATATTCTCAGTACTTCCTTTATACGTCCGATGAATTTTCATCAGTCTCAGATTAAAATCATTCCATGTCAAGGGGCATATTGTAATAAGTTGGTTTATCCAACACATGAAAGATATAACTGTCATTATTGATGACATTTCAAACAAGTTAACTATCAAATGACTCGTCGGAGTGGAGGGGAATGAACAAGCAGACATCCTGGCACGAAAAGGTGCATCAACACCACTGATCGGGCCAGAACCATTCTGCGGACTTGGAAACTCTTACTTCCAAGAAGAACTCAATAAAACGGAAGAAGCAATGAGAGCAACACACTGGGAAAGACTTCCGGGGCTGCGGCAGGCCAAAGATCTCCTCGGAAACTACAACCGAGCAAGATCGAAGACACTGATCAACCTCAGCAAAACTAGTCTAAAGGCAATCACGGGATTTCTAACGGGGCATTGCAGACTCAAAGAACACCTAAGGAAGCTAGGCTTAGAGGAGGACAGCACCTGCAGGTTCTGCGGAGAACATCCAGAAACACCCCATCACATCCTAATGGAGTGTTTTGCTGTACATCACAAAAGATCGAATATACTGGGACCATTCCAGCTGACTGTGGGAGAAATACCACAAATAGATCCCCTCAAAATACTTAAATTCCTGAAGGAATTGAGGCTTGGGGGGCTGCTATAAACGAGAACACCTTGAGATAGCAGAAGATGGGGCACAATAGATCTAAGCAGGTCGCAGCGCATTTGTCACCATCCAACTCACCAATACCAATACCAATCAAATGACACATTAGTGTGTTAAAATCCATAACTCACTGGTGAATTATGGATTATAACTCACGTTCATATTTCAAGTAGTTTATCAAGTATTTGTTATTTATTTATTACTATTACAAACATAATTAACATTGATGTCGAAATTGAAGGAAAATGCAAACGGTTTATTCCAATTCGAATTTATTGTAAGATTCGTTTGCTCGTTAGAACCAGACGCCATTTTCGTACAGCTTCTGATAGTGCTGCCATTTGTGTAGAAAACAAAGAAGCGTCTGAAACTAGTATTCTTTGGTCTCAAAGACAAGTATTTCTTACAAAAATTGATCGGGTTGACTGGTAATCCTTCTTCAAGTTTAGTGAAACTTCTCGATTTCTTAGTTTCAGTGTCTGGCAAAACTACGTGAAAATATTTTCCTTTGTCTTGAATATTTTCTATATCCAAATTGACCAATTCATCGCACCGTCGTCGGGAATTCATTCAAAAACTTCTCTATTTCAGGTCGTTCTGTCTTAGACTTCTTCGTTTTGTATCCCTTTTCAAAAAGCTCATTAGTTTGCTATACTCTGAAATGTCGATTTTTTTATTAAGGTGAATAGCCTAGCGAAGCATCAGGTATTGGGTCCATAGCGAGGATGGAGCTAATTTTTTTTGCAAATGTAAAAAATAAGCATATAGAAAATTTTCATAGATATCTTTTATCTTCCGTGAATTCATCCAAGACACAAACTTTTTGAACTCCTTGTAGCCATATCGGGACGTTTCTGCCAAAATCTGCATCGCTGCTTCTTCTGCTTCCATAAAGATATCCTCAGGAACGTAATTCTCATCAGTTTCCCCCATTTTATTGAAGTTTTTTCTCTTCAAAAAGTATCCCTTTCCTTCAGCGAAAACTAACAAGCGTCAACATTTATTTAAACATTTGCTTACAAGGTACCATGCCCTTGGCAACAAAACAGTCTACGTTGACCAGAATGTAAAGAAGTCACGTTATACTGACATGTATAGGTTACTGAGATGCAAGTAGCCTTGATCTGATCACGAAACTTATTATTATCTCATAATAAAAACGATTTCCTCCACTTGTTGGATGAAAAATTGTATGCCATTCGTGTGTTATGTTTTCTAAGTCACTTGAGAATTTATATAAATCTTTCTCGCCTGACTTATTTTCAACATGACACACTAATACGATAAATAACTCTTATATCACAATTTTTTGAAACATTCGTGCAAGTTGTGAACCACATTGTATAATTTGAAACAATGATTTTTGATTATTATAACTTGAGCGATGTTTTCATGTGTGAAGTGAGGCAGCCTGTGAATTGTTTTTCATCCAAATTATTACTGAACTCAATAAATTCGACTGGGTTTCACATGAAGAACGATTGAGATATGTTCAAACTTCCTCTTCGAAGGCAAACTGTTAAAAATTCTCCCAAAAAATAGTCACCGGCCTTCAACCTATTGATTATTTCTAGTATCCAAAATGATAACATTCACTCTGAGAGTTTGGAGCAACTTTCAGAACATCAGAATTTTATGATTAGTTATTGCTGAACTTCAGACTCTTTCAGTGATGTAACCATGAATTATTGCTTTTCGTTAAATCCACTCAAAATAAACAAAAATAATATTGGAACTCCATGATTTTTCGGTTCCATGTTCTGTGTCTCAGAAATGAATCGTTGTCAGACTGTTAATCTCAGATATGTGATGACATTTTCTCAATGTAGCACCAATGCTCAATTGGCAAATATTTCAATCAGTTCCTGATCAATATGTTGGCAAGAAGTTACTCCAGCAAAATCATCACTCCCACATGTGTAAGTATTAGAATTTTAAAATTCCATCAGAATGATGCTCATGCGTTAAATTTTTCGAGCGGAATTTATTCTCCTATTTATTTTCAAATCCCCAAAGGAATTCTGCTAAAACTGGAATTTCGGTATGTGGCCATTAATGAGGTGAATTTCTCTTTAAAAATGGGTTTGACAGAAGTTTGTGCATAGTTTTTTGGGGTAGATGTATTTTTTTAAAGGGTATTTTTCGTTCCAAGAGTAGGTCACTCGAATATTTCATGAAGCTATGAGGTTTCCATCTGATCAATACTCAAGTCAGAACATGTATTATGAATAGGCAAACACAGCTTTTCTAATGTAATATGTATGAATTGTCGAATTACGTCATCGGCTTCAATATCAAATGACACTCCTGAAAAAATTTTCAGTGCTGAAAATATTATCAAACAACGCATTAGTAGAAGAATAAGTCAGCAATTAGTTGAATATCATCGCATGGATACGCTCAACGGAACGTAGCCAACAGATATTCAATACTTAGAAAACAATGTTTCTTCTGCTCCCCAAATATGAATATGAAAAAACGAGTAGTTTATTCTTCGAAGAGAATAAAATACCATTTCAGAGACACATGAATATATGGAAATATCGGTACACATGTGTTAAAGAATGAAAAGTTTGAAGCAATAGGCGGATTTTCATAACCAATCGGCCAGTTAGTTTTCAGTAGTAATAAGCCAAGAACATTGATAGTTGTTCGAAAATTCAATAACAGATTTCGAAACCTTGTTGCTAGGGAACAGACAAACGCCGTAGGCAACAAGCTTGAGAAAGTTGTTATAAAATTTTTGAGCATTTATCAATGTTCGAAGGGTTTTCGGATAGAATTTTTTGCCAATTAAAAATAAAATAAAAAAATTGAGAGAGAAACCAATTTATCTTGCTGAGTTCCATATGGTTTTGACCGTAAACTCTCTACCATCTTTTGTTCATATGTTCACAACGTATTCCTTCAAAATTGACGTCTATTCTTCCGCCTCCCGATTTCCAAAAAATTATACTTTCTATCATTGCAAAAGTTCATAAATGCGTCAAACTCTGAACTGTAATTTTTGGTATACTTAATTCTATTATTTTATTGATATTATTATAGTATCACAACCAAATGAAGACATCTTGAAATATCAGATATTTGAATCGTCAAAATCAAAATATATCATTTTGTATGTATCCATGGCAGTAACATAACAAAGTGAATATTTCCCTCATATATAAAATTTCCCATAAGAGCAATGCAATTATCGAAAACTTACAGCGGTAATTGCATTGTATCAAGTCACCATAACAACACATTTGAAACCGTATCGCTTGACGTCAGTAAACAACACAAATAAATGTCAGATAGACTTCAAAAATGGAAAAACATTTCGCGTTCAGGTGAGTACTCCATACAATCTATAGAGGAAAGTATAAATGAACAAAAAATAACATTTCCTTAAGAATTTCTTAATTCGTGAAATATTCCAATGAATAACATTTGTGCATAAAAATGACCAGATGATTTTGCATTCAAGCGTGATATCTTACACAAATTGCATTCGGTTATTTTCATTTTCCGTAAAAGAGCCCTCGTCCTTCGGACCCGGGCACTTTCGCCAAAATAAGAAAATAAAGTCTTGCAATTTTTAGATATCACGCTTTCTTGCAAAATCATCAGTAATCTTTATGCACTCGTGCAATTATAACCGAAAAGAGCCCATGGAATCTTTTCAGTAAACTTCTGTTCTGATCGGTTGTGTTCGATCAGATGACTCCAAATTGACTGATTTCATTCTACTTGAGCAAAAAATTTTCACATCTATACATCTCAAAAGTTCCATATTATTGTATGAGCGGTCATCACATCGGGTAGTGTACTACTATTGTAACTCACTTACACAACAATATAACAGAAGTTGCCAGCGATAATTTCGAAAAAAAAATGTGGAAATTCCCTCGATCAATTTTTCCACCCTCATCATAATTGAAGGATTCATAAAGTTGATGAACAAAAAAAATGTTAATTGTAGAGATCTTCTTTATATAAATCACTTCTATTGTTATTATATTCCATTGTATGTTCTGCAAACCATTTTATCTATTTCTAATGACGCCTTATATCCTTGTCATGGTTGAGAAGGTGATGAACCCAACTATATAATTACACGCAAGTCTCATCTGATATACGCAATAAAAAAAAAGCGACTAGTTCGAAAAGAGTTTTTAATGCCGAGCACGTATTCTCATAATCCCTGAACCACAAATGTACTGTTCTGTTCGGAAACTTCTGTTTCAAACTTGTTATCTCCTAGAAACACCTAAACTCCAGGTGAAAAGTTGAATTTGAATTTAAAATTATCAAACTTAAGTGTTTTATGCTGGAATGAGATTGCGGATTCTGTTATTTGTCTTGTCAAATTGCTGTCTGTGTAAAGAGATTGGTATTACATGCTTCAATAATACACAAATTTCCTCAAGAATATGAATCATCGTGGAAGATACAAAATACTAATAAAAACAAGAAAAAACAATGTGCTCACAGATCAAGTAAAATGTTTGAGCTTTGGTACAACTTCTTTTAATAGTGGGAATCCTAATGGAGCATGAATCCTTTCAGAGCAAAATTGCTGTAGTTGGCCATGTTCTTGAGATTGTTAGAAGCGGTGGTTGTTAAATCATCTGTAGTTTCATCGGGGCGTGAGCTACTTATGTTCAAGCGATTGAAGGGGTTTTTGAAATTCTATTGATCGCAGTATTTTCAAAACTATCTACTGACTTGGTTCACAAACGTGTAACACTGGCGGTGTCCTAGAGCTAGCAATCATATTGGGTATTCATTTTAGAATGCCAGGGGGATGACATCAAGCCCGATATATGGCAAAGGCTATCCTGGTCACTAAAAATATAATATTATAAATAATTAGAGATCAAATGGCCTTATTAAAACCAGAAGAAACGAGTATCCGAGACATTTTTTCATTTGTTATCAAGGTTCATATTGGCAGCTGGTTACAGGCACCATCAGCGTGTAGGACTCCTAGTAATGATCAGCATTTTTGAAAAATGCAATGGGAACAATTCTCTGGCATTTGTCAGAGGAATTGTTTGCACTTGCACTTTTGATCAGAATGTCCCTGAAGAAATCAAGAGAAAAATGATGGATTCATTGAATGATGAAGAAAACAACAAAAAAATGAAAGGTACCCTCATTGATCCTACTCCAATTTTCAACAGAGAACTGGATGACTCCGTTACGAGAAACACACTACGATTATTTGATATCCTAGCTTCACCTACAGACTTCTTGCAAGTAGATGTGAGTGAATGGAAACAAAATAAATCATTCAAGCAAAGCAAGGAAATGGCCACCTCATCAATGATGTTGCTGAACGCGAAGTTGCACCAATGGAATAGTTCAACAAACTACATACATCACAATAGATAAAGATCAGAAACATTATTCACTACTTTTGGTGAAGGAATACGGAAGCAAATATCCAGACTCAAATGAATCAACTTTACTGTCCCGAAGTAACGTCTTATAAACTATTCTATGAATAATTTCGAATTCATAACTGCTCAGAGTGATATGTATTTCTTTGTGATTTCTCAATAAATATTGTTTTTGTCCTATCAATTATTATTTCAGTTTTGTTCATTCCATACTTGAGAGTTTGTGTATGGGTAGCAACCCCTGAAAACCCCTGAAACTGACTTTAAAAATCCTCAAAAATTACTGGATAGAGTAGAATAATAATATGTTTGTGAGAAGAGCTAATAATCTTGACGATGGCTCAGGTTGGGTTAGGTGAAATTTCGAATCTGTACACGGACAACTCATTTTATACAACTGCTTTGGTGTGTACAGATCAGTGGAGAACTAACCACTTCGAATATCGATGGCCAGAATAAGGGGTGCGTATTCCTACGCCGAATTCTTCCTACGTCGAATTCTTCCTACGTCGAATTCTTCCTACGTCGAATTTTTCCTACGGCGAATGTCATCAAAACACGAACGTTTCCGATGATGATCCATACACCCCATAGTGGAAAATTCGGCGAAGGAAGAATTCGCCGTAGGAAGAATTCGCCGTAGGAAGAATTCGCCGTAGGAAGAATTCGACGTAGGAAGAATTCGACGTAGGAATAATTCGACGTAGGGAGAATTCGCCCTAGGAAGAATTCGACGTAGCAAGACGACCCGAGAATAAGAGAAGACGAGATTTGTCGAGAATGTGCCAACAGGTCGGCAAATGATTTTGCCGACTTCGTCTTCTTCCTAGCAAACAATTGGTTACTTTCTAACCTGAAACTAGGTTAGAAATAAACACATTTTCGAATGATTTTGAATGAAATACTCATTGTTCACATAAATCTGTCTTCACCTCCACATCTATCATGAATCAATGACTAGGACCAGAAAGAAGTAGTCAGTGGTTTGAAATATTTCAGCAAATGCAAGACACAACTGGCGCTGTTATTCCATCCAACTTTCAGCAACTTTCGAAAAACAAAGCTATAAGTTATTTCGAATTCATGTGAATTGCTGCAATTGCTATACGTGTTCATCGAGGAAATGGATCGACCATTTGTATTCTGTGAGCTATTCCGGTCCGATATTTTTCTTCAATCTAAAGTTATGTATCGCTCGGGATAGACCGAGTTATTGCCCCAGAGGCGTTCACGCCGTTTTCAGGGATGCAAATGTATCCGGGGAATCGTTGGTAAATGTCAACAACGGGAGCTTGAATTTGTCTGTTGCGTTTCTCTCAGAGATGCTATAGTTTTTAGGTGCAGTACTGCTTGGAGTACCTATACATTCTTACATAAATCGGACTCAGATGCGTGAATTCAAGATGATTCATTAACTCTCATCACAGATGAGTTTTTTTTTCACTTCATATCCACGCTGGTGCGTTGTTTCATGTCTGAGGGTATCTATGCACTCAAAAAACATGTACTCCACTGAAATAATACATCATAAAAAAACAAAAAATCATTTACTCATACTCAACTGGTTTTTAATGGTTTGAAATCCCGAAATCAAAGCATTTTTCTTCTTTTCTTTCATTAATACCGACAGGTATTTCGAGATTACCATTTGAGATTAAGAGAATAATCGAAAATAATATGGCTTTTTTAAAATTGACAGTGATATCAGTAATATATCACCTTTTAAAGGTGATTCTGAGGAGTTGAATCGTGTCTTCAAGAGGTTCACGAAGTTCCAAATGATAATCCTGGATTAAAACTGTTCGAAAATATATCATGGTGAAAGGAGCAAATGCATAAGGATGTGTTATTTTCGGTTTGTTGGCCCATTTTCACATGTTCAGTTCATCATGAAACGTCACTCTGTTTTTCGAAGCCTGGATACCCTTGAATCAGAAAGTCAGCGTTTCATCATTTTTCCATAAATATTTCTATGGTTGTTTATCTCCTTGAAATCATAAATCAGTTCTTCTTTGAAAGTTCTATCGAACATGATCCGACGAGCAAAGTCTTCCAATCATTCTGA
The DNA here is from genome assembly GCA_032362365.1 of Zygogramma bicolorata. NCBI lineage: Eukaryota > Metazoa > Arthropoda > Insecta > Coleoptera > Chrysomelidae > Zygogramma > Zygogramma bicolorata. The sequence goes on from JAVJAQ010005646.1 coordinate 633,595, forward strand.
TGTGAGCCTGCAGACTTGTCGAACCTATATATTTCTTTCGAAGATCGGCCTAGCTTTGGAATTCTCTATAAGGAATTCCACAGCTTGAAAATTTATCCTCCGGATTCGACAGCGATACAATGGTAAAATAGTAAATGAACCTCACTGGTATTCACAAAATTGTTATTTTAAATTTCGAAACGTTTCGAAATTTTCCCTTCCAATATCGTCAACTCGCTTGATGAACTTTTTAATTTCCATAAAAAAATAGCAGAAACTTCCTCGGCTGTAATCTTCATTACTCTGCTTGTTGGAGGGTGGTGCCTCATACCCAGTTGAAGTACTGAATAAACCCAAGTTACCAGCGACAGCTTCGGTAAAATACGAAATTGAACAAAACCACTTGAAAACCGATGAATTGTTACAAACATCAATCTGTGTTCTTATTTATACTCCAGTCTATGACGGTAAAAAAAGTGTAAACTGTGTATTTATCAATCAATTGATGAATTTTAATATAATTTATGGTTCAGTAATGAGTGTCAGCCCTTAACACGCCCCCGTTATGACAGAATATCATCAGAAAATAATAATTTACATGTTATTTGGCATTTACTCCTACTTATTCAGTATCTATTTGCATTCAATTTGAGATTTAGCTTCTATCTACCATCTACTCAAGAATTGAGGTTGTGCCTGGGGTTGATTTTTATTCATCAGAGGTGAAAACTACCCCAATTCAAAAAAAAAACAAAATACTAGTTTTGAGCGTGCAGTAATCTGTAAATACCTTGAATTAACCTTGATAGAAAATTTCTATCTATTCAACAGTTTCGAAAAAACAGTTTAAAAAATTATATCGAAATTGTTATTGAGTAACCGGGAAACCCAACTGTATGAAAATTCAGATTGGGACTCTACTTTAAATTTACCTCTATATACATACTATACTATACAAGACTATACTATATATATATATATATATATATATATATATATATATATATATATATATATATATATATATTCATCATACATACTCTAATTCCTACAAAAATTGTTTTTGTTTTTTTCCCATAACTCGCTTAGTCTTTAAGCAATCGAATCCACCGAAGGAGTATTTTGTAGCTTTTTGCAAGAGCTATAAGCTCATTCATATGATTTTTTGTCTCAGATTATATTTTTTAGAAGGTTCATGCTGAAAGGGCTCAAAAAAGGTACTTTGCGCGAACCCTCACAATGTTTAACTGGCCATATCTTACTCTATTTTCATCCTCCAAAAAAATGAAATACCAAAATTTTCAGAGGAGAATAGCCTTCTATTTTGTGCCCCTGAAAATTTCGCATGTGATCAATACTTTTCGAGTTATTTCGAAGAAATGTTGATTTTTCGCTGAATTACGTATATGATTTTTCACTTCAATCTCAATTTTTTACACAACTACGTACTTTCAATTGATGAAAAACTCAGAACCCATCATTAGAACATGAATGAGGTGAATTATGGAGTAACGATGATTTTTTTCGAAGGGGGGAAGAGAGGAAGAGTTATTCACAATTTTTTTTCAACGAAAAAATAGGATTCAACATTATTTTCTTCATACCTCGGTCAGTTTTGATGCTAGAAACTTTTATAAATAACAAAACGAAGGATTTTTGAAGCACTTCAAAAAAGGTCCAATGAGTTTTTTCCCGAAAAATGCATTGGTTTATGGTTATTGTACGTAGAAACTTTCCATTTTGGCGTTTGAAAATACCCATCAACTTTCAACAAGTAATTATTCAATTTGTAGTGGGTTTGCATGGATCACGAATAAACGATCGCCTTTGTTTTCTCAAGAGCTATAATTTTTGCTCTTTGCAGGTTTTTCGATCAGATGCATATTTTTCCAGTTATTCGCGAAAAAGTCGAACAGTATTGATTTTCAGAAAAAAAATCACTGAACGAAAAGTGCTTAGAATTAGTCAATCTATTGATTTCCGCACTCGTTCCCAATAAAAATGTTTTCACCCACAAGAAGGGGTGGCATCCACCCCCAGGGAGAAAGCAACCCTCGGCACAGGGTAGATTTTGAAATTTTGAAAAAGAGGGTATGTAGATCCTGAATCCAAATTTTCATGCGAATCGGTGCTGTATGGGATGAATACACGGGAAAATGGTCATAGACTGGACTATTGTCATGAGTTGAAAGGATGAAGATGTGAATTCATAGTATCATAGCTAATTTCAACGGAATTAGATATCATATTTTGCTCTCATCAACTTCTTTCATTCGCATTTACTATCCACACTCACAAAACAAATCGCATATTCCAACAACTAACAATGATTCAATAAGGACTTGACGTCAAAACAGGATCGAACTGGAGGGGTGATATGAACATTTATTGAAAACACATGGTGAATAATGATATCACCAATACATTACCTTGATGAAGAAGCTCGATTTATGTTACTCTGAGAATAGGTAACTTCAAAAATGGAGCATGAGAACTATCTGAAACAGAAAAGAAAGCACCTAAAAAAAATTGAACGAATCATAACAATATCTTTTCTCAAGCGCAATCAATATTTACGTGCTTGATTCGAAGGGGTCGTTTGTAAAAGTCAAGAATACATAACTATAATTTTTTTCTACCTTTTTATGGATCGTTATATTATATTACCCCGAATAACATACGACTCACAACATTTTAATAACGTAATAAAACTCCATTGACAATCTGTCCTATAAAAAATGTTCACAACTTTGAAACTTAGCATGCTCTAGCGTTGGAGTGGAAGATGTTTTCACTTTCAACTTCTGAGCTGACATATTCGATTTATGAACTCGTGACATAAATAGAATCGAAGCAATTGAATCGTTCGGAGAGGATTCGAAGGCAATTGATTCGATATTACATATCATCTCCTCGGAGAGTTGGAGAACTCTTTTTATAACAGGAAAGTTAAAACAGTGTCGACTCCTCAGACGGCATCATTACAATTCTTCGGATTGATCATCTCCCCCTCAATATTATGAATTACTTTTTGTATATCTTCGTGATAGAATCTCGTCAATCATTAGCTCATTAGTGTTGCCGTTTGTGAAAAGATGACAGCTGATTAACGGAAAAATTTTGAATGTATGTGTCATCGACAGGTCAATTTTAAGATGCCTAGGAAACCCTGGTGTATCTAGTGACTCGATATTGTTTAGAATTTCTTGGCGAAAAACAATCTATGATTACAAAAGCTTATTAATTTTTGTATAGGGGGCGTTATTTGAGCATTTTCGAAAATCTATCAAATGTCGGTTTGGTCAGATTGACGTAACTTTGAGGTTTATTGTTGTCAATGAAAACTGAAATTTTTCTTCGGATTCAACAGTGTTTGAAAGTCTATATAAGTAGAATGAGTTTTGAAGTTATTACAAGTACTTTTTCATGATGTGTAGAAGATTTAGATTTTGTGTGGTCAGTAAGAATCTGGGGATCCAAATATTCTCCTTTATTCAGTACATAAGGTGAGTACAAAACAAATCGCCCCGAAATAATAACATGAATGTAGCGTTGTAGCTAATTTTATTCGTTTCAGCTTGAGCGAAAGTCTTATATCGAGGATGAAACATCCCTAGCTCTTATCAATGAGATATTGAAAACAAAGTTTTGTTTAAAAAAAGGAAATATCGATGTGATACGTATTTTGAACCGTTGCATAACTGATGTGTGTATCTCCAATTCCAAGACAGTCTATCACTTTCAATACACTAGCATGAACTTTGTCGTACATTCTCAGGTGAATGGGCAAAGTGAATTTTCTCGGAATCAAAGTCTAGTAATACAAACTGATATAAACACACTAAAAACTTGTAGAGGTAGCAGGTGACAGTATTGACAGGTTGTTGACGGTAGGTTTCCACGTTACATGCACATTTTCTGAAACGCATTTGATTGGCTGTCAGGGCTGTCAAAATCTCAGTAGGCAAATGATGAACAGTGGTAGAATATACGATTGCACATTCCTCTCTAGTGAAAATTAAGCTCCATATGGTATATGACTGATCGCCATCCACAATAGCGATACGAAGCTTTTGCGATCTCAGAAATCAAGCAATCGGTTTTCGCCAAGTTTATCACAAAATTATTCAGGTATAAGTAGATACACCAGGGTTTCCTAGGCATCTTAGTCAATTTATTCAGAGGAGAATAGCTCCGAAAATACTTTTTCTATAATGATTGGTGTTTCTAGTGGTAATCACAACTACAAATCTTGGATGCACCAAGTGCAATTTTTGGAGTAATTGTTTAGGATTGTGTCTTTATCAAATAGGGACGATTCATTTAGAAACATGACAATGTCAAAATCTTCTTTCGAGAACGTCGTACTCTTTCTGTTCGCTACAATATTGCATACAAGAAATTCATACGATTAAATCAGGTAAGCCTCGAATATTGCTATCGTTAAGAACGAACTTACCATTCACCTCACAAACATTCCTTTCAGAGATATTCTAAACAGAAAACAATTACTTGTACCATCCACTACAAAAGGCTGCGTCAAAAAATATTTATCACCAGATGAAATATATTAAATCAAACACCGTTTAAACCAGAACATCACCTAGAGTCATCAAACTGTCCAGTGTTTATGTTGATTCCGCTTCAGTTCGCGGGGCTTTTCGATGTTATCCGACGAGAGGTGTGCAAAAATTCCCGGCACCGGCTCATCGGGAAACTACAGAAGAGGAGCACGGGTCTCTGAAGACAGTGTGTGAACCATGAAGAACAATGTGGCAGGCGTTTTCAAGGTCTATCGAGATTCTCGTCGCCTTCTTCGAATATTACTCTGCAAGGTAAATAGTTTTAGTGATAGGCTGCGCAGAAAAGAGCCAATTCTCTTTTTATTTTTACATTGTTCCTCGTACAAAATTATTTTTTTTCCAAATGAAGCAGTTTTCAAGATGAGAAATCACTTTGTTCCGGTAGGAATACACGCACGAATAACGCAATGGACAATACCGCATCAAATCTCTTATAACAAATCGTTCAGGCCAGTATCCTCAACTCCATCAGAACAATAGGTTGATGGACTAGCACCTGTCAGAAAACAACAACCCCTTTGGTTGATACTACGAAGAGAGTTATATAGGACAGGTCTCAGTTTAGTCCTTCAGATAAGAAAAATATATATACGTTTCTGTTTATACAAGTGCTGGAATTTATTTTCAATCATCTAGATACGCTTGTATACCGATTACATACTGACTAGCTCTTCCCACCAACGAAAGTTGTTGGATTTCCATTTTGTCAAATCATCTCCTTCCAGATTAATTATTTTATTTATAGCAAGTCTTAGAGTATGCTCAGCGACTATTTCAAAACAAAACATCCTTGTACGAGGAATGGGAAAATTTTGTTGTTAGCTTCAGGTTTTTCCGGAGCAGATTTTTTTTTCAATTATAGGAAACCAACCTTGCACTGACGAGAACCGAAACCGGTCTACTCATTTGCTCGTCCTGATAACTGAATTTTTTTTCTAGCACTTGTACCACAAAAAGTAAGGATTTCTTTCGTGATAAACCCTTCCCTCGCAACTGTCAGATATTATTCAACTACTGCGTAAATATGGTTGGAAATGATCTGAATGAATTGTTCTTACATGAATTGATTTATAGCCAGAAAGTAATGTGAAAAAAAAGAGATATCGAAAATGAAATATTACTAAAAAAAATGTAAATAAATCAATAAGTGAAATTATATTGTGAGAAGAAAATTGAAATATCGAATATAAAATATCAGTCAAAAAAAATTGAATAGGTAATAAATGAAATAGTATGAATAAATGTTGAAATCAAGTTTCGAGTTTAGTGTACTCACGACGTTTTGGATTGCTGGTATCCGCAATCGTCTTCGGGTAACGACTGACAATATTTCGAGGTATGGTCGGTTATAAAAACCCGAAATATAAGGTGGGGAAAGGGGCGGTCTAACAATGAGGCGCACGGGTGCTACTAGACGTGCGCTGATCGGTTTTCAGCGGAAACGCCTTGGATAAGCGTCCGCAACACATTTCGGATCTCCACGCTGTGGTGACTGAATTCGTAGTTGTTGAGAATATAGGCGGCTGCCTTGAATTTCCTCTTGAACCAGTGCTCAGCCTTGTGTATGACCTCGGCCTCAGACCATTTAAAGCTGTGATGGTTAATAATAATAATAATAATAATAATAATAATAATAACCTAACCTTACCTATATCCATCGCCATAACGCGGCCTTACGAGTGCTGTACTATTTTCTTCGGCACTCGTATGAAATAGACAGGACACCGGTGCTGCCTTACGCTCCAGGGGATATTGAGTCCGTAGTGGAGAATGAAAGGTGTCGAATTTTTTGGAACTTTTCATTCCCCACCCTCAGGCAAATACAAGCCAATAAGCCTGATATAGTCCTCTTCGACCACCGAAGTAAGACGATATTCGTTATTGAGTTTTCGGCCCCTGCCGAAACGAATATCGTCCGAAAAGAGGAGAAAAAACGAACAAAGTACCAGGATTTACTTTACGAACTCCGCAGGCTCCACCCAGACTATTTTGTCAAGTTAGTGGTTCTGATTATAGGTGTTCTCGGCGGTTCCAGACCAACGCTACTCTCGGAGCTCAAGATCATACCGGCATGCCGTAATGCGGCAGAGATCTTGGCCGGCCGCATGCAGAAGGCCGTTATTCTCGGTTCGTTGCGTCTGCTCAGGACTCACGATTCTCGGAGCCAGTGACTACTCACCCCGCGGTGCGGGGAGTGGTCATTGGTTAAATATACCAGCGCGTTCGCCCACTGGGTCGGAGCAGTGGGGAGTACGGACCCGACTAGATTTGTTTAGAGGACAAATAATAATAATAATAATAGATTTTATTGATAGGTATCGTGCACAAAAATGAAGTATATAAATATATATTGAGAATAACCCTATCAAATGGCAGGATTCATTCCCCATCTATGACACAAGTGTCATAGTCAGGTTATGCTCTTCCATCCAATCAGAAACCATGTTCGTCCAAACATGCTTCGTTTTCCTAATTTCGCGGTTTCTCCTCATGTGTTTTTCTTGTATTCGACCATTCTCACTCCCAATGGTCTTCTAGTTTCTCCGATGTAAGATTTGCCGCACTCGCATGGTATCCGGTAAACGCAGTTGTTGGTGTCGCTGTTTTTATTCTGTGATCAAATTTTTGTGAGCTTGCTGCGTAATGTGTTCCCTAATCGAAAACAGACTGTCGTTAAATCCAACATCAGATTTCACTCCTATCCTCTTGATACTCTCTGAAAGTCCTCTCACGTTGGAGATGGTGAAAACTTCTCGTTCCAATATCTACTTAGTATTCTTTCGGTTCGTACGGGCCAATGTCTGATCCACTAGCTTATTCGAGTAGCCGTTCTTCTGAAGATCCTTCCTTATGTTGTTCAATTCCTTGTAGACTTTCTTGAACAGGTTAATAATTTGGACAATGAAAGTCTGAACCACTACCATTCAGCAAGGAACATTATCAACCACATCCGAGCAAACATTTCGTCAGTCTCCTCTTCATTTTTTTCTCTGATTGCATTCTCAATGAACATAGCATGAACGCAGAAAGACACCATCCACAAAATATTTGTCATATGATATTTTCGACCTCACCAACTATTTAATCGTGATGAAAATTCGTGCTAGGGATAGTGTTGAGAAAATCAACAGGTATTATTTCAGAAAATGTACTAAACAACAGTAATTAATATTCATCATTTCGCATTTCCTTCCTTCTTGTATGGTACCTCGAAATTACTGCACTCGAAGATACTGCAAACGATTTCTTCAACTATTCAACTTTGGAAAGAAATATATTGTAGCGGAAACTTTCTAGCGACTTTTATTGAACCGAAAGGAATTGAGGCAAACGTCCGTAATGCATGTATTGGAAGAAGTTTCAAACTTTTTCCTGCAACAAGCAGAGAAGAGGGAATTGGGTCTTTGCTGTATAATAGATGGAAATATTTCTTTGAATAAGAGTTCATATTCATTGGAGATATTCAGTTATTCCGGTGTTTTCGTGGAAGTTGTTTCCAATAAACCTAGGGTATTTCTATATTTCTAGGCGAATATTTCCGAAACAAAATATCAAATATTTGCAGGGATACTAGAGCATAATAGAAGTGGAATTTGAAATTCATTCAATCACGTAACATTATAGGAAATTATTGTGATATGGTGAATTTATGAAGAATGAAAAAACTTTTCGACAAAATACAAGAGCTCTACATGGTAGATTATTTCGAATATTCTTATGTCATATCAGTTCATGATTGTGGTGTTGTTGCTAGTTGCCATCTACATAATAAAGTACTTTGTGCCCAAGCGGTATGAAATTCACTTCATGGACGCCACCAAACTAGATTACTAGTTCATACAATTTAAAAACTGTTACACATGAACATGAGCGTGTTACAGTAAACTATATCCGGATTGTCAGAGAACTGTGAAATAATAGATGATAATGAAAGTGGTGTATCGATCATGAATGGAGTTGAATGAAAAAACTCTTCGATGATAGGTACCTACGTGTATATCATTAGTTGAAATATGGTAGTTCATCAATGGAACAATTTTTTCTCGTAGAGTATTTCCAACAGAAAACTCATTTTATATTTCGTATATTTATATTCAACCATTTTCGGTATTCTGAGATTCCTCTATTTCATAAACTTCGAATATTTATACTTCATACATAGTAAAAAATATCGTTACGAATAGAATTAAACCTGTATTCGGTAATGTAGTATATTTATGTCAGCTTTTTGGTGTTTTCAGGCAGTTGAGGCGATTTGAGAGCTTCGTAAAATTGAATCTTCTGAGAAATCGAACTGAAAGTATACATTCTCGACTTTGAGGGTACTGCTATACGCTAGAAATGAATATCTGACTGTACATTACATACAGTTCACTATGTTGTAACTAATAGGGGTTGAGGGACGCAAAGGGTCATTATTATTTCGTTCTCCTCGAAAATAACCAATCGAAGATGTCAAGTACTCTTGGCAGCGCTCATTCATTTACTGTTTCGGCATTTTTACGAATAGCTCAAGACTGATATTCGCTATATATTGAACGAAAGCTGCAAATCTTTTTCAACCACAGAAACATTCTGTTACGACGGCGGATTAGGGTCACTGAAAAAATAAAAAATATCTCCATTGACAGATTTGAATATATCGATGACAGATTTCAATCTGTCAATACGCCATTGACAGATTGTAATCTGTCAATGGAGACATTTTTTTTTGCAGTAACCCTAGTACGCCGTCGTATTCTGTCTCTGCCATCGCCAATGAATTATCTCTCGAGCTGAAGGTGTTGTTACACCTCAATTATTTCCAATGGCAGAGGGCGGACGAAGCAGTGAAAGAAATTAATCGAAGAAACTTCAAAAATTTTGGAAGAGATTCATAAAAAAAGTGGAGTAATTCATTGATTCATCTGAGAGTAAAATCGAGGAGGCCAACCTAAAAATTCAACTAGTTGGAAGAGGAATTTGAAAATTTGAAATATCAACCGAAAAAATTGTCAAGTATTGGCCTCAATGGATAGCACAAAGACGTAGGCAAAGTTAGGTTAGATTCAACATGAGAGGGACTACACGATATCTCCACTGTAACCCTGTAGAGTAAGTACATTGTGGGTCCACCCAATAAGTCAGGTTTCTTGACGAAGAGGTTCACTTCATTGGGTGAATGATCTTTCGGGTCCGAGGACAGAAGTAGAACTCTGACAAACATTGAGAACCTGATTCGATGGACTAAGACATAACCCTTCTGTATCTGTGAGTAGGGAGGGTGAGTATAGACCCACAGCACTTAGGCCACAATATGACCCATTGTACATCCTCCCAAGGAGTCGCCCTCCTAGGACATTGTCCAACCTGCTTTATACAGGAAGGAGGACAGGTCACCGGGGGACATCTCCTTAATATCGGCAGGTGTAGGCCAAGACTCACCGAACACACACTCTCTTATCGACGATAGCTCCAGACATTCACATAGGACATGCCTGACAGTTTCATCTTCCTATTCACACATCCTGCATAGAGGTGTGTCCACTAGCCCCATAATATGGAGGTGTTTCCTCAGTTGACAGTGTCCAGTCAGAAATCTCACTGTTAAACGTAGGTTCTTCCTGGTCATTGCCAAATATTTATTTGGATCCAGCTTCTCAGGGTCGCCCAAGGTGATCCTGTCAAAACTGCATCCTTTGGTTTCATCCCATCTCTTAAGGGATTGAGTATGGGTGTAACGTTTGGCTAGTTCCGCAATTGTCAAAGTCGTCAAGCCATGGGTGTCACCTGGTCCCAAAATTTTCAGTCCAGCCGCCATTCTGGCTAAAGACTCAGCAATGCGGTTACCTTTGCTCCTGTCGTGCCCTTTCACCCACCTTAGTACGATATTATTATCTACCGAGGCGTTAGCTAAATCTTGGTGGCACTCCAGTGCTAACCTTGAGATAATACGTTGTCTATTCAAGGTTAGTAGGGCTTGTCTACTATCAGTGCAGATTTTTATGTTTTTACCAGAAATTCCTTTTCTGGTTAGCTCTTTTGTGGCGATTGAGATACGAGCCAGTTCTTTTTGAACTACGCTGATATTTTTTCCCATTCCCCACAAGACATAACCCTTGACTTCAATTGCTCTGAAATTGAAGATCTGGTAGGTGATGAGTTAGAGGAGAAAAAAAACTGTAAATAAAGCTGACCCCCAACAAAAAAAATACTGATCTATCTATCTCCGAAGATGACACACCTGCTGCTAATTGAATTCAGAACTCTCGAGTCAATTATGTGTAAACAGGAAAATTCAAAAGTTGTTTGTAACAGGGAAAAAAATTAATCCCAGATGATAAAAGATGTTCATGGATCAAATTTCAAAGCTAGAGCAAGAAGGAAAAAAAAAGACAGATAGGATAAATCCAGAAACCAGTGACGAAGTTTTTAAACGAAGTTTCTTATGTTCCTTCGCTAAGCGTTAAGAATATTTCGACCCACTTTTCATTGCAACTAGTATGCCTAATTCAATATTCACCGGTGTCAGAATATTCTAATATTCCTGAAGTTGTATTTTGTACATAATTTTTTCACGTTGACAAATTAATTGCACACTAGTTTGGATTTTCATAAATAATATTTTTAGTCAATTTAAAAACGTTTTCCAGTGACACTTCAGCCTTTGACTTCACTATATCTACCTTTGCGGAAATGATGTATGTGTAAATAAAAACGATTTATTATTATTATATAAAGATATAAGTATAGGAAGATATCTTTCCACAATAGCATATCAATGACATCAAATTCATAAGTTATCATGTCATATCATAATTCATAAGTTATCATGTGGTCCTGATGGAATTCCAGCAAAAACAGTGAAATCATTAATAAATAGCATTTTGGTACCACTGGAGATTATATATAACTCCATTATAAAAAATCGACACTTTCCTAAAGTATGGAAATTGTCAAAAGTATGCCCTGTATTCAAGTCTGGAAAGGTAACGGATGTTGAAAATTACAGGCCAATTACATTAATATCAGTTTTTTCCAAAATACTGGAAATTATTCTATCAGACATGATTTATAACCATGTCCGTTCTTCACTGTCAGTTTTTCAACATGGCTTTATCAGGGCTCGTAGTACAGCAACTAATCTCTGTATTTTCACACAATTTGTCTCAGATGTACTTGATAATAAGCGACAAGTTGATGTCATCTACACGGACTTTAGCAAGGCGTTTGATCGAGTATCACATCAACAGCTGCTAAAGAAACTGTCAAATTTTGGCATATCATATAATATTCAGTTGCTCCTGAAATCATATTTATCCAACCGACGTAGTTATGTTGAATGTGATGGTATAAAATCCTCCTGCTTTGTAGCGAGTTCGGGTGTCCCACAAGGGTCTAATCTTGGGCCATTATTATTTTTACTATTTGTAAATGACATAGCCGATAACATCACTTCTCATAAATTGCTATTTGCTGATGACATGAAAATATATTGTAAAATCCAAGATGAAGCAGACTGTTTTACATTGCAGGAGGACTTGAATTCTTTGAGTAATTGGTGTATTCGTAATAAATTGTACTTAAACACAAATAAATGTAAAATAATGACATTCACACGTAAAATCCTACCAGTAACATTCAACTATGTACTAGATGGTGAAAGTTTAACGCGGATCACGGAATCAAAGGATCTGGGGGTTTCGTTTGATCAAAAACTCACATTTTCCAACCACATTCAGAATGTGATATCAACTTCAATGAGAAGTTTGGGTTTCTTGATACGCAACTGCAAGGAATTTAAGACCTTTGATTCTTTGAAAACCATTTACTTAACACTGATCAGGAGTAAATTAGAGTACTGCAGTGTCGTTTGGAATCCGTCCCATATGAAACATATATCTAGTTTAGAAAATGTTCAAAAAAAATTTTTGAAGTATGCATATTTCAAGAAACATGGAGCTTATCCCGAAAGAGGTTATAGCTATGACTCATTGTTGGACGAGTTCCAAATGATATCTCTGAAAAAATTCAGGGTAAGCCGAGATATGTGTTTCGCATATAAAATAATACATGGACAAATAGATTGTTCGCCTCTATTGTCTCAAATGTTATTCAGTGTACCGCGTATTTCATCTAGATTCTGTAGCACATTTCATATCCCGGTTGCCAATACAATGCATCATTTTCATTCTCCCATAACTACTATATCTAGAAGTGTTAATAATGTTCCTTGTGTAGATATATTTTTTCTAACTTTCAAACAATTCAAAAAAGAGATTCTCCGTTTCATTGGAAATTGATTTACTATATGTATAATTAGTTATAATTTCAATTGTATACACCTGTAAATGGGCTTTTGGGCCTGCTGGATGTATTGAATAAATAAATAAATAAATAAATAAAAAATACAAACAAAAATTCCTACCATCGACAAGACAGTAGATTTTGTTTGTCTGGTGGCGCTCGTGTTATTGGAAGTGGAACCATATAACTCTGTCAGTTCTCCCAGTTCTGTGGGTCGGACAAACCAGATTAGAAATGCATGATATTTCATTATTCATGATTCTGTTGAGTTCTGAAGAAGAATTATCAAGATGGTGGTTGAACTGTCAACAAAATGAACTGAAAAAAACCTCTTGTTTCAAATTAAAAAAAACCTAATGACAGCATAATCTTGGAAAATCATTGGAAACATCTGTGCAACCTACAGTTTTAGATCTCTGATACTTTTTATTTTACTATCCGTTTCGAAAATATTCACAATAGAAATTCTTAGAGGTGTCACCCTGTATACGTGAAATTATGAACTGTAATAATATTTGAAGAATTTTTAGTTCAGTCAGCCACTGTCAAACTTATCCTCAAAACCCAAATCGTGTTCATGATGATCAAAATTAATTAAAATCTCAATCCAGCAGCTCCGGGACCAAACAAGCTGAAATACAATTAATAATCCCCTCGGTCCATGAAATAATTTATCATACCAAGTAAGAACCTCAGAGAGCGATTTATATCTACAGAAAACTTCACAGCGAGCAATATTCCTGCTCGCTTGCGGTTTTAAAAACCTGATTAATGATGCGGTTATTGTTTCAATCTGTTTTTAAAAATTATGAAAGATCCGTGATTTATTAAATTCGGAAGATGCTTCCATGAAGTTGTGAAACGTTATATTGGAAGATTTGTGCTGATGCTCCATCATTTTCATTCTTCTACAAGATGGATAGAGTTTCTCGAATATCATTTCGGGCTCCTCTGCAGCTTGTTTGTAGTTATCTGGCATGGAGAGAATCAAGTTCATCATCAATCTTGTGTCAAATGGGAATGATTAACTAAATAAATGAGATTACTCAGAATAAATTCATCAACAATCTTCGACGGTCATAACTATTGCCAATTCTCAAATCACTCCGAATTATAATCGAACTTATAAGTCAGCAAAACGTGTGTCAGTTCCCAACCTTGAGAATGGAGCGGGACCATTCCTGCATAACTATATCATCAGAAGGTGATGCGCATTCTTTCTGATTATTATCAATTGCTAGCCAAGTCTGCTGACCAATCAGGCAAAATCATTATCTCAATAATACTGAACACAGAACTCAGAAATAAGTTTTCTCGCTTAAGATTTATAAGATTAGAACAACCACCGAAGGCACTGATTGGGGGTGAATATACCGGAACGCTCAATTAACTTTGACGTATAATCGACATGTAATGAGTTTTTGAAATTCTGAAAATTCTGAAGCATAACTCTCAAATTTATTTCAACGAAATTGTTCCCTGCGAGTGATGAGGTGTTTTTTATTCGATAGTACATGAAGAATAATCCAGTGATTTTCTATATTGGATCGCCCAATCCAGAAAATAGTGAATTCTTCTGAACTGCGTCATATGATGTAAGTAATCAGGGGACAAAACAGCTCGTTCAAACTACAGGCATATATCATTACTTCCAGCACTCAGTAAAATCCTAGAAAAATTGATCAAAACTAGAATGCTAGACTATCTTTAAAACCCTACAATGCATCGTGTAGCATATCTGCTACTTTTAAAACAATAAACAATTCTACCTCCTTATTTATTGAAGATTATCTCCTAAATGCATATTGTAGCATACCAGATACTCAGTTTACAGTACTGTCCATCTAGTGAATCATAGGTGGCGGGACGGGTATTGAATACAGATGTTTGTATAAGGTGATTAAATATAGCGGCTTTTGTGTGTGTCGGGTGCTCAAATTATATTGTTTTTAACAGAAATAAATGCAATTTTGTCCAAAAACTCCGTGGATTTGCTAATTTAGGTATGTACTATAGTATTTTGTTGAATTAGTTTGTAGTAAAACGCATCAAAAATAAATCGGCGTTGTTTTTTGAAAAATGTAGCACAACTGCTACAACATGCATTATTCCTTTTTTTTCTTTTCAAAGCGCATTGGACAGAAATCCTTGTTTACGAAAATGTATCACAGAAAAAGAGTTGCAAAAGCTTGCAGAAAATTTTTATGAAAGCGAAGATGATTTGCAAGATTTGGAAGAGAATTTTCCAGAAAATATTGAAGATTGTATAAACTTGGCTTCTCAAAAATTTCAGAATCCCGTTGATTTTTCTGACTTAGAAATTGAAAATATACCTATCATTTTTGATCATGAGTTAGATGCAGTAGATGCTATTGATTTGGAAACTATATGTGACAGTCAATCAGATCCCATCACTCAAAATACAGTATGTGATAATGATTCAGATCCTATCGACCAAAATTTTCCTGAAAATGAAAGTTTGTTTACATTTGATACAAAGGCCTTCAAATCTATGTCCTGGAAAGAAGCTAGTTTTGAAGAAAATTCTGAATGTACAAAATTTGGTGGTGACGATATTCTTCCAAAAAATATGGAGCAACACGTAAAAAGATTTGATAAAAAAGAAAAGAGTCCCAATACAGTGTCCAAACTTATGGGCGGAGTCGACCTTTTGGACAGTATTTTGGGACGTTTCAAAATCTCGATGAGAAGCAGAAAATGGTATTGTAGAATTTTTCATCATTTAGTTGATGTTGTTATTATCAATGCGTGGCTTCTATATCGTAGGGTTGAAAATCAAAAAGGAAACACAAATACCATAACAATGGAAAAATTCCGTGGGCAAATTGCCTATGCAACGTTGGTCAGAATTCAAAAAGAAAAGGTAGACCTTCTTCATCAGTTGATCGAAATTTGGAACTGAAGAAAAAAAAACTAATTCGGCTTCGATTCCTCCGAAAGATGTGAGAATTGACAATTTTGACCACATTCCTATATGGTGTGAGACTCGGCAGCGATGTAAATTGCCTGGCTGCAAAGGGTTTTCTTTTGTTTTCTGTGAAAAATGCAAACTCAATCTTTGTTTCAATAGAAATAAAAATTGTTTCGCTAACTTCCATCAATAAAATAGAGATATGATTTATAATATCTTTTAGATCTAAGTTCATGATGTAGCATATATGATACAAAAGAAAAAATCAAAAAACAAAAAAATGTGACACAAAATAATTTTTTTTATTATTTTTCACCTGTTGAGAGTATTAATACCTACCCAAAAATATTTTTCAATTTTAATTTTAAAAAATCATGCATTGTAGGGTTAAAAATACCAACTCATCTCAAACAGACAATATGGATTTATGGAGGGAAGATCGACACAAGATGCAATTGCAAATTTAACAGCGGGATTATACGCAGCCATAGATTCTTAAAAACCTGCATTCTGTATCTTTGTCGATCTCGCGAAAGCCTTCGACACGGTCAGCCATCCAGATTTGTTTTGTTTTTTGTTTTTGTTTTTTATTTCCATCAAAACAACAAGTATATGGAAAGTTAGGTGTACAATATTCAGTATGACATTATAATGAAATGAAATTGGATTATGAGTAGACTTGGTAAAATTCATTTATATTATAAAAAACATGTTCGAGGAGGAGGGATTTCAATTTTTGCTTGAATATTTTGATATTATTCAGACCTGTGATTGTGGTAGGGAGACATCTGTAGATTTTGGTTCCTGTATAAAAAATATTATTCCGGTTTATATTCATTTTGAAGTTCGGTAGAATGTACGAATCTTTATTTCGGGTATCATAGTCGTGAATGTCAGAATGAGTTACTAAGATATTTTTGTTTTTGAAGATCATCATGCTAACTTTGTATATGTATAGATTGGTAACTGTCATGATTCTTAGATCATTGAAGTACTGCCTACACGAGTCATATTTCTTCAAACCACATAAGCAACGGATAGCTCGTTTTTGAAGCAAAAATGTGCTCTCAGCGAGGCTACAATTGCCCCAGAATTCTAATCCATATTGAAGAATACTGTGAAAATAGCTGAAATATACGATTTTTCCAGATGTGAACCCAATGTTTCTTCTGATAGTCAAGATCGCAAATATTGCTTTAGAGAGTCTTTTATTTAGTTCGATTATGTGGTGATTCCACTTCAAATTACAGTCTATCTCCATCCCCAAAAATTTAATGTGGTCTACACTTGTTATCGTTCCCTTGTCCGTCTCAATAATGAATTCTGTTGACGATTGAGAAGGATGGAATAGCATGCAATGTGTTTTATTCTGATTGAGTAATAATTTATTGGACGAGAACCAGTCGATAAGGTCATACAGAATGTTGGCGTTATGTTGTGGAGATAGAGTTGAATTATCTATAATTATGTTCGTGTCATCAGCAAATAAGGAAAAATTGAGTTGGGGAAAATTGCAGACCAAGTCATTTATATAAATCAAAAATAATACCGGGCCTAAAATTGATCCTTGGGGCACTCCACATTCCACGTTGACTGTTTCTGTTTTAATTTTTTTCGATTCCTTTCCATGTGAGTCCTGTAACTCAACGTACATTTTTCTGTTTTCAAGATATGATTGGCAGATTGGATTTGCTAGATACACTGGAAAATATAGGTTTCGGAAGCACTGCTTACAAATTATTGGAGAGTTATTTGAAGGATAGAGAACAATGTGTTAAAATCAATAGTACTTACTGTAAGTAGTACAAAAAAAGTTAATTTTGGTGCCCCACAAGGCACAGTACTGGGTCCTTTACTCTTTTTAATTTATTTGAACGCTATATTTGACTTACCTGTCGAAGGAGAAATAAGTAGCTTTGCTGACGACACTGTCATCTTTCACAAAGACGATTATTCTTGGATCAAATTGAAACAAAAAATAACAAAATCTATTTTCATAATATTGGAATTTTTCGACAGTTAACTACTTACAATTTATCTGAATAAAACAGTTTACCTTCCCTTCACCAGTTATAACTCAAACCTACCCGAATTCATATCAATTGACATCCAATATTTCATCAATTTCATCATATTGCTTGGGGCGGTGTTACAAATTTCTATTTGAAACATTCGGAAACCATGCAAAAATGGATCCGGAAAATAATATTAGGAAAAAATTATAGGTACCCCAGCGATGACTTGTACAAAGAAGCAAATGTTCTCGATATTAAACAGATATTTGTCCTGTCTCTCACCTTATATCAGCGTAAAAATTTCGCGAAGTCCATAATGATGGATCATAAATATGAGACTAGGTATAGGAATCAGAATATTGTCATACCTCGAATGTTGAAGACAATAGGGCAAAGAAGCCACCTTTATCTTGCTCCAAAAATATATAGTGAAATTCCGAATTCCTTAAAACAACTCAACTCTCACACAATGTTCAAATCAAAGCTCAAAAAATAGATATCAATCAAATCTCGTCAAGAAATTCAAAAACTCTTTGATCTGAAAAACAATTGAACAATATTTTCATAGTTTGACAATAGCCATATGTAATAATAGATGTAAACTTATCTATCAAACTTATGTATGTAATGCATATGAATAATATTTAGCGAATTATATTTATATCGAATTCATATGAAAATTAGCAATGCCAAGACCTCCATGATGAATATTGTAAATTATTTCTTGAATACCCACGCACAGGATTTCCTTTGAGGGTTACCTGAATTTATTCACAATAAATCTCGTAATATGTCTTGAGCACGTGTATATATGTTCAGATATATTATCTGTATACGAATAGAAATGTATGTGGTATTATATATTTGCTATGGTGTGTAAATAATTTAATGGTGTGAATAAATATTATTATTATTATATTTTCATCAAGTCGTCTTAGGGTATGTGACGAAAAAACTATTTCTCGCACAGGAGATGTGTTGTAATTGGTGGCAAGAATTTTTATCTTTAGTTGGTTTGTATGAAACGATTAAAATCTGGAAAATCCTTCTTCAGCTCATCGATCATTATGCATTTGTAGTTTCTGCAGTTTTCTCCATCCAATTTTGTTGGATAGTCAGAGTCAACAAGCGCCACATGAATGTGGAGCAATACTTTTTGATTTATACAAATATGCTGTTGCCTATCTGAACTTGTTTGTTTCTGTGATACTGATTAACTACTTCAACAATAAACGATCAGAATGGAATATTTGGTGTAAAAGTTGAAACTTTTCCTAGAGATCAATTACGTAACGCCAAACTGATATTTTTGCCCTCGACGGGCGTTTCGCTATCAAGGTTAGCATCTTCGGGAGAAGAAAATTGATACTAAATCTAAAGCTAGGGTTAGTTGTTTATAGGTATACCTAAAGATATGGACTTTATCTGTTACTGTTAATTATTCTAATTAATAAATGAACTAGTGCAGTCACTTCCTGCAAAGTTTGTTGGTCCGTCATCTGTCATTATTGATTATTTTGATTGATTTCTTAACAATAAATTGAAAAGCGGGCTGAAAGGGGTAGGTCCCTTGTCAACATTAATGCTGTTTTTACATTTTGCTATTTCTAGACTCTCACATGCAGTCTTGTGTCATGCAACTTCAAAAGGCAAATCTTCAACTAAACCATGATGTTGTCTGAGTTTTCGAGATTTTCCGTCTATGTGTGAACCTGGAGATGAAAGTAGGCCTCAGTCCAATATAAGACATGGATTCCCAGGTTACAAATACACTGTTTTAATGGGATCTCACCCAGAACAGAAACAGTATTCAATATCATCTTCAATGTTCAATCAATCGAAATCAACCAGTGGCAGTATTTCAAAAATTGCGAGCAACCACAAAGGGGCCGATTGAAAAATATTTCTCAAAATATTTTTGCCAATCATTAGTTAGGAGTTGCTAAATAATTTCGTTTTTCTTTGACGCAGCAATTTAACGACGGACGGAGGACTAACAGTAATCCTTTACACTTCTATGGATTTCGAATCAATCGTTTACTTCGTCCGATTGTAATGAAATAGAATGCCCAGAAAAGAACAAGAAGAAAAATTCATCCATCACAAAGGTATTATTCTCGAGCAACTAAAAATTACCGAAAGGTCTCGAATATATGGTCCACAGTTTTTTATATTAAACACTCCTCTGAAACTTTGTGTTTGATATCATTGAAACGTAGCCTACAACTTATGTCGAAAGTCTAAAATAGGATTTGAAGACTTATTCTCTGGCTTTCTTCTCCCTCGAATAAAAAAATAGAAATCACAACTTCTGTAAAAGAAGGGGAAAAATACAGACACTCTTTGCTCATAGATACGTGTATATCATCCAAAGACGTTTGATTCTTTCTTCTAGCTTTTCAGTGTTCTTAACCTACCACAATCTGAAAAATTGGAAATGATATGGGAATCTATACAAGTGTAGAAGGGAAGATTTTCAATCTACTCCGAGAAGATGCTGCGATAATTCAAAAACGTTCCTTCTGAATGGAACACGTTCAATAAGTGAACAACTTTTTCTGAATCTTAAATTTGCCTTTCAAAAAAATACAATTTATTTATTCATTTATTACAGATTCGGGATACATACAGGTTTACACCCAAACAAGTACCCACTAAGAAACAGATTAATTATAATGTGAAGCAATGATTTCAAGCATATACATAGTATCAAAGGAAGCATTCAATTAAATTTCTTTCTTATCGTGGTTTTATAATTTTGCAAAGATATATATAATACATCGAGATCAGAGCACTATTCATTAAACGAGTCTGTAATTCTAACCAAAGGTGAATTTTGCGTAGATTCGAATTTTGAGTTGAAACAGCAAGTAGCCGTTTCTGTCTTGTATTTCTCTGAGGTACATGATAAAACATCATTGACAGCAACTCGGGTGAGTCAATGAGATTAGTTAAAATTTTGTAAACAAATAATAGATCTGAGATGATTCTCCGTTGCTCTTATAGGTGGATATTATAGACTTTTCGAATTGCTGTGATACCCTCTGTCACATATATTTTATTTGTACGATAATGGAGATATATGACGAATCTATTTTGGAGTCTTTCCAAACGTAACTTGTATGTTGTACTTATATTGCGGATTCCATATTATGCAGCAAAATTCAACTTGCTGTACACGAATGCATAGAAGATGAATTTGATGGCAGCTTCATTACTGAAATCTTTGCAGATTCTACTGAAGAATCCTAGTGATTTACTGCTTTTATTCATGACATATTCGACGTGAGTGTTGAAACTCATCTTTGTGTCGAAGTAAACTCCAAGATCTTTAATATATTCGACTCGGTTGACTGTTCTATCGTTCAAAAAATACTGGAACAGTATTGGCGATTGATTTTTGTAGGAAGATATATATGCATATTTGTCTATATTCAATTTGAGCTTATTCTGATTGTAGTAATGAGTAAACCTATTTAAGTCTTCCTGTGCTTCCAAAAAATCTCGTAGCGTTGAAATTCTCCTATATATTTTTAGGTCGTCCGCATAAAACATTTGAATATAAAAAATCTGTTTTCAGATCGTTGATAAAAACTAAAAACAACAGTGGACCCCGGTGCGATCCCTGTGGTACTCCCGATGTAACCACAAACGGTGCTGACCTGAATCTATTGATGCTCACAAGTTGATCACGGTTGAATACCTAAGGAGGTTACCCTGGACACCGACCTCAGCAAGTTTTGCCATAAGTGTATTATAGTCAACCTTGTCGAAGGCTTTGCTGAAATCATTATAAAGCGAGTCGACCTGTTCGCGGCTGTCCAGTGCTCTCATTATATAATCAGTGTAAATAATAAGGTTTGTTTCTATGGCGCGTTTAGAGAAAAAACCATGTTGGTATTCAATGATTGATGACTTCAAACAAAAGAACGATCTATCGTAAATTATGTTTTTGAATATTTTGCTGAAAATTGATTCAAATACCACCCCGAAACCGGACACAAAGACCATTGCCACAACAAAAACACTCGACTCCAGAATGATTCGCGAAGCAAAAAAAGTTGAAGAAGGTCATGAATGCCTTAACAAACGAGACGACTGACAAAGACTCCCAAATTCCTGGAAACTATTGCTGTCCCACCGAACGATTACTCTATCGTTGAACTGATTTTGATGCATATATGTAGTAGACAAATCCAACAAATATCGAACTATTCGATTTTCATAGGGGTGTCCTGTTCACGTGAATAGTTTTATGGAATCATAATTCCTCATTTCAATGTTTCATGATGACATAAATGGAGATTCCAAAATCGATTTACACTAAATCGTGCGGCGATGTCTGTCGTTTAGACCTGTTGATCGTTATTTTTCCCACGTCAACTGGAAGCGGCTTGGAAACAACTCGACTGAAAAATATAAATCTTCTTAGAACCATATGATGCCAGAAAACATATTATTTTTATCTGGTTTAGTGATTTGTGTTGGTAACGTTTTATGATCTGTCGTAAGGAGAGTAATGGAATTTAAACGAAAATGAATGGCAGAAAAGGGAAAAACTAACACCATTGAAACTTATTTTATTACGTCGTAGATTTATGAATATTGGAAAGACACATTTCATTTTGTGCAGACAGATTTTGCACCCCTTTATGGTTCAAAAAATTCATGTTCATGAGGCACAGTAAATTTGGAATATTCGAGAAAGAAACTTTATGTTCCCGAGTTAATATTCAGAAACCAAAAAATAAGATTATTCAAATGATTTCTGAATAACAAATAAAATTTGAAAAACCGAAATGATAAGATATATATGTGATCAACAACATATAACGAATATAAAGAATATAAAAAGAGTGGAATCGAACAAAAGAAAGAATACGAAAAAATATTGAAACAAGGTTTCAAGTTCAAGTTGAGTGCACTAACGACGTTTCTGCCCTTCCTGCGTTCCGATTGAACTCTGCTCATTCATATTCAATTTTGAAATAAATATTTCAATGATACGATTATCTCTCCAACTAATATGTATTTTTATCCGGTCCTTCAAATTTCATCGTTTCAGTTGGAACCCTTTCGATTCAACAAGTTTTTTTTTAAGGATTCATTGGGTTTAATTGAATAGACTCTAGTTCGGACCAGTGCCGCTCATTCTCACTATCCTCCCTGAGCTTGTTCTTTATATATTCAACGTGTTCTGCCCAGGTGTACTGGCAGTCTGATATAAAACCCAAGTGCTTGGGAGATTCGCCATCTCGAATGTCTCTTCGATATCTTCAGTGTTATTCGATATCTCCTCCAATAAGTTCGGTTTACTGCATAGTGCAGGTGGACTTTCAACTTAGATGACAATGAAACAGCTTACTTGTTATACTTAGCATGAAGAAAAACCAAAACATACTTTTTCGTATTCACGTTGAAAACATACTGAACAACGGGCTTGGTATTACTGCACCCAGAAGCATTCTGGCGTAGAAAATCCTCGATTCTCATCTGAAACTTTTCTGTCAAAAAACACTTTTAATTCTGCCAGAGTGTCATGGAAGCAGGATGACTTAAGAAGCTGGCCTTTGTGGCAAATAAGACTGATGGCTTCCGGAATACCTTCTCTTGTTTTGATGATATTCCCCAAATATTTCAAAGTTTTCATCTTCACTCTTTCTCCTGTTCGGAAATCACGACGATTATATTTTCTACCTTCTGAAGAATTATCTGAGGATCATCAAATTATCCACAACTTCAAGTATTACCAATCAAAGGATTCGTTCCTGAAAATTTTCCGGAATGAATGATGGTACATAATAAGGATGTAATTGCAAAAAACATGAACAATTTTTCCAAAATGAATATTTAGAATTGTATGCTGCCCTATGTGCTGTATATTTGTCATTCATAACTATATTGGCATGTGTATCAATCAGCGCACAGTAGGGCAGATGACCTCAAAACTTGGAAAAAATTCTAATTGTCTCGATTTCTGTAGTTTTCAGAGTGCTGAAACAAACAGCAAAACTATTGAAAATATTGTGAAAAAAAATGGTTTCAAATAATGTTCTTGAATTGTATTGCTATGAAAATAACAGTGTGGTACTTTGAAAAAAATTGGGACTTATATGTGGTATATTACGTATGAATTGTGAACAACGTCAAAATTTCCAATAACGAAACTCTATTGGGAGATGCAACAAACCTTGTCCAGCCTACGAAACGGCTTCGAAGTTGAACTTCAACAAAAAAAGTGCAATTGTTGATCTGGATGATGTGTTCTTGTATATCTAATGAAAATATTATGACCTTGTCTAATGCATTACAAAAATGTTCTGTTCAAATTTCGAATACGAGAAAATACCAACGAATTTTGGGAATTATCTGCATCACGGGAAGGGAGGGGGAACCTTGAATAATTTTGAATTATTCCACATTGACGTGAAGCATTTATACACTATCCGATAGGCTTACAAATCGACATTATTCTTCGTCCTCTGTGTTGATTAAATATGAATAGATAGTGATGGCTGGAGACCAAAGAAGTCGGGTGTTCATTCCACTATATACGTTTGTTCGGGATTTCAGTATTTACTTATTAGGACGTCCAATATCAATGAGTCAGTTTTGGAAGTAGAAGATTACCAGGAGGGTATATTCAGTTATACCAACTAGACAACTAATCTGTGACTATTCGAAACAGTCCGGACAGCAAATCAGAACAGACCTATAGTGAACAATCCGAAAAATTCTGACTTGAGTTTTCTCATTCATTGCCAACTTGTGCACCACTGTTCAACGATTGAAGCTAAAGCTCTAGAAAGGAACCATAAAATTATGAAAAAAAAATCCATCCGCCACAAAATAATGACATTCAAACAGTGCCTAGGAAGACTTCGCGTATTGTTCTCAGACAACACATACCAGAAGTTATTCACCTCTTGGATCCACAACCTGGCAACAGAACTTCTGAATAAGCTCCAATGGAGATGAGCTGATGATATGAACTTTGAATATTCCATTTGTTTCAAATGCAAACTGAGTACAATCGATCCGAGCAATGTCCATATCTTGCATGTGAATAAGTAACTTTGATAGAAGTTCTACAAACATTCACTAGAAGTTTCAGGTAGGTTCCAATTATAACATCGTGATAGATTCATATCACGACGAGTACTGACTGTAACAATGTTTGTTGAAGTATATACAATCATAGTTGTTAATTACTAATTTTGATAATGAATGATATCATCATCGATATCATAAATATCTAATATAATCAGTCTTGAGAGTGGCGTATTAATACATTTCTTGTTCTTTTTGCTCTATTTACAGATAAATTGCTTATTGACAAAGCATATCAAAACAATCCAGAATATGTAACATTCAAGGAATTGCCAAATCGTAGAAAATTATATTTTAGTACGAGTTGGGATAACATCATTGAATTTCATATATAGCTGTGAAACATGGATCAATAAATAATAATATATTGTCTTATTATAAGAAAAAAGATGTTTCTGGCCAAAGAAAGCCCTTTTCTCTCCTGATTACAAGTGCTAAATTTTCTTCGAACGTGAAAAACGCTTATCTCTGTGAAGTGTTGAATCAGATTTGAAAACTGAGAGTTTTACTCCTGGGGCAGAAAAAGTGCTTTTAGCGCCGGCGACAGTAACAGTGAAACGTTTACGTGATAATTTTTATTAAAATCAGCTGGGAGGAGAATGTCAACTTCAGTGTTCAATTTCAGTTGCAGTGAGGTGAAGAAATCAGTATTCGTTCACTTTTTTCAACAATAGAAAAATCATTATTGGGCATGATATCTGCATTCATCTTTTACAATTTTTGTTATAGTAATTAGTAGTAACAGTAGGGATTTATGATATCGAACGCCATCGATATATATATATATATATATATATATATATATATATATATATATATACATATATATAACACACACAATGAAACTAGCAATGGGAAAAACAAGCAATTGTCGTCGGGATTTTAGCGATGAAAATTTAATGAGATTCTCCAACTACCTACAGCAAGAAGACTGGGTAGAGGTATTTGCACAGGAGTGTCCCAACTTGGCATATGAACTTTTTACTCAACTTCTTACATATTACTTCGAGATGTCCTTCCCATCAAAAAAGGTATCTGTAGGACCTCCGAGAAAAAATCCAACCCAAAAATAACAATGTCTGCCGAGCTAGAGTACATGAAAAATAGAGTTTCACTTTTCAATGAGCTAGCAAAGAATGACAGCAACTATATTGAAATATATAGGAAAGTGAACAGAGAATATAGGGAAGAGTTACAAGCTATGAATAGAAAATATTATGATGAATTGGTCACACATTTCTAACAACAAGTCTAAAACAACCTGGAAAATTATTAATGACCTACAAAAAAAACATCCCAATAAAAATGAGCTGATTTTAGTCGAAAACGATATTCAATATAAGGGTGAAACTCTGGTTGAAAAATTCAATACTCATTTTACGAAACATTTGTCTGAAAATTTCTGAATTGATACCAATTTTCTCGAAAATAATATTTCACTCAATACATCAACTTTTTTCATGTCTCCAATCACCGAGAGGGAATTAATGAAATTGATTGACAAACTGAAAAACTCCAACTCGTACGGGACTGACCAAATATCAAACAAGTTGATTAAATGTTGCTCATCTGAATCGTGTTCTATACTTACCTTCTTAATCAATTTGTTAACAGAAAAAGGCATTTTTCCGAAAAATTTGAAATCAGCGAGTATATCTCCTGTATATAAAAAAGGTGATACTAATGATTTAAATAATTATAGAGCAATAAGTATTCTCTCCAGCATCTCAAAACTATATGAATTAAATTTAAAGGAACAACTGACCACTTTCTTTACTTCGATGAAATTATTATCTCCATCCCAACATGGTTTCACGCCTAATAAAAGCACTGATACAGCTCTATGTGACTTTCACAGACGAATAATAAATGCCTTGGACAAAAAAATGTGTTTTAGGATTATTTATTGATTTTTCACGTGCGTTTGATTGCGTGAATCACAGCCTTTTACTGGAAAAACTGTCGAGATATGGAGTTCGAGGATTGCCACTAAATTTACTGAATTCTTACCTGTAAAATAGGAGACAAGTCGTGAAAATTGGGGAGAATATAAGTTCTGAAAAACTACTGATGGTGTACCACAGGGATCCATTCTGGGTCCATTTCTATATCTTGTTTTTGCTAATGATTTATCAGTTTATCTAAATAGGAATTCTGCCATTCATTGCATATGCTATGCTGATGACACTAATATATTACTCATTGAAGATGACTTGAACACACTGAGAAATACAGCTGAAAACACATTTGAAAAAGTCATAATTTGGTCTGAGAAAAATAATTTGCATATGAATAAAACGAGAACTAATATGTTACAGTTCATGGTAAAAGGACAACAAAATGAGGTGAATCTGTTTGTAAATACTGATTTGGAATTAAATGCAATAACATCTACAAAAATGTTAGGTGTTGTTTTTGATAACAAATTGCAATGGACGGCACAAGTTGACAATTTATGTAAAAAACTAAGAAAAGTCTGCTATTTTCTTAGGTATCTCTCAAATTATTGTAGCAAAAACATCCTGCTAACCCTATATTACGCAAATTTCAATTCTCATCTCAGGTATGGTATTTTGAACTGGGGGAGGATAATTGCGGAGTTAGGATTTAGGGATTCTTGTAAGGAAACATTTCGGAATATGAAAATATTAACAGTTGCGGGAATATACATCCTTGAGGCTTGCACATATGTATACAGCAATAAAAACAAACTGGCTGACAATAGATCAGCACATAATTACTATACACGAAATGCCCACCTAATCCTCCCAAGTCAACATCGCACTGCACTCTATCAAAAGAGTTTTGAATATCTGGGATGCAAACTCTATAACAGACTTCCTGATGAAATCAAAGTTTCACGAAATATATACATTTTCAAGAAAAAAGTTGAGAAGCTACTATTATCAAAAAATTGCTACACTGTAGAGGAGTTCCTGTCGTGATTTGTCATTTATTTGTGATGTATATGTTTTTATATTTATATAAATTTACAGTCAATTTTATTTATACAAATTTGTCCTATGTGTACCTATGTGATGTTTCTATACTAATATCCACTTCTATTTATTTCTTTTATTTATATACATCTATCTAATGAGGTTTTACTCTATTTTATTTGTAGTACCTCGCTGTTGGTGTGCAAACTAATTTGAGGAAATAAAGAACTTATAATTATTACTATTATTATATATATATATATATATATATATATATATATATATATATATATATGTTTTTAGTTATTCATAATTCACCTACATTATATGTCAGTGCTCTGTATATATGAATCCTATTTTCTAGTTAGCTTTAGGAAAGAGGAATTCTGTAATTATGACCTCTGTGTGACACTGTTTGTATTTCTTCTACAATATACGATTTGTGGTTCTGCTGCAATGTTTCCAGGAGCAACACCAACGAAAAATATATCCTGGAAAACTTCAAATCTTCACAGTACGTGTATACAATCGGAAGTTGATCACTTCGGTATTATATTTCACCATAGTATTTAACGTAGAAGTCTTTTCGGCTCCCTTCAAATTGAAAATCACATCAATCATTGCATTCGACCAGAACGTCGTCGTGGGACAAACTAATCGTGCGCATATATGGGCCAGTCAAACGTTTATAGTGGGTCCTCCGTTATTTAATCATCAGGGTGATATTGATGTAAAGGCCGCTTCTACAAGATTAATGGATCGGATACAAAAAGTTACTTACAGGGTAGCTGCTGAGGCCTGGGATCTTTATGCAAAATTTTGAACTAATGGCCATCGAATGCTCGGGTCGACGGGGGTATTTTTGATTATTGAAATATTTTCATGCCTTCTCGTTGATATGTCAAAATTGAACCTATTACTTTCAACTCATTAATTTGAAATTCACTCCGATCCGATCAAAAACGAATATGCAGAAGATAAGATTACCACATATGATATTATTATACGATATGTAATTGAATAACACTCCATTGAGTGATATTCACTAGACAGTTCACAAAACCTTTACACGTGTTTCACTATACGATAAACTCTCAGATATCTTAGAGTACTACGTTATACAAAACTCAAGTAGGTTCAATCCTCACCGTGAATTGTCACTGGTGATTATTTACTTCTTTCATAGAATTTATTATAATTTTTAATTCGGAAAAGAAAACCAAAAAATAATTCCTCAATTTTCTTTCAGTCATAATCTGAGCATCAGTAATTTTTGAATATATAATAGTCTTAGAGCGGACTACGAAAATTGAACAGAATAGAATTTTTCAAAAATTTAGTACTCACAACGACAATTATGAAAATTATTTGTTGTTTGAGCAGAATTTCTAGATAATTTTTATACATGGCTCACCAAACATTGTTTGAAATGTGTTAGGTGGAACATTTTGCTAGAAATAAGGTGAACTCGTATAGAAATTTCAGAAAGAACTTTCACTGCCCAAACTCTGGTTAGATATTTCCTTCAGTTCAGTTATTCCTTTTGCGACAAGTTTGACACTTCCACTCGAATTATTTGATTTTCGAATGCGTTTAGGTTTAGATGATTCGATAATTGATAAATTATTATTCAAAATTTTTTGTTCAGTTGAATTTTTGTTCTAGCTCATGATTTTTTTTGTTTCTTTTCACGTTTATATTGTTACTGTTTTTAAGTTTCATTTTTTCCTATAGCTAGTTTTTCTCATGATGGAGCATTCGTGTATTCGCGCAAAATCTTATATCAATCCATATGAAATAGCTAGCTGGTAAATGATTCCTCACTATTATTCAATATATAATCTTCTCAGCACATAATCCAATAAAATTATTTAGGAATTTTAGAATCGAAATCGGTGGCAATTAATGTATTACCATTTTCAATATTGTTCATGAATGTTCTGAATTCATAGAAAAATTATTATTGAGTTGAGTTCAAGCTAGCGGTAAATTGAGAAATCACGAACAATATTTCAAAATAATCAGAAATGATATGACAAATCTGTGAAAATAAACTATAACCCCAATCCGTAGAACACAAATCAGGGGACGAAATGTGCCTTTTTTTCTCTAAAAAAGTTGCGGTCCTTCTATAATGCAAATGTCAGAAAATTTCACCTGCTTCCTTGTACTATGGAACGATCTTAACACACTTTTTCCCATCATCACATCAACTTTGAACATAATTGCACAATTTTCGATACTTTTTTTTTGTTATCATTATTCTTACTTTTCAATGAAAATATTAGTGAATACGGTTATTTCACACTCTCTGAAAGTTTCTAGATGAGGTGGATACTTGGTCGAATTCATTTCTTGTTTTTCTCTGATAATGAAATTGTTTGGGCAAATTGATATATTTGCCTCGAATCGAATGTGCGATATCATGAATAAAACAAACGTCACTGGTTGTTTTGGCAATTACATAATTTTTTTTCTATGAATCAGGTACTGAATGATCTGAATACTGAATCAATAATAACAAAAAAACTCATGATAGCAATTTTTCTGAAGCTTATTTGCTTTCTTCACCTGTATAAATACTTGTAAAGATTCGATTTGTATTATATATATATATATATATATATATATATATATATATATATATATATATATATATATATATGCATACAAAATCATCAAACAAAACAAAAACAATACAAAAGGTCTCTGGAACAGTGTCAGTGAAATTTGCAATAAACAGAAAATAACTTCAGGTATAACCCAAATAAAAGTGAACGATCAAATAAAACAAAACAAAAACGAAATCAGTAACAGTTTCAATAAATATTATAGTGAATTGGGAGAAAAATATGCAAATAATATCATTGAACCTAGGGAATTTCCCAACAATGGAAAGAATATTGAAAACACTTTGTATTTATACCCTACCAACGAAACTGAAGTGGAACAGGCGATTATAGAGTTGAAACCAAAAAAATCCCCAGGTGATGACGACATTCGCGCTGAAACATTGAAACAGATAGTGAATGAAATAAAAACTCCATTAACATATTTATTAAACCGATGCATGGATACAGGGTGTTTTCCAAAAATTTTCAAAACAGGGCTCATCAAACCATTATATAAAAGCGGAGATAAAACAGAAATGATAAATTATAGACCACTTTCTCTGATTTCAAATGTTGCAAAAATAATAGAAAAGATACTGAAAAAAAGAATATTAAATTTTTTTAATAAATATGGGGTCATTTCGGAAAGGCAGTATGGTTTCAGGGGGGGTAAGTCGACGGAAGATGCAATACTTGCTCTAACTTCTTACATTTATGATGCACTCGATAAAAAAAATCCACTCTTTGTATATTCGTCGATTTATCCAAAGCCTTTGATACTGTCTGCCACCAGAAACTTCTTGAAAAAATGTCATCCTATGGACTGAGAGGGAAAGTATTTAATATACTGGAAAGTTATCTATCTGGAAGGGAACAACGAGTGAGTATTGATGGAATAGTAAGTGAGACTAGGACTGTTTCCTATGGAGTCCCACAGGGAACAGTGCTGGGACCACTATTATTTACAATATACATAAACGATTTACTCGAAATGAGAACTAAAGGGAACATATTAAGTTTCGCCGACGACACGGCTATTCTCTATGAATCCAATACATGGCAGGACTTGAAAACGCTGGTGGAGAATGATTTCCTGAAAATAGAATCATGGTTCAGATATAATAAGCTGACGTTAAATTTTAATAAAACAAAGTACTTACCTTTTTCCTCTTATACCAGCGGCTTACCGAATATGGGTCCGTTGAAAATAGGAGAGAGCTACGAAATACCAGAAGACACATCAGTAAAGTATCTTGGGATCATAATGGATCGCCATTTGAGGTGGGATCTGTAAATTAGGAATGTTGTAGGAAAAGTAAGAGGATTATTACATAAATTCAAATACCTGAGAGATTTTCTTGATATT
This sequence comes from Zygogramma bicolorata, assembly GCA_032362365.1. Taxonomy (NCBI): domain Eukaryota; kingdom Metazoa; phylum Arthropoda; class Insecta; order Coleoptera; family Chrysomelidae; genus Zygogramma; species Zygogramma bicolorata. Next base: position 665,417 of record JAVJAQ010005646.1, read on the forward strand.
GGGAATTTAAGAACATTATACCATGCACTAGTCGAGTCTCAGCTGCAATACGGAATAATTGGATGGGGAGGGGTGACTGATACTCATCTAGAAAATTTGAATATTATACAAAAATATATACTCAAAATAATGTATCGAAAAAAACCTACTTACCCTAGTGATGATTTATATAAAGAATCTGGTATACTTGACGTGAGACAACTGTATTGCTTGAATATTTTGAAAAATATTAAAAAAGGTTCCATCACTTTACAGTCCATCAACCATTGCCATGATACTAGAAACAAACAAAAAAGTGTATTCCATCCTCGATGCGGAAAATTTATAGGTCAACGTAACGCACATTATCTTGGACCTCGTCTTTATGACATTCTACCGATAAATATAAAGAATATTGGAAATAAAAATAGTTTCAAGAAAAAAGTGAAAGTATGGATATTGAATGAAAATAGATCTTTTTTTGGAGATTTCGTAAATCAGGCATGATTCTGATATTCATCAATGTTCACTTCAGAATTGAATCGAGTTGTTTTTATGAACCTTGAATACTATATAATGTCACCCCCAAGTTTTTCTAAACCTATGTTTTTGATCTGGTTTTAATGTGTTGTTTTATATGTTTGTGTTCAATTCATTCATTTTGTTAACAGTCAACCTCCAATATCTGTATATATTTACCACATGTGTACTAATGAGTGCGTTGTACGTTTTACTACATAATTTAGGTTTTTCACTATAAATTTAAGTTTTCTACCACCGATACCAACTATGTATATAGATAAATATTATTCATACTTATGCTTATTCAACGATAGCATGAGGAGTCACACACAAGTGGTATAACAACCTAGAGTTGTTATGCACACATCAGTGACCTATCCATGTTTATCCGCAATGATATTACTCTATGAAATTTTCATTTATGTATACAATTTGAAATTCGAATAAACATTATTATTATTATTATATATATATGTATTGTGACGCAACCTAGTTCGAATTCAGAGGCATTCAACATTGTTTTATATTCGAGGAACGAGTAGCCACCTTCCAACAAAATACAACTAGCCTTCTAGAGCTTTATTTCTATTATTAATTCAATAATTCCATGATAATACGCCTTCAGCTGATTTTTAATTCCCTATTTATCACCTCCCGAATTGTTTTCAAATTAAGCAGCTCTCATTCTGAATTGTCTTATACCCCCACAATGTTTGCAATCCTAAGGACGACTTATTCAACCGTTCATCTTCATTCCTAATGATACATTTAGCCTACTCCCTCACCTAGGGAATATTTTTTTCTTGGGGGTATCTTTGAGAGCTGGTATTCGAATCGAATTCTTCAGACCCCTTTTTTGGTGGTGTACCTAGTATATGTTGAGATTTCGTCATGTGGTTTCCAGAGGGTTTCAATGAAAGCCTACTAATAAACGATCGTTTACTGTGAAAGTCTATCAAAAAAAAAACATTGTCAGACAAATGGTATTATTTACGTGGAAGCACATAATTTCTCTAATGTCACTTGACTTTCAATTCAAACATATCAAGACAAGTCAGTGTCCAGTGGCCCAGTCCAAATCAATTTTCAGTCAGTATTTCATTCTGAGTGTGGAAGAGACTGTCATTTCCAAAATGAAGCATTCTTCCCACATAAAAAATTGATAGTTCTCAATCCACTGTAATGTGTGTTTACCCACAAATACAGGACAACATTCATTCCATCGGTGCATTGTTGGCGTCAGATCATATGAAGAGCACACGGAAAAAACGATGATTGTCCAAAAACCATAATATCTGACCCCTTCTCCCTCCCTCTCCCTTCGACCCTCTCTCCCCTCCCTTCTCATATACATTAACGTTATTCTGTTTGGCCGTGAAATTGTGGTCTTTTCAGTTAGTATTATAAAAGAGCAATGCCAATCGAAATAATTATCAGGACACACTGTGCGTGTACGGTGTTGACAATTCTAGTTTATATTACATTAGCGAGGGTCATTGTGATGAACTAACGATAGTCATTCAAATTAATGCCACCAAATCCACCAGCCTCATTTGTTGGAATAACAATTTTCCGTTGTCGATATTGAAATGGTGAAATTTATATCTAGCCGCCAACGAAATGATTCATCGAAAAACTAAAAATCGCTGGATCAATTCAGAACATACTACCGGTATGTTGATGATTTATACTCAATCAGAATACTAACAGAATCCACTCAATAACAGCATCAGCTCAAGTGCTTCTACTTTGAGATAATCCAGCTTGAAGCAATGTTGAACTTTATTGATTTATTATCGGAAATATACATTGCATATACTACCAAGTACCCAAATACCACTCTCAAAACAACGTGTTGACAATTCTTCACTGTTAATTGATATGTTGGATATCCCACCAGAACATTACCGGGCTTTCCTTTGGTGTGAATCTGTATATAAAAGAAGCTATCAATATGGGTTCACTTTTTTTATATCCTGCATAATCATCAGTGGAACAACTGGAAGATTTGATAAAATTGCAATATTCCTTTTTCCTGTGAGGTAGCACAGGATTAAACTGGAATTTATCGGAAATTTTGTTCTCTTTTTCAACGGTATTCACTTGAGACATCTGAGCTTGAACTTTCACACAAGATATCAGTTCACAGTATAACTTCTTTTCTTCGGGATTGGAGGCCGTCGTTCTTTGGAATTCCTTCCTAACGTTTCGCTAGCGCGAGTTGCCAGCTTCTCCAGAGGCTTACTCATTTCCGATGACTAAAGGTAAGCCTCTGAAGAAGCTGCGAAACGTTAGGAAGAAATTCCAAAGAATGACGGCCTTCAAGCCCGAAGAAAAGTAGTTATACGAACAACCTCGGCCGCGAAAGCCTTAACCATTTTATCAGTTCACAGTTTTTACGGTGGAATGTGGCCAAATACCACCAGTATCTCTTGCGTGATATATGGGAACTGACAATGCCTCACCGAGTTTACTTTGGTTCTCAATCGATGAATAGCGAAGGGCGAGATCCGTTGATATCCACCGAAATTTGTCCCTTGGTATGGAATGGAAGACTTGTTATAGAGATCAGTATTCCTGACAACAAACTGATATTACTTGGACTCACTCCACGTTCTGCTAACAAAGTGAACATTTTCAAAAGAAAAAAATTGATACATTCACTTTCGCACTGAATGTAGTTACCTTCTCAGCGAAACCCCCTTCGAGTGCAAATAGTATGGTTTAAAATATGGAATGAAAAAGTCCATTCAAGTTTATGCCATTCATCCATAAGGGCCATATTCTTATTGAGTGATCTTGACTGATTCATTTTAATTTTTTTTTCCTATGTAACATCTATCACTTCGCTGTTAATACTGACACTGAGGTAGTCAACCCAATACAACTATTAAAATATCAGCTGCTAGCAGAAGACTTGTAATAACTCTTTTCCAGAATCACCGTACCGGTCTACCGAGCTCAACTAGTTGATATCATTGTACTGCTTTCCTTGTTGCACAGCACGAGTCGACTCATAGAACAAAAGCTTACTGAATATGCAAACATTCCAACTCCCTGTGGCTAATACCACACCAATAGATGTTTCAAATTATATTGTATTCACCCACCAAGTATCCAATCATGTGAATCATCACACCATGCATCAAAAATGCATTTCATATTTCTATGCATTCACAAAACATGTTACGAAATCAAAAAACTCTTGTTACGATGATTATCCATGTGGTATTCGCTCTTTATCTTTCTAGTGATGAATAAAAACTTTTATGGAGGACTCATTCCGTTAATGGTCCATTATTGACTAGAATTACACTTGGCAAACGCATGACGAATGATATATCACCTCACTCAGTGCCAAATGATGGAATCGATTACATTGCCATGAAATTGCTCCTCCCAATAAAAATAGCCATCGATTTTACTTTCTGGCAGTATTTGTTCTGTTCACTCCACAGAAATAATGGAGATGGAATTGGATATTCCAGGACGTTAATATCGACCCATGTTTATATTCCTATTTCCCCAGATGAATATCTGCTATTCAATCACATCACAGGACATTACCCAGTTGGCTGAAATCGACTATCACTACTTCGATGTACGTGTTTCAAGAAAGAACTATACACATGTTTTTCTCCAAACTTTTCCACTTCAAAATTTCAGGTGATATGCTTGGAATCGTCATTTTTTCACACCTGTTAGTTCAGTCAAATTATTGAGCATGAAATGAATTCACAATATCATTTTTCTACTGCCACCCGTAATTATGCTCATTTCTTGATAGTTCAGTGAACGGATAAGTAGGCGATTCCAGTCAGCTGAATCGTTATGATTTCATGTCCGCACAAGGTAAGATATGAATTCCACCAATCACAAAGAACAAAATACTTGATTACAAGAGACAACCTTGTAAAAACGTCACAATTCTGATCTGTCTTCCTACAAACACGAAATCCGAGTTGTTTCATTTGAGCAAGAATAAATGTACTTTTATCTGAAATATTCTCTTGTTCATTGAGTCAAGTTGGAATTGTCACAATTGATGTTTTTTTGTGGAATTGAAGGACTTACAATATCTACAATTAAAAACAATAATTTACTAAAACTCCACAGTACAAATGGCCTCGTTCGTAATGGCGTACGCCCTTTAAAATGATCCACTTCATAGTTGGTTCGAGTCCCACCCATAACGATTTATTCTTAATTTTTTCAATTTGAAATTATTGGTTTCTTATTTTTATCGGTTCGTAACCGACAACAATCTGAAAAAATAATGATTAATATTGGAATCTATGAGTTCGCTTGATATGGATCGCGGAAAGCTGCCCCTCCTGAAAAAAAATATTTATGTCAGATTTGAAATATTTGACAAATGTCAATTACGAAGATTGCCAACAAGAGATATTTGCATTTGAACAGGAGTTTGAGTATAACTTTTGAGAACGGAAGCGAATTCAGTTTCCAAAACGTTTATGATAAGTATTTTTTATATATATATATATAAATATATACATATATATATATATATATATATATATATATATATATATATATATATATATATATATATATATATATATATATAAGTATTTTCATATATATATATATATATATATATATATATATGTTGTTGTTGAGTTCGGGTTGAACCGCGTCTGGAGTTTTGTTCTCGACGTTCTCGATATATATATATATATGTATATATATACAAAACTGTAGTTTTTTTGGGGTGAACAGCAGATACCATCTTCAGGGAAAAGTGTATTTGAGGTTAGTCGTATTGAAAACGTTGGTAAAGTGATATAACATGTCACTGACGAAAAATATGTTCACAGTCCAATATTAAAATTTTACACCAAGTAAATTGTTTAAAACGCCATTAAAATATTAACAGGATTGAAAAATTTAGTTAAATATTCAACAGGTGAATACACATAAAAGTCGAACTTTGAATACACTTTTCCCTGAAGATGGTAATAAACATTATCGAAATATTGGAAAAACTGGTGTTATAAGAGTACACTTCCGGTCTGCTGTTCACCCAAAAAAAAAACTACAGTTTTGTTCTTAACTGGTCAGCAAAGACTTCCCTTCTAATCGTTGATCCATTGCTCGCACAAGTTTCGACTTCTGAGGGTTGACGTTCGTCAGCTGGTTAACGAAAACGAACAATTTTAGAACAACAATATATATATATATTTATCAGTTCTTATTATTCTCTTGATTGGCAAAATTTGAGTTGCTGACTAATTGGACTCTACCTATCTATCTGGTTCTATCCAGAAAAAACTGCTTTTAGACGCACCAACTATTGGGGTAGATTGAAATCTGCCCTTATACACTTGTATAGATTCCAAAACTACGGAACAAATATTGATCCACCACAAAATGATGACGTTCGAATAGAATTTGATCAGTATCGTTCAATATTTAATTTAACGAAGAACGAAGAATATCGAAATAATACTCTATATCTAAAATTGATTTGATAAAGAGTTTTGAAAAATTCACCTGATCGAAGAAAAAGTTAACTGTATAACTCGAATAGATATTGGCTACATTGCCCTCGAAAGTTTGAGCACGATGAAGTCCTCGTGTGATATGGCCACCACAACCACTATTGTTGTACAAACTACTATTCTTGTAGAGTCCGAATGATAGTTATCGAAATCAGCTTCAGAGGAATACAGAGTGAAGATAATACGGTGATAAAAGCATGGTGAGCGAGGGATAGACCAGAAGACGATTGCAAATATCTATAATCGAAACGTCGTGGACAACCTCATCTTGAAACTTGGTTGTATTTTTTTATCTTAATTGTATCGAATTCAACATTTCTTTCTGTTCTTTAGTTTTCTGGGATTGAACCTACTACAATCTGAAAAAATAAGAATTAGTATTGAAATCTATACAAGTGTAGAAGGGCAGATTTTTAATGTCCTCAAAAGATTGCTGCGTCTATTGAAAGACAAGAACTAATATATATGAAAATACTTATCGTTAACGTTTCGGTAACTAAATCCGTTTTAGTTCTCAAAACTTATACTCAAATTTCTGTTCAAATGCACATATCTTTCGTTGGCAATCTTCGTCATTGACATTTGTCAAATATTTTAAACTGACTCAACATTTTGTCCTTCAGGAGGGACAGCCATCCGCGATCTATATCACGCGAATTAAAAGATATGCATTATTCACCAGACAGTATGATGGAAGCCGATTTCTTCAATTTTTGTTTTGGAGAAAACCACGGGACAAATATTGATCCACCCCAAAATAATGACGTTCAAACAGTATATTTGTTTCATATTTATCCTCGTTCAATTCCAGTTCATTCACATTTATTTTTCTACTGATTTCAACATTTCTTTCTCAGGGTATAGTCAATATTGTCTTTTAGATGTTAGTGCCACTTTATTTCAGTTGTCTGACTCAATAGGTATTTGTACAGGTTTCCATTATAACTATTGCTTCTCTTTCAACTTCTGCTCATTCGAATTATCTTCTGCAAGTTCATTATATCTATAAATTCATCACCTTCATATTCCTATCATCTTCAGTAGATTTCTCTGATTTAGCTAAGTTTTTTTATTTGTATCAATGAATTCATATCAACAATTAAAGATCGAACGATTGTTACTCAACAAGGAACATTGTGAACCACATTGAAAACGGAAAACACGTTTTCATCATCTTATTGAACGAAAGGGAATGTGGAATAACTACTATTCTTGAAAAACCTTTTTTTTTCGAGTGGTACTTTTTTCGGATTTCCAGGCGTTAGCGAAAGTCTACTGCTGTATTTGATTTGCGTGAAAATGAGCATCTGTTATATTTTCGTTGGAAAACTGACTATGCTTGGCTTGAGCAATAATCGACTAAAGTTTGCAGAATTAGAGTACCGAGCGATCTCGTCCAAACATTATCAAATCAGTCAAAGCACAGGTTTTTTATACATCTTGCCGGTAAAAGATGAGATGCATTCCGAATAGCTTCAGCATAGAACACAAATCTTCAATTCACGTTGAGATATACATACAATTTCGACTGAGTTACCGATTTGAGAAGAGCCGCTACATCTTGAAGTAGATCCATTCACACCCTGTCGGAAAGATACTTACCATAGAACCGTCACTTTCGCCCGTTGATGAATTGTGTGCGATAGTATACAACGCAAGATACATTCATAGAACGATTCCATTGTGAATCTTGAAATGCATTGGAGTTGTGCACATCCTCTAAAGTGCTCGAGAGCTCTTGCGATGAAACAGTTCTAACTGAAACCGTGCAAATGGTGTACGATCGAGTTTTCGAATAATGTTGTTTTGTCATTTATTCTATTCTATTCCGAACAAAAATGTTTCCTCGGTAGATCTGAGTATTGTTTGTGATGGAAAGTAGACTTCTTATAAAAATGCTATTCTTTGACGTATACGATGAGTAGACACTAAAGTTTCAGTATTGAATTCCGAATTGAACACTATTCACAGTGAGTGGTGTGTTTCTGTGAATCTTGCCATCCAATAACGGATACAAGTGGTTTGGAATCCACTCCATGAACCGTAGGTGTCGAGAATCTTACAGACGCACAAGCTCTTAGCTTTATAAAGCATTTTCTGGATAGTGATCGAGATACTCTCATTTCAGTAATATTAATATTCCCCTTTAATATTGAAGTGTTGCCAGCACCAAAAATTGATAAATTCCGATGGTATTTCACGCTCGTCTTGAATCATAATACACTAATTTCAACTTCATTCACATTAGATAGATACATATAGAGATAAAGTGAGTTACAAAACGGAGTGAATGAATAAAGCGAGTTTGGGATGAGTGCAAAGCACTTGTTTCCCAGAAAAATTGACATATATATATATATATATATATATATATATATATATACGAATGAGATGTTTTGAAAAAATGTAATATAAAACACAAAATAAAATTAAAATGTTATTAAAATTATAAATTGTGGAAATTATAACGAATTCAGAACACGTGAGTATATAAATGAAATCAGTCAAATATCATAAAGAATGCACAATTATGAATACAGGCATGATGATAATAATAATGTTCGTTGATATATCACAGCCCTGGAGGTAATAAAAAGAGACACAACACAGGATAGTTAGAAACAGAGTTAGGAGGGTATGATGTATGATACTCAATGATATTGAGTACATAGAAAATAAATGAGTATTCACCCACATTTATGTATATGTGGAGCACAGTTCGGTATGATGCAGAACGGGGTATGTTTATTATTTGGTAGGTAGTAGTTATTCCATCAGATTTCTCACAAATTGTCTATCTGTCTGAAAAACGAACGACTTTAGTTTTTTTTTCGAACAGAGGTTTTAATATTATATTTTATAAATTCTCCGGTATTCTGTTGTGAAATTGTTTTTTTACGATAGTGGGGTAAGCAAGTTGTGCGCGATGTCGGGTGTTATGTTGGTGGATTCTACAGCTTGCTTTGTTACCGCAGAATTGGTACTTTACTTTGGTACAGCAGAAGTATAATTGTCTAATATCCATTATTTGCCATTCTGTGTATAAAAGATCTGACGGATACCTCGAGTTTTTTGACATTATTAGTTGTAGGAACCTTCTTTGTAGTATTTCTAAAGGAGTAAAATGTACTCGTGCGGCTGACTATTCGGGATTATTCATTTCTTTTTTACCAAATAGTCAAGTTGGAAATTTTACTCATTCACGTATACTAACCATCTAACCGAATACTTACCTGGAAAAAGACCTGGCTGCTGCGGGGCTTGAACTCTCGACCTTTCCTATGGAGATATTATTGTCGACCACTGTTACGCTCTACGGCACGGAGACACTTGTTTTTAAGGAGTTTGGTGCTATAGATGTGATGACTTCAAGTTAGTTTTGTTGGAGATAATATTAAAATTTTGGAAAGTTCAGTAACAATGGAAATATATTCGAAAAAACACTAAAGGATCACTGTCTCATGTGATGGCGGTTTTGGAGTATCAAACTTGCTGTGCAAAAAATTCTGTATGTAATTTTCTGGTATTTAAATTCACCACATGTCGATGTTTCAATTTTTCCAATTTTTAGGAATAATTCATTATGAATATTGCATTACAAATATTGATATATGTTTGAATACACTAAGTGATCACTCTCAAAATCCCGATACCCCTTGAACCGAAAGGAACCCAATATGTACGTACTTGGGAGGTCCAAACAGTATGTACATACTAACAGAAATGTAGAAAATGAAAGGAACCCAATCCGTACGTACTTGGGAGGTCCAAACAGTATGTACAAAAAAGTACGTCAACGAGACGTCCAGATAGTATGTACATACGATTTCCAAAAATGTACGTCATTACTATTATGTCCCGCAAACGTTTCGAAATATACGTATCTGAAAGGGACTCAATATGTACGCACCTGGAAGGTCCAAATAGTACGAACATAGTTCTTCCAAACATGTACGTAAATGATAAGTCTGAGCAGTACGTACATGGGATTCACAAAAAAACACGTCATTGGTATGTCCCTAATTCATTCCGAAAAGTACGTACCTGAAGAGGAGTTAATGTAAACGTATCAGGGACACTTAATAAAGTACGTACATAGTACTTCCAAGCATGTACGTTTTTATTACATTCCGATTGGAACGGGACCAAGTATGTACCTACATGGGACGTCTAACCAGTACATACATGGTACATCCGGTAATGTACGTTCTTCGAATGTCTCCTATCCGTCCCGGGATGTATCGACGTAACTGGGACATAAATGGTTCGTCTTCAGGACGTCGTGTGCTATTTGGGCATGAGTCTGTGTCACACTGCATATATATATATATATATATATATATATATATATATATATATATATATATATATATATATATATATATATATATATATATATATATATATATATATATATAGGAGATGGGTAGTCTTTGCTGACTAGTTAAGAACAAAACTAGGAAAAATAGTTGGGTAAGCAGCATGCAGGAAGTATACTCTTATAACACGAATTCCAATATTTCGACAATGTTTATTGTCATCTTCAGGGAAAGCTACAATATTATATAATTCGTCAAATTCAAAATGTAAAAGTGTGAAAAAAACTACTTACAGTGTCCATGAGATTGAGTGCAAAAAGGGTTGTTAACAATTTAAAACATGTATGAAACATATGTTACAGATTAAAATTATTCAACTATGGTCAACATTACACAATTTAAAAAATTTTTTATCAATATTTACTGGACGTCCATTTGCAAGTCGAACGCCGGCATGGAATGATAGAAAATGTTAGGTTAAAAGTTCCATCCTGCATGGATGTCCGGAACTACGTAATATATGCGGAAATATCGGTAGGTCGACGCATCCTCAGAGGGAGCCCGCGTCTTTTTGAATTCCATAGATGGGTAAAGAATAGACAGCTGAAGGCCTCATTGAACAATTTCAGTGTAGTATGTGAAAAATTCATAAATTTTGAAAGAAAAAAATTTTTTTGTTTTATTATATAGAAGTGGAATTAATGTAACAATAAATTAATTAGAAAATTGGGAGCTTTGGTCCCTGAATTTTGGATTCCCTTGATCCCTTGATGATTCCCTTGATGATTTCAATAATGATTATTATATTAAAGATTCGTTTGATGTCTCCACAATGTTCAACAGGATGAAGCTCCCCGATAATTATGTGGTAGCAAGTTTAGACGTTGTCTCCTTATTCAGTAATGTTTATTTAGATGCTTGTATTAGAGCAATTGATAAAAAATGGCACTGTATCGGCTCCATTTGTAACATAAAAAAACAAACCTTTTTTGAATTAATCACATTTCTCTTCAATAACACAGTTTTCTCTTTTGACAATAAAGTATATAAACAAACGTTTGGTACCCCAATGGGGGCAAAAATAAGTCCCATTTTGGCGTGTTATGTAATGGATGACTTGTTAGATGTAGTCATTAATGTTCTCCCTTTTCAGTTACATTTTATTAAGAAATATGTCGATGATATTATTCTCGCTTTACCTGCTGGTTGCACTGATGAGATTGTGGATATATTCAACAGTTACGACCCGTACATCCAATTTACGATTGAGTGTGAAGACGATGAACGTAGTGTGCCATTTTTAGACACGAAATTCATTCGTACACTTGATAATATCATCATCATCGATTGGTACAGAAAACCCATGAGTTCGGGTAGATACATGAATTACTTGTCGTACCACAAGGAATCCATCAAGGTCAACTTAGTTAAGCAGATGAAACATCGAATACTCAGCATCTCGGATAGTGCCTACCATGCTAGGAATTTGAGAGTACTATACGACTTATTCAGAAATAATTCATATCCACATACTCTTCTCAAACAAATCCTTTACAGCACCACCACAATGGAACAGTCACAATTAAGTATAAATGATAATGTTTTGGTTGCTACAAGTGTAGTTGATCCAGTCCAGGTTACAAACACTTTTTTCACATCTTTACCATATATTAATGATATTACATATAAAATCTCGAGAATTTTCAAACCATTTGATAATATAAAAATTGCAAATAAAACCATTTTAAAAATAAATTCACTTTTTACGAAAGTCAAAGACAAAATTCCTTTGACATTTACCTCAGATGTAGTTTACTGTATTCCATGTTCTGGCTGTAATAGTGAGTATATTGGTCAAACAAACAGACTACTCAAGGACAGAATTTGTTCACATAAGAGTGACTGCAGGTTGCACCCAGAAAGATGTGCACTTAGTGAACATGTGCAAAAAGAGGGTCACAATATAGATTTTGGCTCTACTAAAATCCTCACTAAAGAACCTAACAAACACAAAAGACTCTTTCTGGAAATGGCCTTCATCTCGCAGTCGGTCTCATGTTTGAACAAAAGATCTGACATCAATCATCTCAGTGAGATATATTCATATTTGTTACAGTTGGATCAAGGGAATCCAAAATTCAGGGACCAAAGCTCCCAATTTTCTAATTAATTTATTGTTACATTAATTCCACTTCTATATAATAAAACAAAAAAATTTTTTTCTTTCAAAATTTATGAATTTTTCACATATTACACTGAAATTGTTCAATAAGGCCTTCAGCTGTCTATTCTTTACCCATCTATGGAATTCAATAAGACGCGGGCTCCCTCTGAGGATGCGTCGACCTACCGATATTTCCGCATATATTACGTAGTTCCGGACATCCATGCAGGATGGAACTTTTAACCTAACATTTTCTATCATTCCATGCCGGCGTTCGACTTGCAAATGGACGTCCAGTAAATATTGATAAAAAAAATTTTAAATTGTGTAATGTTGACCATAGTTGAATAATTTTAATCTGTAACATATGTTTCATACATGTTTTAAATTGTTAACAACCCTTTTTGCACTCAATCTCATGGACACTGTAAGTAGTTTTTTTCACACTTTTACATTTTGAATTTGACGAATTATATAATATTGTAGCTTTCCCTGAAGATGACAATAAACATTGTCGAAATATTGGAATTCGTGTTATAAGAGTATACTTCCTGCATGCTGCTTACCCAACTATTTTTCCTAGTTTTGTTATATATATATATATATATATATATATATATATATATATATATATATATATATATATATATATATATATATATATATATATATGGGGAATCGATATTTTTTTGTAGTACATCATGATCGTTTTTGGTAGTGTAATTTATCTTTGGGAGAAAAATTCACTTTCGCACCAAAGACTTACCACTTGATATAAACATTCATGAACTATTTCCTCAATCCGAATATTGAAATTTCAACCTTAGAATAGTATATTATGCAACGATCGTGTAATGATGGTTATTAATATATGAGCATAAACCGGGATACGAAACGAGCCGAAGGTGAGTTTCGTATGGTTTATGCGAGTGTATTAATAACCATTACATGAGAGTTGCATACGCTATTTTATCTACACCCATAAATAATGAAGAACTAAAAATATTATATTATTAGGTATTTATATTGAACACAATAATAGTAGGTAATCAATCGTATTTCTTCGAAAAATTCTACAGAATTATAATTAATGGTATAACCACGGAAAATACAACAATGAGAAGAAAAAAAATGAAAAAAAGTCTTTATACCGAGGTCTGGAATTGAACCCGGGACGTTTGTGATCACTGCCCGCGCCGCTGACCACTCGGCCATGAAAGCGCATTCGACTTGAACGAAAATAACAACATATGTGTTGCATTTGTCAAATGAAAAATATAATCCTTTTGATTGTATTTTTTTCTTGTCTAAGACATCTGTGGAGGAGTCGCTGGTAATTCTTCTATATCACTGCTATAAGACATTTTCATTCGATTATCGAAAATTGACTGAATTCTTCAAAAATTCAATACCTACTGATTTTGACTTAACAAACGTCAAAATGCAAAGCTTGCACATCATGCTTGATTGAAAAATAATGGGTTTCTATTGGTTGAAAATCTGTATCGTAATGAAAATCTGTATCGTAATGGATTTCATTATAAAACGGGTGGTGGGCATATAAGTGTATTATTAGAGTACGGGTGTAGATAAATGAATGAACGTTGTCACCCTACATATCAGTTTTCAGCAATCAAAGGGTTATACGTTCACTCATGTCTGCTCAATAAATGAAATGAAATATCTACATCTTCCCGAATCTGTTAATAAAAACCCGCGATACCACAAAACCCCGCAGATGTTTCAGACTCGAAACGCTTCGTTTTTATCGTTTTCTCGCTGGCGAAATAGAACACGAGAAAGCAATATATTGAAAACTTCATAAGTTAGTCAGCCATACTCCTGAAAAGTTTCTGCTTTCGGCATACTTCTCGGCTACAGGAGTCAAACAATAAACCTTTGTTTACCCCAAAAATTGAATTTCCTGCGCTGGGTGAGCTTCTACTCCGTCTCCCGCTGAATATGGATTTTCTCTGCTTCATCCTCGTTCTTGCGATAATGGGAAGGTGTATTGTTAGCTTGAAATTATCCTAATGGCGATACTTTTGTGAAGAACAGGAATGTTCCGTTAGACGTTAATCTTCCTTGCAAAGTCGTGAAAACATCGAGGGAATATGGTATAAAGAACGGCATTCACGCAGAACTTTTTTTCATAGTAATTTCTTGCGAAAGATTTCTCTCGTTGAAAGAGGTGATTTAAAATCATTGAGAGAAGATGGAATAACTTGCCATATGTGGAATCGACTACCTCAATCGCTTTTTTGCTGTTAACATTTCGTTTTCAGAAGAAGCCATTGGCCATTGTTGCTACGGGACATAATGTTGAATATGGTGTTGAAGAAATAAACTCATTGAAAGGACCATGCACGTTTGTCCAAATTTTTGGTATGATATACTGTCCATGGCCATCAATTTTCTGCACTTTTTTGGTTTTGGCTCATGATCAGTTTCCTCTCGTACTTAGAAGAAACGGAATTTCATTGATTTCAGTGCAGGAATCGATTGAAATTTTTTTTCCGTTTCATATACATCCATTTGAAGAAATAATCATACACCCCTCGTCACTGACCGTCACTGACGATGTAACTGGACTATTCCGTAGAAACAAAGAACTCTCTCTCACTTAATTACGTGTATTCAACATCTAACGATTAGAGCACTACAAAAATAACTATATGAACTGATTGTGATATATTTTTCATTAGAATTTTTTTCTGGTAGTTGAAGAAATTGTAAGGAATGTAAGATGATCATATAGAAAATCCACCTGTGGTAGAAGTCCATTACGTCTCGAAGTGGAGAGTGGTAGATTTACTATGCAGAAAAACTCAAAGTCGTCTCCACAATTTAATTTCACCCTCAGATGTAAGAACGGTAAAACCATCAATCAGTACATGTTTCGAACCTATATAGGTTCAGCATCAGGTGATTTTCATCAATCATGGTCGAAATGACATATTGTCAATTGTAATGGAAAAATTTTGAAGTTTACAACATCATTGCTATAAATCATGAAGTATGGAAGGCTTGAAGCCTCTATACCTACTATTCAACATCCAATTCGAAAATCTCCACATGGAAATGAAATTTAGAGAAAGAGAACCATTTTTAGTTCGTACCTCAACAATTCCTTGCGAGTTTATCCAAAAACTCACTTACTTCAGGAAATGAAGCTTAAAAAAAATGGTAAAACCTCGCAATTTTTTCGTCCAGCACCGTCCAGCAAAAATTTGGGATTAGGCTTATCACACCCTCTAATTCATTTTCTATATTGTGCCGTTGTACGCTTTTTGTTTTTCAGGGGTGAAAACTACCCCTTATTGTCGAAAATTATAAAATAACATTAAAACTTAAATATGGGTGAAAATTGTTGAATAATGATTGTTCCATGCATCAGGATACAATTTCATAATCTTTCAACCTACCCTTGTTATAAACTACCCTCGAAAACATTGAAATTTTTATATGTCTTCGAACTTTAGAATACACTGGTATAACATTTGATTTTGTTGTGGGAGGATTTTAAAAGAGAAGATGGATTAAAATGAATGCTGAAATATTTATTGTGTGGTGTAGAGCAATTTTACATGTGAAAAACTATGTTTCTTTTGCGATCGATAGCAATGCACTGGCGATCCCTCCGATATCGACCAAAGGGTCGCAGGTAGTCGGGGCAGGGTCGGCTCGACGGCGGTCAAGATAAAGTTGGGTCGTTACAGTCCCCCCCTCGTGTTCTACTCTCGACCCGAGGATGAACACGGGAAATAGAGGTTTACTTCTTCCGGGGCCTGCCTCGCTTCCGTAGTCCAACAACGGGCTCTTGGTCGTCTCGTCCGTGATATGGTGACAGGGCGCTGAGATGGTAGTTCCCTAGAGGCCTATCCAAGGAATCCGGGGCTGCAACTTGGTAACTTACAGGAGATATAACTCGCGTGATGACATAAGGCCCGTCTCGACGAGGGTTGAACTTCTTGGTGGTTCCTCTTGCTTTGGAACTCTGAGTGTGGAGTTCCACCCATACCTGATCTCCTTCATTGTATCCTGCAACCGGTATTCGCTTAGCGTCGGAATACTTCTTTTGACGATCTTGTTGTACGTCATGATTACTCCTGGCATCTTGCCAAGTAATGGCCATACGTCGCAGGTAGGGTGCAATCTGGGTAACGAAGTTTTCGGACTTGGCGATCATTCGTAGGTCATTTTGGATTTCGTCGAGAGTCCTCAATTCTCTTCCAAAAGTGAGATAAGCTGCACTATAGCCCAAACTTTCGCATTTGGCAGTATTCATTGCGAACCGTATAGTTGGTAGCAATTGAGGCCATGTGCTATGCTCATTTTTGACTAATATCGCAAGCCTGGGTTTCAAGTCTCTGTTTTTACGTTCCACCATATTGGCTTCAGGGTGGTACACTGGGATCAGGGATTGGGTCACGTTCAATAGGTGACAAACTTGCTGCATCACCTCAGAGATAAACTGCACTCCATTGTCTGAGATGAGCTTACGAGGGAGACCAAATCTCATAAATACTTCTTCCAACAGGATTTTTGCGCAACTCTCCCCAGTTGCTGTTTCGAGCGCGAATAATTCCACCCACTTGGTTGAAGTGTCCTCGACTATGAAAATCCATTTTTTGCCATCTTCGGATTCTGGCAAAGGTCCGAAAAGATCTATGGCTATAGTTTCGAACCTCTGAGCGTAGACGGGTGTTGACAGCAAACCTGCAGGTTTCTGATTACTTGCTTTATACCTTTGGCAGTCAGCACAGTTATTGATATTAATCTGCGATGAACCTCTTCATACCGGTAAAATAATATTTTTTTGCCACTCTGGCGTAGGTCCTTTCGACACCGTAGTGGGCAGCCGTGGGATTGTCGTGATACTCCTGCAGTATTCTCAATCGTTCTTGGGCAGGTACCACCAGCTGTGCTTCTTCATTATCTTCGTCATCCCAGGAGTATCTATACAGCACACCGTTGGTCATTAGGTAACCTCGATTGGTCCACTGGGTGATAGCACTATCGTTGGGGTCCTCGAAACTCCGAATTATTTTTGCGACTTCTGGGTCCTTGAGTTGCTCTTCTCGAAGGTCAGTGGCGGTTCGTCTTGGCATTTCGATGGCAACCATGCACGCATCACAGTTGGGGACATCTTCGTGGGAACATGGAGGTCTTGAGAGAAAATCAGCGAGAACATTGCGCTTTCCACAGAGGTATTCAATTTTCAGATTGTGACCTTGTATTTGTAGGGCCCACCTGGCCAAGCGTCCCGTAGGGGATTTGAGATTCAATAGCCATCGTAACGGTTGATGGTCCGTGGCCAGAGTTACCTGTGATCCCTCGATATAACCTCTAAATTTATTCAGTGCCCATACCACAGCAAGATATTCACGCTCTGTCGTGGAATAATTCTGCTCTGCCTTTGTCAGAAGCCGACTGGCATACTCAACCGGATGTTCCTCGGCTCCCTCTCCTTGCACCAATATCGCACCTATGGCGTATGAACTAGCATCGGTTCTGATACAGAAAGGTTTCGTATCGTCTGCCTGTTGCAATACAGGAGTAGTAGTTAACATTCTTTTCAGAGTCTCGAATGATTGTTGCTGCCTGTCAGTCCAACTCCAAGCAATATTTTTCCTTGTAAGTTCACTCAACGGACGTGAAATCTCAGCAAAATTTTCTATAAACCTGCGATACCAGGAGCAGGCTTGCAGGAAAGACTGTACACCTTTCACATTACGTGGAGGCGGTAGATTCGCAATTGCTGCTGTTTTTTCAGGATCGACAGCTATGCCAGTGGGTGTGAGTAGATGGCCTAAGTATCTTACTCTTACACAGATGAAAACACATTTTTCTCTATTTGCTCTTAGTCGAAATTGTCTAAGTCGAGCAAATACTGAAGTCAGGTCTTCGAGGTGCTGGTCAAAAGTAGGGGAGAGAATTATAATATCATCAAGGTAGGCTAGAATGAGTACGCCACTGAATCCTCTCCGGAATTGATCTATTAAACGCTGGAGCGTTTCGTAAGCCGAAAGCCATCCTCAGGTAGCGGAACGTTCCAAATGGTGTGGTAAAAGCTGTTTTGTCTTGATCAGATTCTTTCACCTTAATCTGATGATATCCCGAACGCAAGTCTATAGTAGACATGAAGGGGGTATGCTTCGCTGCATGCAACAGGTCATCCATCCGGGGGAGGGGGTAGGAATCGGGTACAGTGACAGCATTCAACCTCTGGTAGTCGATGCAAAGTCGTAATCCTCCCCCCTTTTTGGGTACGAGCACCACTGGTGCTGCCCAAGCACTCTCGGTTTCTTCAATAATTTTCTCTTCAAGCAATTTGTCGAGTTCAGCCTTTATTTGTTCCTCTCGGGCCGGTGACATTCGATACGGTGGCAGCGAAATAGGCGCATGATCTCCCGTATTTATAGCGTGTTCCGCATATGGAGTGGGATCGCCGGTTTTAGCAAACACATCACTGTTTTTGTTTAGACAGTTCAACAAATGCAATCTCTGTTCCTCGTTGAGCATCTGGCCTTCTTCAGGTCTAAGAGTCTCAAAACTAGTTATCTGCAACTCTCTTGTGGTTACAACCGGTTCAAAATTCAAAGGATGGTACAAATCCTCATGAGCAAAAGTCCAAGTTCGATCTGCTATATTCAACTGTATCTTAGAATCTATTATAAAATCGATGCCAAGTAGCGTACTATTTTACCCCCGTAAAGCTAGCAGAACCATTTTGGAATTTTAGAAATTTTTTCAGGCCATAATTTTAGGCCAATTTTAGGCTAATTTATTACCCCATTCCCGAATTTTTTGCTCTTCAATTGTGGGAGATATCGCGGGTTCTGCTAGCTTAACGTTAAGCTGGCAGAACCAAACCGCTAAACGAATGTTTATGAAAAGTTTGATCACACCATAATTTTAAGCTCATTTTAGGCTCACGTTTGCACCCATTGCAGATTTTTTTGGATTGCAGTTTTTTAAAAAAATCCTGGGTTCTGCTAGCTTTACCGTTAAGCTAGCAGAACCCAACCAACCATTTTGAAGTTTTGAAAGTTTTTTTTTTAAAATAATTCTAGGCCAATTTTAGGCTAATTTATCACCCTATTCCCAAATTTTTTGCCCTTCAATTGTGGGAGATATCGCGGGTTTTGCCAGCTTCTCGTTAGGCTGGCAGAAACAATCCGCTAAACGAACAATTATGAAAAGTTTGATCACACCATAATTTTAGGCTCATTTCAGGCTACGTTTGCAACCATTGCAGATTTTTTTGGATTGCAGTTTTAATAAAAAATCCAGGGTTCTGCTAGCTTTACCGTTAAGCTAGCAGAACCCAACCAACCACTTTGAAGTTTTGAAAGTTTTTTTTAAAACATAATTCTAGGCCAATTATAGGCTAATTTATTACCCTATTCCCAAATTTTTTGCCCTTCAATTGTGGGAGATATCACGGGTTTTGCTAGCTTCATGTTAGGCTAACAGAACCAAACCGATAAACGAATGTTTATGAAAAGTTTGATCACACCATAATTTTAGGCTCATTTTAGGCTCACGCGAGGGCTCACGTTTGTATCCATTGCAGATTTTTTGAATTGAATTTAAAAAAGAATCCTGGGTTCCGCTAGCTTTACCGTTAAGCTAACGGAATCCAACCAACCACTTTGGAACATTGAAAGTTTTTCAAGGGCATAATTTTAGTCTAATTGATTACCCTATCCCCAAATTTTTTGTTCTTCAATTGTGGGAGATATCGCGGGTTTTGCCAGCTTCTCGTTAGGCTGGCAGAAACAATCCGCTAAACGAATGTTTATGAAAAGTTTGATCACACCGTAATTTTAGGCTCATTTTAGGCTCACGTTTGCACCCATTGCAAATTTTTTTGGATTGCAGTTTCAAAAAAAATATCCTTAGTTCTGCTAGCTTTACCGTTAAGCTAGCAGAACCCAACCAACCACTTTGGAAATTTGAAAGTTTTTTTAGGACATGATTCGAGGCTTATTTTAGGCTAATTTATTTCCATATTCCCAAATTTTTTGCTCTTCAAATGTGGGAGATATCGCAGATCGCAGGTTTTGCTAGCTTCACGTTAGGCTGACAGAACCAAACCGCTATATGAATGTTTATGAAAAGTTTGATCACACCGTAATTTTAGGTTCATTTTAGGCTCACGTTTGCACCTATTGCAGATTTTTTTGGATTGAATTTAAAAAAGAATCCTGGGTTCTGCTAGCTTTACCGTTAAGCTAGCAGAACTTAACCAACCACTTTGGATCTTTGAAAGTTTTTTTAGGAAATGATTTGAGGCTTATTTTGAGGTAATTTATTACCATATTCCCAAAATTTTTGCCCTTCTATTGTGGGAGATATCACGGGTCTTGCTAGCTTCACGTTAGGCTGACAGAACCAAACAGCAAAACGAATGTTTATGAAAAGTTTGATCAGACCATAATTTTAGGTTCATTTTAGGCTGACGTTTGCACCCATTGCAGGTTTTTTTGGATTGCAGTTTTAAAAAAAAATCCGGGAGTCTGCTAGCTTTACCGTTGAGCTAGCAGAACCCATCCATAAAAAACGATTCAGAACAAATTCAGTTAGAAAATAATTTTAGGCTCCATTCAAGCTAATTTATTACTGTTATACATTTTTTTGCTTCTCAGTTGGGGGAGAAATCGTAGGTTCTGTTTGCTCAACACTGAGTTGGCTGTACCAAAAGGCTAGACGAATCCTTGGAAAAAATCTGATCACACAATCATTTTAGGCTCATCATAGGCTCACGTTTGAACCCATCACAGATTAATTTGGATTGCGTTTTATGAAAAAAATCCTGGGTTGAAATCAAAATGTTGAGCGATAAATAAAAAAGCAACAACAAAACCTACGTTAATATATTCTAATAGAGAATAAGTACATCTATTGTTAAAAAAAATGTATCGCATAATCAGTTACGCATGCCATTCAATTCACCATACGATAGCAAAACTCGCGATCTGCGATACCTCCCACATTTGAAGAGCAATAAATTTGGGAATAGGGTAATGAATTAGCCCAAAATAGGCCTAAAATTATGTTCAAAAAAAAACCTTTAAAAATTCCAAAGTGGTTGGTTGGGTTTTGCTAGCTTAACGGTAAAGCTAGCAGAACCCAGGATTTTTTTTAAAACTGCAATCCAAAAAAATCTGCAATGATTGAAAACGTCAGCCTAAAATGAGCCTAAAATTATGGTGTGATCAAACTTTTCATAAACATTCGTTTAGCGGATTGTTTCTGCCAGCCTAACGAGAAGCTGGCAAAACCCGCGATATCTCCCACAATTGAAGAGCAAAAAATTTGGGAATAGGGTAATAAATTAGCCTAAAATTGGCCTATAATCATGTTCAAAAAAAAACTTTCAAAACTTCAAAGTGGTTGGTTGGGTTCTGCTAGGTTAACGGTAAAGCTAGCAGAACCCAGGATTTTTTTTAAAAACTGCAATCCAAAAAAATCTGCAATGGGTGCAAACGTGAGCCTAAAATGAGCCTAAAATTATGGTGTGATCAAACTTTTCATAAACATTCGTTTAGCGATTTGGTTCTGCCAGCTTAACGTTAAGCTAGCAGAACCCGCGATATCTCCCACAATTGAAGAGCAAAAAATTCGGGAATGGGGTAATAAATTAGCCTAAAATTGGCCCAAAATTATGGCCTGAAAAAATTTCTAAAATTCCAAAGTGGTTCTGCTAGCTTTACGGGGGTTACTATTTTTGGCATCAGGGATAATAACAAAAGTCGTGGGGATGCTACGCCCCTGGAGAAACACATTCACTCTAGACAGCAGAATTTTCTCGGTTTTGGTGCTACCATCCGCTAATTTCATTATGACAGTTCTGTCGGAAAATGTCTGATTTGTTTCTTTGAGTATTTTATAAAGCAAAGGTCCGGCAATGCTCTGCTTCGCAGCTGTGTCAATTATGGCTACCCCATTGAAGCCTAAAATATTAATATTGAGTAGTGGCCTCGATCTTGGTGCCAGTTCAGCAGTACCTCTTTGATTTCCACAAGAAATTTCAGCACTCGAAAACTCAACCGAGGACGAAGAAGGGTTTTGACAAGTGGGACAGTTAGAGCGAATGTAACCTGGTCGCTTACAACCATAGCACACCAATCCCGAAGTTGCTGTCGCGAAATTACTTCCCGCGGCAGTAGGTACACTCTCCGTCGCTGGTTTATTTTGTTTACTAGTCAACTTTCTACATTCGTCTTTCGTATGGCCAATATTTTTACAGAACGCACATCGCGGTCTAAGTTTACGTTTTATATCACTGTGTTCATTAATTTTCATATTTACGCCATTCGAACTCGCGGAAAGATTGTCCACGTCGAAAGTTTCTTCAGCTAGGCGAGCTTTAGAAAGAAGATCACTGAAAGATGTTACTAAGTCTCTAGGCACCTTTTCGCGGATTTTCCCATGCAATAAACCGTACACCATATCTAACTGAGTCTTTTCGTTAAGTGTTCCTGTTGGTAGTTGCGCTAATATCGAACGGCACTTACAAATAAAAATATCAGTCTTCACGTCTGTGCTTTGCTCGTTACTGAAAAGTTCGCGGTACACTTTGTATTCCGGTTTTTTCGGGCCAAACGTTGTTCTAAGCAGATCCAAAGCATCTTTCCACGTCGACACCGTCGATTTTACCCCGTCAAACCACGTCGCGGCGAAACCATCTAAGAGCATCGGTAGTCCCTTTAAGGCATTATCATCCGAAACACTCGAACAGTCTTTAAAAATTTCAATCGCGTCCAGGAAGGCATTTACATCACTGTCTTTAGACCCGTCAAATCGAGATGAACATTTGGAGAAGTTCCCAGTCGACACCGATGTCTGGGTGCCTGCTATTGATAATTTATTCAATAACAGTTGAAACTGTTCGTCGCTAAGAGTTACTGACATGTTGCTAGAGTTCGTATTTTTCACTTGACAAGATCGCGAATCCGGCAAGGCAGGCAATGTCAACTCAAAATCACGCGAACGCAGCGATCGAATTGTCTTTAGGTTATCCACGATTGCAGGTGTATAATTGAAAATGTACTTACAGTTCCTCAGCTTAATCTAATTGAGCTTTGTTCTTTGTTACCATTCGAAGAAATCGGAGTGATGATTGAAACGATGCACCAAGAAAACGTGTCCTTATCATTCTTAGCAGCTAGCACACGAAAAACGTCTTTAATGTCCAGCACTTAAGGTCCACAATAGCTTGCAAGTGTCCTATACCCTATACCAGAAGCACTCGAGAAATGAACCACTGTTTCCCGGAAATATTCCGACTAAAAACACTCAAATCACACTTATACTTTCAAAAGGCCACTAGTTGAGCGCCAATATAACATTTGATTTTGTTGTGGGAGGATTTTAAAAGAGAAGATGGATTAAAATGAATGCCGAAATATTTATTGTGTGGTGTAGAGCAATTTTACATGTGAAAAACTATGTTTCTTTTGCGATCGATAGCAATGCACTGGCGATCCCTCCGATCTCCGATATCGACCAAAGCCAAAGCACAGTAAAGGATAACCAGTAGTTTCAGTTTCGGTCGGTCCCTTTGATGTTCGTGTCCCACAGTTTCGTTTTTTTTAGACGAGTGCGCATCCTGCAGTTTCACGCCCGGAGTGGATAAGCCACGCCCCCCAACGTTTTCATGAGAAATACACTGCACGCCGCTTGCAAACTTGATATAAACTGCTCTGCAAAACTGCGAAAATTTGAGGAATCCAGCTCGTGATTTCAATTCCTGATAATAATAATGTGCGCTATTAATTTCGGTTCACTGTTCGCAAATCTGAAGTTGAAACACAGCGTACTCAACTTTTTTCGGAAATTACCATTCGAATATCCAATATCATTTTACAATTATTTGATGTTTATATGAATATAGCATACACAAAAAAAGAGAAAGAGTGTAATTTATATTTTATTTTAAATTTTCGAGAGTTTGTATGTCTCAGGAAAAACTTAGTATACGATGTTTTATTTGTTTGACTGAATTTTTTTTAAAGGATTGCTTATAACAAGAGTGGTAATTTATAATTCTCCACTGCTTATTGGTTCTCTGTACTTTCCGCACGGTTTTCAATGAGCAGTCAAATCCGTGAATTCTGAAGATTTACAGATATAATTACTAATTTCTCTTCCTTATTGATATAAGTCACACAAAAACTGAACTGAAAGTTTGAAGCAGATCGGCTAAGCTGTTCGATTTTCAAAAATAAAAGAAAACACGTCCAGAATGAGATTTATTTGAGAAAGGTACCGACAATAAAATTTTCGGAAGGTTTGAAATCGTGTCTGAAAGAATTATTTTGTTAATAAATAGATTCGAAATTCTTATGTTCTATTCATTACCTGAAAGAATGACCGAATGCCAATTTTATATTTGTCAAAGACAGAGAATTCACTCCTCAAACGACATTAACTTTACGAAAATACCAAAATTCTTCAGAACTTGTGATAAAAAAATGATTGAAAAATATGGAGTTTTAATCACAAAAACGTCGAACGAGCATTCGACACTAAAAAGCAAATATATACTGCTGCAACAGTGGAGTTCATTTCCCATAGGGTATGCAAGCTTTCATACACATTTTTGAGAAACGGATTGCATAGCCAAATATCAAACATGTAATAAACAAAACATGAATACAGTTGCATTTTTGCATTGTTGTGAAATGAAAACATGGTTTCAGCATAAGTTCGTATCTATAATAAGTACTAACTTATCGACATTTTTTTCAAATAAACGATAATTATCGTTATTTCTTTATTTCAACATGAAAGTTATTGTAAATTCATGTGAACTTTTTATAGAAACAATATTAATACAGACTGTCTAAAGCGAAATGTAGGATTAGTCAGGCAACTCAATATACACGATCTGATGTTCACATAATTAATAATAACTTTTATTTCCCAAGAAACTCACGAAGTTTATAGAAGGGAAAAAAATAACTCTAAGAAGATTATACACCGAAGGGGAAAAAAAGGCCAATGAAATCAGACTCTTTCATTGTAGGAAATGAAAAAAATTATGGTAATAAAAAAATAAATGAAAAATTGGCATTTATCTATTTAATTAAATGTTTTTTTAAGTTGGCTTTGAAACGGAGTTTTCTGTATTTCTTTATTGCAACTGGTAATCTATTATACAAAATGATTTCTGTGTGATAAATTGTCTGTCGTCCTATGTTAGATTTGAATTTCATCGTTGATATTTAATAAAATAGGTGGTCATAGGAATAATATATGTGCAAAAGCAAATTACACTTTCATTTTGAGAATTGGATTATCTGGATTTGAAGTGGAAGTAAAAATGTTAGTGCATAAAATGTTCTATTGTACATTGTAGGTTTATCCTTCATAGTGAAGTTGAAGCCAAAATTACTATTGCATAAATCCACCTTAAGAATAGTCAGAAACTAATTTGCAAGATCAGCAGTTGATGTATGTCATTAAATAAGTTTATAAAATGAATTCTTGAGAGTTTTATTCACTTTTTTTATTTCATTTCATTACATGGCAAATCATATAATTTTTGTGTATAAAACTGGTGCATGTTATTAGATCTAGTCTGTTTGTTATCAGTTTAAATAAATAAATAAAATAATACAATATATGTATATTGTTGAGAAAACATGTTAACATACCTGTTTCTGATATTTTCAAAATTGAAAATAAGTTTTGTTAACATAAGCAAAACTAAAGAACGAAAAAATATGATACAAATTCAAACATTAATCAATGCTGAATAATTTCAACAGGAACGATTGAAATATCCTAATTTCAGATTTAAGAATACATCCTTTTGAAGAAATATGAAGCAAAATACATTAGGTAATCTTCTGAACATAAGTTTTTAAGCCACCCAATTACTTTTCAGAGTACAAACAGAAAACATGCTAATGAAGAAAATAGATAATTTACATTAAGTTGATGAAATTGCACAAACTACATACAGTTAATTTCAATACAATTAGAGAAGTTTTCATATATATTACTACCTGCTTCATGGTATATTAGGGGTTATTTAAAGAAATAAGAATGCATCAAATTAGACTAGGTATACCAACAATAAAGGACATTAAAATGAAAATGATTTTTCAGAATGGAAGAAATAGATGAAATATTTCATCACTTTTGATATTATAAAACAGATTAGATTTGATCGACATTTCGTACATGCATAAAATACAATGTCTGTTCTTCTCAAGAAACATTTCCACCTTGATTTTCAATGTGGAAAATATAAAATCGTTAAAACCAATTTCGTGTGACTCTAAATAATGTTGATTTGCTAGACAGGCAAAAAATTCCTGATAAATACTTATAAACTTAGGGCCTAGGAAATATATTGTTAATGCGAACTTCTTATAATCATTGGAGTACCATGAACCTTTTTTAGATTTACTAATATGTTCAATTTGAGCTTTCAAAAAAGTTGCTAAAGATGGTGAACAATATTGATTCACAAATTCCACAACTTCTTCGCCCGAAATGTTTCTGTTGGCAGGGTTAATCCGATCTGTAGAGTTCCTCCTAAGATGTCTTATTCTATTTCTCAGGTGGATTTTTCTTGGCGTATTCTTGGATAGAGACGTTGAGGTCTGTGTGCCTATGTCTGAAAAATAAAACTGTTGGAGAATCTATATATAAGAAAAGAGATGGGGGTGAATCTACACCAATAAATTGGGATCAGAAGAAATAAATTTCAAAATACTTTCGTCCGAAATAAATTAAATTTGTACTTCTAAATCTACCTCTATTTTTAATATTCTCTGAATAAAATGATAAATTTTCTTGTTGGCATGTAAAACTATCTCAGATAAGTCAAAAGAACATGTTACTAAGAATGGGTATGCAAAAATTATTTTTTTTTGCTAACAATTCAGAGCACTCTATTCAATGGTTTATCAGCTTGAATAGGACTCAACATGTGAAATATTTTTTTTTCATGTTCAAGTGACAAAAATGATATACTGTTTCATTATAAATTGATGTTGTATCCTTGACTGGGGTAGGTACAATCAACAATGTTGATGCACCTTTTTTTAATATCATCAGGAACTGAACTTCAAAATGATTATATTTCAAGCAAAGTATTCACTAGTAGTTCATGACAGAAATGATGTTTATGAAAGGTTCAACCAGAAAGTGGAGCACTACTTCTATAATACTCAATAATAAAGTCAATACATTTTTTTAAGATTGAAACTTTTTCAGAGATCAATTACCCCAACACCAAACTGATATTATTTGCACTCGACGCCCGTTTTGTTTACAAGGTTAGCATCGTCAGAATTTTTTTTCTGAATATGCTAACCTTGTTAGCGAAACACGCTTCGAGTGCAAATAATATCAGTTTGGTGTTAGGGTACACGATCTCTGAAAAGAAATTGGACTGAAAACACCTATAAAAAACATACCTTCTGCATTACGTTCTGTATCACTGTTACTTGAGGTGTCCTTTGTATTGTCTTCATCATCATCACAACTGATACTAAGACAAGTCTCCCAATTCATAGACACATCACAGTTGGGTTCTTGGCTTGTACTTGGAAGCGACATATCAGAAGCTTCATTTTGAACAGAACTGGAACTTGAAAGAGGTACTGTTTTCAGATCAATTTCTGTTTGGAGAATATCAGAAGTTCCCGGGATATTCTCTGAAAAAAAATCATACATCAAAAATATGCAGAATTCTACATGATACCAACGCAAATGACACTTTCCATCTATAAAATGCAGGATTTAGATTACACGTCATGGAGAGTTTATGGCCAAATGAGCAAAGGCGCTTGATTTGTGCTTGATTCACTTTTCTCACTGCTAGTTCATGCCCAAGCCACAACAGAAAATTTTCAGGATGACCCTATGTGATAAGCAATTGTTGGTTGCCTAGATATCAATCCTAGTAGATGAGGTCTATTTATTCTCAACACTAAATTTTCTCTGTTCCTTATTTGAGTGTTCGACAAAAATATATAATGATATTAAAAAACAGTTCGAAAGGAATTCAACGAATAATAGCTCGTCAGCCTGCAAAAAAGTAAGTTTTTTGTTGAGAAAAAATGAATAAAAAAAAACGGGCCTCGACTATATCAAATATAAATATTTGTTCACATAACGACACTGCTCCTGACCTATTCGGAAAAAATTCTGTACATATGTATGCTTCAAGTTACCCAAATTAAGTTGAAGGAATGCATTTACGTAGGAAAGTAAAGATACAGCATATAGCTTATAAAATTATATATATTTTACCTGATGCTTTGGGTTGGCTGATGCTGTCTAATTCCACTTCTATCAATCTGGTAGGGATAGCGTTCAGCTTCAATTTGTTTTTCTGAATACTGGAAAACATGCAATCCTCAAAGTGTGCACTACAGACTCTGTATCTCTTGTAGCAATCCTCTGCAGAGCAATTGTCCAGTTTCGATTTGTAAAGTTTCAACTTCCATTCATTGCATCTAAAAAATAAATCATCAACGTTAGAGATATATGAGTATCGAAACAGTGAAGTTGTTCTTTCTGAGAAAAGTTCAACAATATCTGTTTGATGTGGTGAGTACATGAACTCACTGAGAATAAGGTGAGAAGGTATAACAAAAAGATAGAAACGAAAATGTCAACTTCTAATGAAATCGACGATAATTCATTGCCTACAATGATAATATTAACGCCTTGGATTCAGTGGAATTGTTTCAACTCACCTCTTTTCATCTTTCGGAAATCTGAAGAAGCTGATTTGGGGATTTTTCTTCGAATTACTTGAACAAATCACACAATAATTCGATGCTTTCTTCAAATTGTCAGCCATCGTCGATCTAGATTTCAGCAAAGCACAGAAGAATTCACAAACAATAAACCAGTTAACATATGATCTATAAATCATCAATTGTTTAGCAAAGCCAATCTGAGGAGATAATTTGAACACAATAAAAGATCATACAGGACAAACGTGGCCCTAAAAAATCTTGTTACAGTAAACAGTAAACATAATACACCATACACCAGACTGAAATTATATGTACAACTTGTTACTTGTTAGCAGTGTTGCCAATATCAAATAAAATTTGTCTGTGTTCTGTTAATTATAAGAGTGATCGAATGGAATTCGAATAATAAACATATTAACTCAATTTAAAAAGAAGGCTTGGGCTTTCAGATATTGACCCATACATATTTCATATATTTCGGAGCGCATAATACGAAAAAGTTGCCTTTCAAAATTTGAAAAGTAGCAGATTTAAGAACATTTTAAACAAGCTGCAAGCATTGCTCAAAAAATGAGTGATCCATTGCGCATCCAACAATTTCCCTTCCGGAGTCGATCATGCGCGCTCTGGATCGAAACACGAAGTGAAATTACTGGTTATCCTTTACTGTGGCCAAAGGGTCGCAGGTAGTCGGGGCAGGGTCGGCTCGACGGCGGTCAAGATAAAGTTGGGTCGTTACACTGGTGAGAAATCAACGAAATATACGCTCACACACGCGAGTAGATGTTTCTTCTTCTCTGTCTTCCAATATGAATGGAAAAAGTGGAACATATAACGTATAACGGCCGAATACACTGTTCATGTAGATTACTACGCTCCGAAGGGGGTAATTCAAATTTTTCAAAAAAAATCGGTTTTTTAAGCATAGCTCCTTGATTTTAGATGATAGAAAAATTTTTTCAGAAACGATTTTGTAGGGCTTTCCGAGAGCTATGAGACTATGTGAATAAAATTACTTAAGATCCCTTAATTTTTAAGTGGGGAGTGTTTACAGCGATTGACTAAGGTGATGTTCGATCGTAAATGTAGGTGTTGAATGGCTATATCTTGCCGAACATTCACTTTACAAAAAATCTACAAACAGGAAAATATTTGTCATTGAAAAAGCTACAAATAAGAACATTATCGTTTTTTCGTATCTTCAGTATTTTGGGAGTTATTTCTAAGAAAAAGTTTAGAAACACGAAATTGAAAAAAAAATCGTTTTCTCTTTAAACTTCAATTTTTCTAAAATTAGGCATTTTGAATTGGTCAAACTTCGTGGGTGTATTATTAGTACATATATGAAGAGAATCACAGAAGGGTGGCGATCAATTTCAGTTAGGGGGTACTTTGGGGTTGTTTTCACAGATTTTTTTCGTAGAAAAAAGCGGGTACCGATCTTATTTTGATCATAGGTCGGTCAATTTTCATGCTAGGAAAACATTTTTTATTCGTTCGAAAGCTCTTATTGAATACTTCAAGAAAGATTTCATGAGCTTTCTTCGAAAAACGCAAATTTTTCTCGTTATTCCGCTTTAAATCTTCCAATTTATACATTCGACGAAAAAAGCTAAGCATTAATTTGCTGTATCTCAGTTCGTATGTGTCGTAGAGAAATTATCAGGAAAGCATTGATTTTATTTTTTCAAAAGCAACAATTTGCCTCTCCACATCTTTTTTTTTGTAAAATGTGTAGTCTCAGAGTTATTTGCAAAAAAACATTCAAAAAAGTTGATTTTTTCGTCAAAAAACTGTTACTTTCAACTTCGAATAACTCAAAAAATATTACTTTTACGAAAAAAAAGTATGTAACATTTTTCTCTCAGAATTACTTTTTTCGTCGATTCCTAAGTAAAATGTGATAAGAAATTTCCACTCCTGTGATGGGATGGCAACCACCCCCAAAGCTCTATCGTACAGCGGCGTGATATAGAAAATGATCCTTGAGCTATTCCCTACCTTCTCTGAAAGTTTCAGGTAAATCCATGGTGGACGAAAAAATTGCGAGTCAAACTGCTTCATTTCCTGAACTAACTATTCCTAGTAGGATCTTCCAATTACCTGCTTTCCAGTACGAGAAGTAAATCGATTTTAGTTTTTATATGAGTGATCTAAAAAAGAAGTTGTTCCTACATTTGAATATTTCATTTACGAATAAATTTTTGTTGAAAACTACTCATTTCGACTCCTAATCCTGTATATAGTCTATCCAAAGTCGATTCCCATGGCATAAAAACAAAATAAGTATAGAAAAACGTCGGCAGTTTGTTTGTATGGCATGGACGGCGTGATATAATTGTTGTTCACAACTATTATTGTTTATGGTTCAATATGGTTTCAGCCAGTGAATTCATCAAAACCGATACGTGAGTAGTTCAGATTGCCTTTGGATATACTATACCTATACTCATCATGAAACGTATAAATTGAAATTATTCTTGCATGTGCAGCTTTGAAGTCCCATTAGATTTTCATGTGTTAATTCTTGAATATTCTCATTCCACTTCTTTCAAAATTTCATAATCATCCAATAAAAAAATTGTGAACGGGTTTATAATTAGTATTCAGTTGAATTGAAAGTTGTAGTTCAGCAAAGATATTTCCAAAATATTTTATGTCTCCATAATCCAGTTTAAATCCATTCTGCAGGAATGACTTTCATCCACTTCACCCCTCTCTCAGATATTTCATTTTACTTGTGAAGTTGGGGAAAATCCACTTGGTTGATATAATGTTGCTAGAGTCTCAAAAGCCATCGTTTTTAATTATAATTTTATCAAAGGTAATTGATTCTACGAGTCCTTCAAATTTTGTAGATGAATTTTTATTTTCCACGAAAACTTTTTTATTTGGCAAAAGTATGAAAACAAACCGATTGATAAAATCACGAGTCTGTGGAACAAAAGATTTACTCGAATTCCCTTAACCTTAACCTTAAATATTCAAATCGGTCTAAGGGCGGGTTGTAATACGACAGGTAATCTGTGGTTCAACCGAGTTCAGTTGTCAAGCAACAAATGATTTTATTTGCTAATGTTTAGCAACCGACATCGTTTCATCAAGGACCAGACAGTTTTATCAGTATAAAATCGAATGATCAACTGGAATAACTCGCTACTATTGGTTAAAATTCCAAAAACGTCACATTTCGACAAGGGAGAAAAATAATCGCTGGTATTCAGGAAACGTGTCATGTGTTGTTCCATTTCTACCAACAACAATTTACAGCTCTGGTTAGTGATCCGTACACCATGATGGCCTAATTAGCAAGGCATGAAAGATCTATGCCAAACTCAGTGAAAACAAGTGAAACTTCATGCATAACACTTGTGGTGAGCTATAAATTATTCAAACGGAATTCGTAGACCAGCTGGGATGTTCCCCTCAGAGCCTAATGTGGTCGGGTATCCTGTGATTAGTGAATTATGTTGCCCCAATATAAACGTAATGAGAATATTCATGGGATGGGGTTCATCTTGACCGATGAACTGAGTGTTCGCATTGATAAATATATCTCAATGAAATTCGCTATGTATCGATATGTCAGTATTTATTATCGGCATCTTGCTAAGGTACAATTCATAATAAATATACATTATCAATATTGATGTCCCAAGATTCACCAAGTGGTCAACGGTCAACTTTACCATATCAGGTTTCAAAATCCACATTCACATTGTAGTGACTTTAGATTTTTCATATTCCATTGTACGATATACAACCAGTATTAAAGCCACCCACATCACAGTATTATGGCAATATTTTGTCTAAGCGATATACGACAAATATTATATCTCAATGTTGAAAATTGGGTATGGAACGGATACGCAAACATTATCAAAATAGCCAAGTACTGTTTGAACGTCATTATTTTGTGGTGGATAAATATTTGTTCCGTAATTTTCTGGATTCCTAACCTATCATAATCTGAAAAAATAAGAATTGATATTGGGATCTATACAACCCTTTTTTGAAACAGGCGTTTTTAGTATTTGAATAAATATCATTGAATCGCATTTACCGTATCTCAATTATGTTTCTTATAATTCTGAGGTAAAACAGGTCTGAGCATTTTGCAAATAGCTTTCAACTGTGATAATGCTTAGGAACCCAGAACTGTGTTATTCGAGTTGGGCCCTTCATTATGTACAGAACAATGTCTGTCAGTTGCGCTCATTACGGGGTAGATAGGTGTGATTCACGGGTATGGATCTTCAAAGGAAACAATGAGACATCAGATCGGCGGTTGAGGCATGTTTATGGTGAAGTCTTTCAGCATTCGATGTAGCGTAAATTTGAATCGTCAAGATGATTAAATCTTGTTGATTCTCACTTTGAAAAAATACACTTCGTAATCGAGTTTGTTTTGCGCATGAATCCGCAGATGAAACAGCTTATCAAAGTCTTCTTATATTTACGCAATTTTATACATGCAACAAACGATTTCACATTTCTGCGAAATCCAATGCAATTGAATTGAAACGGCCGTCAGAAGATTACCTATAGCTAAACCCAATCCAACTTGGCAAAAAAAATTCGTCCCACATCCAGTTGGGCAAACTAACTGCCTTTGGGTTTCAAATGGCTGCCAGTTGTTCCAATAAGTCACTATTTCTATGCCAAGGTGAAATGAATAAGTTGTACCTGTTTTTTATTCGAAAATGATCTTTAAGTTGATTTCTTGTACACTCAGTAGGCATTACCTGAATATCAAAGAAATAATTTGAGTCCCTGCAATTGTTTGCATTTTTGTACATGCAAGACGTCTGCCTGTCAAGAGGGACAACGAGGTTCGATTCCTTGCCTCGGAACCGCCATGCTGGAATTCACACGTTGATATAAGAAGGCCTCGTTAATCGATTGTCTGCACAAGTTTCGACTTCTGAAGTTTGATGTTTGTCGAGGGCGTCATAAGTATCCTGACAACTATCAGCCTATTATCGTCTATAGTGTGAGTGAAACGAAAGGGAAACCTCTACTGCTTGTTTGGAAATTTTTCGTGTTTCAACTGAATATCAAATATGCAGCAAACAATACTTCTTGTTGTAGTTGAATGGTCATATTTGTAAAAGTCAATTTCATTGGGTCCGAATTTGATGTTTGGCTAACAGATGTTCAAATTGAATAACTCATTATGAATATGAAATATCAATAGAAAATCCAATGTTGAAAACTTTATTTGAATTTATAATCATAATATTTTCAATATTCGTCTGAATGAAGATTTTAAACTGATCAGTTTTTATCTCTCATGTGTGATCGATCGCTAAAGGTGCTTTCCAAAAGAATAGAAGGATTTTTATTTGGTGCTAAGAAACACTTCACTTCTCGTCAGCTTCTGATGATCTACAGAGCACAGAGACGGCATGGGCACGGAGAATATAGTTCTACTGTGTGGGGCTCAGCACCAGAACATTCATTGAAACTTCTTGATTCCATTCAGAAAAAAAAATTTTTAGGTATTTTCACGGTCGGTGCTTTTCTGAATTGTCGTCAATAGTTCCACCCTTGGCAGTATCAATACGGATGTCCCGACGAGTGAAGATTGCCCACCCTTTGTTGTGAGCTTGGAGACCTGTCGAACCTCTCTTGCTCAGGAATCTTTTTCGATAGAGCAGCTGAATTTTGGAAATTCTCACCGAGAGAGGTTTTTTCTGAGGCATACAAATTTCAAGTGAATGTAAATTTGTATCTCCTGTACCTTGATTCATGCGGTGTTCTTTGAACATTATAGTGTTTGCCTTTCGTCTAAATCTGTATATAAAAAATCTAGTATCATAATGATATTATCAATATTGAATTGCCAATATTAATGAAAAACTAACAACATCAACGTTTCTGGCAAATATCCAAAGTATTTCCTGAACATAATTTTGAAAATATACTTCTGCAGACTTTTTATAGACTTCATAATTTCCCGTTGAAACATTTTTGAAGGCAAACAATTGAAACGAAGAGTAGCGCAATGTTAGGAAAATATTTCGATGAATTATATTCTTCGGTTATCGAAATCACTTTTTTTTATGAATAAGATCATGCAAGAATTCCATTTGATATTTTTCTTTTTCCCAAATACAAATACTATTATGTACAGGTAGCTTTATACATAGTTTCACAAAAGGATATTCATTCCCATCATTCCAACGTGAAGATCATATCAATAAAGAGTGGATTACGTAATGAAAAAAAAATATAAGAAACCTCCACCCTACTTTTATGATGTATATAAATCAGACACATATTTCAACTTATCTTTTCAACTTCATGGCCGTCTGCATACCAGGATAAAATGAACTGGAAATATGCAAATCCTGCCGACAATCACTGCACAAATAAGTTGATGCATCGATAATTTAAAAATAGCACGCGCACCATGCACAAAAAATCGATGCAGAATAATTAATCGTCTTATATGCACGATATATGTGCACTTCGTGTATTGCTTTGCAAATAGAGTTCTTTGTGTGGAAACAGACGACAATAAAGATCGGAAGCGGCTCAGAAAACTTTAATTCTTGAAACAGGCGTTAGAGTGGTCTGAAAAGACGATCGGAAACTTTCTGGGTTTATGAAGTCGTTTTGTGAACGCTTCTAATTGTTCTTTGTTTTCAGACTTATCGGTGAGGCAGTCAATAGTATGTTTGAGTAAAAAATGTATTTCACAGAAAATTTGAGAAACCAAAATGGAATTTGAAAACTTACGTGATTATTACGCATACTTTGTTAAGTGTTTACCCAAAATGCATTTGCTGTATCAATGAAGAATAGAAGCGTCATTTTTTTAGTGGTTGTGGGCCATTCATTCAAATGATCTGTGAGAGTGAAATGAAATGAAATATTTTGCACAATATGATAAGTTGTAAGTGACAGTGAGCGGTATTTCATACATAGTCTAGCTCACAAGTTAAAAATCAAGAAATTTCTGGATAGTGGTCCTGAAAATATGATCTTGGGCTCATTGATTCTAAATGACGCCTATAAAAACGTGCAAAAGGGGTTTCATCCACCAGTAAACTAATTTGATGATTATTAACAAATTGAACTGTCAAAGAAGGTTCAATCTTTCATAAATGAATTGATAACCGTTGATGTTAGGCGAGTTTTTCAAACAGATTCTAGAAGAAGATACACTGTCCAAAAGGAAAGTTTCAATCAGCGAAATTCTTTGACCATTTTGATTCCGTGAAGAATCACCAGCAGTTATCGGTCTAGGGTTTTTCACATTCGTTCGAAGTTCCTTCATAGACTCCGTCGTATTAATAAGGTGAAAGTTCATATATGAGCTTGGTTCCGCAAGTCCTTCATTTTTGAGGTACATGGAGGTGAAAATTCATTTTTATTTTGTTTTTCGTGAATAAATTTTAAAATAATGTCGATATTTTAACAAAAATGGATATTAGGAGACTTTTCAATATGAGAAATACAAATTTCGTTTAAATTTGGCACTGAATTGTATGTGGCGCCACCTACAGGTCTTGGTCTCTTTTGGGGAGTCACAACTTTGTCGTGTATATATGTATCACATTCTCCAGACGAGAAGTTTATTACTCTGTTATTTTTACCTGAAAAAGGTATGCTTGTTAAAAGACGACACAAGCAGCCGTTTTCGAGATATTTTCATGTCAATTAATCGAAGCATCCAATCGAGCAATCTCTCTGAAAATAAAAGTATCAAGTAGGCTAGTGAGTTCATTAACAAAAAAACATTTTTTTTCAATTGGGTAATTCATTTTAAAATGAATGATGATCAGAATAGAATGAAATAGAATAGAATAGAAACTGGAATTTGCAAATAGTCATTTGAATTACTGTAGTATTTTTCTTGTACCAATAGACAATAATAATAAACATTTAAAATTCTCATGATTCAATAAACAAATATGACAATTCGAAACAAACAATTTCGAATGGCTCCTTTTCTCCTTTGTCGGTTCCAAATAGATTTTTCGTTAACCAGCTGACTCCCCTTTACAAAAGTCTACTCTCAAAATGCGAAAATTCCACGAGCAATGGAGTGACTGGGACCTATCTTTCCATGTATGAATCCCAAAACGGTGGTTCCGTGACGTGGATTCGAACCCCGGCATGATGAGTTGCTATTATTTAGATTTCCTTATCCCAGGCAAATTATCATACGTAGTCCAGCTTACAAGTAGAAAAAATGATCTAGGGCACATTCGATTCGAAATGATGCCTAGAAAAATGTGAAAGAAAGTTTTAGCTACCAATAAATTGATTCGATAGTTTTCACCAAATTGAACTGTCAGTCAAAAAAAGGGAATTTGATCTTTCGTGAATAAATTTAGAACCGTCAGGCTAATTCTCCAAACAGATTCTTGAAGAAGATGAGCTGTCCAATAGGAAAGTTTCAATCAGCGAAATTCTCTGACCATTATATTCAAATGATCGTAACACAAAGAATCATTGTTTTTGACTAGCAAATATTGATTTCCAATTTCGAAAAGATCATGGTGTCATCCAGACACCTAAAGGAACAATATGTCGTTGGAAAAATCATTAACCATCGATTTTTATTAAAATGAGTGTAGGTAATGGACTTCTTTTTCAATAATCCATTGATATTTCATTGTTGAATGAGATATATCTCCAACGAAAGCCATCAACATTATATCGCTTCGTGGAGATACGTCATCTCTTATTTTTTGAATCTTAATGCCAACAAAAGAATCCAGAATAGAAAATGAAGACTACTCAGATAATAGTTAGATTTTCCTTCATGGTATTGATATTTAACTATTCAATAAAACTATGCAACTACATAACTTTACGATGCTACTCAGCCTATAGGGCTTATTGCGCCTTGTTTCCCTATGCATGACAGCCATTCCAACATCCTCGTCCTTCGCACAAATCTGTGCAGGTAAAGTGCTGGGTGTTTGTTAGCTTCTTCCGGATTCAGAGTTGGTTTTCAACATTCGCAAAGTACGTGTATAGCTATCTCTGTCTCTCTGTTACATTATCTGCAGCTGAGGTCGCCGTTGTACAGCCCTATCTTAATCAGGTGTCCTTTGAATGGACAGTTTCCAGTAGTCCTGTTATTTTCCTTTCCTGATTCCTGTCACACTGAAGAAGGTCTTCTGTCTTTTTTCTCGAAGGTAGATTTTTTCAGTATTCTCTATGTTTTGCTCTCAACCAGTTCCTAATGTGTTTCCGTACCATCGCTTCGGGTACCCCTACTGTTGGCTCTGGTCCAGTGTATGTAGTGCCGATGATCTGCCAGATGTTTCAGTTCTTTAGCGAAATTCCTATACAAGTATTGATGTAATTCTGGGATTTTTCAGCGCTCTGAGTGAGGCTTTGCTGTCCGTGATTACCCCTTCATTGCATGTTCTCGGGGATATTACAATATCGATATGATTCAATATCGAATAATTCATCAAAGGCATGAAAAGTGGATTTCACAGAAATTTTGTTTCTGCTTCCGTATCGTAGGTAGCACACAAAGTTTTATTTTATATACAGATTCACTCGAAAGGGAAGTCCTGTAATATTCAGAAAACACCGTGTGAGTTAAGTGGCAGGAGATACAAATTAACATTCACTGTGAATTTTTAAAGTTTGTAAGCCTCAGGGAAAACCTCTCTCAGCAAGAAGTTCCAAAGTTCTTCTGTTCTATTGAAAAAAGATCCCTGAACAAGAGGGGTTTGACAGGCCTCCAAGCTCACAACAAAGAGGTGGGAATTCTGTACCCGTCGGGTTATCCGTGTATATACCAGGGTGGAACGATTGATAACAATTCAAAAGAGCACCGACTAGGCTGGGAAATAATAATAATAATAACGTTTATTCAATAAATTCATTTCCAAACAATTACATAATAGCGAAGTTATGGTGAAATATTTGAGAACAGGTAACAAATGTAATTTTCACAGATAAAAAGTGGAAATATACAAATATATTATGAATAAACATAGAATCCACCTAGCTATATTATCCTTTCGTGGAGATATGTCAATCGTGTGTTATTTGACATAAAAAATCCATGTAAGAGGTTGAGAGCTAACGATGACATCTTTTCGTATCGTTTGTGATATAGAATATTTGTTCTATCTATGAATACAATCCTTATCCTTTCCTTCTCTGAAAAACCCCCCCTCGCCCCCCCCCTATCTATAGAAGAGAGACAAGTCTCCGACCCTTCTTCGATGCTCGAATGGAGTGAGCGAGTCTGTGAGCGAAGAATCACCAACAGCTATTGGTCTGGGGTTTTTTTACTTCCCTTCGAAGTCCGCTTATATACCTACTCCGTCGTATTTATATGGTGAAAGTTCATATTAGCTTGGGTCCACAAGGCCTTCATTTTTGAGGTATAGGGAAGTGAAAATTTTTATTTCGATTTCTCGTGATTTAATTTCAAAATAATGTCGATATTCGGACAAAAATTGTCATTAAGAGACTTTTCGATATGAGAAATCCAAATTTGGTTTCAGTTCGGCACTGAATTGTAGGGGGCGCCACCTACAGGTCTTGGTCTCTTTTGGGGAGTCACAACTTTGTCGTGCATATATGTATCACATTCTCCAGACGAGGAGTTGATTACTCTGTTATTTTTACCTGAAAAAGGTATGCTTGTCAAAAGACGATAGAAGCAGCCGTTTTCGAGATATTTTCATGTCAATTAATCGAAGCATCCAATCGAGCAATCTCTCTGAAAATAAAAGTATCAAGTAGGCTAGTACGTTCATTCCAATATTTGTTTTTTGTACTGCTATGTCAATAATAATATCATGACGCATAGTTGAATAGTATTAAATTCACATTTTTTACGTACACAAAACATGATCACTGATCGAAAGTAAAACATAAAATACATTACCACGCATCGACTTACAAATATAATGATTATAATCCACCTTGGTGTATTGGAACTTTTTTGTATAAAATCTTCTGAATTCTGAAAATTGAAGGAACATTCATTTGAAATAGTTTTGTTGAATTTAGATTGCGAAGTGTGTAAAGGTAGTGTATTTCAATTATTTGGAAGAATATTTTATAATCCAGCACCATTATATTGCTTCGACATTTTAAAATTAAATTTTCATCAATTACGGTATCAAAAAAATATCCGAAAAACGAAAAAGATTTCAGTTCTATCTGGTATCAACACATGGACATGAAAGGCTTCTAGGATGCGAATTTTTGTTGGAAATAATTGTTGATAGAAAAATCTGATCATAATTGTAAACTGTTCGTTTGAGTATGGTGTGCTTATTGTAAATGAAGTTAATGTTTCTACGGAAAATATCGCACAATAATTGTTGAAATAAAATGGATTTCATCGCTTTCTTTAATGATTCTAATTGCATTCTCTCTTTGTTCCATGTTGCTGCTTCCCGACTACCCGATGGTGATGCCTGATGCCGTTCCAACTCACAGAGCGCAATTAGAGTAAGTGCTTAGCTACGTAGACATTCTATTGTTGGAATTAAAATGTTTCTCTCATTTAAATATGACTGTTTTCGAGCGATGATGGAGTAGGTCTTGTATTCCAGAATAACCTGCTATCACCATTCTTTTCATTAATCCGAAGCCTAGTTTTTTGTGAGAGGGAAAAAATGTTCCATCAAAGATGCATAAAAGCCCTGGTGCGTTTACTGATATGCTTTTGTTTAGTCAATTCATCTCGATCTGAGAAATCGAAGTGAGAGCTTACATTTTCCGGTAGTAGGTGATAATGATTTTCTAGAGGTGTAATATAAATTAGGCGACTAGTGAATTTTGACATCAACGGTCCCATTGGCTGAACTCTGGCGGGATCTTTCGTTCACGAATAAAATAATAAGTACACAAAATTTGCGCGGACAAGGCCGCCTCATAAATACCTAGCCCATTTGAAAGTTATGATAAACCCAATACAATATTCCGAATATTATATTCAGTTTCTTTCTCAACTTCGCATTGTAGACACTTCCCACGTTTTTATTGTTACTATTGCTTTTGTTGAGTGAAAATTTCAGTTCTAGTTATATATATATATATATATATATATATATATATATATATATATATATATATATATATAGAAGAGAGTAGAGGAAGTCTTTGCTGACAAGTTGAGAACAAAACTCGGGAATTATATTTGAGACAGCAGCAAAAGCGAAAGTGTACTCTTATAACAATACATTTTCAATATTTCGACAATCGGTTATTGTCATCATCAGGGAGCTCCAAAATAATGTTTGTCGAACTAGAATTTTTCATTGACATTTGACATTTTCGACAAATGACTTTTGGCGCTTTTATAACCACAAAATTTGGTTTGTCGTTTCATTAAAAAGGAAAATAATAGTTTTTAACGTGTTTATGTGTTGTACTGATACGTATCGATGTTTTTGAAATTTTTAACTATGTGTCATCTGACTTTCTAAACCATCTCATGCGACCATCCTCACTAACAGTGTAAGGAAAAAGAAAAAATGTTCATATTTTCACTCATTAACATTATTTTGTAGCTCCCTGATGATGACAATAACCGATTGGGAAAATGGCGCTCGGCCCCGGAACAAAAGAACTCGAAATATTGGAAATATATTGTTATAAGAGTACACTTTCGCTTTTGCTGCTGTCCCAAATATAATTCCCGAGTTTCGACTGTTATATATATATATATATATATATATATATATATATATATATATATATATATATATATATATATATATGAAACATTTCGCATTGTTTGTGGTGTTAATAATGCAGAATCTAATATCCATCCCTGTAATATATCTCCATAAGTAACTACGAGGTAAATTATTTCAAGAATAGATGACAGTTTCAGAATCTCAGAACTAAAATTGATATTGATTGATAATAAGATTTCTTTAACATTGTACATGAATGTTCTGAATTCATGGTATGAAAACTAATAATTTCATTTCAAGCTAGCGCCAAATTGGGGAATTACGTACTCATCAGAATCTGAAAATCATCTGAATTGATGTGACACATTAAGCATTCCAGATATTTTGTCAAATCTTGAAATGAATCAATACGGCGGCATCTTCCCCCCAGAAATTTTCGTTTGTTTTTGTCGGAAGAAGGTGATTTCCATGATAAAACTGGTGTGTGCCCCACAGACAACACGTGATCTGGAATGCCTAA
Source organism: Zygogramma bicolorata (assembly GCA_032362365.1). Classification (NCBI taxonomy): domain Eukaryota; kingdom Metazoa; phylum Arthropoda; class Insecta; order Coleoptera; family Chrysomelidae; genus Zygogramma; species Zygogramma bicolorata. Next base: position 707,826 of record JAVJAQ010005646.1, read on the forward strand.
TCGAGCATGCAGGAGCAAGTGTGCCTTTCTCAGCAATCTCTGAGGGATTTCTTCACTAGAAATTGATCAAATTCAAGAATGCGAGATATCAAGAATTATGGCTTACGATTTCTCAGTTGTTAATCAACACACCAGTTTCTGTGTATCTTGCTCTCATCACTCATATATTCATGATTGGGATAAACTACTCCCTAGATTGTAACAAAGCTGATATCATAAATAATTTTTCTACTTATTTCCATATTCTCAGCAATCGGACAATGTCGGGACGTTTGTATTCCCATTTATGGATTCCAAAATGTTACCTCCTTTTGGTAATGATCAATGATTGTAATGCCCAGCCTATACCATGATATCATTCGAAAAGTTCACTTACAGTCCAAGAGGCCAAGACACTAAACCTATAATGCTAGGGCTCCCAAAAGTAATATATATATAATTCGATATTCCATCCATGGAACACGAAATGGCCCTGCTGCCATGTCTAGGACCGCTAAACGCCATAAAAAAATCAACAAAAATATTTTTCTTTAGGTTTCTGTAATGATAAGTCTCCCGTATTGTGATTGTTCCTCCAAACAGGGAAAGGGTAGGGCTATATGAAAAAGCAGTTCCATCTTTTCCAAACAGTGGACAATGTGGCGGCAGCGGCTTTGAAAGTCGCCCTCCGCGCAACCGATTTTGCGTTTCAATTCGGTTTTATCATCAATCGGCCGTTTTTTTTATTTGTATTATTTAAATACGCCAGCCACTACCACGAACATGATGTAGAATTTCATAACTCGCTATATCATTGATTGGTTCAATCATAGTACTCGTATTAAACATAATTCATAGCGAAGAATAATTTTCAAATACCCTATTCAAGAAGCTTCCGAAGCCTAGTTTTGAGTCATCTTCAATAACTCCCAAATGGCAGCCAATAATAGAATTTCCAAAATCTCGAAGAACCTTTTATCGAATCACATGTAATTCGATGATCCTTCAAAAGTTTATTTTTCTTTGTCGAGAGCTACGTTTTTTTCGACGCACTTCATAAGGCAGCTATTTCCTCTGAAAGTGGAATGTGGGTTTCTATGATAATCATGCACTCTATCAAGTTTCCAGAAACAAATTAGTCATTTGCATATCTAGCAGAGAAAGGCAATGGCATAAATTCAAATGAGCATACTCATTTGTGAATAGCTCTAGCATAATGAACGACTGCTACGTTTCCCTATTATCAATTTTCGAATCAACCGACTACAAAACAAATATATTCATAACAACAGTTCGCCCTGATAGATAAATTGAAGGGGAGGTTAATGAGAACGTTTGTGGTGAAACTAGCTATTCGGTGTGTCTGATATTGAATTTCATTGCTAAAATGATTTGAGCGAAGATTGTAAACGATGCATTTTAGTGGTATCGAAACACGAACTCCTGACAGAAAAATAATTTTGTAGTTTCTCCAATGTCCGGAAATATATTTCAATATTGATATTAAAACTCAAGGGATTCAGGTACAGCAATACTGATTGTAAATTTCATCATCAATTGATGGATATTTCTTGTGATTCAATTCGAAAGGAATTAAAAAACTATTACGAATGTGGGTACAAAATTCTCTGAAGAAAGAATGAACTGCGGCAAAAGCGCGCCTGCCCACTGCCCCCCCCCTCGACGAAAGGCTTTCAGGGCCCCTCTTGCTGAAAAATATACCTTCGATTTCTTTTTGTTACTTTTTTGTTGAAAAAATGTTTTGGTGAGTCCCTTATGAACAGCACAAGTTCAATTTTCAATCAGGGGCCCCCTGTTATCAGAATAATTGCCTGATAACTATCGTAAATTAAATATAAAATAAAATAATTTTCGTATTCAATCAGTTATTCAAAACGTCTACGATTTTCTCGAAGTTTGTCGAATATTTCTGACTCTTCAAAAACGTTCTAGAGGGGCCCCCGGGTGCCCCCGCGCATCTGAATTCAGTTGACAGTCAAGTGACCATCACTTTCGAAAGTTGGAATTGCCGCGCCCAAAAATAAGTAAATTTTCTTGATGTAAAAAAGAATATAACTCCTATAATGCTCGATGAATAAATGGAAATTTTTTTTATATTTATTAAATTCCTGAAACATATATCTTTCACTTTCCATGGAACACCTGACACAACATAATTTTCTGGGAGGGGGGGCCTGAAGAAATTTTGCCAACTGGTCCTTTTTCCTTAAATCCGCCACTGCATAAAATAATTCCAGTCTCACGTGTGACAGGTTCCTCTGGTGATTATTGCTTCTGCCCAAGTAGATGATCCGATCACAAAATACCTGCAATAATACTAGCAGAATCTCACTGCTTACTGGAAATATAGAAATTATGTCACCCTTGAAGTCTGCTTCAGAATGGAAGCCCGACCTCGAGGCAAAACGACTTTCATTGTCCAATCACAATTGGTCTTTCTAGTGGAGCGATAAGCCCTTCGTGTTTCGATGTCGAAGTGGTGCAATTGGGATGCCTGAAAATCCTCGTGCTGAGACTCATACCTGCAGAAGTTTAGTGTAAAGTTGGCAACGCATGACGACTCAGGAATAGTTCAGTCGTTCATTCAATTAGTTTGCGCTTGCAATGAAAAAAGTTACAGAAGTTGGACCAAATTTCTAAGGAAATGTATAGGTAGATATAATATAATATGAATCCATTTTCATAAAGTAGTTCAGTACATTACAACAATTGAGACATACGGACATAATCTAGGAGATATGTCAAAAAAATTTGAGTACGTGTTGAAAAAACGAATTCAAAATAACTCATTTGAGATATGTATAATTCAGCCTTTCGTCACCTATGTGGGGTGGGTCATCCATCAGATGTTTTGAAATGTCAATATTCCTCTAATTTGTGAATCCATATAGTGTTGGTTGCATATAGCCTCATAAAACACATTGATCTTTGTGTTACGAGTTTCCTAGCGCCGGCCCTGACGATTGTAGACGAAGCGTGAACGTCATTTTTCCTGGAACTGGTAATTCGCGTGGAGAATTCGATACGCATCATCGAGGCTTCTCTCGAATATTCTCCATAGGCGTAAGCAGGTAAATATACGGGGGATGATTCATCGCGGGACGGACAGTTTTATTCAGAGCTAAGTGGAGAGAGTTATTGAGAGGTAAGTGGAGCAGAGTTTATTCGCGAAGCAGAGTTTCTATTAGAGAGAGTTCATCCGAATTTTCAGTACAGAGAGTTTTTGTACCGAGCATTGAAAAGTTAGCGGAGCAATTTAGGCGATTGTATTGTATTGGGTTGTGATAGAAAGTTGCAATAAAAGTAGTGAAGTATTGTTTGGAGGTTTAAATCAACGGACCCCAAGTATAGATCGTAACAGTGGTGTCGGAAGTGGAATTTTTCTGATAAATAAAAACAATTTATGGTGAATACGAGAAGTACATCTTGCGGATTTGGAAAGACGACGACTGGAAGATGAAAAGCGACGGCTGGAGGAAAAAGAAATTGAAAAGAAAGAACGCGAAGTACTCCAAGAAATTCTCGAGAATGAAAAGAAAGAACGAGAAGAAGGACTCCAAAAAATTATCGAAAATGAAAAGAAAGAACGAGAAGATGAAAAGAAAGATCGAAAAGTAGCACTCCAGAAAATTTTCGATAATGAAAAGGAAGAACGGGAAGAAGCACTCCAGAAAATTCTAGAGGAACAGATGAAGGTGAGAGAAGAAAAAAAGGAAGAATTAGTTCTGATAGAAAAACAATGGAAAGCAGACTTCCAGAACGTTCTAGAACATCAAAGCAAGTTCTTCGACCATGTGTTCCGAAGTACAAATGAAAGAACTGAAGAAAGGACTGAAAGGAGAACTGAAGGAAGACGTCAAGGTAATCGACGATGAATTCAATGAGGAAGTGGATATAGTGCGAGATGAGATGAGAAATGAGATGAGAAATGAAATGAGAAATGAAATGAGAGGTCTAGAAAAACAGATAGACAGTTTGAGGCTGCGGCAGAGACTAACGGATGGGGCGAGAATGAAAAAGCTACGACACTCTTAGTAAATTTGAGAGGGCCAGCTTTGGGTGTATTGCAAACGATACCCATAGAACAGCAGAACCAATATGAGGACCTGATTTCTGCACTAGAATTGAGGTATGGCGATCAATACCGAGAACAGCTGTACCGGGCTCAAATGAAGACTCGCACACAAAAATCAGGTGAGAGTCTGCAAGAATTTGAGGCAGATGTTCGACGCCTAATCTAGCTGGCGTATCCAGAAGCGCCCGGATATTTCAAGAAACAGCTAACAGTGCAGATATTTATAGACGGACTGAGAGACCTAGAAATTCAAAGAACTTTACGATTGACGAGTTTCAAGAGAAGTAGCGATGCTTTGGTTCGCTCTTCGGAAGTGGAGGCGGCCTTCAACACATCGAGGCCGAAAGTGCGTGCAGTTTCAATAGAAGAACCGGAACAACGATTTTGCACAGCGAATAGTTCAGTCGAGAAAGTTCTGGAGAAGATCGAATCATTGAAGAAGAGAGAAACATGCTACAGTTATGGAAAACTGGGACATCTTATGAAAGACTGTTGGGTGAAAATGCCGCAGAGGATTTGCTATAGATGTATAAACCCGGGGCATTTCATAAAAGACTGCAGGGAGAGCATGCCACAGAGAAAATGTTATAGATGTGGAAGATCCGGACATTTCATGAAAGATTACAAGGTGGGAATGCCCCCAAGATCTAAGTCACCTGCCGGGATGCCGCAAAGTTCACAATCCACCGCGAGGTCATGGACACCGAGGGTCATCTGTGTCAACAGGCTAAGAACCGATGGCCTAACCATTCCCGGAAATTGAATGAAATGGACGTTACATGTACCATAGACACCGGTGCAGCCGTTGTTTTGGTACGCAGTGACGACATTCAGTACAGAGAGTTTTAGTACCGAGCATTGGAAAGTTAGTGGAGCAATTTGAGCGATTGTATTGTATTGTGATAGAAAGTTGTAATAAAAGTGGTGAAGTGTTGTTTGGAGTTATAAATCAACGAACCCCAAGGATAGATCGTAACATTTGAAATGCTTGGTATGAAATCAACTGTTCGGTGGTTTGTTGTTTTCCTGGTATTACGTTTTGTTATTTTCCTGATACTACGTAGTTATAGTGAATGTTCGTTGATGAAAACGGTAGTTATAGGCCTCAGTTTCTTTATTCTGCTGTTTCGGTAATGTGTTGTTTTTTTCGTCGGCTGAGATACAAGTTCGATTTCTGTTTTTATTCATGAATAAATAATCTTTTGGAATAAACTCTTCGTTTATCTGCTGATACGGTCACCTCAGGAGCCATTAGAAATGAAAAAATAAAGAAAACAAAACAATAAATTAAAATGAAATTGAGAATGGAGTATGCTTTACCTCAGGTATCTTTTCGGTTACAAATTTGTGAGGTGGGTGACGCAGGGTTGAATGAGACAATGTTGAATGAAATGTTCTCGAAAATAGAAGAAATCAAAAATTCAAACACATAAAACATCCACACTTCTTATAATTGATCAAAATTTCAGTGGCTTCGCCAAAATTCAGCGATGTATGAGGCTCGAAGTTACATGGAAATGCTTGAAATCCCTCACAAATGCTCCAACTTAGCAACTTCATATATATATATATATATATATATATATATATATATATATATATATGCAAGATGAATTTTTCTGGGTTTTTATCCGTTAGGTATCTTCTGATTTGTTCGACGTTTCGAATTCCATTTTGAATTCATTCTCAAGAACTGTGAGACGAATATCTGTCCATACCGTCCTGGTCAATCACTCCCCTTACGAAGTAACCAAGCAAGAGTAAGCAAAGACTTCAATTGTCTGTTCTCCATGGAAACTGGTATTCATAATGTTTCACCCCAATTATTATCCGACTAAGTCCGATATTAAAGTTGTATCCTGCCCATCCAGGTATTATGTAGAAATTGATGGTTTCACGGATCTTCGATATGCAAGATGAATTTTTCAGGGTTTTTATCCGTTAGGTATCTTCTGATTTGTTCGACGTTTCGAATTCCATTTTGAATTCATTCTCAAGAACTGTGAGACGAATATATATATATATATATATATATATATATATATATATATATATATATATATATATAATATGTGAGCTATAATATACATACATTATCGCTCATCGTCCGTAGCCGGCTTAACATATCAGATCAAACTTCCATTCGAACCGGTATCTAACTAGCTGCAGTATTTCAAACTTTGGAAAATTCAACTTCATCATAAAGACTATTCCAAATATAGATTTTCTATTTCGTCGAGACTCATCGGATTGACTGTGCTACATCAAGTTTCTTTAGTGTTGAATTGACTGAATTAGAAAGAGCTGTTGATTACAACCGTTCCTTGGGAGAATAGTGTACCCTGCGGGAAATATTCCAGAGAACTGATGAGAATGCATATTTGAGTTAGTGCGATAACTTCCGCGATAATTTGTGTGAGTTGATTTCCCACTTTAGCAACTATTGAGTATCCAGAAGCTCACAGTAAGCAATTTACATAACTCGCACTCGATAAAGTTTGAACAAGCTATTAACTTATGTGCACACCATAGCGACTTTCAATATATGTAATCAGGAATCTTCATTTGTTGAGGTAAGTTCAGTCTGATTCGAATGTAATAATGAACAGTATCCGTTGATTTTTTCCATCGGATCACACGCGAGACGACAATTTGTGTTATACTATGAGTACATCATCCAATGCAGAATAATATTGACACTACTCGAAATGTTGAGCCATAGAAAATACTTTCTCCGATGAAATGGCATGTTCTGTGATGGAACCAGACCTAACAGCGAATTTTTTGAGAAAGTTCACGTGATAATAAAACACCATTTTGAATATCACATTATTTGTGGAGTCGTTTAATTTTCATATATTCTTCGATTTTGAATAATATAGTTCCATATATTCTACTCACATCGAAATAAAGTCGAGTAAAACTGAAGTTATACGGAATTAGGGAATGAAATGGTACTTGCATTGTGTATTAGTCGTGAATAAAAAGATGACGTAGAGCATATTGCCGGAATGTTTCGTGAACTGTTCATTTCATTGATAATAGTAATTTTCCTAACGGGTGCGGAAAGTGATTCTTTCCCGCACGCGACTGCCGTTAACCCGAACGACGCGAAGCGGAGTTCGGGTAAGCAGTCGAGTGCGGGAAAGACACTTTCCGCGTGAGTTAGGAACGATACTTTTTCTACTAGCGTAGGAAACAAATTCATTTTTGCAATTATTTATTCATGCAAATGGAAACAACTAACAAGAGTAACATTTTCTATCCACTAATTATTCGTTATATTTATTGTAAATGTACAATCTGATGCATTATGTAAATTTATAGCGGAAGCCAGCATATTGTTTGAAGATGGGTGATTTCCTGAAGAAGAAGGTAACTCGGGCAATACATCATCGAAAGAAATCGAATGTGCAGGCACAGGCATCAAATCGTCGCCGATCGATATAGACGTGGATGGTTCTAAAATGCACCCGGAAGACGATGTAGTGTTCAAATTGAGAATTTTGTGGGACATTTCTTTTTTTCGATTGGTGGAGTCTTCTAAATACCCCTCTGCAACTGAAGTCGATTTCCATCCTCCAAGGCGTTTGATATTAGTTATACCCACACCACAGTCAGCAAGTAAAGTGGCTGAGGAACGCCTGAAGCTGTGACCAGTGTAAAGCTCTGGATTTTGAAGGCGCAGATATACTGCTATTTCGGAGGGTATCTTTCCTATGGTATTGATTCCTACACATTGCACAGTACATTTTCCACTTTTGTAATACAAGAATAAACGACGGTGAGGAGTATCCTTTTGGACGTAAATGTACATAATTTCTGTATACGTTCAAAAAATAACCATCATTTGCTTTTACAGATATCACGAAGGATCTAGAGGAATGATTTTTGGAATCCTTGATATTAACAATTATCAGTTTTTCTTTGTCGTCTATGTCGTCAATGGTGAGTTTTGTTAGCTCTTCTCGTCTGCAAGCACCAGCTAATCCAAAAATTGCTACTAACTTAATCATGAGGTATATGTCATCGAATGCTTCAGTCATACATTTTGAAACGTCTTCTTGAGTGAAGATTTTGGCCTTTTTCGGTCGTAAACCGACATTCTGTCTTTTAATGAATGCAATTATTTTGTAAAATTTGCTAATATCCAAATTTTGCTTTACTTTGAATACACTCTTCAACATTGAATATCTTGTCCATGAAGTGTTCGGCTTCCATATTTTGGACATTTCTAGAAAATAAGCCAAGAATACTTCGGTAATTATCCGTTAAGCGGGCTCCATCGTGAAATTGAAAAATTTTTGGTGGAACTTACGTATTTTGGCCTCCTGAACAAAAAATTCCAATAAAGTTTTTGGGGCTCGCAACTAGTTTCGGAGATACGGCCCCCCAAAGACAGGAAATCGGGGTTTTCAGGGTTGACATTTATGTTTGTTTATTCGGCCAATTCAGCTCGAAATTCATCCTTCTTTCTATCAGCACAATATACACATTCTATACCACCTTCTTCATCACTTTCTAACAGAATTATAAGCATTTTTTCATTTTTCAGTACGAAACTCTAAAAGGTAAATCGTCATAGAATTTCGAGGTTAGCTTATGATTCTGTGGGAAAGTGATGAAGAAGGATTTATAGAATGAGTATATTGTGCTGATAGAAAGAAGGAGGAATTTCGGGCGGAATTGGATGAGAAACAAACATAGGCGTTGAAATATCGGAAAAACTTCGGCATGAATTGTTTGTCTATTATTCGGAGACGTATCCTACACAATTCTGTAATTGTCAAAGGAAGAAAGAGACATTATTATTGTGGGAATAAATATTATATACCCTGTATTTATATCATCATTATATTCTCGCCATGGATGTAAAAAATATAAATAAGCGATTGTTATTGTAAATATAAAGATAAACGAAATAAAGAACATCATTACAATATGGCGCAGTCAGAAAGGCAAACATTGCAAATCAATTATCGTGGGAGCAGTAGACAACGAGAATCTATTGGAACACATTTATTAATTGGAAAAACTGAACTTGATGGGTTGATGTCAAAGTGGCTGTCAATGGCGATAGAAAAAACTTCAAAATTAGGGGAAAAAAAGCCATTCAGAATCGGGGAATATGATCCAAATACATGGATGAAAGCATTTGAAACCATATCCATATCCAATAAGTGGACTTCAGATCAACAAAAAATTCAAAATTTGCGATTCAACTTGTCTGGTATCGCTTCACAATGGTATGACCAAAAACTGAGTGAATCAAGTATAGATTCATGGTCAGAATGGAAAGATTCCTTCATAATGACATTCGACGAAGACAGTGTCAGCAAATGGGATAAAGCTTCAACTTATAAACTCCAGCAGGAGCCGGTTCTACTTTATTTTATGAGAAACAACGATTATTGTTCTCTGCTGATAATGATCTATCTGAAAAATCTATTATTTCACTTATAATAGTAGGCCTTCCCTATCCGATGCAAAAGCAATTATGCTATAAAGACATAAAATCAAAAATGGAATTACTCCAGCTGCTGAAATACCTAAAATATGGAAGAAATTCATCAAATTTTCAAAGTAGAAGGTACAGAAATGATACACCAGGAAACCAAAATGCGTGAAACGTGAAAGAAGACAAGATGTTCCTCAATTAGGAAGGAACCTATGAATAAATTAAATTACAACCATTACAATGAAATTGTAGATATAGAAGAAAAAAATGATTTTGAAACTTATCCTATTTACTCCTATTGTTATAATATCAGTTATAATAATAACGTAGAAATAATTGATGTGAACGGATTTGAATTGAGAACTATGACACAGGCTCTGATATTGATTTGATAAATGAGCAGATAGCTGAAAAAATTAACTTATCTACTTTTCGCAAAACGATACAAATAAGAAGCTTGGCTGGTGTAACAAAAAGCCATAAAAATCAATCCCGCATTTATTGGAGATTTGTCATTTGATCTGATCCTTGGCAATGAAACGTTGAAGGAACTTAAAATCTTCAATAAGTCACCTTTTGCCATGAATGACTTCTCAGAAAAACAATTAACAATAATCTCCCCTAAAATCATCAATGATTTGAATCATAAACCATCCAAGTATGAAACTGAATTCGATCTCAGAGAAAATCCAAAAATTAAAAAGTTGAAGCATTTATCGATGACATAATCTGTGGAGGCTACACCTTATCGGAATGTGAAGGAATCACTTCTAAAATTTGGAAAAAATTAAATGATAATAATTCCAAAATCAATTATAAAAAATGTTATTTTTGTGTTAAAGAAGTACCTTTTCTTGGGAGAATAATAGACGAAAATACAAAAAAAATGAAAAATGAATTAACGGAAAAAGTAAAGAACATGAAAAAACCTCAAAATATTAAATCACTGCAGTGTTTCACGGAATTGACTAATCATTTCAGGAGTTTTATACTGAATTATAGTCAAATTGCTCGACCACTGGAAAAACTGAAAAGTGAAAATAAAAAATCTGTTTGGACCAAGGAATGTGAGGAATCATTCGAAAAACTGAAAGAAATTATCACATCTGAACCCATACTGAGAATTCTAGATCCACGACAACAGTATGAACTATCAACAGATTCGTCATATTACGGTTGTGGTGCAATTCTTTACCAGAGAGATCAGGAGGAAATTAAAAACGAACAGCGGAGAGTCATAAGCTATTATTCTTACACCTTTCCAAAATGTGAAATGAATTACTCTGTAACTGAGAAAGAATGTTTGGCAGTTGTGAAAGCAGTAAAGCATTTCAGAACTTATTTGAAAGGAAGAAAATTCAAAGTGCATACAGATCACAGGGCATTAACGCAATTTTTAACCACTAGCGATTTGAGAGATAGATTGGCGACATGGCCAATTTTAATGAGAAGTATCGAAATGGATATCAACCACAAGATTGGTAAAGAATTTAAAGATGCAGATGCTATATCTAGATTATGCATTGATACACCCGATGATGTTCAGGATTCATTTTGGTGTAACCACATTTTTAATGATCTAGAAACGTTGGAAAATGAAAAATATTCAGTCAAAAGTAGAGAAATGGTAAAAGAAATTCTTCAGTTGTATCATGATGATCCGGCTTCAGGAGGCCACGATGGATACTATAAAACTTATTATAAAATCAAAGGAAGATTTTTCCGGAAGCATATGAGTAATGATATCAAAAATTATGTGTAAACATGTGAAGTTTCTCAAGTATCAAAATTTAAATAGTTTCAAAAACCTGATTTCATCCATATTTCAGAATGCTCTGAAATTCCATATGAAACAATTCAACTTGTTTTTTCAGAAATTCAAAAGAAATCTAACCTCAATAGAACTACGAAGTCTTTTCTGATTCTCATTGATGAAGCATCAAGACACATTCCTGCGAAAGCAAGGAAGAGAATAGCAAATCAATAAAGAATTATTTGTCAAAATTACCATTCATTGATGATATAAAAAATATTATTACTGATTGTGGAAAGGTATTCAAATCAGGTAAATTTTATAAATGGGCAACGCAGAAAGGTATAAAAATCATACATAGAACACCTTACCATCCTGGTGGAAATGGTATTGCAGAGAGGGCCATACGTTATCTAAAAATATTTATGAAGTGTTATGAAAATTATTTAGGAGGTTGGAAAAAATGTTTGGAAGCAGTTGTACGCCATCATACTCAACCACATAATGAGTTTTTGGGGTGTTCACCTACCTATAAATTATTTGTAAAGTCAGTTATTCTACAGGCAGATAAAATATTAGGTCCTGATATTGAAGTTGAAGAAATTCCTAAATCACCAGAAAACCAACAAAAATATAAAAAGAGGGTTCAAGACCAAGCTAATAAAAATAGAAAATGAAAACCACCAGTATTGAAGGAAGAAGAAAGTATTTTAGTAAGATTTCAAAGAATAGGAAAAGAGTATATAACGAAAGGGCCATTTCAAGTTATAAGGACCAAGCTCATTGATGGAATACCTGCATACGTGATTCATGATCATGATGGACAAGCGGAATCGGCCCATATTTCCAATATCAGAAAATTTCATCACAGGAGTGATGAATTCTGAAGAGGGGGACTTTGTGGAAATAAATATTATATACCCTGTATTCATATCATCATTATATTCTCACCATGGATATAAAAAATTGTTATTGTAAATATAAAGATAAACGAAATGAAGATAATTACTATCTCTAGAAAGAACATCATTACAATAATTATCATCAATAAATATTAGCTAAATTTCAGGTACTGTCTTAGGACCTGTTATTGTTTCGGATGTATATGAGATTCATAATTTCTTTATATAAATTTATTCGAAAATTGTCCATTAATATTTCCGTCAATAAAATGAAAAGCTCACGAAACATTCCGGCAATGTGCTCTTCGTTATATTTTCATTTACGATTATTTCCCTCAATGCGAATGAACGATGAAAAAGTTGAGGGCTAGACTGCTTTCAGAGAGTTTTACAGCAATTAAATGCACTAGACCTTTAACCTGATTGAACTGATCAAAATAAGTAGAGCATTTCCTTGCATTTCTTATACAAGTATCAAGACGATTGGAAGTCTTGTATAATTCCTCATCATCATGATAATCATCTATTCATTCCTGTATTACTGATCCAGTTTCGATGATTTCCTTCCTCATATCCATCTTTCTCTTTAAATTCCCACGTTTCTGATCGAATGTTCTCAATCTCTCTTCAGCTTATTAGGTTTAATTTCGAAGCTTTCGAAATTCTATAGATGATAGACTTTTCTTGAATTTCTGTTGTAGACTTTACCAGCGTTACATCCTCATTTAGAGGTCACAATAAATGAAGGACCATGTTGTACTGGAATGGAATTGAGAAAAAAACGAAGAACTTTTTCAGGCACTCTATTTGTTATCTCATTTCTAGCATATATTCTGGGTGGTACTCCTTTTGTGCACCTCATACTCCGACGTAACATCACAGCTTCATTATTATTAAATTTTGCGGTACTTTTGATATCCATAACTTGTTCGGAAATAGCTCTAAGGGCCATGTAACTTTCGAAGAGACAATGCGCAGTAAAATTCACTTTTTTTTACTTTATTCTTCCAGTATTCAACTATTTACAGTGACGTTAAAATAAGCTTAAAAGGTGGGAGTGAAGGAGTAGGAAAAAGAAGGAACATACAGGCGATAGTCACGAATGTAGAACGACGTGCTTCTCAATAATTGTTGAATATGATTAAAATATTATTATTCAACAATTCGTGAAACGATTGTCAAGAAACCTCATGATTGAATTTCTTTCACACTGTTTTTGGATAAATGGCATCAATACTTTCATTGCGGACATTCTTAAACCATCTCTAAGATGTATCAATGAACATTGGTTCAAGAGGATGATATGGAGAAACTGAAAGTAATGAATGAAAATGGGGATAAAGGAATTGAGAGATCTACGGCAGTCAAGAACATTGCCCGCCGCACAAGTCTTTTCCTTCTGAAACCAGATATATCAAATAGATATAAAATAATATGTTTTTCCATGCAATTAACAGAATTGGGATGGAAATATAAATAGGAATATGGGGAGTTATATTATGTATTTTCGAAACAGCAACTCTACTCAGTATTTGACGATTATTTATTGGAAAGAAAAACAACATAGAACCTTCCCTCCACCTTACATTGAATGAGTAGAGTAGTTTGAAATGATTCCTTGAGAAGTAAGACATAAAGAGTCACTTCGTGAGTGGATGTACCGAGCCTGATTTGCAACCCTGTGGAGACTGGGAAAAATGGATGAAAGCGCTTGACATGCATTTTTCGGGTATATAATACGAGTTTCTTTTAACACTACCAGAAATCAGCTAGTCGTCCGAAATATGAATCAGCTATTGCGGCTCAAGGATCTGCATTCGGAGATTGATCTATAAAAGAACATATAAAAACGAGAGGTCAATGGCCTATGTGGAATATAATTTTTGATTTCGAAACTAAGTGGTATGGAGTACAAAACATAATTTTTCAAATGACTGTCAATCAGCAATATGTTTAGATGTTTCCGTTCATGTCAGTATATTTTGTCATGCATAAATCCGAGGAAATAAAACTACATATCGGGAATGTCTGTCTCGGTAATTGCTATAATTCAGATGGTGTTGAGTTAAAGTGAATTATTCCAACTTTATTTGGACTTCGGCCAAAGTTTCAGATTCCATTTTGGCTATTTGCTATGCACCTTCATCACTTCCGAAAATTTATATCGCGATAGATAAACGGCGAATATAAGTGGATTTACTTCCGCTTTCTCGAGAATTTATCGCACGATTATGGAAATTTCATCGGATTTCATAGAAAAGTAATCATTAGAGGTTAACGATGATTTCCGCATTGAATTACTTTATGAATCATAACAAACAGCAAGAGCTCCTCGGAAAATAGTTTAACTTTCAGAAAAGTTACATTATTCAATACCTCATATGAAAACATTTCTCGGTCATGGAGCACAATTACATGAGTGAATTTTTCACAAAGAAACTTTGAGCGAGTTTCTTTGTTATCATCACAGAATATTTCTTCATTTATTGAATGAATGATTTCACTCACATTTTTCAAGTGGGAAGAGAGAGTTAGAACTCATTTTTCTTCCATTTCAGCCCCGATTTCCGGGCCATTTAGAAGTGTTCTAAAAAATCATGAAGACAATCATCCCCATTCATATATCCATCATTTAATCATTCACTATATTCGATACTTACTTTGTTTTCAGAAATTTCATTTTCAGGAAAACTCCAGCCATCATTAACATCAACATTTTCTAGAGGTGTAGCATCATCATTCTCTTCCCCGGATAATCTGGGAATTAGTGTCTAAAAATTGTTATGAAAGAGATCGTTTCCGTTAACCAGCTGACGAACGTTAACCCTCAGAAGTTGAAACTTGTGCGAGCAATGGATTAACGAGGCCTTACCTTTCAACTTGCGATTACCCAGCACGGTGGCCCGGCGGGGAATCGAACCTCGGTCTTTCGCTTGAAAGGTGAACGTGCTAACCACTACACTACCGAGAATCACTAGGTGAATTTTCATCAGTATCATTCATTTCCCAACGCCTTCTCTTTTCATTGGATGAATTGGAGCCTCTTTCACTGGTCGCAGTTTTGATTTTTTTTAGTCTGAAAGAGTTTTTTAGTATTTCCTTGGTCAAACCTGAGTATTTGTTGCTAATTATTATCCCACATTTCAAAAGTTATCGCTCAACATTAACAAGAACCAGCTCCTTTGCAGCCTTCAGTATCGAGTACTTGAGTACTTCTTTGACTTTGAAAATTCATGGAAAAATGAAACTGCCTCACTGAAAGAAGACAGTAACTCGATTGAGGTTAGTGTAGGTAGGTAAGTTAAATGATCGAAGGTGTCCCATTTATGTTGATGAATGATTCTCTTTAAGTAATTATTGTATTGTTCAGTCCGAAGTTAGTCATCCATGACGTAATATCTCAATATGTATATGTGGTCTCGGTAGTGTAGTGGTGAGTAAATCTGCCTATCAAGCGGAAGGCCGGGGTTCGAATCCTCGCCGGGCCACCGTGCTGGGTAAAGGTTGACGTTCGTCAGCTGGTTAACGGAACGAACAATTTTAGAACAACAAAAGAATATGTAAAAGACTGTTTTGTCTTGTATTGATGTGATCTACACTATTGTGTACCAGGGAGATTCCAAATAATTGAGTTCTCACACATGCAAATGCCAGTATTTTTCATGAACATGGGCAGTATCTTTCTATAATTGCACTCTGAATGACTCGAGCAAATTTCTGCACGAAGTCTACGGTGACAACAGGAATACTGCAGGGTTCCATCATGAGACCAGTTTAATTCATTCTATACATCAATGATCTCATTTCACTCATGGATAAAACTGATCCTATCACTCATGAGAGCATGATGAATATGAACGAAAAAAACCGGTCTCATGATGGAACCCTGCAGTATTCCCGTTAGCGTTAGAGAACTGTGAATGATATTGTTGAGTTTTCTCGGGTACTGAGATAGTTCGAAAAACAATAGATCGAAGAGCTCTCAGTGGTGATTGTATTGTTTTCCATCTACTGAACTTAGGCTACCAGCAGAGACTATGTGCTGAACACGAACAGTGAATATTACGTTCGAATTCAAGATAACAGGTTCGTTAATACTAAACAGCCAAAACAAGCAACCTCTATTTTTTACAACATATCATATTCAATTTCATAATATACCAATTTCAGGTCTCAGAACACCGCTGAAAGGTACGGAAATCGGGACTGAAATAAAATGAAAGTAAAAAGAATTCGAACTTTATCTCCTCACATTTCATTTATTGACTTAATTCGTACAGCTTCTAAAAAATATACTGCTTCGATAAAAAAAAGAACCAACTCAAAGTTTCTTTAAAGAATATTTACTCATATAATTGTGCTCCATGACCGAGGAATGTTTTTATAATATGTGATATTGAATAAAGTAACTTTTCTGAGTTTAACTATTTCCCGAGGAGCTCGTGCTGTTCGTTCTGATTTGCATAGTAATTCAATGCGGAAATCATCGTTAACCTCTAATGTTTACTTTTCTATAAAATCTGCTGGAATTTCCATAATTGTGCAATAAATTCTCGAGAGAGCGGAAATAAATCCACTTATATTCGCCGTTTATCTATCTCGATATAAAGTTTCGGAAGTGATGCAAGTGCATAGCAAATATCCCAAATGGAATCTGAAACTTTGGACAAAGTCCAACATGTATGAAATGAAGTGAAATAATTCACTTTACTCAACAACATCTGAATTACAGCGGTTACCGAGACAGACATTCTCGAAATGAGGTATTTTTATTTTCCTGATTGATGTATGTCAAAATATTCTGATATGAACGTAAACATTTAATCATATTTCTTAGTGATAGCCATTGGGAAAATTATGTTTCGTACTCCATACCACTTAGTTTCGAAATCAAAAATGATATTCCTCTCAGGCAATTGACTTTTGGTTTTTATATGTCCTCTTACCAATCACTTCCCGAATGCAGATTCATGTATCCCAATAACTGATTGATATTCCGGACGACTAACTGATTTCTGGTAGTGCAGAGAGCTGTTATATACCAGAAAAAGCATGTCATGAGCTTCAACCAATTTTACCCAGTCTCCGCAGCGTTGCGAATTGGCATTGGTACATCGGCTCACGAAGTGAATGTAAGGGGGGTTTCTGTGTTGTTTTTCTATCCAAAAAATAATCGTCAAACACTCTGATCTCACTGAGCAAAGTTGTTCACCAGGTGAAGATATGAGATTATATCCGAACTTTCAACTGCCCAAAATTGGTATACTTATCATAAACTGAAAATACAGAATACTACTCCATAAATGCCTTCTCAGATGTCCATGCCACCTCTGTTCAGTGGTAACCATTGCATGGAAAAACTTATTGAATGGTAATGGTTCGGACTTCCATTGTCTATATTTTTAACTCTATGGAAACCTGTTGCTAAGAACGGAAGGATTGCATATACCAGCAATCGAAACGTCGTGAGTACCCTCAACTTGAAACTTTGTTCAAACATTTTTCCATAATATTTCATTCGAAGTCTTTATTTACATTTTTTGACTTGTATTTCATATTCGATATCTCATTTTTTTTGTCACAATATTATATCATTCATTTCGTTATTTAAATTTTTTTCGGCTCATATTTCATTATCGATATCCCGATTTTTTTGTAACAACAGTACTTTCTTTCATCAATCAATACCTAATATCATTATTGACCAAAAATTTGAATTCGATTTGATTTTCTCACTTGATTTGTATTTTAATCCTTCCGTTCTTAGCAACAGGTTTCAATAGAGTCAAAAATATAGACAATGGAAGTCCGAACCATTACCATTCAGCAAGGAAAATTGTCAACCGCTTTCGAAAAACTTATTATTCTATTTGACCCAATTTCAATTCTTCCATTTCCTTTCATGTCTCTTGAGAGAGCACCTAGAAAGAAGAGCTTGCCATCGCTTGCCTTGTGTGGCAAGCGAAGGCCGTTATTCTTGACTGACGGAGATCAAGCTATTTCATTATTCTTAATTCAAGTTATTACTTTCAGTTTTTCCATATCATTTTTTGAACAAATGTTCAATAAATATGGTTTGAGAATGTAGGCAATGAAAGAATTGATGCTATTCAAACAGAAACAGTGTGATACAAATCCAAAAAAGAGGTGTTTTCACATTCTGTCGCATATTTTATACTTTCGCATGTATAAAAGAATGTTCTACCTATTTTCTACTCCTTCCCCCCCCCCCTTCCACCTTTTCATGATAATGTCCTTCGTTCACTTTTGATATTCCTCTTAGTTCATGGCTATTTTTTGGTTCTTTCTGCAATAAATCTTCCGCCTTTGTCCATCCAATGCACTATACAAAGTACTACTTATTTCAGGACGACTGGGAGCCCCCAGGCAAAATCTCCTGCTGGCAGCAGTCAAGGGGCTCTTCCCCCCGAAGCTCGCACCCCCACTGCCCCTGCGAACAAGGCCCTTCACAATGTCAAGGGGGACCATCCATCGGTAAGCCAGGATGTAAGCATGATCTGTTATCTATTCTAATCTATTAGATCCTAAGTATACGTGGATTGCCTTTCATGTATTGCGAAAAAATATCAACAAATTTGTAGCTTTTCGAAACTATATTGTCTCTAGAATATTCTTTCATATGATAGCTATACTTTTGCATATGCTGAAAGCATCAATCGTTTATTCATCATCGAATTTTTTCTCACACGTTGTTTCAGCTTCTTATTCAGTAACAAGAACTAGTCGATGTCGTGATGAAAGTATTTTCTCCTAATTGAATTTGAATAATGGTTTTGAGAATATACTATATTCACCTATATTCGCCCGTTTCCACCAATGAAACGGCCTAGTTGATTAAGTATAAGGGACTGACAGCACCAGTATTTTCATGTCGCAATACATAACTGGCAACCTTCTTTGTGTGTGAAAATAGCTGACTGGACTTACAGTCCAAATTACTCTTTTGATGTAACGTTGTTGTTGACGTTTAGAGTTTAGTGGTTGATAACTTCTATTCCAGGGTTTTTTTGTTTCTCTGTTCCCTTCAAAGTTCTTATACAAATTAGGTTTCACTGATTCACAGGAGGAAAAAGTTACATTTCTTAGGACCAGATTGCATCAAAATATGATGAGTGATGCTGTTAGGTCGCTGATACCTAAATAGAAATTGTTTTATGAGAACTTTAGTCTTTCTAGATGGCTTTCACATTTCTGTCAAAAAATAAAAGTATCAAGATAATTTTATATCACTCCACTTCATTTGGGAGTATCACTCGTTTCACAGAATCACCGAAAATCATACATTTCTACAATGAATCATCCACCAAAAATGTTTCCCCATTCTGGAAAATTGAAAACGGCAACAGTTGTTATTGAACCACAGGAGCGGAGCAATTCTCGTAAAGCTTTTTTTACCCGTGGGATTTTTCTCTCCTGAATTTTTCAAGTGAAGCTCAAAGCCCAATAACTGTTCTGTTTCAATCCCAGGAGACATCTATGGAAGAGATTCATCTCTTCCAGAAAAATGTATTCAATATTATATGATGAAAAAGCCTTCACGTTTCATAACTCCAATATTTGTTAGGACAAAGATATCTAGTGAAACAGTTGAATTGAATGAACTGCCATATTCTGTTGAGTTATATTTGATAAACAAAATCCAAATGATATTGATTCCAGCCAGTGAATAGAAGTAAATATTCATTATTGAGAAGAACGTTCAATTCTTCGGAGATGCCTAAGATACGAGTATCGAATCTATTCCCCTCCATATATGACATATCACAAAAAAAAAACGATAGGCCATTTTCAAATATCGAGATCTCACATGGAACCATGGACTAAATCGAGCGACATAAAATGGAGTCATATTTTCGAAGAGCAAAGATTTCTTTATCGCATATTTATCTTTCAATTGCCCTTTCTGTTATTGTGCAGTAGATATATATGAGCCACTACTCGTATATTATATTTCATTCGAGTACTTCGTGAACTCTTTCAATTTAGAATTCTTCGGAAATATAAGAAAAACCACCTAATTCCTTAGTAGGTCTATGGGGTTCTTGAGAATGTATTGTATTGATGTGGTGTTTAAATTTATTGTTGAAACAGATTATGGTGTTAACTCGTTGTTGTAATGGATACTGCATTTGAATGTTGAATGTTTATATGTTGATATGATAAATGTTGTGTCGTTGATGTTAACCAGAAATAGAAAAATCGAAAACACCCATTTTTCATTTTCTAGCAACTTTCGACAGGAAATATTCAATTTTTCATTCTTCCCAAGATCAAATTCATGAGATGAAAGAAATACCCTAATCACCATATTCAACCTACAGTGGTCCAATATCTCAATATATGGATGCCTTACGTTGTTATTCCATCCGTTTTTCTGTCTATTGTTTAAGTTTCGAAATAACATTTTATATATAAGTGATCTACGGCATTGATAAAAAGGTTCACTGCTATTTCTGAATTGACTGCCATCTTTTGTCATCATAACGAATCGAGAAAATGGGATAAAGCTACGACGTCGGTAAGAAAATTGAAGAAAAGAAGAACAAACTCAATTTTTCCATTTATCGATAGTTTTCTTCCCTTCACATAATATTTCCATGCGGTTGTCTAATTCTCTTATTTACCAATAGACAATATAGTGTAGGCAAACATGTCATCATAAGAAAGGTGGTAACAGATTTACATTAGTTTCGTTTTGACACCGCTTTTCAATGATAGAAATCAATTTTGAATCAGTTCATAAATCAAATCTATAAATAACATAGAAACAGTTTTCGAATGATACATACCATCAGTATAGTTGAAAGATGTAGCTAATTACAGTTATAGAAAGAACGTTTCTTTGCCATTCAAGTGAAATTTTGAAAATCATTTTTTCAATTATCATCTTTATTATTAATTGTTCCTTGAGTCTTCTATATGAGTTCGTCGAATGGCCTGGCAAATTTGCAATTCAAGTTCACGATATGGGTTTTTTTATTTATTTCTTTTACTACCAAACACCAGTTTCGACCAATGGAAATATTATCCTGTAACTTATTTTTTGTCCTCATACATCGCTAAAATAAATTTTTGTCGCTGTTTGTGGTTTTAGCGAGAAAAAGCCCGTCCGAGTAACGAGCTATCGTGATGTGTTTTGCCAAATAAAAATTCCAAAATACCAGCAGTGTGGGATGCAATGAAACACCACTAACAAGTTGCCCAGCTAGGTCAGGATAATAAAATAAAAAATTGTTCTGTACTGCGTCACTGAATTTTGGCTAGAAAAAAAGGAAACCGCCTTGATTACTGAAGAACCCACAACTGCAATACATTAGTAAAACTATAGATAATCTCAAACATAACTTCAATGAGAATATCTGGAAAAAAGATTCAGTTTTGACACAGAGGAAATATCGGATGTTTGAGAAATGTTCAACATCCAGTTAAATAAACAAACATATTGGTATCAAAAAACATAAACCAAAAAAGTGAAGAATGCCCAGACAGAATCTTAATAAATTGACCAATGGCTCTGCGGTGAATTCCCAATGGTGTGGGCTGTGAAGCAATTATCAAAATGACTATGTAAGACGATTTTCAGCCTGTAGTTGTGGCTGGGAGCTAATCTCGCCCAAAAGACTACCACAGCGGTGTCTAATAAGGAATAAATTACCATGCAGAATTACAAGAATAAAAGGCTCGGAGTCTCGAAGTACGGGAAAAATCCAATGAAGAAACTTATGAAGAAAATCGATGGAAAACCAAGCAGGCGGATCGATTGGCTTCACGAGTCGATTGTTTAACCAGAGATTAACACCCTCTTAGGAATTAGTAATTGACCGATCCCAATGTTTGATGAATTTAAGAACGAAACGGTTCTGACGGAAGGTCAAATTACCGAAAGGGCTTCCACTTTCCAACGAAAATTTTGGTTTCAGAATACCACAAAACAACGTCAGAAATCACAAAGACCCATGATCTCGAGATTCCATGATGGATGCACAAATTGCTACAAAATAATTTGGATCACACAAACTTATTCATCAGACTCCACAATCGAGATGAAAGACAATTGATTATATTGTCCTTTCAGGATGAATAAGATTGGTGACTTCGATAACAAGTACGATAAACTACCAGAGAAGGCACTCTACTTCTGCGATCAGAAAAATAGTTGACCTTGAACGATGGCAATAAAGGACATCGGTCCACGTTGCCAACCTGACATATTCGTGAAAATGTCTACCATCAGGAAAATGAGATTTTGTAGTATTTATTGTTTAATAATGATCGTTTTGATAAACACTAAGAAATTCATCTCGCTTCTTTAAAACCAGTATTTATATTTTTCCTAATACTGATATTCGATTCACGTGGGTTTTCACATAGTACTCCTGGTTAGGGCATGTGCTCTCACATTTTGTTGGGGTTCTTTCGTTACTGTACAGGGTGTTTCAAATTCAATCCTCACCATTGGGATCTTGAAAACTATGAGAGATACGAAGATGATTTAATTGGGGCAAAGTTGCGCATTTACCGAGTATATCCGGAGATATCCTGAAAAAGCAGACTTTTCGGAAAATTGTTGTTATTTTTTTTAGCTTTATTTTTCGAAGGATTTGAAAATAGATTGCCTCTCCACATTGCCACATTTCTCTGCTACACAATGGTGTTATCAGATTTGCTATCCGACATTTCGTCTTCCGGCCACCATCATCAACTTCATTTTTAATAGGACTAGATTTCACCTTTTCAATGATGTAGAATAAGTTATCATTCTTTTTCGAAAAATTGGAGATATTGAAAAAAATGTAATTCTTATCATAATAGGCTTTGACTTTGATGTTTCTGAATTTGACTTTCAATTTGTTACCCTCCATGACATTTTGTTATTGTACAAGTACGTCATTGAATTTTGCCGAAAAATGACTTTTTTTAGGATTTTTGAGTCAAAGATTATCTGAACGAATCAATTCAAACACAGTTCACAATAAAATTTCATTTCTCCGCTTGTAGACATTTTCACGAATATTACAGGTTGAAATACTTGGAATGAAGCACACAGCCCAAATAAACCAAATCTCAGCATTGAAAATAGCCAGAGGACTGACAAGGTATCGCGCATACATAACATTCACATTTGTGAGCCACGTTCAGTGGCGTACCCGATATATTTTTATTTATTGACCACGAAAATCAAGTTGACTTTGAGTCAGATAAATACAGATTGAAGATGTTTCGCATTTCGAAGTAAATCGAGAGCTAGTGCAAAAGTAGCCCGTAACAACCCATGCTCGACTACAATCACTGGCCATCCCTATAACCGAAACGAATAAAGTGAAATACATCGTGTTGCAGAAAATAAACAAATACCATATCGATAATTCTTTCTACGTTTTTGATGAATCAAACGTCTTCGAATGATATACACGTACCTATCAAAAGAGAGTGTTTGTAATTTTTTTTATTTCGATTCTTTCATAAAAGTTGTAGTTCTATTTTTCTATTGGAAGAAGAAGAAAGCAAAAACTAATTCATCGGATAACTCTCCTCTTTTATGGCACATTATAATTCTGAAAAATGTCCCCTTCTCTCATAATGGAAGGTGGAAAATTGACAAATTCTTCTGCTGAGTGAATGAACTCTTCTGTATGTGCATCATCAAGTGGGCAACTAAAAATTTCTTCAAAGCAAATCATATCATTTATCGGAAAATTCAGATGAATGTCATCATTATGTTCATCAAATGTCCACACGTGAAAGTATAGATTTAAGTGCTCACATGGCAATTGGTTGATTCGCATCTGGCCTAGTTAATTGACTGATGTTTTCAATAGTGATCAAAACGCCTTTCCTCATTCGTTATTCCCAATATTTGAATAATGCATGTGAATTCCATCAAATTAGGCGATTCAAATTGATTCAGCGCCCTTGATGGACATTCATTTGCCTTTTAATTTCCTCTTTGAAGTTCGTTGAAAAGCAAATGAGTTTCGAATTGAATTTCCTGCTAAATTTAATTAATTAACTTCCAGATTACAAATTACTATATCATCAAGTCCCGTTGAAAAGGTTCACTCAAATTCTTCATTACCGTCATTATTTTTGCTGCGTGGGCACGCAGCTTTCAATGTATATGGCGCAAAATTGATCGAATCGAAAACAATTTGTTTGTTTTGCCTCATCAGTATTGAAATCCATTTTCGAATGAAAGGTAATAAGGTATTTCTCCTCTTTTTGTGCGAATGGCGATTTGATCGTTTTTGGTTTATTACATACACCACATAAACGTTGAAGAGGAGATGTTTTTCTCATAGCTAGTCCCTCAGTTGAAACTGGAACGAAAATCGGTTTCAAACTATAATAAACAAATGCTTCCATACTCACTCTGGCGAAGCTAGTTTTGGCATTTTTCGGAGAGTGAGACAGCCGAATGGAATGTGGAGTATAATCCATCGAAAACAGTGGTTGAGAGAATGTTCTTTCTTTTTCAGATGGCCTTTCTTCAGAATCGCTCAATATCATTGGTGGACATGTACATTGATAACTCTGAGCCTTCAGAAAACGTTGGACAGATTCACTTCTCACTCGAGTACGATTTCCAAAATACAACGCTCATACTCAAAATTATACAGGTAAGTTTTAGTCATATGTAGTGGACGTAGTGGGAGTTCTTCATAAATGAAAACATACAAAAAATTACTGAGTTGAACAACAAAGGCCAATTCTTTATGACGAAACAAACGAAAACCGAATATACAAATGGCGTAAATAGTCATCGATTCATGCAAAATAAATGTAGTGTGAATGAGGCAATAGTTACGACGGAATATCAAATATTCAAGTGAACCGCCGTGCACTTTTTAGCGCTAACAACTGCTACTTAGGAAGCAGGCAGTAGCCTGCGGACTCGAATGAATGGAAAAAGAGTTTCTCAATAATAATGGATAGATAGATAGATAGATAGATAGATAGATAGATAGATTTATTTGATCATGTTATGTACAGAATACATTTATGACAAGTCCAATGGTACATAATTTCAAAGTAATAGATGAGTGTTATCTAAGTCGATATTCGCTCGATATCTTGTATATATAAAAAAAGTTAAGGATATAGAGATAATTATACAGATAAAAAATGTTAAGATGAAAAGATAATGTAAAGATTAAAATACAAAGTTAAAAACGCTAAAATGTGGTAACAAGTTGAATGTCTAGTAGAAACCGCATGAATACAATCTGGAAGTATATTGAATGCTCATCGGAGAGTGAAGATAAATAATTTTAAATTATTTTTGATAAAAAACTACATATTCATCAATTAGAAATAGCGTACCCTAAGTACTCTTCTACCGAATAAAAATTGAGATTCTGTAGGAAATTTTTCATCTTCCTTTTGAAAGGAATAAGATCGAGATTTCTCCATTCACGAGGTAGCTTATTAAACAAATGCAAGTTCAGGGAATTGCGTTGTGAGATCGCAAGTCTATATCTAGGAGGCCTCATAAAGTCTGCTTCTCTGGTTGAATAATTGTGAAAATCATTATTTCTGTCGATTTCAGTTTTTCTTGAATGTATTTCAAGGAGACTTTGATAAATATAAATAGAAGGGAGACATAGAATCCTGAACTTCTTGAACAGTTCTCGGCATGAGGCATTATAGGGGGCGTCAGCCATCAAACGTATGGCCCGTTTTTGAAGGCGGAAAGCTCTCACAGAGTGAGGTGAATTCCCCCATAAAATGATTCCGTAATTCAAATTAGAGTGGAAAAGCGCATGATATGAAGATAGGAGGGTGGAAGAGTCTAACAAATTTTTAAGACGTCTCAACAGGAAAAGCTGAGTGGATAGTTTTTTGCATAGTATGTCAATATGGGTTCTCCAACCCAAGTCATCATCGATGGTCAAACCAAGCAGCTTGACAGATTCCGATCCACAATACTTTTTATTAGAGGAACAGATCATTTTTTGAGATTTACTCTTGTTGAGGTTTAGGTTGCTTGCTCTGAACCAGAGTTCTGCTTTACAGTCAACATTAGTGGAGATTTCGTTCAATACATAAACTTTATTGTGGGATTGAATGAAAGTAGTGTCATCAGCATAGCACACACAAAATCCTGGAGATATACTGTGGAAAATATCATTCATATATATAATAAAAAGAAGGGGACCTAACACGGAGCCCTGAGGTACACCATGGTTTATGTGTTGATACCTTGAAGACACATCGTTGATGTATACTGTTATTGAGGTAAGAACCAAAGAAATCAAGTGCCGTCCCTGCCATATCCATACTTTCAGGCTGGTCGCCTGCTCTCGAACCAGCATTCCCAATTAGCTTGAACATGTCATGAACCTTCAAATACTCTCCACATCTCAGTTCAACTTTAAATAATTTGTATATTCACAAATTTTCAACGAAATCAATTTTTCGCATTACAAGCCGTCATTATTTACGGATTCTAAAATGAATGGTTACTACAAGCATTTCTGTTATGACATGTCCTAATAATTGAATGAAGAAAACGAAGGCGCTTTCTTAGAATCTGATGTTATATTAGATCTTATATTGTTCCAGTTGTCCAAGAGTCCAATGACAAATGCTAGTTTTTTGCTAGTCGACTGCAGTACTAGTATATAAGAATATACTATGAGTGGTATCGGTTCTGGCCTCCATTGTATATATATAGTCAACGCTAATAAAACTCGCTGTAAAAACTTGTAAGATGAAAAAATGTCTATTAAGCCAATCAATTACAAAATATGGAATTGAGAATGAGAATTCAATCAAATAAGGCATCCAAATCGAAACGATAAGATTGAAATGGATTATGGTCAAAGAAAAAACCTACAAAATTCAATTGATCATTGACGAAATTTTACCGGAATCCATTTCATTAACTTTAGTTGGATCTGAATACTCCATTTGGTTGAATTCTCATTTTCAATTTCATTATTCGTAATTGATTAGGTTAATAGAAATTTTTTCCATATTATAAGTTTTTATAACAGGTTTCAATAGAGTTAGGTATACAGGGTGTAACTGAATAAGTGTAAAACATTTAAGGAGGTGATTCCTCATCAAAAAAAAGATAGGATGTTTCATATGAAGAAACTCCATTGGAGCATCCCTTGTTAAGATACAGTCCCTTAAAGGGGGTACATAAACTTTGTACAACAATTTTTTTCACAAGCACTGAAAAAGTTACAATATTGGAATCAACCTGACGTTTTTTACTACCAGAAAGACACTTAGCCAGTAATTTATTTGTTTCACCCCATGGTTGTAAGGGGTCGAAAACGCAACCCCTAAAATTGATTTCCAATATTACTTTTTGTTTTATTATTTTTTACCATTTAAAAATGTATTTCCTGTTAGCCTGTTTCATTCTAAATAAAAAATGTCTCTTGGGTTTTCTGCCCAAAATAAACCAGTTCACAGCAAAAAATTATTTTACGAACAACTACAGAGATACATCGTCATAAATTCGAACTGGATTTATTGTTATTTTGTAGTACCTGCATTAAACGATTGAAGGGTAATAAACAAAACTTATTCAAACTTTTTCAGTGCTTGTGAAAAAAATTGTTATATAAATTTCATGTACCCCCTTTCAGGGGCTACATCTTAACAAGGGATCTTTTTTTCCATGAGGAATCACCTCCTTAACCAATATGACTCAACAAGGAACTTTGTCAACCACATCCAAGCAGAGAATATACTCTGTTCGATCGAGCATTCGGTATGCGCCAGTTGTGAACAGTCAAACATGTCGCAAATGGAAAGTACAAAGCAAGTTTTTTATAGCTAACAAAAAACATAAAATCATTGGTGCTCGCTTTAATTTCTGTGAAATGTTGGTGACGTGCGATTCTGTCAGCCAAAGCTCTTTTATCACTCACATAATCTGGTGTGTATTTTTCATCAATCAGCTTTTGGTGAGGTGATTAAAATTAAGCCTTGATTCAAACCATAGGTCCGTCCTTCTCATATATCAACAACACGAATGAGTTCGTCTCAAAATATTCTAGTTGAAGCATTTGCAAACTTCAATCACATCACCCCCGATAACCTTTTTTATATCATTATCTCTTGTTAGATGATTATATCAGGGGCATTATTTTTTCAATTAATATCACATCATTGCATACATAAGGGTCTCAGGCCCAGTCAGAATTTTTCGTCAAATTAAAAATCATCATCTTCTCTCAACAAAAAAGTGCTGACAAAATAATTTTCAGGAAAATCCAGGAATAAAACTTCGTATGTTTCCATACCACTTTTATTTGTGAATAACGTTACAGCAGTTTCGTACTATCCGGCCATTATCAAACGAAACTGTAAACTACTACCATTAACTCAATTTTCATGATTATCTCCTACCACATGGTAACGGCTACTTTAATTAATTCATTCAAACGAAATAATTTCTGTACCATCATCAAAATCGCTTATACGGTATCTGTTCATTTGAAATTGGGTTTTATGATAGTTTTTTCCGTTAACCAGCTGACGCCCTCAAGAGTCGAATCTTGTACGAGCGTTGGATGAAAGAATCTTTACTTTTCAGCTCATGAATGGTAGCACAGTGGTTTTGAGACGGAGAATTAAATTCCGGTCTTCCGCTCGACATGCTTACCTCTGCACTACCATAAAAAACACAGAACCATAAAAAACAATGCCTGTTTCCATCTTTTCCACTCTATCACCAACAAATAACTAACACCGTGTTGATTCAGAAGACAATCAGAAAATTATTATTATCGTTTCGAAAAGTACACAGAGTATAGCTCTGCTGTTTCATCATATTCTAAACAGTTGAAGCAGACGACAGTGACGTGGGCAAGTCTGTTGGACAGCGTAGGGCATCCCTGCTGTACTCTCACAAATGTTTGGCGCTGTACATCGAAGGATGGGTGAATGCCTTCCTGATAAATGTTACCAGGAGTCTAAAACTCCTCTTGCAGTTTAGCTAGTCAGTATTTGAATCCAGAGACAGTTTGTTAAAGTCCATACCAGTTCGGACCTCACTCGGTGAGAGCTAAGAGCCTCCAGAGCCGCTTGGCTATCAGAGGAAATGTTTGTTTCATGCGTGAGGTTGGATTCCACCAATCTCTCTGCACATGAACCAATAGCCTAAAATCCGCTTGAAATACGATTGCATAAGACTCTAGGCAGGTTGGTATACACCTACACCGGAACCCAGAGGAAATTTTGATCCATCTGTAAACCAACAGCTATCTGAAGTTGGTAGGTCCTCGTCTTTTTGGAATATCCTGACCTCCCTTTTTGGCATTTTGACAGCTTGAGAAAGGTCGACTTTGACTGATTAGCTTTGTTCGCGGGTATGATTCCGAACTAGTTCAGGGTCTATTCACATGCGCAGTCTGAAAAACAGCGTTCGCGGATCACATAGTTCCAAATTTTTGGTAACCTTCCCGTGTTCGCGGATCACATCGGATCTTTTCATTACCCATTCAGAATCGGTTTTAGCGATCCTAGGATTTTGGTTAGGACGGAAAGTTCAGTTCTCGATGTTTTGGGGCAGCGAACAAAGAGCAAAATTATAATCTATCTCTACAGCATTATTATAAAGTTACTATTGTATAGTCCCATTTATCGTCTAGTGATGAGGATATGGAAAAGTTGCTAGAACTTGAGCATGAGCTGTTTTACATAATTTATCATTAGAAGTTGTTCTTGATACAGGTGAATAGGCAATAGCTCCTGAACATAACATTGTTTCGAATGAAGATGGTCAAACAGATGGGGATGGCTGAGATGGTATTGCAATTCTTGAGGAACTACTTCAAGAACAAATTTTTTATATTTTTTTCAAAAACACCAACTGACATATTTGTTTTATTCGACTATTTACCTACATTCTATAGGCTCATTAAGAGTGTTCATACCTCAAGAGACCTCGAAAAATTCTTTAAGACAAGGAGAATGTTATTCACAATTCTATGGGTACATATCTGAATTTCATTCTTTCAATTCGACAAAGAGGAATATTTAAATGCTGAAAATACATTTATTCAACAACATTCAAGCACAAAATGATAACAGTAGGAAAGGATTAATATTTTTTTTCATCTTAGAATACTTTCTATAATTTCGGCGAATTCAAACACTCCTGCCCCTGGCTGAGAGTTTGGAGTTGTCAATGAACTTCTTTTAATGCTTTTCAAGTACTTTCCATCTGTTTTTGCAGTTTGCTCCAGTTATTTCAGTTTCGGTAATGCGTTTCACTTCTTTGTCAATTTCTTCGAGCATTTTCTGTGAGTTTTTCATTCTCATTGAACCCACCTGCTCCCGGTATTTTCTATACAGTTCTAGGACTATTGAAGTATTTTGGTGTGTCTATTCATGACTCTCCTCCTCAGAGTTTGTTGGAAAGACCAAGCATTCGGTCATTACGTCCAAAATATAAAATATAAGTATAATCAATAAATGCAAAACATAACTGTTTAATATTACCTCTTTCAGTATCACTAATTTTCTTAGTGGCCAAAATACACGAACTTCAGGTCAGGTAAGAAGTTGGAACTGTTAGAAGACTTGTCCCTTGCACGAGACAATGTGACAGATAACCCTGTTGACAGTTCAAAATCGGTGAATTCGTTCGCGGTAAAATAAAATCCTGAACAAGTTCATAATCGGGCATGCACTCAACGACAATCCTGCATCAGTTCTGGCCTGGTTCATAATCAATTCCGAATGTGATCCGCGAACAAAGCTATATAAATCAGGAGTAACTCCAGAATGTTGTGACTTTCAGTGTCCACTAGCAACCTGAATTTCACCAATCTCCTGGTCCGAACATTTCATGACTTTTTTGAGGTAAAAAAACGCATGAAAATATATGGTTCCACATCGAATTATTTCTACTTCCAGAAGAATTTGCATCTTTGACACCAAGGTGGAAATTTCCTTTCTCAACCATTCGAAACTTTGTAAGACTTTAAAGTGCATCACATTCACAGTCAAAGTGGTGAGTGGGAAAATGTACTTGTAGCGAGTGGAAAGTTACCGCGTTTTGGGGTTTGAAACAGAAAATAGAGAGCATCACGATATTTCCCGACATATGAAGGGGAATATCACATTATATTTGATATAATGTCGGCAACAGCTGGAACTGTTTTTACGCTCGTAATGCATGAGCCCCTTTTCTGGTGATTTCAATATAATAGGTTTTGTGCCCTGTCATTCATTCCTCTGGTGATGGCGTGGAATTGTGGCTGACTCTCCGTGATGATAAATGGACAATCTAATTGAAAGTTTCATTGTTGGCTGAACTACATATGAGACCCTCTCCATAATAGCCCTCTTCAGATTTTCAATATGAGGGGGAAATAATTTCATGCTCAGATAATATCAAACCAAGTATTACCTTCCGGGGAGAATATCTGATAACGATAACACTTTTAGAGTTATCGGAACGTTCTTATTATCAGGGGTTCGTTATCACCTGAAACGAATAATAAGAAAAATATTTAACGTGCTCTAGTGACCTTATCAACTTTATTTCTGAAAAACTGAAACACGAGTTTTTGCCTAGCTTGGGGGTAGGTTCTCTGTATAGCAGTTTCTGGAATAATGAAAAAGTTTCGGTAAAATAAACGAAACAGAAATATGAATTCGCCTCAAAATTTCGCAGAACAATGAAGGGTAGCTCATAAATCGTGATGAACAAAGTAGAAATAATTATTCCCATACATGAAAATTCGTGTTGGTACTCAAGGGAGATCTCACTTGCGCCTCACAATAAAATAATCAATGACATAATTATATAAATACTCGTTAATTCTTTCGTAATGCAACCGCATAGAAATATTTTCATGGGTTTATAAAATAGAAGAATATTCAATAAACTTCCTTGATGGCTGGACCTATCTGGTTTTGTCCGTTGCGAAGAGGGATGGATCTGATTTTCCATTCAGCAACAAGGTGATAAGTCGGGATATTCGATATTTGAATGTCAATGTCACTGTCAACATCGTTTTGTGATTCCTGCTGTAAAACATTCAAAAATGCTGTAGGTTTGAAGATACACCATGCTAAAGTGCACCAACATTCAAATAAAAGTACAAGTTTCCATTTTCCTGAGATAACTGCCGAACCAGTAACCGAAAAATCATCCATATCCTTCCACGAAAGACTCACTGATCTGAAACATAAATGTATAATTGCGAAGAGAATACCAAAAGCAGCCAGATTGCTATCCGCTTCGAGCCTTTCAGATGCTATTGACCAATGTTTAAGAAATAATTCCATCGAGTCCTGGGAAAATCTTCTATTATTCAGTTATAGGAATTTCACAATTCCCCATAATGCTGGCAAACGTAAAGTATCCCTTGCCACCGTTATCAAAAGGAATTTAAGTCAAACCACAGTTGTTACCTCTCCTGTGACTAACCAAAATTATGAATTCATAAATTCTAAGTCTGCTATAGTGAAAAGGGTGAATAATAAGGTCTCAGATGGCGACCTTTCAGGAGCTGTGAAAATTTTATGTTCGGATGATGTTTTAGTAAATTCCAATAGAGAAACCCTCCTTGAACTTCAATCCAAGCATCCTCAGGCAAATAATCAAATTTCATATCAAAGCAATTTTTCTCCTGCCAGTTCATTCGTAGTGAACGAGAATGAAGTTCGTCAAGCAATCATGTCTTTTCGTAGCAGTTCTTCAGGAGGTTTAGATTCTTTGAGACCATCCCATCTACAAGATATGATAAGTTACAGTGCGGGTTCTGCAGCAACAAAGATATTATCATCGCTCACTGCACTTTGCAACGTCTTTTTATCAGGAAATGTGAAAGAAGACATTTGTCCTGTTTTATTTGGTGCTTCTTTGTGTGCACTGAGGAAAAAAGATGGTGGTCTCAGACCAATTGCTGTCGGTAACGTTTTTCGTCGTCTAGCTGCGAAATTGGCCTCATTCAAGCTGAAAGAAAGACTCGGCGATCTCTTTCGTCCCATCCAGTTTGGTTTTGGTACTCCTGGAGGCTGTGAAGCTGTCTCACATGCTGCTCGACGCTATATTAATGAACATAGTTCCAAAAATGGAAAACTTTTTTTAAAATTAGATTTCAAGAACGCTTTCAACATGCTCCATCGTGATCACATTCTAAAAGTTGTTCAAGATACTGTTCCTGAATTATATCCACTGATTTTCCAGTGCTACCATCAGCCATCTATTTTGTCATTTGATGGAAATATAATATCGTCAGAACGAGGAGTTCAGCAAGGAGACCCCTTAGCACCAGCCCTCTTTTGTATGGCAATACATGATATAATCAAACATATAAAAACCGAGTTCAATGCCTGGTATTTGGATGATGGTTCTTTCGGAGGAGATGCAGAAGAAGTTTTTGATGCCCTTTCATCAATTATACATAATTCCAAAAAGATTGGGCTTGAGCTAAACTTCAAAAAATGTGAACTTTACTTCCTAAGCAAACCCGACTCAAATATTTCTTTCAAATTCAATGAAATTGCTCCAGGAATCAAACTCGTTAATAAATTTGAGTTGACACTTCTTGGCGCTCCTCTCACGAATGAGGCATTTACTTCTTGCTTCGAGAAAAAAATTGATTGTTTCAAATTTATGTCCTCCCGTCTGAGTGAGCTTCCGAGACATGTTGCTTTTCACCTTCTCAGACATTGTTTGGCAATTCCAAAGCTCATTCATCTTATGAGATGCTCTCCGTCTTGGGTTAACGAAGCACATCTGATCAAATTTGATGAAATAGTTCGTAACACACTTCGAAATTCATTAAATAATCAGATGGATAATAACTCATGGCTTCAAGCAACCCTTCCAGTTACTCATGGTGGCTTAGGAATTCGCACTACTACCGACCTATCATTACCTTCCTTTCTATCTTCATGTAATAAGGTGACTGATGTGGTAGATTCAATACTACCATTATCTTTTCCTGCAGACAGTACCTTGAGTGCAGCAGAACAACTCTGGATCACTCAAACTCATCTTGAATTGCCCAATATCAAAAGAGATATTCAGAAAACCTGGGATAGTCCTCTGATTAACATAGCTCTAGAGAAATTGTTACATACGGCTAAAACTCCCACAGACAAGGCCCGTATGATGGCAGTTTCTTCAAGAAATGCAGGCGCTTGGTTAAATACTTTACCAGTTTCCTCCCTCGGTACTCTATTAGATGATGAGTCGTTCAGAGTTGCAATTGGTCTTCGTCTGGGATCGAATATTTGTGTTCAACACAAATGCATATGTGGTGCAGAAGTAAGCCCCCAAGGAATTCATGGATTGAGTTGTAGGTACAACGCAGGACGTTTTTCTCGTCATCAAGCTGTGAATGATGTCATCAAACGTGCGTTAGTTTCGGCTAAGATACCTTCGATTCTAGAACCTCCAGGCACTTGTCGTGATGATGGAAAAAGACCAGATGGCATGACCCTCATCCCTTGGCGAAGAGGAAAACCTGTTGTTTGGGATTTCACCTGTGTAGATACTTTAGCACCATGTCATATTCCATCAACTTCCGTTTCAAGTGGTTCAGCAGCTTCATCAGCAGAAATTTCGAAAAAACGAAAATATAAAATTTTGGAAGATAATTTCATTTTTTATGCTGTCGGAATTGAAACATTCGGTTCCTTTGGCCCTCAAGCTTCAGAATTCATTCAAGAAATTGGCAATCGAATCACCAAAGAAACCAATGATCCAAGATCTACTTCATTCCTGATTCAAAAAATCAGTATCCTGATACAGAGAGGAAAAGCAGCTTCATGTTTCGGAACAATACCTCATTCAAAATCTCTTGGTGAATTATTTTTGGTTCCCATGAATGAAGGAAATTCTGTAAACCCAAAATTATCTCGTGAAACAATCTTTAGAAACTGTCCGGATCGCAAAAATTCAGAGAAGATTTCGAAAAAATACGAGAAAATTATGGTAGCTGATGAATTGGATGAAGTAGAAAATGAATATGTCACATTGAACACTAGCTCCTCATCGAACCCTGCCCTACATGAGCAAAGGACAAAATTTTTTGGGAAAGAAAAACTGAGGTCTATCGAAATTCTCGGTCTGAAAGGTTTTAAGAACATGGGTAACACTTGTTTTATGAACAGTGTGATCCAATGCTTATCAAACACAAGATGGTTGATGGAATATTTCAGAAGAAACGACTTCATGGAGGATATTGCCAACAACATTTCTAATTCTGAAGAAACCCTAGTAGAAACGTTTGCCAAGCTGATAAGGGAATTATGGTCAGATAATTCAGCTAATAGTGTGGTGGATACAACATTACTGAAAATCCAGATTCAAAAACTCGCCCCTTGCTTCAATGGTTCCGCCCAACAAGACGCCCAGGAGTTCTTACTATGTTTACTGAAGGGTTTACATGAAAACGTAAATCGAAGGAGAAAGGAAAAACTTGAACGTATTCAGATTGAAACTAATGAAAATTCAAGAGACGTTGAACACGCTCGAAAATCTTGGTTGAGTGACACCGAAAAAGCAAAAGAATCATGGTCGAGGTACCTGCACATGGACAACTCGTATATAGTAGACATCTTCGTCAGCCAATTAAAATCGACGTTAAAATGCACACATTGCGGGCACTGTTCTGTAACCTTCGACCCCTTTTGGGACCTGTCGCTACCTATTCCACAGAGAACCGATCAGCTCAAATTATCTCAGTGCTTGGATTCTTTCACCAGAGAGGAGACGTTGGATGGGGATGAGAAGCCGACATGTTCCAAGTGTAGAGAAAGGCGAAAATGTACGAAGTCATTATCGATCCACAAGTTCCCTCGTGTGTTGGTGATCCATCTCAAACGTTTTTCTCCAACTGAGAGATCCAGAGGAAAATTGAATGTCACCATCGATTTTCCGTTGGGAGGTCTAGACATGAGCAATTACGCTGCAGACAATGGAGCCCATTGCCCTTACAAACTCTACGCGCTCTCCAACCATAGCGGCACTACGTACAGCGGCCACTACACGGCTTACTGTCGACACCCTTACTCCGAAACGTGGTACGAATACAACGATTCCCATGTGTCATCGATCTGTTCAAAATCTCTCGTAAGTGGCGAGGCGTACGTTTCATTCTATGAACAAGAAAACACTTATGAACAGCAGGAAACGGAATTTTCTCCTTGACATTATTTTATATTTTATTCTATTCAATTTATTTTCACTTTTTTTTTATTCATATATTCTTTTTATTGTTATAATTTTTATTTTTACATGTACCTAAGTTTTACACCTTATTTGAATTATGACCAGTGAAGCAATTTTCAAATAGGTGACCAGAGTTTAAATTCGATAGAGTGGAATAGAGAATGAAATTGATACTCAATTCTTCTCCTGGAGGTGTTAACGTTGTTAGCGAAACGCGCGTCAAGTTCAAATAATATAAGTTTTGTATCACTGCTAGTTGATCTTCACAATCTTTACTTCCATTACTAATCACAATATGTAGCCAACCTCAGTTGTGACCCCGTATATGTTTTATCACTTTTTTCTGTATTGAAGTGAAATACTGGTGTTTGAAATATAGTCGGGAACAATATCCAGTTTCCCTGGACTGGAACGATCTGTTCAGGGATGATCGACGAGAGCACAGGATAATACCAGCCTATCGAGACTCAATCCCGGTGTCAAAGGGGACTTGACTCAAGGAAAGAAGGCCCCAAACGATCTAGGGGTGGAAGAACAAGCCCTAGAGGAAAACAACCATTAAAAAAAATTGACCCATAGATTTTCGAAAAACAAAAGGTGGAAACATAAGAATATTCAACTCCCTTGGATGAAAGGTGGCTTGAAACGTAGCTGTCCTACTGCAAGGTCAGGAGAGCAAAATGCCGGTAAACACAAAAAGCAATATCCGACTAAGTCTATAGCTAGATGAATAATACCAAACTCAACAGGATGATTTCAACAGGAAATGTAAATCAACCCACAAAGTATTTCCTTGGCACCAAACTCACGTCTTGAGATTGAATCCTCAACTTGGAGAAATTTTCAACAACACAAAGTTAAACTCGAGACGACATCAGCAGAACAGATATTTCCACATGGATCGAGAAGGATATTTTTCCTTTGTTCCAAAGGCGTAGTTCAACAAAGGTAAATGAGAACTCGGAATAATGACTGAACTCATCAAAATAAGGACTCAGAAAACCCGTAATGGCAAGAACTTACGCAACGAAAATATTTCTGGCAGTAAATAATGCTCGGCAGTTACAAAAAAAAGTGAAAGTTATATTCACATCGCAAGAACCTCAGCGCACGGTCATGAATAAGATTCAACTTCTGTTCACTATATTTATTCATGAATAGTCCCTTCGAGTAGATAATCCATATGACAAGTATGTATTTAACAAGCGGTATCGATTTTTCTAAAGGCTCTCCTCCTATAATAGCAACGATTGAGGTGGAATAATTTTATTTGAACTATACAAATATGAACACGTAACACAAGGAAAAAAATGGAAATTAGTACCTAATTGGTATCGACTATCGAAATAAAATTTCATTGAGAATGTTGTTGAATCCGGAAAATTCATTATCCTACAACTGGCAAAACTGTCAAAGTTGACATTTTTCTGTTGCTATGAATTTGTGACATACACATTATTTTTAAATGAAAAAAAAAATCATTCCAACGTATTTTTTTCACTGCTGGAAAAATATCAAAACTTTGTATTCGATGTGCTTTTGAGTATAGAATAATGGCCGTACAATGTAGGGGGGCCTTTAGGATTTTCACATTATTTGTACGACATCATTTCCCCAACTGAGTGTACATTGGCAAAGAATTTGCCAATGCAGCTTTCGCTGCATCTCTATTTCTTATCGCTATCGTAAGATATCATCATCATCTTTACAAAAATGACTGTTTTGAACACAAAGAGAGAAGTCATAGGTTTGACAATCAATATTTATTGACATTTGCGCGTTTCCACGATGACAAAAAATAAAGAGAACTCGATTGATCAGTATTTGGTTATAGGAGAGCCTAAATCACACTTAACTTTTATTTCAAAATCTCAATTAAAAAACCTTGCTTGTATTCGTGCGTAAAATTTCGTGTTCGGTGGCACATTCCAGTGAATTATTAGACTTATCGGTATCGGTTGAAAATTTAGATACCCATGTGCCATTGAAAAACAGTTAATTTTACGCACTCAATAAAAATCAACTATTCTGCAATAGAAGTTATAAGAAAGATTTCCTCGAATGTTCAAGCTGGAAGTCAACAAGTTTTTCAAATCCACTGATGAAACTCCTGGATTATTTAGATTTTTTTTTGTAGAAAGAACGATGTTTTGACGGTTTTTTTTTGTTCATCTTCTCGAAATAAAAAAATGGTTGATGAAAAACTTCTGTTAAATATCTTCCATAAACCTCTGACCGTAAAGCATATTCTGATTCTGCACAGATACCATGTCACAATATCTTGGCTCATTTCCTGGTGCAAAAAAGGCTGCAGCAGTGTTTGCAGCTGCAGAAAGGTTTGACTGGAGTGAAGAGGAGTATTTCACATCCCCTGCAAGGGAGTAAAATGTGAGCACATCCACGAGCTTGCATTGAGCCTGGATTACTCATCCGTAGATGACGTCCCAGAAAAAGTTGAAGGTAACTAAGAATCGACAGTGCCTCTCTTGGATACTTTCGAAAAACTTCCTGACATCGGAGAAGACGATGTCTTGAATCAACCAAGTTCATCAGAGAGGGGGCAAAGTTCATTCAAGAAAAAAATATCCTCGAAACTCATAGCAGATTTTTTTCAACCGCTTTTTGTCAATGTTCTGACTGATTTGTCAGTATTCTGACCTCCCTCAATACTCACCCCTGTTAACATAAATACAAACCACTTCGGAGTCCCTGAGAATCAAAAACAATTTGAAAATTGTTTATTACTACTTCAGCCGAATGTGATTAAACTATCTCGTTAGTTCTCGACGATGTTTCTCTCTTGAAGTGAAATAAAAACCAATATTTTTCTAGTCGTGGCCTTGTGTATTTACTTCGGGAGCAGTCTAGCATTCAACTTTTGTATTGTTTTTACACATTCAGAGAAATAGGTATGGTAATAGATAATATTTTCACTAGAAAATGATTAGGGAATTCAGAGGGTTCTCAAAATAAACAAATCTCATATCAATCAGTGTACTTTTAAACATCACCCTGTATCGATCTACTGCGTCAGTTTGTCCATCGAACTTCGAAATACCCCGTTGATTTTAATTCGAAATGAATTTCCTCTGTTGAAGAATCCCTTTGTTTAGCAGTGTGATCTGTTCGACGGCTCATCTGCGCCTTTGCCTGCCAACCTAACGCCGGAACGAAAAATGCAAAACCTGATGTGAATAAAATAGGAATGAATTATTCAGCATGGCCGCGCTCGCCGCAGTTTTTTCCAGCGCAATAGGTGCGTTGCCGTAACCTCATCAACAAACACAATATGGATTTGAATGTTGAAAAGGGCGGTCTGGTGATTTGTCTCCGAGCGATGGAAACAGTCGAGGAATGGCAACGATCTGCTTTTCGATGTACCGCAGGTGCTGTATCTGGCTCCCGGTATAATGGAAACATTTTACAATTTTTTCCAGAAAATATTGTGGACACGACGTGTATGTTATCTAGTCTGCATCGTCGATAGGATAAGAATGTCAGTGTCAGAAAGTTATGATAAATCACAACGGTTGAAGACGCTGCAAATCATTTGACATTTTCCATGATAAACTCCGATTCGAAATCGAAATTTACGAGAGCTGAGTTCGGAGAATTGTTCCGATACTGGAGTGGAATGCCTGTCAATCATGCCAAGAGTTTTCAAAGGGACAATTAACTTACGGAATAGGAGTATTTTGGTGACCTTCAAAGTGAAATTTGTCAAAAAATAAACAAGTTTGAGTTGTTCGTGTGAAACTGAATTGTGGTTAGTTTTGCTCGAGACTCATTCAAACCACATCAAAACAGTTGAGGTGCGCATGTTCTCCTTTCTCTATAATCCTGAAATACCGCACGACACAAGTTTCACTTTCATCCCAGGATGTTGAATCCGAACTTTTGAGGAGTAAAAAGAGTTGATAGAGTTAATTCCGAACTGACATAAGACATATTAGCCACTTTCGTCAGAGCTCTTATAACACTAAGGCGGTTGTACCCGAACCGAGATATATTCTTTACGAAACTCAAGATAGTGATAGTGTTAACAGTCCCGCATGCTTGAGACTTTGCTATGGAATTTTTGAGTATGATCTATATCCAATAAGATGGAATACTTGAGGTGGTCGACTCTAGGAATTCCCAGGAATGTGCATATATTATCGAACACACATATTCTTGACTTTCCAAAAACCTTCATACCTCTACGAAGCTTTTTCCGATCTCAACGAACTCGATTCTCGTGACAGCAACACTTTTGACTCTGTGAATTCTCAAAAATGTGCATTTATTAGGAACAAACATAGTCTGGACTTTCCAAAAACGTCTACAAAGCTTTTTCCAATCTCAACGAACTCGATATTCGTGACAGCAACACTTTTGACTCTGGGAATTCTCAGAAATGTGCATTCATTAGGAACACACATAGTCTTGACTTTCCAAAAACGTCTACAAAGCTTTTTCCAATCTCAACGAACTCGATACTCGTGACAGCAACACTTTCGACTCTGGGAATTCTCAGAAATGTGCATTCATTAGGAACACACATAGTCTTGACTTCCCAGAAACCTTCATACAGTTTGGCAAACATAGCTGAAACTGTGAAAATAGACACGCCCATGATGAGCATTCGTCGTACGACGGATTCCAGTGAGAAGGCACTTACCATTCAACATTTGTGAAGTTAACAACTCGGTACAGTCTGTGAAAAATTTATATATAGTAAACATGGAGTTTCAATCGAATCTCAAATAAAAGTTTTAAATAGTCAAACACGAATTTCATAGTTTCAGCTATGTTTGCCAAACTGTACCTTTACAAAGCTTTT
Source organism: Zygogramma bicolorata (assembly GCA_032362365.1). Taxonomy (NCBI): domain Eukaryota; kingdom Metazoa; phylum Arthropoda; class Insecta; order Coleoptera; family Chrysomelidae; genus Zygogramma; species Zygogramma bicolorata. The sequence continues at coordinate 749,017 of JAVJAQ010005646.1, forward strand.
TACAATCTCAATGAACTTCATATCTACTCGTCACAGCAACACTTCTGTTATCATCAAACACCTCTCTTCCAGATTTACTCGCAGCTTCTCTTACAGAGTGGTTCAACGAAGATTGAATACACCTAGCTTTTCTCTTTTGTATGTAATCCTGGCAAAAATGGTCAGACACGTAGAATTTGATTATGAGGGGAAACATTCTGAACATATCCTTCAACATTCAACCCCCTAGCGAGGAGGTGTAACAACCCTAAAATTCCAAATGGAGTTGAGTTATATGAAAGGCAAACATTTTTATTTTATGATACCCATTTATTGAAATTCACTCAACATTAACCCGAAGTTTTGTTGTTGAAAAATACAAATAAGTCTTGGATATTATGAATCAGAACATTTATAATCACTAGTTTGTTTTTGTTATTTGTAACGGAGATTTGTAGAAAAAATGAACAAGTTCATCGATTGATTCTCAGAATTTTGAAAACGTAATCCATTTACTCCTATACAATATCATAGATTTTGTTGCAATTCCTTTCTAAAATTTTGTTCTGATGGGGTTCTGAGGTTGGTGTTTCACATTATAGACAAACTTCCTAACTATCTTAGCAACACACGAATCATTTTATCGAGATGAATGTGCTCGTACAGGCGTACAGTCTAGCAAAACTACTTTTATGGAAATGAAAGTTAATCAGTGACAGGACTGGAATAAACGTTTGCCTAAATTATTTTTCTGTATCTGTAGTTTTCCACCAAAAAAGGAAACGATAAATGGGGAATTTTAATGTAATGAAAAATATCAACATTCAAATCTTGCTTTCGTCGAAATAAAGTAATTCTCAAATGTTTGTAGTTATTCTGATTCTTAAATTTCAATACTTATATGAATTTTTCATCAGTACCATAATTATCGGGTTGATGTTTTTAGCATCGATTTTGCATTGAATGTTTGGGTGAATTTCTATGATACTATATCATTGAGAAATAATTTTGTACCTCTTCAGAAGATATATCACTAGACCTCACTTTCCTTCTGAAAATGAGGGTTGTGGCAGAGGTTAGAAAATATGTGTGAAATGTTTATTTTGAGAGCAAACGTGTTAGAGCCTTTTTGCTTCAAATTTCAACTGGGGAAGTAACCTCTATAACTTTGAAAAAAGGTTGAAGAGTTTTTATGCAAGCAGATAGATTGCCAACTGCCTAAGTATACAGATTCAAAACTAATAAATACAATGAATCGAGAAGAACTGATTTCCCCATTTAGAAAATTCAAAACTATTGATAATTTTTATACATTCATCAAGTTTGAGTTGAAAAACTGCTCCTGCTAAAATTTTGCCCATTCATCATCCTTTCATTGCTTCTACAGAATATTTTCGACTGTTGATTATCAATGAAGTCACTTTTCATTATAATCATCATTAAAAACTGTCGAACAGACGCGCCCAATTTCAGATCATTGAACTCATCGGAGACACTTCCAGCTTCCATTATATCATACTTGGGGTAGGCCTGTTGGTTGGCATTCACTGAAACTTAAAAACAATTTTAAAATCGCCCTTCAAGTATTAATGAATCTACATGATATTCATTAAAAACTCAACAAAATCGAAAATATTTTTCCTCATAGTATATGGAAACGAAACTAGCAAGCATTGTAGGAAAAACTTTCCTAAAAAAAACAATGTTCCCAACACCAAACTGATATCATTCACACTCGATGTGCCTTTCGCCTACAAGGTTAGCATCTTCAAATGAAGGAACGTGATAAAAAATTGGTAATAGTCGTACTCGACGAGTGTTTTGGCAGCAACGTTAGCATTCTCAAGTGGAAAGTGATAGCTAATTGATGAGAACCACATTGGGAATCACTCGATATACGGTTTAGTGTCTATCAGTAGAAGCAGTGCAAATTCAATCATAAGTATTCTGATAACGTGACCAATACTTGAAAAACGAGGGTAGTTATTCGTTCCAGGAAGTGTGCTAGAAAAAAAATCTTTGGTTTTATAAGAAGTTCCCAGCATGAGGAAACGGATATAATTTCGTAGGATTGTGGAAGAAACAACCTCTTAAAGGACCCTGCAATAAATCTCCCAAGCCAGATCCATCTACGAGGAAAGAAAATGAGCCGTAATGGCTAGAACGGAGTATTGATGGTATTTCTGATAGCGGTTATCGGACTCGTTTCCAAGAGGGGCAATATATGAAGGGTAAAATGACGTCTATTTATTACTAGCCAATCACTTTGCAATCAAAAGTAACGGCCCATTTGTCCGGTTTTATTTTTTTGCGTGGCAAATTGATCGACTCTGAAAAATAACAAAAGGCATGTGAGGACTTTCAATATATATATGGATGGAGTTTGGCATCGGGGTCTCCTTTCTGAACTGCCATCTTAGGGTTTTCTTCCTCAATTGTGTGCTTTGTTGAAGAGTTTCTTGTCTGATAGGTCTCTGAATGTGGTTGTTGATGGAGTTTCATCTGATATTCTCCCAATAAGTGCAGGTGTTCCACATGGTTCAGTTCTGGCGCCCACTTTGTTTCTGCTTCATATCATAATTTGCTTAGTACATAGTTTCGCGGAAGTCAGTCCTCTTCATACTTCCAGATTCCCCATGCCAACTAGAAAACAAAAATTCAAAGAAACATTCACGTCTAAAATTAAGAACTTACCTCTTCTATCTTTGATACCCTCTTTCTCGAAAACGAAACTGATTAGAACACATATTGATTTTAGCTTTTTTTCATGGAATCTGACAAGGAATCACCATCTAAAATTGAAGAAAATTTACAAGAAAAGACATCCACCGAGAGGGCAACATCATCTTTTTCTGTCAAATAGAAAGAGGCATTCTGTGATACCTTTGACAAGTCTTTCAAATATCTATCCGACATGGGGTAATTTTCAAGAAATGGGCTAGCTGTTCCCGAGTTACTACCATTCGTAGTTTATTTCCAGAAATCTTCGAAGTAACGGAAAATCATTATTTCTATTCAATTGAAAAATCACTTCAAAATTAGTATAACTACTGCTCTTCGGGCTTGAAGGCCGTCGTACTTTGGAATTTCTTCCTGACGTTTCGCTAGCGCGGTGGCCCTTCTTCGAGGCTTATTCATCTCCGATAAGCCTCTGAGAGCTCACTCGCCCGAGCGAAACTCAGGCCTTCCAACCCAAAGAGCGTAGTTTCTAATAACCTCGGCCGCGAAAGCCTCAACCATTTTGTCAGTTCAAAATATTCCAATGACCTCTAATTAACCTTTAAGACCATTACTCGCTGCTTCGGCATGAATTGAGAATGGTTAAATTTTTTCTTTCAAAAATCGAGACCTGAGCTGGGAAAAACCTTTGTGAAAAAAGGTTATCAAGTCTAATAACTCAGGAACTGATATTCCGATTGTCGAAAGAAAACCTGTATTGGTAGAGAATTGGGAGACCTATCAACAATACTTTCCTTCTGGAAAAAAAGGTCATAAAGCCCTCTCGGCAACAAGTGACGTAATACTATTGCTATTTTGTTCATTAGACAATATCTATCACGTAATCTTGTTCATCATCGATATATTATATTCCTCAGCAATATTCCACCTCGAAATTACAAGGCGGCATATCATTACCCAATCTCAGATTCGAATAAATGGTGAACACGCCTGGCAACTCCACCAAATTACTCAAGATAATATATAATGTAATAACGGCTGACATTCTTGATCAATAGCGCTCTGCGGCAATTGAATTTTCGGTAGGGAGTCCTAGAACCTTTAAATACTACTACAGATCGGATGGTGTGTCCTAGGCATAGAGTTCATTTGCTAGAATTGATATATGGGCAACTTAAATTAACACTTTTTGAAAACGTTTCATCTGTATTGCAGCATATCGTTGTCCAAGTAAACCAAAATAGTTCCTGCAAGCAGCTCAACTGAAGTTCGTACAATTCAAAAACTGTTGCACGTCATCAGGGACGTGGTCAAATTTTGAAGTAAACAATAACCAGATGGTCAATTATGGAATATCAGATAGCTATAAAAGTGGAAGGATTAAAATCGAAAAGATATACAACTACGTATGTATTATTCATTAAAATATGGAAGTTCGTCCATGAAATAGTCCTCTCTAGTGTAGTTTTTTCAATAGAGGCCAATTTCGGAGAATCGAGATTTTCCTCTTTTCAAAAACCAAATACTGACTGCGTTCACACATGCTATGAATTTTGCTACGAATAACACTCGTATCCAGCGTACTGCAGCATTTGTAATAAGCCTCTTGGTTTTACGCAGTCAAGGCGATTCAAGAGCGTCGGTATTTTAATTCTATATAATTGATTTGAAGTCTGCTGCTACATGCTAGAAGTGAATATCTGACGGTAGATTTCGAATGCAATTCACTATGTTAGTCTTGATTTGCCTCTCAAAGAGCCGTTGAAGCAACGGGTCACTATTTTTTCGTTCTCTCCCAAAATGCCATCAACTAATCGCAGCGCTCATTTACATGTTTTATCATTTCCACGTATAGCTTGGGACTGATACTTTTGCTATATGATGAATGTATTACACTGTTGTTGATTACAATATCCAATTTGAAAAACCAAAAAGACGTAAAAACAGAACTGTCACTTTTGAATAAAAATTGTCAATTGATTACTCTCAAATTTCAAATAAAGTACGGCAACATCGAAAGGGCTGCCAACTAAATTTCTAAGAACAACAGGCGCCAAAGTTGAATTTCAATGCAAACAATCCCATGCATTTCCACCAATGGATTGGTGCAACTGTGTTGATTTTATATCGACATCGATGACGTGCAACTTTTTTGAATTGTATTCACCATAGCTGCTCAATAAAAATAGTAAAGAGCAGAAATGAAAATCGTTTTCAGTTTGGAAGAGAAACTGTACTTCAAAGTTCACAGACACTTAATTTTGCCGAGGTAACAACCGATAATGCATCTTTTTCTCAGAAGACCTTTCAATATATGTAAAATCGTCTTCCACGTAATTTCATCATTGCTATACTACAATGAAACTCTTTGAAATAAACTTGTCGATATTAGGGAATCGTTATTGAATACTTCATGATGCATTTCACTATAAGAAGTCAGTGAGCGTGTTGACCGGCGATAACTATTATCGTCAGATTGGGAAATTCCCAGATGATTTTGCAATATTATTATGGGCCAATTGCAAATCATTTTTGACAGAAGTAACGGAATTTGTTAGACCGTTACACATATCCACTGGAAACTCTCGATGGATTGTTCCCATGATTTTCTACATTTCCATTCCTTTCAGGAATATTCTTTAATAATGACAGCACTTTTCATCAAAGACTTGCATGATCGTAGAAAAAACATACGAAACAATGACTCATTCCCACTACAGCTTATACGTTTCATCTTGTCACGTGAATAATAACGTATTTCGCAGTGTAGGACAAGCAGCCATTCCAAATATACCGTAAGTTAAGGGCACAACCAGATGTGGAACCAATTACCGTGCCAAGTTGGATTGGATTAGCTGTAGTAGATACTTTTCTCGCACTTTATCAGTAGAAACAATAATTTTTACTAGTTGCAACCGCTTGTGTTTAATCTACAGAGCGGGGAACCAGATCTGCACAAAGAAAATTCATATTAAAAAGCTCTCTCACTCTTTCAGCACGAGCTTTTATGCTACATGGTTCAGTTCGTTTTTTTCTTCTGTTGAAATATACTGAAAAATAAGTGTCTTAAAAGTCGCTAACGCCAGCGCGAACTTTCAGTGACATGTCTAGGTTACTGCGATAAAAGAAAATTGGAAACTTGACAGTTGTGACATTTTCCAATTTGTATAATATATTCGTTTTAACAATTATCGCCATGAGATTCGTATTCACTATCCTAATAGATTGCAATGATAGAAGAAGTTTTCTTGTGTAACAAATGGGAAAAGTTTATGTTGTTTAGACTCAGCATGCATTCAAGAAATGTACGCCATTTGCATTCGTTACACTGTAACAGACTGGCCTTCTCTTGAATGCAATGACTTCCTCATGGAATAACCGATTAATTATATCCATCACACCTTATCCTATACTTAGTAAAGTTATAATTATTCAACTCCAATATGAAGGAACGAACTATTGATCAACCATTCTCTCAGGAATGTTGCCCTGTAGATGAAAAAAAATATTGGGTTATGAAAAAATTTAGAGATTTATTGAAGGAGTGTCTCATTCGTCTGAAAAACGTGAACTTGTTCTGATTCGTATCACCTTACTTTCAATGAATTTGAATTGAATTTACCAGATTCAGAAATATTCTGAATGTGAGAAAATGGCTGTGATACTTTCTAGACGGAAGAGAAAGTTCTTCCTTTAGTGTGTTTCATGCGTTGGCTCGATTACCTCCATCTATACAAAACATATCTACCAATCAACTTATTTACCAAAACACCAAATTAATAAATAAGTGAGAATCAACTGAGCTTGCTCAAGAGAAATATGCTCAGCTACACACCTGATCTAGTTTAGCTCTTTAAATGAGACTGGTTGACTAAAATTCAGTTCTGTCATTAACTATGTCTATCCTCACGCTGGCTTTATAATGACAACAGTGGCGTAACTACCATTTATCTACACCCGTACTCTAATGATACACTTATATGCCCACAAACCGTTTTATATTGAAATCCATTACGATACAGATTTTCATTACGATACAGATTTTCAACCAATAGAAACCCATTATTTTTCAATCAAGCATGATGTGCATGCTCTGAATTTGACGTTTGTCAAGTCAAAGTCGGTATAGGTATTGAACTTTTTGAGAATATAGCCAAACTTCGATAATCATAACAAAATGTCTGATACCAGCGATGTGGGAGAATCACCTTCGACACCTTCACCGAAAGAAATACAGTTAGGATGATTAAATTTTTCATTTAACAAATGCATGATTTATGACTTATTTTTTCATCAATTTTTGTGACCTCTCCGTAGCCGGGCCGTCTGTGGCGCTGACGTTGTATAATCTACAAGGAAGAGACAATGGTTCGAATCCGGCCTCGAGTAACTTTAATTTTTGATCTTTTCATATCTCATCGTTTTATTACTCGAAGTAATACCATTAATCACAATTCTGTAGAATTTTTCGAAGAAATTCGTTCAATTAGTCTTATTATGTGCAATACAAATATAAATATAATATTTGTAGTTCTTCACTATTTATCGGGTGAAGATAAAATAGCGTATGCAACTCTCATGTAATGGTTATTACACGATCGTTGCATAATATACTATTCTATCTTACAATACTGTGCATATGCGCGATTTTTTTAATGAATTGTTAATCAAGGGTAACTCGACTGTGGATTGATCTTTCAGTAGAATATCAAATAGTAACGAGAAAATCTTGTTGACATTCCCATGATTGCATCGTATCTTTGTTTGCTGAAACTAATACCAATTGAATCAGAAGAACATATCAAGCAGAGTTCATGTAGGTACGAAATTTGCAAAATTCGTCCGAATAAAAAAGATGCAACCAAAAAATGGCCAATGATATTCCAGTGTTCAATCTCCATCCCATTTTAATGACAATTTCTTTTTCAAAAATCGTCCCTATATGAACTATGCGTTATTTTTTTTTCGTAGCTTGTTGGCTTGTTGACCTACCAGAATCTGATGAAAATTAGAATCGATATTGGAATCTACTCAGGGCAAATTTCTGATGTACCCCCAAAAAATGCTACGAAGGAACTGTTTCTGAGTGACAACTTTCCGTATATCGTGAATTTATCTATCACAAAAATATAAGAACGTTTCAGAAACCAAATCCGTTTTCGCTTTCAAAAACTCGACTTGACTTCCATGTTTGTTTCAACAGATTTTCCAAACACCCACATAGAACTGAAGTATTTTTGGTGATATCCGGGCTTGATGGCACTTGAAATGAGGCAGCTCCGATGACATTTCAACTGAGACACCGCTGAAGATGGCTACCAAAGTTGCAGTCGAGAGCTACGCACATAAAAATATGAGACCGCGGCCGTCTAGTCCGGATATCACCGAAAATATCGACTTCGACCGTGAAGTCTAGATTTTTTCATAGAAGTGTATTTATTTATTTGTAGAAAACTTCAAAAAACGGAAACGAATATGGTTTTCGGAACATTAACAAGGATGAGTATTTTTATATAATAGTATATTACGTAACGAGACGGATAAGTAGTCTATTACGAATAAAAAAAAATTGTGAGCACGGGGCTTTCGCCGAGTGCAGCAATTCGCGAGTGTCACGTAACAGGCCTTACCCCCGTGTTGTGTATTTTACTTTTTCTACTCTCGCCATACTTGTGAGATAATTCTTGCTGGTGTAACACCAATTTTTTCGTAATTCCTCTTTTTCAATGATCAACGAGACACCAGATGACGAGAAGTGGGTGAAACGATTGGTTGCTTCATGGATACAACTAGACACTACCAATCCACAAACTGTTAAACAATAAATTTCCTGATGGAAGTATTCCGGTTCAATTTTATAAATAATTTAAAACGAAATTTCGCTAAATTTGGTTTTAGGACAATTGAATGTAGTGATGAGATCATATTTATCAGGTCAAATGTATCAAATCCCATCGTTCAAAAAGCAATTCTGGAAGCGCTCACCGTCAATTAAAAATACACGTGCATTCCAAATTACACAACAACTGTCAAATACGTGATGGACAGTTTTAAATGTTGGAAATAGAAAAATTTATTTGTTTTTTTGTGCAAATTTACGTTATAGGAAAAGTTGCTGCCAAATATGACGCGTTTCGTTTAGAACTAATTGTTTTTAATTAACCCTCAACTACTATGGTACAACTTTGAAGACGGTGCGCGTGTGGAGCAGTCATGGTGACCGAAATAAATATATAACATGAAAAATTATATAATTGAGTTTTTTCATATTATTTTACTGTATTATTATGAATCGAACATTTTTGATGAAAATGAAATATATATGCACTCAAAAACTGCCGTTTTAACAATAATTCCATTTTCTTGGTTAACAGTTAATTTTTCAACAAAACATAAAAGTCTCGATAAATTTTTCATGATTCCTCTTGTCTCCAAATCACAATATTCCGACAATAAAATTACATCTTCCGTTTCTTTCCGATCTCAAGGATTTGCTCAAGAAGTCGCAGAAGCCTTCCACAACAATCAATCATCTCAGAAAAATTCATCTCTGTCGCTTTCCTCTACATGTGAAATTACAACTGGAACATATGGTTCGAAATTATTGAATAATTCAAGCGTTTCTCCAACAATCACAAGTTTTCATGACCTCCCGACAGTAGACCACAACAGAAAGCCCTCAAAAATCAGTGTCCAAGAGGAGTATGATATACTTAGACCTATAGTGGTACCAATTGAAGTGGTGACTATATTCCAAGCCATGTCACAAATTAATACTTCTGAAAATATTGAGACATGTGGCATTCTAACAGGAAGACTCGAAAGTAATGAGCTAATTATAACTCACATGATTTTTCCAAAACAAAAAGGAACCTCAGATTATTGTATGGCAATGAATGGAGAGGAGATTTTTGATTATCAAGATCAACATAATTTGATAACAATAGGATGGATTCACACTCACCCCACCCAAACTGCATTCCTTTCGAGTGTTGGTCTTCATACCCATTATCCTTACCAATTACTGATACCGGAAGCAATTGCGATAGTATGCTCTCCAAAATATAATGAAACTGGATTTTTCATATTAACTCCTCATGCTTTAAAAACCATTGCAAATTGCCAAAAGAGTGGATTTCATCCACATTCAACTGGACAACCATTATTCAGAGTGGCCGATCACATCCGAATTGAAAAGAATGCACCTCTGGAAGTATTGGATCTACGCAAGGCTTAACACATCCACTTTTACAATATCAATTTTTTTTTATTTATAGATATAAAGATGAGATTTTATTTTTACATAATTCATTAATTTTTTTTATATGTTCTTATATAATTTTCTATTTTATTTTTATATTCATTCTGATTGTACAAGTATGAATCGTATTGCTATTTTAGTTGTCTCGAAATAAATTTCTTTGCACTTAAAAAAAATAGTTCAAAAATGAAACTATTAATATTTTTTTTAGGACAGAGGTATAAACTTACGAAAAAATTAAAAACATTGATTTAAAAAAAAAATTCACAAAAATCACACTATATAAAAAATTACAAATTAGACTTACAGTTCTCACAGATTTATGTTGAACATTCACCACAAATAGGCTTCATAAAAGTGTAACACAAAAATTTTTTTTTCTTTTAGTCGTCAAGGACAAATACAGCAAATTTTTTTTTTCAATTTTTCCCATGGGTACTTGTTCCAGACGTTCTTCACGTCATCTTCACTGGGCTCGTAAACACTTTCGAAAGCTCTATCTTCGTAGCTCTCAATCGCGTTTTAATATGCTCCAACCCCAAAATTGGGATCCGTAAAGCGAAGGTCCAGCACCACAATTAGTTATAACAAAAAAAACATGGGTGAGAGACACGGCAAGAATAAGTTACACTGATGCTGTGCTAAGGTCACTATGACCGCAACAAATTTTCAACTCGACGTAATTTCAAAACGCAAGCGCGTAACACGCGAATATCGCGGTCGCCTTCTTACAATGCACTCATTTGAAGCTACAAAGACGCCCAAGGCCCTACAACTAGGAAGGGACTTAATACTAAAGATGTTCAAATAGGCATCGGTCATGGTAACCGCACCACAGTAGTTAAGGGTTAACGCAGAAACTGTTCGGGGTAGATCAGGAATCTGCCTTTCTGCCCTTGTATAGATAGCACTACGAATTCTTGAATTCATTAGATTGTGGTTAGTTAACACCTAATGTGTAACAAATGATAAATTCATCCACCACAAAATAATGACTTACAAACATAACCCATTATTCATTTTCCATCCCTTTGAATTATGTGACAGTGCAAATGATTATTTTTATCTACGGCCTTCGTCATGTTTCTTGTAATATACCATAAAGTAAATAAACTAAAAAGTTCCCACTTTTGAAAACGTTAGCATTAACATGAGACCAATTCTCCCCCAAATTCATTTCCATACGAATCGCCTGTTTTCCGTCCTTTCGCCCGCAATAACTCCCTTGTCGTTGCAGGGTAAAGATCTGCCAGCCAAGGACCTCTCGGGCACCAGCGACCCCTACGTCCGGGTGACGCTGTTGCCCGACAAGAAGCACCGACTCGAGACGAAGATCAAACGTCGAACGCTGAATCCCAGATGGAACGAGACGTTCTACTTCGAGGGATTCCCAATTCAGAAGCTGCAGTCGAGGGTGTTGCACTTGCACGTCTTCGATTACGACAGGTTTTCCAGGGACGACTCGATCGGGGAGGTGTTTCTGCCTTTGTGCCAGGTGAGCTATTAACCAATTTAGAACTTCGTAGTCAACCTGAACTAATCATGAAAATTTCTACCATCAGGGAAATTAAATTATGTTCGAAGGGGTCGTTTCGATCATCCATCACTAAAAAATTCTACTTGCTTCCTGAAAACCAGTACTTCCAGAAAAATACTCATATTTCTTGGGGCTGATTGGCTGAAAATCACAGTATACCCAACTAAACAGTAACGAAAGAACACGAGCAAAATATGATACTCCAGTAGATATAGACATATGATTTTTCAAAAATTCAACAATGATTACAAAAGTTCTGAAACTTCAGTTAAATAAAAATTACGTTCAAAAGATATTGAGTCTGATTTTGCAAACCCTTTTTCTGAACGGGACATGTTGAAAATCAGGATTTCGTGAATATACGCATTATTTGTACGGAGATATTTGCAAAAGTTCTGCAAACTTTCGAATCATTGCGAAATAGCAGTTTACATCTTTTGGTATATTCTCAACCATTTAAACAAAACGGACCGTTTCGTTTTATCGAAAAAAAAATTGGTAATAATTAATAGGTTTAACCGGGGTGATAATCAAGTATTCAGCTGGATTACTGTGATGTAAGTCCCTTCCTGAGGTTGTGAAAATGCGATTAGTAATCCTTGAATAATTAAGGTTCCGTTTCAAGTTTGAGGTTGCAAAGTTTCATATCCACTGAGAACGATTTCATCTTATATATATATATATATATATATATATATATATATATATATATATATATGCTGGCTGGAACCTCCGGTTGATCCGCGTCTGGAAAGATTTACTTGTCTACGTTTCGGCTCCCATTTCGGAGCCATTTTCAAGACTGAGTGACCTTGCATCTAGGTCTGAGTTGTCTTACTGGCTGGCTATCATCACTCTCAAGTGACCGGAGTCCTCTATTTCTACATGAAAAAACAAATACCAGATACACAGACGATTTGTCTTGGAGGAAATTCATACTTGTAAATTTCGATTTTTTTTACTTGTAAAATTTCTCTTCTAGGCCAATATAAAGTTCATTATATTTTCGTTTCTGAATCTTATAACGATTAGTGCGAAAAACAACAGCGTTTTCTGATTTTACAGTGGCGTACGTAGTATACTCCTATTGTTTTTATTTATGAAATAATATGGTAGACTCACCGACATTTAAAAACTGGACTGAGGACGTTTTATGTTCAAGGTTGAAAGATAAGAGCATTTTTAGGATTTTTTTTCTTGGCAAATTGAAAAAAAATCACAGACACTCGCTTCTACGATGTGAATGAATCAAACGTCTTTGAATGATATATACGTTCCTATCAAAAAATAGTATGTTTGTATTTTTTTTATTTCACTTCTCTCATAGAAGTCGTAATTTCCATGTTTTGATTCGGAGAAGAAGAATGACAAACTCCATTCTCCCCACAAAAATACCTCAGTTCCCAATTAGCAGTTTTATATTTCAATAATCAGCCTTCCTCCCTCATTCAAGGTTCTCAATGAGAATTTTTACAAGAATATTTTTGGAAATGCTAAATCTTTATATGAAATCTATTTCCACTAAGATTTGCTCCCAAATAAAGTTCAAGAGTTATTTAATTATCCATTTACGAAAACCATACGAAATTTTCAAACATCTTCTTCTTGATTTGGTGCTCATTTTTTACCCTAAACCAGTTATAGAAACTCCAGTGAACTGCGGTTCTGATGAACCAGAGCTGAGTTCACTTGAACTGGACATGAATCTGATCTGTACAACATTCAGTACGAATTTTTGTTTCCAAAATACCTCCTTCGACGGTGACCAAAAATGACATTTCCTAAAATTATTTTAATTCATCGGTAAAATACGTGACAATTCAATCGATTATTTTCTGGAAATAATATCGAGGTTGAGGTATTTGATTTTTCCCCACTTTCAGCTAGAACAAACAATTCAAAAACTGAAACAAGGAATCAACTTTTTTCTAAGTATTTAGTTGTGAATATCAAGAATTTTTATATTTAATGAACACAACCTTGCACTTACCTAGGGACGATTAGATTTTGAAATTTAAAGTGGATTTTTAGGCGAGATCAAATCTAAATACCGGATTTATTTTCATTTGAATTGATGCTTGGCACAATTCAGGACTCACAGAAATTTGTATGAGAAATACATGCAGCGTTTGTTTTTTATGAACAGCTAGTGCTTCATTTCCACTAGTGGCCGAACAAACTGAAGATTCGGTGCTCTACTAAATATATTGAATCTTTCCAGATATTAATTCTGTGCAAACTTGAATTCCACTTTGTGTCTGGATATCACTGAAATTCCAGTGATCATTCTTTAATCTTAATCTTCACTTCCGCTCAAACGTATACTTTCCATCAGTTATATAGCGGTAATGCCGAAAACTACGCTGAGGAAATAATTAAGTATTATCAGAAATTGTGATTTTTGTTCCGTAGTTTTTTGGGTTTGTAAACAACCACAATCTGAAAAAATAAGAATTAATATCGAAATCTATACTAGTGTGAAAGGGCAGATTTTCAATATACTCCGAAAAGTTGCTGCGTCGATTGAAAAACAGTTCTTTTTGGATAGAATAAGTCCAATTAGTCAGCAAATTCTCGTATTATCAAATTTTGTCTATCAAAAAAATAATAAGAACTAAAATATATATATAAAAACTTTTCGTTAACGTTTCGGGAACTAAATCCGCTTCCGTTCTCAAAACTCATACGCAAATTCCTGTTCAAATGCAAATTTCTCTTGTAGGCAATCTTCGTAATTGGCATTTGTCAAATATTTCAAATCTGACATAACATTTTGTCCTTCAGGAGGGGCAGCAATCCGCGATCCATATCAAGCGAACTCAAAGATATGCATTCTTCACCAGACAGCATGATGAAAGCAGATTCCTTTAATTTTGGTTACAAACCCAGAAAACTACGGAACAAATATTGATCCACCACAAAATAATGACGTTCAAACAGTAATTGTGATATTTGTTTGGAGAAATATGCTGAAATATTACACTAGGATAAAACATATTGGTCTACAAAATCCAGTTGTCTCATGAGAATCATTTGTAAACTTCCATATTGAATCTTTCGTCCCTTTTCCTGTCAGGATAACTTGAAAACGAAATATATTCACCTGATCCGTCAACCTCCAGACTTCCAGCCTTCCACAAAAAATATAACCATCTTGCTAGAGGAAAAATATCACGTACGCTGACACATCGAATATATTGGAGATTTTTGTAAGATATTCGTTCTAGTAAATGTATTATAAAATGTAACAGCTTGTCTGGATTGTCTACGAGGGACCAGAAATTGTATTTTGCAAAGCAGATAACCACAATCGATTTCGTTATTGAGGAGTTTATACAGGAATGTTAATGCCATGCATTGTCTTCTTTCGACCGAAGATTGTGAGTTGAGAGAGCAGAGCAGAGTTCCGTGATCATAACCTCTTGAAGGATAGTAGCTATTGCATTTGAAGAATATAAGATTGCAAAATTTCCTTTGAACTTTTTGCAATCGTTGGACGGAGTTTTGATAAACTGGAGACCAGGGAATTGCTGCATACTCAAGTTTGGTTCTTATAAAGGTCATATACAATAGTCTCATCGTATTTACATCTGAGAAATTTCCCCAGTTTCTGGAAAAATAACCCAACAGTCTGAGCACTGACGACGAAATGTTACATAAGTGATTGTCAAATGTTAATTTTGTGTCGAAGGTCACTCCTAAATCCTTGTAAGTTATACATCTGTCAAGAGAAACATTATCAACTGCATAGTCGTAAATAATAGGCGTACGTTTTCTATGATATGAAACTATTTTAAATTTTCCTAACTTGATATGAAGATAATTATTATTGCACCAGTTATTTACTTCGATAAGGGAATTCTGGAGAGTTATACAATCTATTAGATTTTCTATATTGAAATATATTTTTAAATCATCAGCGAATAACAAATGCGGTGAGGTTATTTTATTGGAAATGTCATCCGTAAACAAGAGAAAGAGTAGCGGACCCAAATTGGACCCTTGAGGTACACCGGATGTTGAAATATAATCAAAAGATTTGGTGCCAGCATATTCAACAAACTGAATGCGATTGGTCAGATACGATTTCAGGAGTATAATCAGCTTTTCAGAAAATCCAAAAATATACAACTTCTGTTAGGGAAGAGATTGATCAATTCTATCGAAAGCTTTACTTATGTCCGTATATATAATATCAACCTGACCTCCAGAATCAAGGCTGTTAGATATGTAGTCGGTTATACAGGCTAAGTTGGTAGTTGTTGATTCTCATCTCAAACCCAAAACACACTTTCAACAATATTCATCATCGTTTTTCGATAGAAAATCGCCTATTGGGCCTCATATGTGAGGGAGTATTTGTTTTAGATATCTCTTCTTTCTTCCCTCTGCTAAAAGTTATTTTATTAAAACCCATTCAATAGATGAATACTTCCATCGTTTCAGCTAATTCTATTTTATTCTGCAGCGTTGCTCAACTGGGTCAAGTTGCGATTGTTTCGCGAAGTCCTTTTGTTTTATTGTTTTAAATGTTTTCAGCTAACAACTCTTTCGACCAATTTTTTAATCAAACTTCTGATGACAAGTTATATATTGATATACGTTCCAATGAACTATGTGATGCAGTATAGATATATGAATGTGAATATGCACATAGGTGAGTTTTTGTACTTTTATATAAATGTAAATTTCAATTCAATGAGAAGTTTGACTCACTGAAGCTGTGTGATCTATTTATGAAAGGATTGGATATATAGAATTCAAATCAGTCTTTATTATTATCACACATAAGCTGTATTTTTGTATTACCGATTCGAAATAAAAAAAAACAGAAAATGCTCTTGGAAGGAAAAACTACCATACAGCTTCATCGTACGTGGTGTATGGGAATCATGTTATGTGTTACTTGAGCCAATTTCATTTCATGGAGGAAAGCTTGTTCATACTTCCAATACAAGCTATCTTGCTCGACAAACGACATTCTCTTTTCCGACGTCGCGATAACATACTCTCCTTGTTATAATTCCGGTACGGCAAAATGAGATTGTCTGTTCGAGTAATATCACACACGGAACAATAGATTCTGGATTTGGGCGACAGTGTAGCGATATGAGTTATGCTTCCTTCATGAAGTTATAATTAACATTTCATCTTGTTCGCCAAGGTCACTAGATCTGCAGCAAGTTTTACACGCCTGAATTAACAGAAATGAGTTCTTTCTTGAGCTTGATATATTAGCTCGTTCTAAAATTGTTCTAAAATTGTTCGTTTTCGTTAACCAGCTGACGAACGTCAACCCTCAGAAGTCGAAACTTGTGCGAGCAATGGATCAACGAGGCCTTACCTTTTAACGTGCGATTACCCAGCACGGTGGCCCGGCGAGGATTCGAACCCCGGCCTTCCGCTTGATAGGCAGATATGCTAACCACTACACTACCTAGACCACAAGTAAATCGAGTCATGGAGTAGAAGACAGAAGTACACACCGAAATTGGTTAGACCATCAAAATAATACCAATAGGGTTATCGGACACCAATAAAACTGTACTGTTAGCAGTGGCAGACTTTACCCTGGAAAACCGAAATGTCAAATTTTTCAAATATGAAAGCTACATATCTAGTACCACCACGAAGTCTCAGTTGAAAATTGATCCCACACACTTCAACAAATGGATAGAAGAGAATATATTCCTCCAAGGAGATGCCACAAAGAATCCAAACAGCAACTCTGGATTGACCCTTCGAGCTTTGGAAGTCTTTGTGAACAACCTTTCTGCACATCTGGATGACCATTAGCGCCGGCGCATTTGCAATTATGTTGATTTCGAAATAGTGTTGCCAAGTGATGCCAAGTTTCTACAATTGTTTCACTTCACTCTTTGTATTGTATGTTGTAATGTATGTTAATCCGAGCCATTTCAACTGAGGTGAATTGTATATCTATTGAAGTATTGACAACAGATTCTGATGGATTGAATAGTAACGGTCTTTTGTTGATTCTTTGTTCACTTGTTCGATTTGGTACTCCAACATGTTACATTTCTGTAACGATAAATTACGTCAGTGTATGTTTTCACTACTAAAGTTAATGAATACATATGTAATCAATTGTTCGTAAGAGCCCAAGTTCTGAGAGAAGCTGGAAAGTGAATTTATTGAACTCTGGAGACATGATAAGTTGCAATCAGAAGGGGTTTTTCCTTTGATTTCTTGGCTAAAGATTCAATGATTGGAATAAAAACCGAATTGGGTAATAAATTTGAATCTTTTCAAGATCAATATTCTCATCAACAGTGCATTTGTACTACTGAAGCATGCTGATCCATCTTCGGCCAAGGAGGCAAAATCTGGATACTCTCATCCCAAAATATGCATAGTATGAACGATTACTATAATTCAGATAGTATACCTCATTGAAAACATCTTAGCAGTTTCAATAGACATCTGAGTCATTACATCACTAGTAAGGTGTGTTATAAAAATTCCCAAGGCAAAGATGTTCAATCACTTAACTAGTGAGTTGAAAAATATTAATGATGCTCTTAAGGTTCAAAAAAGCCGTGATCATTTTGTTGCGGGATCGACCATACTACAGAATGAATGAAATTTTCGAAAATTTATCGAAACTCATCTTCTTTTTTTCCCATTTTCAACATGAGAATATGAATTTTGATGCTTTTTCAAGTGTATTTTAATTGTATTGTGATTTCTGTTCATACTCATGGCTCTTGCATTATCTTCCCAACGAAAGTGTTGTGATGACGAAGTAGATATATTCTGCTTCTGAATCAATGCAAGAGGGAGCATTATCAATTCAAATTCAAAAATTGTTACATAATTATCAACTACCTTTCAGGAGAGCAATTTCATCAATGTTCGAAATTAGTTTAACTTCGAATATATTCTATTAAAATAAGTCTTTTCGAATACCGACCCATGACATTTCAGCGAGGCATATCATGTCAACCAGAAAAGTTTTCATACTCTCATCAAATGAAATACTCTCATACTCTCATCAAATGAAATGTTTTATGAGTCACAAGATTTCATTCACACTCCTATGCTCAATCCCAGGATATAACTGATAAATAGGGTGATAAATTTCTCTCGATGCCAGGGTTCACAATACAATCTGCCAAGATATAAACATATTTCTTGAGCTAGACTCGAATCAAGTCGGAAAATTCCCAGTATTTCCATACTAAAGCCAATCTCAGTTTGGCTAATGAACCTTTTTGCAGTTTCAAATTGGCCATGAACTCGTTCATGGAAATATTCGAAGAGAAGAAAGGCTCTAAAGATGCTTTATATCAAATTCAATATCTTCGCTGTCAAGGAACTTTTCATATTGAAATAGCTGATACAGAAGCAAAATATACTCGACAAAAACTAATGTTCACATAAATTAAACTGGGAGTGTATTTTCCTTATCATTTTTTTACTCGGAAACAACTAAATTTGAATCAGAATTTCTATTCAGATAAGGTAACTTATTTATTTGTTTGTTCTCTCCCAACAATAATAATGTTCCCGAATTGATTCAATAATCATTGAACCTGTTTATCTATATTATTTATTGCATAGAAACTTCTAAACCTAGTCGATGAAGATAGGTGGAAACTGGTTATAATCAAATCACTTCGGAAGAATTCAATCAGGCCAGTCTCAACTCAGCTACACACTGACAATACTAACACCCGAAATCAGTTATGCCCCTGGCTAATACCACGGAGGCCGTTGAATTATATCCGACAACTGTCAGTATAGGGTTCAGTTCATAGAAATGAATGCATATGCTTCTGGTGATGCAACTGCCAAATAAATTTACAAATATTGGGCTGAGCACACTTGGAGACCGGTTTCGAGTTGATTGGCCTTTAGTCAGTAAGAAGCAGTTCCCACCAACTATTCGAAAGTCGATAGTTTCCCATAACTAAAAATATTTTTCCTTCGAGTGTATCAAACCTCGAAGATGACTGAAGCTGAAACCTGGCCGAATAAGTCGTCATCACCTCATTTGCTCATAGACAACAATAGCATTTGTAGGAAATTCTTGTGAAGAATCCTGCACAGGCATCTATCGGATATAATGAAATTTTTTTCGTGATATTACCTAGGGAAGTAGTTAGTTTCTTACAGAGGTGTTCATCCATTATACTTTGTGGGTAAGTTGAGACGGTTGTGAACGAACTGTTTCAATATCATTCCATTGAATCTCGTTGATAATTCCAACTGAATGGAAAGTGATAGATTCTAAGTGGGAATTGGACTGAACAAATGACCAAAAAATTAAAAAAAAATTGATGAAAAAATGGAAATGATAACTAGTATTTGCAGTTGTCTTTAGATGAAGGCTGACATATTTCCGAAGTGTGGTCCGTTTTTTTAATCCTCATGGTGAGGGGAGAAGGGTAAAACTAACTTGGCGCGCTGATTCTTTTTATTGGGAGCTTTCTGTTAGCTCGGCGTTAAAATTGCTCAAATCGAAAGTATTCCAAAAATATGTACCCCTCAGGGTTCTTCCTGACGAAGTCATTTTATGTATTCTGTCGTTCATACGCAAGGGAAAATTGATTTTTCCGCCCAAAGATGGGATGTCGTATTCGACTTTCCTCAATATGAAGAAGTCATGAAAACCGTACCACATACATGGCGTGTATCAAGAGAAATGCCAATGAAATAAATTTGGTTTCACTATCTTCCTGGTAATATTTCAGTCAAACTGACAAACAGAAATCTGTACGTTCTTGACTCCTCAGATGAGTCAAGAAAATAGAATTATCGATATTACGTCTTTCTAATTTGTCCTTCTATCCTACTCTTCAAATAATGGTGCAATATTTTTTTTTCATTTTTGGGCAATTTTCGCAGTAGTCTGGGTTTTCAATAGGGTGCTGAAACAAAGCGTTACCTGCAGAAAATTACGCACAAATATGTTCCGAAGGAATTTAATGAATCCACTTTTGACTCTATGCCCCCTACAACTTGAAATAGTTCAATAGTGAGATTGACAACAAATAAACATAATAACAAAATGATGACAGCAAAATAAACATTGAACAAGACGCACTACAAACCAAACTGAAGGTTCTTAAAACTATCAGCCTTATCAAAGATAATGGGAATGTCATACATACTTGATTTCATTTTCAAAAGTATTCAAGGAGCCACTAAACAAGTCTAAGGCTGGATTCAGACAGATCCGAAATTCGTTCATACGACGATCTGATAGCTTTCTGATTGGTCTAAATTCAAATTTGAATTTAGACCAATCAGAAAGCAATTAGATCGTCGTACGATCGGATTTCGGATCTGTCCGAATCCAGCCTAACTCGTAGTTATAAACCCATCTGAGGGTTCAATCGGATGGAGAATGAAAGCCATAGCTTGTTGAGTGATATCCTATATGAAATGTTGAATTGGACCTTAGTGTGCGACTTGGTATGTTGAAGTTGATAAGTGCTAGCAAAACTGGACTTGATATCAAACCATTGACGAGCTTATATATGACGCAGAGAGAGCTTTGCTGACGACAAGTTACGACTGTGGGTGAATTAAAAGTTGATCTTATTGTAATATAATCATGATTTAATATTGGCATATTCATTATGAAGGCACAGCATCTCAAGAATTTATGTTGAATTTCCTCCAAGGTGTTGACGTGAATGATGTAAAATGGCGACCAAACCATGGGGGCATACTCCAATTGGTATCTTACGATCGAAAAATGAATATTTTTCATTGCGGTTAGAAAAATTCTCACTGTTACGTCCTAGCAATTCAAACTTTTCTGCTACTTTGATGTTAATGTGTTCCACGAAATCTTACTGGTGGTCAAAGAGCACCCCCAAGTCTTTTACCGTTGAGACATATCTTGGATCACTGTCATTTATACTATATGAAGTGTAATTTCCTGAACCTTCTGAAAAAGCTGATAGCGCAGCATTTTTTCACATTCAAATATAAGTGATTCTTGAATGCACCGGCGTGATAGATTGTCAAGATCATTCTGAACAGAGGCAACATCAAGATCAGACTGAATAACTGTATAACAACTTCATATCATCAGCAAATAGTACACATTCACATTCCTCAAAAATATGTCAACTTATTTCGTTTATTTACAGATAAATTAAAAAGTAATGGTGCACAGTGTGAACCTTAGGAAACACCTGAAAAAACATCAATCTCGTTTGAGCAAAAGTTACTCAAGTTTTGATGAATGCGTTCGGCACGCCAATTATATATTATAAATTTTCGTTATTTTTCACGAGGATTGTTGCAAATATCAACATTTATATTACTCAATGGGATATTTGCGGTATTCTCGACAATAAAAATTGATTGGCCTCAAGTGACGAAAGCGCTGAATCTTGTACTTGAAAAATCGCTAATGAAGCGGTAATGGTTTGTGATTTCATGGGAAAAAATGAGTATCAATTTTTTTTGTCCGTTTAGTAAAGAGAATTTTTTTTTCGTTCATTGTCCAGAGTAACTGCCGGCACACTCAACGTTCGTATTGCTTAGACAGATAATTTATTTATTGAAAAATAAACAAACTACCACCTTCGTGGTCTGTATAAAACAAGGAATACTAATACAATTTGAATAGAAATTCAGTACAGGTAAAATAAAAAAGATATAAAAAAAAATTTAATATAAATTCAAAAATTATGTGAATATTAATTGTTATTAATATATGATAAACAAATTTTGGTTATTCCAGATAATAAATATGGCTCCTTAAGATTTTTATAGGGTCTTTCAAGGATTCCAGTGCAATAAATTTTAGTACATTCATTGAAATTTTGAATTTTTTTGCAAATTCAACCAAGAATTTCGAAATTGTTCCTCTTGCACCAACAAACAAACCAAAAACTTCAATATCTCCCGTAATTTTGAATTTTTCTTTGAAGAAATGGATCGTAGGTTCGTAAATCACCTTTTTTTCCAAATTAACTTCTTCATAGAAAAACTGTGATATTGGCGCCATCAATTTACTTTTCTATATTCGCGTTGAAACGCTGTATTTTCAAAAGGACATTATGTTTATTGAACTATATAATGACCGCAAAATGTTTTCTAAACCCCGAGCTTATCTTGCCTAGGCCGGAGCGGCCTCTTCGATAATATCTCTCTTCGTCACTTTCCAACCTGAGAGTATCTTATAAATGATCACATTTCCGATTGATTGTAATTGAACAATTTTTTTCCGTAGGTTGACCTCAGTGAGAAACCCGCATTTTGGAAAGCGTTGAAACCACCCGCGAAGGACAAATGTGGCGAACTTCTAACTTCTTTATGCTACCACCCCAGCAACAGTGTCTTAACGTTAACCTTGCTCAAGGCACGGAACTTGAAAGCCAAAGACATCAATGGGAAGTCGGGTGAGTGTTTTTTTTTTTGGTTCTCGTCTTTCTTCTTTTTGTCTCGAATAATAATTGTGTGCATTAACCCGAGCGTTCCTGTAAACAGGTACTGAGAGATGCGTAATAGACTTGTTTTGTTTTTCCCCGCTCTACTTACCAGAGCCTGCTTGATGTTCGTGTAGTCAAGGGTATGCGTAGACGAGAATAAAAAGGGGACTCCTGGTGGATCTTTCATTATTTCTTTTCCGTTTTGCTGATGAAACTCCGAGCGGAAACTGTGATATGTTTCGTTTTCTATGGCGGATATTCGTTTGTGGAGCTGGAATTGAAGTGGCGTGTGCAATAAA
Source organism: Zygogramma bicolorata (assembly GCA_032362365.1). Lineage (NCBI taxonomy): Eukaryota > Metazoa > Arthropoda > Insecta > Coleoptera > Chrysomelidae > Zygogramma > Zygogramma bicolorata. The sequence continues at coordinate 772,189 of JAVJAQ010005646.1, forward strand.
AATAGTGGTTGTACGGAAATTGGAAACGTTTCGAGAATTTGGGGTGTTATTTGTTGGCAGCAATGTTATTCTTACTAACGGAAATGAAGACAATTTGATCACGACGTTCACATCGGTATATATTACTAACTTCTCAGTTCTGGGGTGGAGATGTTCCCACTGTTTTGTCTCAGATATCTACGGCGGCGTATTAGTGCCACTGCAAAAATAAAAAATCTGGCAATTGCTCACTTATTCACATGAATAGATCAAATTCTGATTCCCTCGAATATATCTCAAATTCTCTTCATTTTTCTGACATCATGTTCAATTGGATTCTCCATATTTCTTGACGCAATATTTACTGAGAAAGTGATATCTGGTCTAGTTCGGTTTGATAGGCACAACACACTTTTCACAGCTTCTCTATACGGAAATCTTATTTCCCTTCTGGTAAAGTTTCAGAATGCTCGATTGTCTTAGATTTCGATAGAATTGTTAACATAGCGCAGAAACCATGGCAAGACCCTTCTCAGAAAGAAATGAGGGAAATTTTAGGTTAACTCGGCGTTATCTAGGTGGAAAAAATAACATAAGTACTTAGGTGGGGTTTCACATACCCCATAAGGAATATATATCTAATTCTAAAAAATATTAATAGTTTCAGACAAATTGGTTATCAAGGCATTTTATGAAATCTTGGCTACAATAAGACTAAATCATATTGGCGAATGAATCTTTATTCTCATAGAAAGAAAAAGAAATTATGGTTTTATAACAGAAAATAACGTGGTGGCATCAGAAAATCGATTTCAATAACAAATAATAAAAATTTTAACATGCAAAACTCATTCAGTTCAAGCCAAATGGATAAGCAACATGTTGATATAAAAAGATTAACTTGAACTGAAACTGTATTCTTATTCTGAAAGAGCACAAAGTTTCATGCATAAGGAAGCATTGCAGCTTGTAAATGCATATATTGTTTTTCTATCACGACTCCTTGGGCATATAGTACATTTCCTAAATTGTCCAGGCTCTGGGAATCTTGGATGAGGATAAGGTTGGCAGAGAACTTCAAAAATTTTGCAACGCAGTGCCCTTGGTAGTCTTGGGTTATTTTTTCTGACTTCCATGTTTTCTCTGACTAAAGCCGTTCCTAATTCTTGTAGGTATTTTCGTCGTTTTTTGGTCACATAAATATGTGCTGATGAACTTGTATATAACTTGGCTATTTATGATAGCTATATCCATAAGTGTGAATGGAATTCTCAGTGGCCATCTTCTGCAACTCCGAGCAACAGAATAACTCCCACACATTGAAAAACCCAGTATTTCTAAATCTGATACCTTTTCTTTGATCAGCTTCTTCGGCATTACGTCCCCCTATATTTTGTTGTGTATGTCGCTCGTCAGCCTCTACACATATGTTTCCGTGTCCCGAACTCAAATGATCGATTTCAGAATCACTTCCAGATTGTAAAAATTCTTCATCATCAGATATGTCTTCACTCCAAAGTTGCATAAGTTGCTGTTGATCCTTTTAGTAATCACCCATAATTAACTAAGTATTATTGTGAAGTCAGTATGAAAATAAAATGGATTCAAAACTCAAATATAATATAATTGAAAATGAGGCTCTTACAGAAAATTGTAAATAATTGAAATAGTTATAACTTTAGTACACAGGTGGGGTGTGACGCGGCCAAGACAAATTCACATCCGACGTACTTCCACACTGTCTACACTTGCACTGACTCCTATGAATAACACTCAAATTCAATATGTTTTCTTCAGCTATAGGCAGCCATAGAGCATTTTTGAAGAAGTTCTGCAACTTTTAAAAACACTGAGGTTTATCGCACCCCACCTAAGTAATGCCGGGTTAAGAACAACTTTCTATAATTTGTCACTTTTACTAAATATACCACCCATTCATGATGTTCAATTGTATGCAAGTATACAGTTTTCATTGAGCAAGTAAAGTGATTTATACGTGATCCAGCGCCCATCGCACCGTCTAGGCAGGGGAGTAGCTGTTTTGTGAATGATTGAAAATCAATGATTCACATACATCAACAGAGAGTGTTTGCTAAATATTTTATGTTCATTCTTTTATAGAAGTTTTGAATTATTATGGCATCAACTTGGGGGAGAAAAAAAAGGCAAAAATCACTTACTGAAATGAAACTCATCTTGTAGCTCGTGGGTTTGAACAAAGAAGAGGTATAGGATATGAAGATACATTCAGTCAGCCAGGTATGTTTTGGGGCTGACAGCAAATTGACCATTATCCAATTTCACGCCTTTTATTACTTCTTCGTCGTTTGCACTTTGTTATTCTTGAATAAGACTTGATAAGATCAGGAATAGGAAGTATCGAATTATCTGTCATTTGTTAGATGTGAGGTTGTCACACAGTCCACAATAGAATGACTTTTCGAGCTGGTCTGTCCCTATAAATCATGAATTCGAATGGTGGATGATTCATTTCAGGGCAGAAAAGAATCATCTTTGCCTATAAAACACTTTCTCAACAATTTTTCTACCCAACGAAGCTAATTTATAAGCAAGATTTTTCGTGTTGCTTACATGAGGTGATGTTTGAGCCATTTTGAAAGATGCAAGGGAGAAATTCTCGAAGTAAATTGCATGTTTGCTCTTCCGTGTCAAGTCCATAAATGCTGATGAGTTTATCGGGCATTTCCTTGCTAGTTTTGCAGTGAATAATATGCGACAGTACTTTCTTCTCGACGGTAGTGATTGTGATCTTTCGTGCACTATCTAGTCAGCTTCACTCTCATCTCTTGCAAGGGCAGATAAGGTTTTTACTTCACTCACTATCTCGTGACCTCCTTCGGCTTTGAAAAATTTTTCTAATTGGAATTACCATACGACAAATCCTTCGGCATCACATTACTCCTCGATATGATTTCCTTCAGGAATGGCTATTTCTGACTTCTCTTCTTGGTCTTGAGTATGTAGTTATTTCGGGTTTCATTTCTTCAGGTTCTATGAGCTATGTTGGCCCTTAACCTGATGAAATATTACAATTCGTGGAACTTTTCATTTTCTTATTTTCTATTGACAAAAAAACACATGTGATTCAATATTGCCGAGTTCAAATTGCAATCGTTTCACCTCAAAATTGAACCAATTGTATAACTGAAATGAACTCACCCATAGAAATAGTATTTCTCGAATAACGGTGAAAATTCCGAGAGAACAGATACCAGTGTCACAGCGCGAAAAAAATATGGCATTAACCCCTGAAAAGTAAATATGGACTAAGGCCCGAAAAGATTCCAAACAAAAGGGGCTCATTTAATAATCCGCAGGGAAAAGGCCGCTTCCATAGGCACGGTTGATTTTGCATTTATTTAATTCCTGAGAGACTTTATCGACTTCATTGCAGACGTGTCGATGGATTGTTATTTGTGGAAAAAATTCTATATCATTGACCAAAAAATGACTAAATAATGATTTAAAAAATAATTATAGTTTTCTTTAAAAATTTCACGTAACAAGCTTCAACAATTCGCGACACTTGTTTCGCTATACAATAGCAGAAATGTTGAGTGGATACGATCTGCTTGAAAGAGCTATTGTATAGCGCAACACGTATCGCGGAGTTGTAAATTTTATTACCCACGTGTATTACGGTTGTGCCCAACTAAGCAAAGCGTCATGTCGTCAATATGGATTTCTTTAAACTGATAGTATCTCAAGAAGATAGTTGAAGTTAGTTGAAATGAAGTTTTCCTTTGATAAGAGTTGTGGTATTATGAAAAAAAAAATTTAAGCCACCCGAGCTTTCACTAATGTTTATTACCTTATCCAAGAGTACTATCGATATCGGATTCTTTTTGTTTTTTCGTTTCAATTTCCATCGTTTTCAAAAAGAGGCATTTGTTTGAGTTTTCCTTCAATATGGAGAATTGTTGCATAATTATCACTTTCGTGTAGAGTGTGACAACCGCTTTATGTGTAATTTTCACAATGCTACCAAAAACTCTGGCAAGTCGTAACTTAATTTCTGTGATTTCGGCTATCGATGTCGTGCATCGTGTTATTTTTAATGGAATTATAATCATTATTCTGTGAAAGTTAAGGGTGACTTGCCAAACAAGATCATATTCAATATAAAACAAGGCTGAAAGTTATTCAAAAACATTTGTTTCAAAATTCTGTTTTTTCTGTACACTAGACTTATGCAAAAGGAAATGTGGTGGAGGAAAAAACCAAATTCCTCGCATCTCTGACAGTAGCTTCCATCGGAGAATCTTCAAATTTGATAACAATTGTTTTTGAATAACTATTATACCTGTTTTTGATTGAATGAGATCTTGTTTGGCACGTCACCTTAGACTCTTTCACATAATATCAATCAAAATTTCATTCCAAAAAACACGATGTATGGTATCAATATTCGGAATTTAATTTAAGCGAATTCTTCTTTTTACTTTATATCACAGATATTACTCCGGGACTCACAATTTTTGGTAATATGTTTAATATAAAAGTTGCACATCAAACGGTTCTCACATTGAATTTTCTTTCCTCTGAAAGCACTTATAAATTTTTAAAAAATGTATATGTATATATATATATATATATATATATATATATTCCGCCAATTTCTGATACAATGACCCTGTTTTTCAAGCTGGCGTTTATCCACTGGCACAGTAGGGGATAAGCTTGACTAATAACAAAGAGTCCTCTTTGTAACTGCCCACAAACTTGACTGCAACCTCTCAAAATCAATCGAATTATATTATAGCCAGTCACTTATTCTTCTCCTATATATATATATATATATATAGGAGAAGAATAAGTGACTGGCTATAATATAATTCGATTGATTTTGAGAGGTTGCAGTCAAGTTTGTGGGCAGTTACAAAGAGGACTCTTTGTTATTAGTCAAGCTTATCCCCTACTGTGCCAGTGGATAAACGCCAGCTTGAAAAACAGGGTCATTGTATCAGAAATTGGCGGAATAACACTAACAGCTAGAGCAAACAGGGGATGTCCGCAGGGTGCTATCGCCCCTACTTTGGGCCATCCTAATTGATGAATTAATCGAAAAGCTAGTTTCCAGAGGCTTTCATTGCCTAGGATATGCCGATGACCTCGCAATTATTGCAAAAGGCAAATTTGCAAGGACAGTATCGGAGCTTACACAGTCAGCACTAGATATAGTCGACAGGTGGTGTAAAGAGGAGGAGCTGACAGTAAACCCTCACAAAACCACGATAGTCACATTCACACGAAAAAAAGTACTGGAAGGGCTCAGTTCACCAGTACTGAACGGGATAGAAATTCCATTTGCCCAAGAGGCAAAATACTTAGGAGTTATCTTCGACCATAAGTTGACCTGGAATCAACACCTACAAAAAACCATAGAAAAAGGTACTGTAGCCTTCAATCTGTGCAGAAGAATGTGCGGAAAAAATTGGGGGCTACAACCAATAATGACTACATGGCTCTATGCCAGAGTTATCAGACCCATGATAACGTATGGATCGGTGGTATGGTGGCCAAAGACCAAGCAGGTAGGAGTGGTTCGACGGCTCGGAGGACTGCAAAGACAAGCATGTCTGAGTGCCACCGGGGCCATGAGAACCACCCCAACAGCCGCTTTAGAGGTCTTGCTCAACCTGCCCCCACTACACATATACATCCAAGCCGAAGCCAGGTCTGTCACGAGCAGGTTGCTAAGAGGACAAGCTCCCATAAGCAACATGCACGGGAGAGACTACAACAAGCTATATGAGGAGTTGGAAAACGACCCGGTTACAAGAATGCCATCAGATGGCATACTTACCAGATATAGCTTTGACAAAACTTTCAAGACAAGTATAACGGACAGGGATGCGTGGAAGCGGGGGCCTCCCATCAATGCGGAAATCGCTGTCTACACCGATGGCTCCAGAACGAATGAAGGTGCAGGAGCCGGCATTTACGGAACCAAGCCGAAGATGAAAATCTCATTGAGCTTGGGCAAATATGCGACGATATTTCAAGCGGAAATCGTTGCAATACACCATTGTGCACAAGAGCTAATAAGGCATGATTTTTCAGGAAAAAACATTGTCATATACTCAGATAGCCAAGCTGCAATAAAAGCAGTCAACTCAATGCAAGTTACCTCAAAACTTGTTTGGGACTGCATAGACGCCCTAAAAGAGCTGGGCAGTCAGAACAGACTGACCTTAGCCTGGGTACCAGCACATACAGGTTATAGAGGCAATGAAGAGGCCGATACACTAGCCCGAGAAGGAGCAAGTAAGGCCCTGAATGGCCCAGAACCATATTGCGGTATAGCAAAAGCTGTACTAAAAACAAACACTAAATCATGGATTCAGCAGAAGTCTCAAGATTGGTGGAACAATGCACCAGGAATGAGACAGGCCAAAGAGTTTATCAAACAACCGCTGCCAACATTCACAGACTATCTACTAGGCCAGAAGAGGAACACTACTAGAATAGTAGTAGGACTTCTCACAGGGCACTGTAGGCTCAATAAACATATGAGTACAATAGGCCTGGCAGAAGAAATGCTATGCAGGTTCTGTCAGGAAGAAGAGGAAACATCAGTACACATACTATGCCACTGCGAGGGCTTGTCAAGACAAAGGTTTCTAACGCTGGGAGAAGAAAAACCAAGAGCTCCCAAATTCATGGGAGTTCTAAGAACTAGCCTGTGGAGTCTCGTAAAGAAGACAGGGTTAGACAAAGAACTCTAAACGATCTCGAGGACAAACACAATAGATCTGTAAAGGTCGCGGTGTAAAGGCTCGTAGCACGAAAGTCCCTAACATATAATCTAATAATCTATTAGTCAAGCTTTCGGTAAATTTATTACCTTCGTCAGGACAACTAAAAAGAATACATTGGATGATATTTTGTAAACATAGAAATATGGAACACTTACTAACGTGAGAATAAAATATAAATTGGTACAAAACAAACAGACAAAACATTGAAGAATATTGAAGTGTCAAATTTTGATGTAATGTCATGTGGGAAAATTCTGAATACCAGGTGATTTTCTTCTATCTTTCTCGTATTCAAGTAGAAATGTATAAATTTGGCTTAAATTATTGAGATCTGTTTTTTTGTTCATAGAATGTTCTTCGTTATTAATATGTGTCATTTCTAAAAATGTTCTTTTGGTTATATTTGTTTCTCTATCCAAAATTTCTGGGTGTTCAAAATCCATCTTGTGATCCTCAATGTTGACGTGTTCACTCAAAGCGCAAGAATTAACGTTTCGTCTACAGTCGCTTTTATGTGAAATAATGCGACTATTTAAGGGTCTTGATGTTTGGCCTATATATGTTTTAGAACAATCCATGCATGAAATTTTGTATACTAAGTTGGATTTTTGTTTGTTCAATATTGGGGTCTTAACTTTGCTATATAATTTAGAGATAGTGATGACATTTCTTTTGGAAATTATAAAGTTATTATTTCGAAATACATTGATTAATTTTGGTGTTAGTTCTTGAATATAAGGTAATGATTTATAAATGAAAGGTTGTACTGGATCGTTATTTTCATTTTGGGAACTAATGGAAACTATTCTTTCACAAAAAATTATTCTATTTACTAAACTTTTTGGATATGAATTTCAATTAGAATTTTACCCAACATGGATAAGCTCTTGTTTTGCAAACTGGGATGACTGATTCTGATAATTCTGTTCTTCAAAGATTTGATCAAATCGATCTTCATTTTATTTGAATGATAGGAATGGTAGTTAATAAATCTATTACTAGATATAGGTTTTCTATACCATTCTGTGATGATGATATTTTGTTCTGATCTGATCAATTTCATGTCTAAAAATGGAATAGAGTTATTTTTTTTTCTTCTTCGATGGTGAACTGAATATTTGTATTGTAAGAATTGAATACATTTAAAATTTCTTCCTTACCATCTGAAGGTATCGTCAAAATCAAATCATCGACAAAACGTTTGATAAAAGGAATCTGAAAAAATAATTTTGGAATACATTCATCGAGAAGCTCGTCTAAAACGTAGTTAGATAAAATAGGTGATATTGTTGAACCCATTGGGGTGCCAAATATTTGTTTATAGAATTTATCATTGAATACAAAATAAGTTGAATCAAAAATGAAGTCTAAAATTTTTATGAAAGTAATTTTGTCAAGGTTACAATGTTCTTCAATGATGTTTCAATATTTATTTATACATTGTTTTACCATTTCTAGAGGAAGACTTGTAAAAAGTTAAACAACATCAAGGCTTATCATAACATAATTTTGAGGTAGCTGAAAATTGTTGATAAACTCGCTGAATGAAAATGAATCTTTGATATGATATGGATTGTCTGTTTTGTAAGAATTTGTCAAAACGTTGGTTAGAAACTTGCAGAGTTTAGAATTTGGAGCATCAATGGAAGATACGATGGGTCTCATTGATAGAGTTGGCTTATGAACTTTTTGGTAACGAATAAAATCGTGGTGCCACGGAATTATAAATCATTAATGATTTAGCTATTGTACAATCTATCTTCTGAGAATTTTTGAGACTTTTTTGTAACTAATTTGTTAGCTTTTTGTTGTAATGTTGAAGTTGGGTCCGATCTCAAAATGGAATAATATTTATTGGTTTCCAATAGTAGCTGATTTTCATGAACATATTGATTTCTATTCATAGCTACTGTAACATTACCTTTGTCACTGTTTACAATAATTATATCTGGGTGTTCTTTCAGATATTTTTTCGTTTTATCATACAATTCTGTAAGATAATGTTCGTTGTTATGATTTTTGTGTGGAAAATTTGTTATTATATTAGTTACTCGAGTTCTACATAGATTCTTTTTGGTCTCTTGAAAGTTATATATATATATATATATATATATAAATCTATCATAGTGTCGACGTCTCGGCTACCACTGTGAAGCCATTATCGGGACTAACACGTGACTCAGTGCCAAGCTCTAGTCTTATTATTCTCCAGCTCTCATCAGAACAAAGTGAAAAGTGAGATTTTATGGATGGAGGACTGGTATTTCTGAGGAGCGGACGATAGATTATTATTCAGAAGGAAGTCTGGTCGAATCAATTTTAGGGGTGGTTTGGGATGGTTGATATAATCGAAAATTTTCCTAGAGATCAATAGATCAATTACCCTAACACCAAAGTTGATACTCAATATCAATTTTCTTCTCTTGAAGATGCTAACCATATTAGCGAAACGCGCGTCGAGTGAAAAAATATGAGTTTGGAGTTAGGGTAATTTCTACACCAAAGGTTCCATTCTGATCGATGATAATTTATAAGGTTTATTAAAAAGATTTGTTCAATGGAACAGTAATGGTTTCCATGAATGAATTTTGTAGTCTTCGTGAGAAGTCTCGTTTGTTAAGGCAGTCAGGACGTTTTTCAATATGTTTTATTGGGCGATTCATTCTGGAGGGAGGTATTTTTCTTGTGTTTATGGTCTTCGTGTTGATAAAGACAATTTTGTATCCAGAGTCATGGTGATGTTTGGAAAGTGTTGAGGTCTTATCCTAATTGAGTACTACTAGTTCGTATTGGTATATTCTGTTGAACAAGTATCTGTTCGTCTGACCTATATATACTTTCGGGCATTCGTGATAAGAAATTTTATATATTCATTATTTTTTGTTGCGTATTACATCTTTTGATTAACGAAGTGAAGGGGATATTTGTTGGTTCGCTGTGAAACTGTCCTGGTGTTATGTTTTGTAAGAATTCTTCTTAAGTATCTGTTTATCTATGACTGTTTGAATAAAAGGGGGAAGGCTTTCGGACGTTCAGTCTCATCTTTCAATGGTCAGGGTTGAGAGAAACGGGTTTGCTGTCAATGAATGGTTCTCTGGATCTGGTGGTGGAATTAATCGTTTTGGAGTAGGTCGGCCTTGGGCCTTGAGATTCGACAGCTCACTGACTTTGACCAACCACATCATCACTAGCGAATTTTTTCTATTATTTCTAGTTAACTATGAAGTTCAACTGCCTACCTCTGAGAATTCAGAATTTTAAATTTCAGTTTCAATCAATAAGTGGAATAACATCGAACTCATTTATTTTACGACGTTTTACTAGTACCTCAATAGCGCACCGAGACAGATTTTGAGTTCTTGGAAGGCGTTACTTAAACTCCAGCCTCGAGAAACTAGCTCCCAGAAAAATTGCCACACTTCATCAGCATCCGTGGATTCGAAAAAATTACGTACACAGGTACTCAGGTCATGGTATTGTTGCGTTTTTACTCTGGGTTCGAAAAAAATTGACAATATTTTAGTCTTCCTGGAACTTCTGGCAAAGAGCAATGAGCATATAAAAGATACAGCACAAAGTTCTAATTCTGCTCCTTCATTTTCATTTTCCTTCGAAATGGGAGAGAACTCTCATATAACTTGGAACATGCTATCCATAACGTGGTTTCAGTTACCAGGCCTTTCTTGGATACATTATATGTTATCTCAAGTGAGCATAACCTTAAAGAAGAAGATAGTATTTTAATGTCTCCTATTATTCTCTTATTATTCCAGTATTTCTCTTTCAGGAGCATCGATTTAATCCTCAGAAATGGTGAAATTACCACCACCATTCCAGAGGAAATCGAGTATGTTTCGTTATTTCAACGTTATTTATATAAGTCCATCAGTTGGAACTTGTTGATTCAATGCAGGTACCAGTGACTCGCATCCCCGCATTCTGTAGGAAGTCATTAAAAATCATAAGTACGAATCGAGGCACGAGTGAAGTCAGAAGAGGTATGATGACACCTGACGTGATTACTACCTGAGCGATTCAGTTCGTTGCGAATTTAATTATACACGAAGAGGTTTTTGAGATTCGTTATATTGGATGGAGAAATATTATTACTTTGGTTTCATATTGAAGGATCTTGACCTGTGAGAAACTGGATAAATTGAAATAGTATATTACACACCGAGGTAGGAAGTGATTCATTCCTATCGAGAGATCAGTTAGTTAAGCGAGACGCAAAGCGTCGAGGTTAGCTATAATCTCGATACAGGAATGAAATTTCCTACCGAGGTTTGTATACTATTTTATTCACAACCATCATATTTCGATTAGAATTAATAAATCTGTTTCGTTCGAAACATATCTAAAATATAGCATTCAACGTCAAATTACCAAGAACGCGGTTTTCTCAGAATAATCGAGTAGATATATTGTAACCGTGACAACGGGGTATACAATTGTCACCTATATAAATAAACGTCAAATGAAGTCTAGAATAGATGAAATCAGGGCGGGAAGTAGAGGTGTGTAATGTGACACTTCCCAAACTTCAATGACGTTAGTAATGAGAGCATTACATATATGGTTGTCAATAAAAATTATTGTTGTTACATTACGGACGTTACGACCTCTGAATTCAGAATTATCATTGTTCGTCATTGAGTCGTTTGTTTATACGTATGAACGAATAACAGATTGGTCAGTAATGATCAGAAAATCACAAAGTCGCTCGTGGAGGAAAGTGAAACTGCTCACTCTGGAAATATATATATATACTTATATGTACTTATATCTGTAAGAGTAGCCTAATCATCGATAATAAAGAATTGCATAGATTTCCAGACTGAGCAGTTTCACTTTCGTCCACGAGGGACTTTCCAATTTCCTAATCTTCAGCGTTGTTGTATTTTCAATCATGTTATTGCAATTCTTGAGTCATCTTATTGATTTGGGAGTTTCGATTCTTAACCTTTTTTATTATTTCACGCACTTCACTGCAGTTATTCAAATTATTGAGTCTTGGTGCTCCTTGCACACTCTTGAATATAATGACCTTTGGCTTGATAAAAACTGTATAGCAATCAAATCAATTATTATTATTCTATGGAAAATACCAAAGAATGCATTTTGAATAATTCAACTTTGTCGCCCTCTAGCGGCTCTCCTAATCATACCATCCTCTCGTACCTTGACAAAATTGTGTAGGGCAGTGGTTCCCAGAGTTATCTGGACTACGACCCATCTACAACAATTTGAAAAACTCGGGACCCACCTCTAGGAAATTCAACCGTTATCAATGATCAATATGAATAAAGTATGTTTCACCATTACAGTTTTGAGATCAACTTCAACCAGAGTTACTTTCAATCTCAGTGCGTTTGATATGTCCAATTCATTTCGTTATTTGGGGCCCAATAAAAATTTGCCGCGACCCATAGATTTGGAAACCCTGGTGAGGGTCTTGAACCAAACAAAATATCAAAATATTATCAAAATTTGCTGAAAGCCATTTTCATAGGGTTCTGAGATCTGTCCTTCAAGAGAAACTTATGTAAATATGTCGACAAAGAAGAACTTTCAATTGCATGATACCATATACAGTGCGGTCCATAGGTATGGAATAAATTCATGTACAGTATGACATACCCCCTTCTTGCACCCCCCTCTTAATTATGAGCACCCCTCGAAAATTTTAAATGAGAAGAGGGGGGGTCGTGTTCGAAAGGGATTTTCATTATCTGTTCAGCAATACTAAGTTTTTCATATTTGGTGCAACCATAAGGGAAAAAATATGATATTTAAAGTTGAAAATATTCACACTGTAAATTATGTATCCGTTGAAAAAAACTGAAACAGGTCGATTGCTATTGTCAATTTGACAATTCAAACTTGATTTGAATTGAAAAACACTTCCTAAAAATATTTCCTTAATTCTACTTCAAGTATAAATATTTTACATTTTCAAAACAAATTGTCTCAGCTATAATTGCACAAGATTTTAAAAACTTCGCTGAACAGAGAATTGCAATCCCTATCGAACTAGGTGCCACACGACCCCCCTTTCCATTTGAAATTTTTGAGGAGATGCTCATAATTCAGAGGGGGTGCAAGAAGGAAGAAATATAATCATATTGTAAATTGTCGAATTGAAAATAGCAATCAACCTGTATCAGGTTTTTTCAACGGATACATATTTCACAGTGTCAATATTTCTAAATTGTAATAACATTTTTTCTCCGTTATGATTACACCAAATATGAAAAAGTCAGTATTGCTGAACAGATAATGAAAATCCCTTTCGAACAAGATGTCACACTACCCCCTTCTCATTTAAATTTTTCAATGTGGTGCTCATAATCAAAAGTAAGTGCAAGTAATTTGTAATATTGTCATACTGTACATTGTCAAATTTACAAAAATAATTGACGTGTTTCAGGATTTTCTGATAAAATACATAATGACGCTAAAAGTGAATTCATTCCATACCTATGGATCGCACTTTACGTAGATCTAACTGTTCATAATGAGTAAAAGGAAAAAAACAGGTCCGTTGATTCACTCAGTGAGAACTGGTGGTGATGCTGTGATGTTAGGGTGAATGTTCTTTCATTTTTGCATACTATACATCATTATTCAATTCAATTCCAGATCCATACGTCAAGGTCTGGCTACAGTTCGGCGACAAACGCATAGAAAAGCGCAAAACGGCGATATTCAAGTGTACTCTTAATCCCGTTTTCAACGACTCGTTCTCCTTCAACGTTCCCTGGGAGAAGATAAGGGAATGTTCGTTGGATGTGATGGTAATGGATTTCGATAACATCGGGAGGAATGAACTCATAGGAAGGATTCTTCTCGCAGGTTAGTTAACCTCATTTGAGGAGGTGGAATTTTCCTGATATTTTTTTCCAATTTGATGTTCAAATTTATAAAAAATTCGATTCTAAACTGACAAAATAGTCAGTCCATTTTGCTTTTTTGAAATATTTCGGTTACGTATGAGGTAAATATGCCAATTTCCTCTGAAACAGATATCATTGGAATTTGAAGCTTTTTTTCTCTTCCAGCTGGGAGAAAACCCTTGAAATGCATATCAGGATAATTAACCACAGTTTGTGGATTAATTAGATTGATTGCTTTTGCCTGTAGGATGATACTTTCACAGTATTCTGTTGTGAGTTTTTTGATAAATTATCAAAAACCTTGTTCACTGTAAGAACTAGCTCATGAGAGATGAGAGATAAGGAAGGAATACAGAGCCAATCAATCAAAGTCGTTATGTTCTGTGACTTCATGGATATCGTCATAGCGAATTGAACTCATTAGCTTTAGAAAGCACTTCTTTCAATAGGCCACTAGGCTTGAGATAAAAGAATATAAAGACAATACTCATCATATCCATTTCCTAAAAACCATGTGGACTGTTATAATTGGCATTCTAGGAGATATCAGAAGAAACCACTGTAACGAACGGTAGGGTTTGTAATTGTTTTCTTATTTTCATTGCTCTTCTAGGTACCCACAATAATCCCTCAATATTTTCTTTCTAACACCGTACCTCCATTTCAACCTATCTGTATCAGTTTATGTTCACAGAATAGACAACTTTACAATTTACATTCCCACCACTCTGTTACTAGTGTGGTAATTGCTGAAAGGGTATTATTTCAACATTAACACTTGCTTATCAACTTTTCTCAACTAGTTCACACTTTAGCAAAAATAATCCCAACGCCAGATCACCAGATGTAACGTCTGCGAGAGTTATTGTAATTCTGCATGAACGCATCTAGTATCTTATTTCTCTTTATGTAAATCATTTATCAACAATTTCTTTATGCTTTCCTCAAAAAAATCATATATCATATATCAGATGCACGTTACTAGATGGAATATTTGGCTAAAGGCTTTTGAATTCATTTAAGGCAGTTGCTGTCACCAGACGAGGAGGGTAATTCCACGTCAAATTTTGGATGTTAAGGCTATTTCCGAAAGAGACATGAATTCGGCCCTTTGCACGAAGAAAGGGTCTTTAGTGAGAAACTTAGTGTTTAATTTCTGCTTATATATATATATATATATAACAAAAGAAATTTGCAGTGAAAACAATTTACAACAAAAAAAATTACATTTACCGCACTATTTAGTTTAATCAAAATATTGAAAAATGAACTGAGGCCGGCAATGGTCTTCTCTATGCATAAGAATAATGAAAATTCCACAAACAGGAAAATGTGTACTCAACACAAAAATCTGATGTACTTATATCTATAAATGCCTCTAAATTTGCCCTACTGGATAAATGTATATTATAGGCAGCCCTACGGCCCATCTCAATAACTACTCGATGTCAGAGAGAGTCAGAAAGATTTCTCAACTCATGACTTGAACAACAGATATATAAAATTTATGATGGCTCCTTTTCCAAAAAGTGAATAAAGTGGTTATTTACGTTAACACACATCAAAATTAACATACCAAGTCTTCTGTCTATCTTGCGTAGCTGTTTCCATGTCATTCCATAGATTTCTTGGTTTCTCCAAGATATGGTACTTTGCACACGAATCAAGTTGACGTTATTTATTTTCCCGATTTTTCCGACCGTAATTAGATTCTCGTAATGAAACGCGCCCCCATAATTTTGGCAGGTGACAAACCTTGAAAGGCCGTCCCCTCGCGTTCGCGAGTTCTTTTTTCCCTTCGAACTTTTTCTTGTTCGACTCCTAACCGTGTCTTCGGATCAACTAGTAAGAGCTACTTTTTCGTCCACTCTCCATTCGAGCCAACGCCATTTTTGCAGATTTTGCAAAATCGCATTTCTTTAACAGCGTGCAAGCTCGCCCACGCTGGATGAATGGAACCATTCGTCGGACTGATCCCACGTGAAGGCGATGTTTTGTCTATCAAAAAGTTCACACATTGAAATCTCAAATCTCGTCCAGACTGAAACAAAGACTTCTTTCATTGGGTGTTTCGTGAGAGGAATTCTCAAATGAATTTTGATACATTGTATATGAAACTTTCATATACAAGGTGCGAATACTTATATTGAGTTCCCTTGAAATGCTCAGCATTACACCACATAAAGAGGTCAATCAGATACACAGACGTTTCTTATTTTTGGTAGTGTGTTTGCTATTTCGAAAAGCAGTAAAACAGTAGTACCGGTTCGGTTGGTGCCTGGGTAACCAGTCATATGTCATATGTCTTAACCCATCTTACCACAATCAAACAACGTATTCTTTCACCATAATTTCAAGTTCGAACGCTTTGAAATTCTTCGGAGATTCGGAATAGCACAGCCCGTACCAATTGAAGGAAAGCTATCGAAACACGTACAAGCCAATGATGACCTCGTATGATATGAACCAAATTCAAAATATCGATATTCCTTCCTGCCATGCACTCCAATATATGCCTACCTTATTTTAATAGTTTTTGAAGACTATTCCTGATTAAAGGTTCAAAAAGCACCCAAGTACTTTTCAGTGTGAAGCCATCATTTTTCTTCAACCTTTCATACACAGCAGAAAATTGTGAATTGCATATCAAGGGTCTTACTGTTTCTAAGATTATATCGATATAATTGTAATTCATTCTGAAACGTTTCCTGGTAAATTATGGTAAAGCAATTTCAAATGTTGATCAAGTTCAATATTTTCAACGTTGTCAAAATGAAACCTTCGATCACTGAGGTTCAGAACATTCAGTTTTGCTACTATTATATACCATTGCGCATAATTCACGGACCCACTGATTACTTCTTGCGATCACCAATAATGACCTCGTATGATAAGAATCATATTCATATAAGTTATGTAATATTTTGACTAATACCACGACATCCCTTTGATGTTCTCTAGTCCTACTGAAATTTTCAGCGCTTTCCTAGACTACTTATTAATGAAATTTTTTGCAGGTAAAAATGGTTCAGGAGCATCTGAAACCAAACACTGGCAAGATATGATCACCAAACCGAGACAGACCATAGTACAATGGCACAGACTCAAACCTGAGTAGAGGACACCTCGTTACTTCGATGGTAATATTTTTCGAAAGCACCCTAATTTGCACCATTACCGCAACGTTTCTTCGATTATCAACATCCCTCTGACATTTTAACGGAATGACAATAATTTTCTTCAGCTACTGTCTCTGTTTCTGGTTGACAGCTTCCACTTATAACCGCTCATTAATGTTTGAATATTTAGGTGTGTTGAAAAAGTTCATATGTGCTAGAAACAGAGACAGCTATCCATTTTATGTTCTGGTGTCTTCTCTATAGCTTCCTCTCTATATATTCTGATATTTACTTCTACATGTTTGTAGTCGCACACATTTTTTGGTAGATGTAATCACAAGACAGTTACAGGACTGAGGAAATCTCCATTTCTTTCTCTTTCTCCCTCTACATCTACCATAGAATATGCACCGACACAATTTTCATATATTACGTTTGTCTCCCATATATCGGTAGCATACAGTGAGGTTTCAAGGAGCCATTTTCCTTTCAGCTGAACGGGACAAGATAGTAGGGAGGAATCATTTCCAAAACTGTTTCATACGAAAAATTTTTTAGTGACATACTTGCTTGCTAAGAGGGCGGTGTCAATTCTTTCAAAATAAGTGCATTTTGATACCTACAAAACTGCTTTGACCACGTTAATCGGGCTAACTTTTCCAAAGCTATTACCAATTGTAGTATGTTTTACGAATCGTGAAATCAAACAAATACAGTTTGATCCAATTCAACTTGAAGCATAGGTAATCATTTGATAAGTCTACTAGAACCCCAAAATTTCATGATGGGTGCTCGTTTTCTGAACCAACTTTGTTTATTTTTCAATATCAAAAGTAGAAAAAAATGAGTAGTGATTTTTTACAATATCACCAGATCACATCATCACAGGGGTAATAGGATAATGAAAAATGGGCCGCTCAATAATCGCATCAATTCAATTCCGGTATCATGAAAATTTCAACTATACAATTGGATTTAGCAGGTTTAGTATTATCTTTGTCCATAGTATCACCGTACATTACCATATTACTTGGTGTATTTATTCCTGTCATGATCTTCTGTGGTTTTTTGTGATGAATCAATGACTGAATAAATAAGATGTTCATTATGAAAAAAGTTATGAGTTAAGAAAAATGGTGTCGGATTTCTACGAATTTTTCCATGACGTGACATATTTTTCAAATTTTCTTCAAATTTTTCTATCATGAACAGATTCAGTGAAAGTGGACAGGGATAAATCAAAATCTGCTGATTCTAGTGGAGTGGTTGAAATTGTGATGGTATTTCAAAATCGGTGGGACGTATTTCGACGTGACATGAAGCATTTCAAACCAACAGAGATTCAGTGGTATGCTCAGATTTCTTAGAAAAAATTCGCTTTCATTTTTCTATTATTGAGAAATGATTAAAGTTGGCCTTGAAGACTAAATCATGAAATTTAGTGTTCTGATAGACTTTTCGAATGTATTACAAACGAAAAAAAAAAATTTCAATAGGTTGAGAATTAACTATATGTTTTAAATGATTGCTTTCACTTCAAACACTGTATAACAAAATTAATAAAATGGAGGATGATTAAAGTAAATGATCAATACAAATATTGAACATCCTCCAGAGCATGTTACAAATATATCTCTAACATCATGAAATATTCCTAAATCAATTCAATTCGCCACAAAATGGCTAGAGCACAATTTAAATATTCATCGAAATAAATTGAGGTGACGTTTGATACAATTTTCATGTGAACTGTAAAATTATAATCATATACAGGCCGTTTTGTTTCAGTTCATTCGACCATTGTTATGATATGTAATAA
This sequence comes from Zygogramma bicolorata, assembly GCA_032362365.1. Classification (NCBI taxonomy): domain Eukaryota; kingdom Metazoa; phylum Arthropoda; class Insecta; order Coleoptera; family Chrysomelidae; genus Zygogramma; species Zygogramma bicolorata. Next base: position 790,784 of record JAVJAQ010005646.1, read on the forward strand.
TTTTCAACGCGACGTTTCTTTTAATAATTGCATCATCAACTTACGTTTTTCAAATACGAATACTTTTTTAGTTAGTTTTTCAGATAATTTTTTCATCGACTTTTGTAGCAACTGTCATAACAATGAAAACTATCAATTACAATTTCAATTGAAATGTAGGGGATTGAGATAAAAAAGAAATTTGAAAATTATAGTTTTTGGCGAATATTTCAAGAACAGACTCTGATTTTCTTGATCTGAAAATGAATAATAGATAAATCTTCGTAACGTCCTCGTAAATCTTCCGAGATAGCAATGGTTCCTAAAAAAGCGCCCTGAATAAAGATTCTTGATACTGCAATCGGTCATAACTTTGGATTGACTAGTGCCAATCTCGAAACCAGATTTCAAAAAATGACACCGCTTAAGAGTGGCATATCACAAAAATTGTTCATATGAGAAATTATTCAAGAAGCTACATTCTTACATAATCTTCGTTTGTCAAAGACATCTTGTCTCGCCCAAATTCGATTTGAGCAAGGACAAGGCTCATTATAGCCTCACCGATTAATCCGCTGTCTTATTTTCGAAACATTAAAGTGAAGTATATATATTTCGATCAAGAAGTGTATTTTTTTATTCTGTCAAATATAACCATACCGCTCCTCTGTATCTCTATATCTCTTCAATGAGCACAAACAGTTTTATTAAGAATATTTAATGTCTAACTACCATTGAATTTTCAGAAAAAGAACTGCGAAAATATCTCTATAACGAGAAGTATTTTTTGTGATACCTTATAGTAATGTTAAATATTGTTATAATGAATGTGAATATTATTAGTGTTAGTTGAAAATTAGATAAGAATTACACCCGATGAAATATTCTATATTCGGCATATCTGAGGAAAAATCACTCATATAATTTTCTGATGGATACAGGCAAAAATCTCTAATCTTGACAAATCTTACAATATTTTGCATGAACATATCAACGAACTTCATAATATACACATGCGCGGAATGTTTCGAATCTCCAAAACTCATTTCCAATAATCACGTTTTTCTTCCTTCAAACTCAAAAAAGTATGACGTTTCTTAACTGAAAAATATCGAAGTTAACGTTCTGATATCGAATGATATCAAAATTGTTGTACACGACACCATTCACTAGTTTGAGTGGATAAAAATTCATAATTTGGTATAATAGTAAAGGTCATCGAGTCCGACATTTTCAACCGTTCAACAATAATCGCACATCATTTCCTGTCTCCCCTTATATCGACCAGAGTTGAAATATTTAAATGAAACCCAGTATATTCTTCTGAACAATACTATAAAACACGAAATCCTGATTTCAACGATATAACTCAGTTGGCCATTTTCATGCGTTGCTGGAGCGAATTTTCCCACATAAATATGGTGGCCCTATAACGTCATCTGTGATACTATTAACAAACAATTTCATGAAGTAAAATACAAAATAGAAATTTTGTTCATTTGACAAAAATTTTGACAATTTAAGTCTGAATAATTCACACAGAAATACATTTTTTTCGAAATTCCATTTTCAACTTGAATTTTTTTCGAGAGTCTTGCTAGGATGTAGTGTTTTTTTAATTTAAACAGTATACATATTTTTTTCTGGGATAAAAGATGCTGCATATGCAACGACTTTGATCTTTCTGTTCCAGTATAAAAAGTTACATGGTAATTTCGTAACCACTCCTGAAGCAGTAAAATGAAACTAATTCATCATTTTTCATCAGAATATATACTACAAGGTCAAAATTTAAAACATACTACTTCCTATTGAGACTTTCGGGAAAACTGAAGTTCGAGAAAATAAGAAAAATGTTTATAAATCATTCAAAACCTTTGATTTTCCGTCAAGCTGAGAAAACTTCCACTGTTTCTCACTTTTTCACGTTGTTTGACAATATTTTGATAGATGACTCTGATATTGTCACCACAGTTCACAGATTCCCATGTTCCAATGATTCCTATGTTGTCATTTTGAAAATAAATATGCACTTGTGGTATATCGTTGAGAAGAGAACTTTATGTTCTATCAATGCTTTGTAAGGGTAGACAAATTTTCTATTTTAAAATTCCAAATAATATTGTCGTTGCAGAAATCGATGATGTTTATACAAATGTTCCCCAATATTTCAATATTATCGATAACAATGGAATTGTATTCAAGTTTATGAAATTCAAGATGTCTGAAAATGATTTATTCAGTTGCTTGTAATTTCGTCCATTATATTTCTATAAAGCATATTCATATGCAATAAATTGTATTGCATTATATCAACCTGGAGCCCATCATGTCCAGTAATGACGTTTCAGTACTGAAATATCACGATATGAATATTTAATAGTATCAAATGGGACATTCTTTGCTGATGAGAATAACAGAGTCGCGCATTTAGGATTCGGACAACTGGGAAATCGATACCAATGCCATTGTTCACCTGAGAGACTTTATGTATCCACATCCACATACCCGCTAAAATATCATGCTTTGTAGAATGATTCAATAGATTCATGTATAAGAAAGCATATTTTGGAATAATGTCTGAGAGTTTCAGAATAGTTTCAAGTCGAATATCTACTCGGAATGTAGACAATTGATTCTGCTATTAATGGAACATTGCTTCTCAATGCTGTGATCTGAGGATGGAAAATTGATGTGAAAAACTTCCATTCCATAATAGCAGTCATCAATGAATATTTCATTTCACCCCGATATTTTTGATCGATTTTAACATCATTCGTTAAAAAATATTTTCATTCGGAAACACATTGGATATTCATTTAACGAGCAGTGTGACCTTCTATAACTGAATACAATATTTCATAAACACCTGCTCAACTTTCTGAACCAACAGTAGTTTCGGTGAAAATGACTAGTTCATAAAGAATTCAACTTTACCAATTTCATTATTACGAATGAGTTCTTCTGTGAACTGGATGCTAGGTGATACAAAATTGGGAAAGTTTTCAATAATTATTCCCGTCAAAAGTGGAATCGAATATGACTGAGTCTTTTCAAAGTAGAATAGTTTTCCCAATGATTTAGATTATATTGATACAACGTAATAATCTTCTATGTATTTGTGACGTGTATATTACTCCCAAAACATATAACCAGCGTGATTGGACACTCTATTTAAATTTCTATATCAAGAGGCAACATTGTCAATCGCAAAATCACATTATTCAATCATTTGAATTTTTTAAATACATCCATAAATCAATATTAACGAATCAGTTTCTAATTGCCACTAAAGGATTCATCTCATGAGAATAATTTCAAATACTTCACCCCAATCATTCGTGTTGCAAGAACCAATCAGAGGTGAAATGACTACTTCAAAGGAGGATCGACATTTCAACTCCACGTTTTAATTAACTACCTGTTTGAAGTGGCTGGAGAAGTGAGTGGCCATTCTATGGATCCGGCTCTTAGGGATGATGAATATTTTGATCATTTTTTCTCAATCACTTGAGCAAACGTTTCGATTAGAGTATACTTCATCGCAAGTTTTTCGGGCTTGAGGGCCTTGTCCTGGAATTTTGAGTTCCGGAGTTTTCGGCTGCATTTGCGGCAGCCATCTTCAGCGGCGTGGTCTTAGTTGAAATCCTTCCTGTGAGTCTACTATGACCAATCATTAGTCATAGACTAAAAACCTCAATCCACCTGAATATGACTTCATAATGTATATATCCTTGACATTCTCGCACCTTGGTTGCAAGTTTTACGAATTAAAGTTTTTGAAGAAACAACACTTTCGTCACTTCGTGCTTTGATATGAATCTTATTTAAATTGATGTCATATCGTCAAGAAATGAATATTTTCGAAATATAACTTTCTTGCATCATTTAGTTGGGTGGTCAATAAGCTCTGATTATCACACTCTCTCGAATTCGGATGTGTAAGTGTTATTCTTCAAAGGAGGCGTGAAAATCCATCAATATAGTATGAATATCGTCATGGTATTGATTACAGACCGTAGTTTCATGATATAACTTCCTGTGAAGACGGGACATTCCTTGTACATTATTCTTCAGTTGTACATCATAAATGTATGAATCAAGCATTTGGTTCCTTAAGCCAGTCTGAAAAGTTCAAGAGAATCACCTTCAGAGCATCTTACTTTCACTGTTATGGTGCGTTAACTGAAAACTTTGGAATATAGTTCATCAGAGTACTTCTGGAATGACTTCCACGGGGATTAATCAACAGAAGATAATACTCGCATACTTGGTTCTTCTTTATTATAACGTCGGCATAACGAAATATACACAACGCCCGTCGAAGTAAGATTTAAGCTACTTCACGAGAAAGAAGACAAATGACAGGTATTGAATTTGTTTAATTAGTATCGAATTATAGAGAACTGTTCTTCAGCAACAATTCAAATTGAATTGAAAATCGATCGAAAAATCTTCGAGATATTAATTCTCAAAGTTCATTCTCTGCATCTCTCGCGTAACAAAAATGTTAAAACGTTATGAGGCGATAGGAACATATGACGTCACACTATAATATAATCCTCTTAATTTTCTTTCGAATTTTGAATGTTCATAGCTTGCTTATTTTCAAAACTGATTCCGCTGTCGTCCTTCTCTGGTGAATATAAATTATCTTCAATCATAAGATCAATATAAAACCACGCCGGGAATATATTGTATAGCCACGTGGAAAATAGTAAAATACACGTAGAGCTTCGTGACCTTACAATATTCCATTGACATTGAAGAGTAGTTACATTACCTTGTTCATATCATTAATATGTAATTCAATCAAAGTGGGAAAATCTTACTACAGTTTTGAAACACATGAAAATGTCATTCAATTAGGAATGCATTTGAGAGTGAAATGGAAGAATGTCGATATTTTATTGATTTATTCGTCTCACACCAAGCTGAGAGTATTTTAACCACCTTCGATTGATTTTGATGATATGAACAAGGAAAGTAACTCAATGAATGGATATAACTTTCCCTTGTTTCTTCGAATATAGAATATTTCACAGATACTTTATTTATGATCTAGCTATGCAAGTGTAACGAGTACACTTCATTTGTTTGCGTAGATTGTTTACTTTAGTCTAACAATGAACATAGTAAGAGATTTTCCGAAAGAAAATTCTCGTAAAGTCGAGGAAATGTGATCTGTGTGTTTTTGCAAAGAGTTTTAATGTGTGCTTTTTGTAAAATAGCGTTAGTTTCGATATACTTGTATTTTTCATATCGAAAAATTTTGCTATGGAATAATAACTGTTTTGTCATCAACAGGAAGAATGCCCCAAGCTTGGTGAAGTATTATGATAACTGTCATGATACTTTCACTGAGTATATGATATTTCATTCACTCTTTTCAATTTGACATAAGTGAATATGCAAGAATATTTGTGTTGACCATTCCGACAGCAAATTTTATAGCAGTGCTATAAAAATTAATATGCTTGAGAATTTGGGGGTTCTTCTCCTATTGATGTCAATACTGATAATGTCATGTTCACTTATTTTTTCAAATGATAGGTTAATGAAACACTTAGATATAACGTTGATACTGTTAATATGTGGCCAATATTATCATTAACATTGATGTTGATTATCTGTTGTAACATATTTCAGAACTTTATCAAGTCAGGTATAATACTAACCTTTTCGAAAGAGAATGCATGGAATCAATAAATAATAAATCGTTATCAGGTAGTCATATGAAGTTTTTACGAACTGTTTTCAGAGGTGACCACTATTACAGATGAAAGTGATGTTCCATACCCGAGAACTGACAAGAATATTGAATTCTATCTCACGTTATCAGTGATAAGATTAAGTTTGAGAAATATCAATTGAACAGTACGCATGTACCTATTGAGTTTAAAGCCAAGGGTATTTGATCTGTAATCTAAGGTTGAAAGATTTACGAAAAACTAGATACTTGGTGGTGACAACTGCAATTTTGATATGATGCAATCTTTTTCAAAAACTCAGTACCTAGAAAACTTACTAGGAGCGATAGCTTAAGAGGAAGGAAATGTTTAACTGTAGTGCCTGAATCAAACGTATCGTTAATTGCGAGTACCTAACAATGAATTTTCAAACTGTTGTTGAATAAAAGATAAATTCTAATATTATCAATCTGAAAGTTTATTATGTCTACTCGTAATTTATTGTATTTTTGGGAAGTGAGAAGTCTCAACCTTTCCTGATTTCCTCTGTCATCACAGTACAGTGAATCCAGATTGTTAATTCATATGAATCGAAATATATGCTGAGGAGAGTAATGATGTATCTACATTTCTTCCCAAACTCCAATATCTCCACTCATAAAAGATTCGAATTGATTTTTTTCATTCTGAATTGTAGTCATAATCCACATACATTGACTGTACTATGAGAATGAAACAGATACTAAGGAACTCATTTGTATATTATGTTTTAACAATATTTTGTATGAAATAGTTGCTATTCTGTCATCTCTGAGGAAAGAACCTGTGTGTGGAATGTACGGCAACAAATAAATGTTGACATACAAGCATAATTCAAATGTGTGTAAATATATGTTAGATGATAGAATCTTAATATTGTAGTAGTAGTTATTCAGTGAGAAATAAACGTATTTAATTTAGTACTAGTATTATTAATTCACCCTACTCCATTACCAAATGGAATATCATTCATTAAAAAAAGTCTTGCCACGACATTTGAAATACTCATCACAAAAATTGGCGATTTCTCGTGAAACTCCAACTCATCGATAAAAATAATTATAATATGAGTCAAAAACACATCACCTCTGATACGAAATTCTCCCGTTTTTCCTGTGAGTAATCAAGTTAAAACATTTACAGGGAATGAAAGAACATTGACAATCACAAGAAGGAGGTATCATGTCATATATTCTCAAATTCAATGTACATGTATAAAAAAATTGAATAAAGAATTGTCCTCTGGTTGTTAACTAGGATACCCAACCGCAAAGTCAGTATACTACTCCTTGATAGAGTCACATTTGCGATACGGTATTCCGTTCTGGGGAGTGTGCAGTGGTAACGCTCATCAGTGTGTTTTTACAAAATCTAGCCTAGAGATACCTTTGTAAACTAAAACTCCGCGATTCGTGCAGACATCACTTCGAGCAGCACAATGTACTCACCGTTGTGTCTATATTTATACTTGAAACAGTGTGTCTCATAAATAAACATAAACAGAATTTTATCACAGAGAGTAGATACGCCAGTCAAAGTAATCAACTCAAACTACCATCACCATCTTCCACTCTCGTTAAAGGTTCATTTATATATAACGGCTGCAAAATGTACAATCACCTTCCAAATAATATTGAAGATATACCGTCGAACGTCATTTTCAAAAAAGCAGTGAAAAGAGTTTTTACCGATAGAACCTGTTATAGTTTGGAAGAATTTTATGCGGATATGATGCAATGATAGGTGGTAACTGTGATATCATATATCTGCTATTAGTGTTTGTTATATTTCGAATAAGTGACTGATTGTTTTGTTTGAGTTCAGTTTTGTATTGTGGCGACAATTTTTATTCATTTTATCGAACGTTTTAAATTCATTTTACATTTATACATACACGCTTTGTCAATAAGATATTATTCTTTGATAATAACGCATATTTTGATTGATTGATTTATTCCGACCGGAAGTAATTCAACACAAATGCATACAATTCATATCCAAGTGTAAAATTATGTAAGGTGTTAATATTAGCACTATATTCATCACTATTCAGAAATTCGTTGTTGTTTATGTACCGACAGCTGACCATTTTTACCTGAAATCAACTTCGTTGGAAACCCTATTAATGTGGAAATCTTACAGGAAACTGTGTAAGTATTTTTTAATATATATTTCCATCAAGTATCGATTATTCCCATTCATGTATAATAAGGAGTTTGAAATCTTCATGTATGGATTAAATTAATGGTGAGAGAATTGAAATTATGGTTGGAATGATAGAAAAGAATATTAATTACATATCCTTGCAGAAAGTTGATCATTTTTCATGACAGACAAAATTGCTTATCGAGCAAGAGGCCGAGGTGATCAATTTCTTGAGAAGAGAATTACGAATTTTGCCAAAGTTCTCAAACTATTCTATTCATAATCATTCAGAATAATCGAAATGCTAGACAAATAATTTTTTTTAGAATAATTTCAATAAATGTTTCAAGTAGGCATTGTAATTAGACGAACTTCATTGAGTTCCTAACCAATGTCATTATTATAATTATTTGTAAATGCCATAAATATGTTTTTTCGTGGTATCGGTTTGTATGAAAACAATTGAGACGAAATCTCATGAAAATAATGGCACAATCCATATTCGTATGATCAGAGAAAAAATGGTTATGGAAGTAATAATAGTTATTCGATAATTTAAATAACAGGTGTTAATGAACAAAAATTTAGCTTCGATTATATCCCGATGGGTCAACTCTTCTAATGGAACGTTTACCAGAAATTATCGAAATCGAGAGAAGAAAAGTGAAGTTTAGTGCGGAGTAAGTATGATATTGAAAAATACGATACATATTCCATTCATTCTACGCCACAAAGTGACAAATAATATTCTTGATAACAGCATGATCTCGAAATGAAGTAACAAGGTCGAACCAGCCAACAGTAGCTACCTGTCGCGCCATCTAGTTGTAAATCTTCCTATTTGCTTGTTAGTACACTGAAGAAAACGATGTATACGAACAAGTATTATAAAGGTTCCTGCAAGAGTATCGATCCAACAATTTGACGATGATGTGAATTGCTTTGAGGGTATCGAAATACACTTCAGAGAAAGTTTTTGAACGTTTCTATCCAAGAAAGATGTTATGAACTCGAGATGAAATATTCATCTTTTCCTGATGTGAGAAGGAAATGCAACATTCATACAAAGATAATTCACAAATGGTATCAAGACTTGGGAAGGTTTATTTCTCAATTTTCATACAACATCCCACACAGCACATGTACATCCTATGTACGTCCAATGAACGTTAGTTCTGGATATTTAAAACATCCATTGGACGTCCTTTACTGTACGTTAAACTTCCAATGGACGTCCAGTGGAGGCCCATACGGCACCACTTTGGACATACAGAGGACGTCCTTTGAGAACGTCCATTGGACGTACTTATACATCCGTTGGGATTACTTTGGACAACCAATGAACGTACATGTTGTCTCCAAAAAAGGAACAGTGGACGTTCATTGGACGTCACTAACTGGTTCAAAGAGCACCCATTGAACATCCAATGGCCGTTCATTAGACGTCCTAAACTGTTCAAAAAACGTCCATTGAACATCCAATGGCCGTTCCACTTTGGGAACAAAATGGACCTCCCTTGATTATAAAGTGCGCGGCTGAATTATAAAACAAATTCAACATTTTGCATATTTCAATATATAAATAGCAACAAATTCAGTACAAAATTATAAAAAAAAAACTTGTCGATGATCATCATATGTAGAATCAATTATGAGAATGATAATATATGTCATAATACAAATATCAGTTTCCTGTACCATTCTCACCGACAATGGGCTTACAAAACAGCAAAACGTGTTTTTTTTTTGAAGAAGCTTGAGGAAACTGATATTTTTGTGAATACGAATTTTCATCAAGTATCGGCCAGTTCAATTCAATATATCAGAATACTCAAACATATCAAATAATCATAAAATATCCTTATAAATAAGAATAATAGCAAAATGACATGTATTCATAAAATGATAATAAAAAACAAAGTAAGTGGGTACCTCGTCATTTCACATACACAAATGATTAAACCATTTCAGAACTCTTCATACATCCATTGTTTTTTTTTTGAAATCCAGAAAAACAAATTTGTTTCAAAGATGACAATTGATTATATCAAATTTGTACCATAATTTAGCCATGCACTGTATATTGGACTCACATTCACATCCTTAGTGAATATTTATAGTATAGTATATTTGGGGTTGAAAAACAGATAATTCAAGACAATTTGAATGAATAAAAAATAAATATATTTGAACAACAACATAAATTAATAGAACTCCGAAACAATCGTTAAAAAACAAATGGATGAAAAATAAAAATAAAATTCTGAATGGAAAAATTTGCAGCTGAGAGCATCTTGAGGTTTCTTCGAACTTATTTCCTTTCATTTGCTCTCCTGAGCCACTTCATAATACAGTCCTCTATTTAGTGTAGCTAGTGTATCCACTTCTTCACAATCAGAACGAATCTACTAATTTTAATTTTCCACTTTCCACTGATAACTTTCAACTTGAACACAAAAGGCTAACAGAAAGAAATAGAAAAGAGTTGACCTGCGACACACAACACACATCGGCCACACCTAACCTCAGATGTTCTTCTTCTTTTTTTTACCTGACTTTTTTACCATGTCCAAGATACTCAAATGGTATTTTGCCCACAGAAAAATTTTTATGTGCCATCGATAATTTTATTACTATAAATGAAATAATATATGATTATAATATCAATAGTCAATATCATTAAATAAATACATGACCATGAATTGGACGTCCATTGGATGTTTACGATTGAACGTACAGGTAAGGTCGATTTATGGACATCAATTGGCTGAACATATTGCACAAACATCGATTGAACAGCTTATTTGGTATTTTTCACTTATAAAATAAATTTCTGTTTGGGATCAAAGCGAATTAGTACGATAAAGATATTTCGTCATGAAATTAATAAACCGAAGCATTTTTGTACATTGCATGTACGTACAATGGATGTACAGAACTGGAATATCCATTATACGTCCATATCCCATACGTACAGTGGATGTACATTCAACATCCATGGACGTTTGGACTTGAGCTGGACGTAAAACGGAGATCCATTGGATGTTATGTGCTGTGTGGGATTCGGTTGATAATAGTTGCAAAAAATTCAAAATTTAGTTAAAAATCCCTTCTCTTGCGTGTAATCAGGTTAGATATCGTGAAGCACATCGGAGAAAGATTGCTATGCGGACATCACTCGCTATCAGAATTTCAAAATGAAAAAACAATGATCATCATTTTACTTCTGGATGTCGGTTTATTGTGGTATTCACTTTATTATATATGATATTTGCGATTTGAGGTCCTCTCACACCAGGGTTGCTACGATTTGAATCAATTGAATTTTTCAGTTTTAAGCATGAATCAAAGCAAATCATATATCGTTGTAGAAACAAGTCTCCAGAGCGAATAACTGATATAAGTTATCAGGAAATACATTATTTCGTGGCTTTCTTCCTCTCTGAATCAAAATTTCACAAAATGGAAATAAAACTTCTTTGTGAATGAGTTAGACAACTCTGAATGATATACACGTACGTATTAGAGGAGATGAGTGTTTGCATTGTTTTTAATCTACTTCTGTCATAGAAGTTGTAATTTCTATTTTTAGATTCGGAGAAGAAAAAAGTCGAAAAATAATTCACCAAACTTAATTCTCTCCGCAAAAATACCTTAGTTTCTAAGAAATATATTTGCTGTTCAAACGCTACCACTATTGCATTCAGAAAGTAATAAAACTAGAAAATAAATTATTCATTAGGTACACATGAGCCGCGGGCTCTGTTAGTATCTAATATATATAACGGCATGAACTGCTTCCTTTTTGTGACACGTACCTCCCAATATCTTTTCATCCGTTAACTCACAGAGATGAGTTCGAAATGCAGCCGAAGGCTCCGGAGACCGAAAAACATTGAGACCTATAAACAGTTATTTTCACAAATATATACTGGAATTTCACATTTCATAGTACATTTTATACTGACATCGGTAATCGGATTAATATCTCATTCTTGTGTATAATAATTTCTCCACTTATTCCATTTGGAGTATTCAGTGACATAAGGGAAAGATTAATCGGTGAGCTCTACACAGGAGTCACGTTCAACGTTATTTTCTCCATCATAAGAGTCTATGTATCAACAATGGGAACCAAGTTTTCAACTACTGCCCAACAAACTAGTTTTCCCAATCTCCAAGTTTTGCATGTCCCGTTTCTAGAACCTTCTTAGGCATATCTCATAATGCAAAAACTGAATTTCAAGTTAGTTTCATTTTGGGCGGAGTCGCCGGGTAACGTAAAAGCTTTAAGTGCGTGTTGACCAGTGTACTCCCGTCGTTGTCTCCGCTTCAAGTTCTGTCACAATGGTTTCAGACATTTGATGAAATCTACTAGGATTGCCTCAGACTCCGTTGAAGAGCTGGATTTATTTAGTGAAGTTTTGATTGATGTGAATCACAATAAAGCCTCGTATGTTGCATTGTAGGATCGAACAAATCCACTCACTTGATCTACTTTTGACTCTTTTTCTTTGAGATAAGGTACCAGTGGTACCAGTAAACTTCTCTCATTGGGTACGAAAATTCAAAATGGTTAGGAATTCCTACATTCTTTCCCTTACTCTGTGCGATGTCCTCTGAACATTACAGGAACAGTCTTTGAGAATGAACTTGAGAATAGATAAATAAGAGTAGTATATATATATATATATATATATATATATATATATATATATATATATATATATAGTGTCACACATAAAGTTCGCGGCATATGGAAGTTTTTTTATTAATAGATATAATGAAAATTTGGCTTGGCAGTTAGTTTGTGCTTGAAAAATTAGTAAAAAAAGCCTCTTTCCTTTTGTCATGTGATACTCTAAACCTGTCAAATTTGACATTTTTTTCGAAAATCCTCAAAAAATCAGTTTTTTTTTTGGAAATTTCGAAAAATGCCAAAGAGAAAAAGTGCTCAGTTTCCAATTTCATACCTTTGCTCGAAATTTGGACTCTTCACTGTCACTTCGACTTTTTTCCAATTTTTTTAATTTTTCGAATCTTTCGCTCTATCGATTCGAACGAAACATGATTCAAATTTCATAATTTTGATGAATACGAGACTTCAATGTCATATCTTGCCCAGAAAATACCCGCATTGGCCTGTTACCAGAAAAAGAAATGAATACACCTCCAGAAATTCGTCTTTGTTGTTGCAAAGTTCATCTAGTTTTTTCATTTCATTGTTGATTCGGTTTTTCCATGTATGGACGTTAATATGTCAGTAATCGAATGAACGAATTCCTCTCATTCTTATTACACTCGTATTTCTTTTTTTAATAGATTTTTATCCAGTTTGATTATTTTTCTGACCAATAATTCAGTTACAAACTAACCCGAAATATCATACTTTTCTGTAAACTAAACATTGACCTACAGTTTCAAAACTATTCAAAAGACTTTGGTTCTAGCGATTTGTACTAAACATGATATAAAATTTCGTGATTTCAAACATTACAAGACTAATGCAACATGTCGGGAAGAAAATAGTAGGTACTGATCAAATCGAAATAAAATTTTCCCTCAGTAGGCTTTTGAAACAAATTTTTAGTTTCGGTTAACGTCAAATTGTTGCTTTCAATAAATCGAGTTGTTTTGTGTACATACTATTAATAAAAAAAACTTCCATATGTCGCGAACTTTATGTGTGACACTGTATATATATATATATATATATATTTATATATATATATATATATAAATATATATATTAGTTCCCTTTATTGTTTTGATAGAAACAATTGAGTTATACGAGGGGTTGCTGACTAATTGGACGTGTTCTATCCAGAAAGAACTATTTTTCAATAGACGCAGCAACTTTTCGGGGTAGATTGAAAATCTGCCCTTCTACACTTGTATCGATTCCAATACTGATTTTTATTTTTTCAGATGGTAGATTACGAACCCAGAAAACTACGGAACAAATAAATAAGAGTTACGGCGATCACTTGGATTCAGTGCGTCCTCTGAATACGTACGTCACGAATACGTACGTCAGGAAGGTTCTGACCAACTAGAATATTTTCGGTAAAAAAATTGCAATACCTTCTGGACACACTTTCGATTATTTATATTAAAATATTTTTAAAATTTCAGATGTTAGGCGTTTGAATATGATTTCCAAACAAAAATTCTTGTCGACCTATAACTAAATGTCTTATTATTCGTCTCATTTAGGAATTCTGAGGACCGAAGGTATTCGTGAGAAATGCAATGTTAAGAAGGGTGCAACCCTTTCTGAATAATGACACCGACGTCCGTGTGGTGCGTTGCACCGAAACGTTACGCAGTCCCACCACTGCGATCAATACTCGAAGGAAATTCCTGCGAGCGTGGGAATATTCAATTGGTGGTTATTACTCTCGGGGCAAAGCTAACAATGATCGATAATGGAAAAATTGAAACGATAACTTTCTGCCATTCAGATCGAGTCACTGTCGATCAATTCAACTGACAAATCCATAATGCAGCAGTCTCACTTGGGCCAATTATGAGAATAAAACGTAGGACGGAACACACTGTTGTCGCATCTACAACTTTTGAAGCCAATTTGCCATTTTATCCGCCCTTTCAGATTCAGTAAATGCATTCACTGTAAAAACCATGAAGAATGCAACATATCCAATGTAGCAAATAATACCTACACCGTACAACCGATATGGAAAACTTGTACAGGTCTAGAGGAATATCATGCATTCTAGAACCTTCTTCTTCTCTACTTTCTGGGCACATTCGTAATAGTAACTGACTGGAGATTGCCTATTTGATAAAATTTGGAACTTGACGCACATCCTCATAATCGGTAAGATTGGAACCTAGTATGAAACTGATTTCATTTAATAGAGATCAATTTTCCTAACTCCAAACAGATATCACTAGCACTCGACGCGCGTTTTGCTAATAAAATAAGCATCTCCAGAAGGAAATTGATGGATTGAGATTAGGTTTGTAGAAGGGTAATTTATCACTATTAGTAGTACATCCTAATGTCAGAATAATCTCAGAGCATGCAGGGTGTTCCAACAAAAACTTGAACCTCTGTGAGTCAGACGTGTGATCGAAAATCATCAAACACGTCAACTTTTATTTCTAGGAGAACTTTTTTTGATATGAAAATCATACCCTGCCTCCATCCCATTGCCGTCAGCAGCTACCCCCTATATCTATTTCAATTGCATGAAGGGTCCAGTGATACATCATTTGGCAGGTCTCTCATTGCTCTATTACCTCTTGTTTTTTCGAAATTAGTCCATTCGCTGCGAAAAATACAAAGTTGAACATGTTATTCAAGAAGAAGCAGAAAATGTGCTCTGGTTACTTTCATTAAGGAAATCAACATAAAAAATATCAATGGGGACAAAATCTATTAATAAATTGCTCAGAATGACCTCCACCTAGTTCCATACAATATTACAGTCGACATTCGAAAGCATTCCTTACGTTAATTTTTTTTTTTATTCTTTATTCAACGTCGGCCTATTTCCTCTACCAAGGCCAATCACCGACGCCGGTGAGCACACTTCCCCCAACCGGAAATTTTACCGAACCCTCTGGTATTCCAACCAGAGGTAGGGATCTTCAACGAGCCCAACATCCATGGACTCGGGACCGACGGCTGTACGTCCCCTCCGAAGGACGGCATATCCTCAATATATCTTGTGCTCATTGATATATAGTCTGCGAGCTATGATATGCTATTTCGCTGCAGCTGTACGGGCTTTCGACACGGTATTTTCCTGCATGGTCACCCATCCAAGTACTAAACCGTGCTCGGCGTTGCTTAACTTCAGATATCGAATGACTGTCAGCCACCTGAAGAGCTGGGCCATGCCCTCCTTACGTTATTCAAGATGTACGAGGTCACCAATAGGCATTCCCTAACAATTTGTCATAGCTCTCCTAGCTCTGTAGGCTAAGTTGGGTAGCCCGTTGCTGACTTACAAGAAGGTCAAGTTTACGTTGGCATATCCTGTATATCGTATTGATAACCATCATTTTGAAATTATTTATTTTTCTCAACGCGTCAAGGACAAGTTTAGTATTTCAGCAATTGACTTCTATTGAATGAAGATTCACAGAATTGAACTACACGAGAGATATGTCACGCATTACCTCATGAATTACAACTGTTAATAGACTTGGGTTAATCATCATTTCAACAGTATACACTGAGCATCAAAAGAAGAATATCAAATATATATTTTTTTAATTTAACAACACAGAACTTCAAAGACAGAGTTACTGACTAGCATAAAATTTTTGACTGCACAGTCCCATTCGAATCAGATGTGAACTGGATGAGTGCCGTCCATAATATTCAGGAATAGCAGTAATGATATTAATCGGCTGCATTTATCTAATACGGACAATACAACTTTCAAATAGCAAAGCATTAGTTGTCCTTGGTCGTGTAGGGTAAGCACGTCCTCCTATCAAGCGGAAGACCGAGATTCAATTTCTATGGCCTGGAACCACCGTGCTGGGATTCGCACGTTAAAAGGTAAGGCCTCGTTAATGCTTTGCTCGCACATCTGAGGATTCGCGTCAGTCAGCTGGCTAACGGAAAAACACATTTTAAACCCACCCCTTTCCAAACCCACTCGATGAAATGCGAAGTTCAGAATAGCTCAATAATAATAATGATAATGATATTTATTCACCATTCAGTATACCTTCGGTATATTTGGTATGTCAGTTATGAAGCATATGTAAACCTCAAGATATAAGATTACATAAAAATATATAACGAAAAATATAATGGAAATTAATAAAACTGGATTACTTCAATACAATGCAATTATTGAATTACAACTATACATATGTCTGAAAAGCATCACTTGAAAATTCTTGGTAAATATAATATGATATATATGCATTGTTACTCTTTGTTATTTTTTCAACGGTAGCTAACAATTTATGAAATTTCACTTTCATGAACGTAAAACTTACTGTATCTCATTTTTGACGAAGAGAAATTCGACGTCTACATTATATCAGCAATTCCGATGTTTTGAGCACACCAGATGTGGCAACGCCGTCTTCATCACCATGCCGTAGATTAGAAGTTTGGTTTTCGCACTGAGGCAGTTCTTGATACAATCCCAAGAAAATTCCCGATATCCTAGGACAATTATGTCTGAAGGCACGTATGAATACGAATGTATGAGAGCTGAGTTATTGGGAATAGAAAAACCAAGTTACGATGAATTCATTTCGAAGAAAATGGAAAACGACAAACATTTAGTTGAGGACGAAGATCTGGATACCGAAAATCTGAAGGTAAGTGGTGAAAACCTATTGGGTGAAGTGGTTCTTTGAATTATTTATGACATGGTGACTTGAGAGAAGAAATAGCAATATACATTCAATATTGGTTTCACACATAAAATCTAGTGAGTGCTCATTTGGTTCTGGAGATTCCCTTTTTCGATATATCTATATTAAGTAAATGACTGTTACCAAGTTATATGTTCTAAATTCATCTGAAGTGTCGAAACTGCTCATTCATGGAAAGATATTTGAGAAATTGGATCCAATAATTTGGTATGATTCAAAGATGATACAACCCAAATGCGTAGAGAGTAACTTTTTCAATGAAATCATTTATCTCGATGGGAAAAATTATATGAGAGAATTGCCAGAAATGCTTCTCCAAATAGAGCCATTATTAATTTGAACCTGAATTTCTCGCAATTTCCTCGCTTTATTAGGTATCAATACTGCTCATTGTGCGACTATTTTTCGACTCCTTCCAATTCCCAGAAAAACAGGAATTTGTTAATCGAGTTTGGCATAAAAACAGAAACATCATAAGACTGAAGCATTTAATATTTGGTGAACGCGCAAGGTTCAGATGCTATAAAGTGTTCAGCAGCTCAAAAACGGGACAGGATTGTTTTCAAAAAAGGGGTGGGGCCTTTGAACACCTGCTAAAAAGAAACTAACCATTCGGTCGATTTCGAAAATGAACTGATGTTAATCTTCCTCTTACCCCTAATAAATTCTTCATTTTTCCCTATTCTACGAAAAAATTCTCATAGACTGGTATGATTAGAATTTCATGTTCAATCCGAAAAATATATGAAATACAGGACTTATTATCAATTTTTCGTTGAGAATGTCGAACGACAAATCTGCCTTTGAAATTTACTAAATATTTTTGTAACTTTAAAACTGCTCGATATATATATATAGTATTATACTTTGGTTTCTGCAGTATAATGCCACATATTATTTCCTTACGGAATAATGGCGAGGGATTAATAGTAATAGTTATTTCCTCATGTAGTCCTATCACAAAATTTCTCGAATTTAATATTACCATGGAAACGATATAACCAAAATGTCAGTGTCAAACGCGTAGGTAGTGTGTGTGTATTTGTATTGAGATGAATGAAACTGAAGAATCATTCATTTATACTACTTGCAATAATGACTATTATTCTTTCGGAATATTACTCCTTCGGTTGGTAAAAATTCCTCGAGAATAATAGCTATCAATATACATGATGCACAAATTATTCAATGAGAATTGAAGGGGACTGAATAAATATTGGGGCTATCCCATGAAAGGTGAAATGGTTGTACTGCTAAGATTTAAAATTAATAATAAAATATACAAACGGGATAAAACAAGGCATGAAATATATAGCACATTGGATAAGATACATCATATACACAAAAAGGTATATATAAATAATAATATAACAAGGATCACAGAGACTCGATGATGCTATTCAATGCAAAAAATGGCATTAGGAACTACATTCTGACTACATTAAGAAAATAGATACAAAAAGAAAATTGCAAAAGTCATAAGAATATAAACAGAAATGAAAATACGAATATGCTCTTGTCGAATGACATTAACTTAGAACTCTAGTTGCGCCAAATACTAAGTGTGTTCTGTTGGAGGTGAGTTCGAGATGAATATGACTATAGTAAGGTATCCATTTATACGACTGAATTCACATAAATATTCTTAGGGCCAGTTGCACCGCTTCAACTCAGCAGAGATTCAACTGAGCTTGGCTCAATCGTTAAGGAACAAGGGAGCTGATTGGCAAATCCATAGCAACAAAGCCTGGCTTAGATAAAACACAACTTAAGAAAAGCGGTGCAACTGGCCCTAAGATATCTTGGTAATGATTTTTAATGTCAACATACTGATGAATAAAGAACGTTAATTCGCTTAAATGCGTTTGGACTCAGATTATAATTTATATATCCACATGCTACACATTTCTCAAGGAGACTTATCAATTCTGAGAAAACTCGTATATTTCATTCCTAATAGTTGTTTCATATCAAGGCTCTAAGGTGTTAATGCCTTGAGGGCCACTATTTTACAAAGCCGAGATTCTCTCGCCCTAGGATTTGTAAGTCGCCCGAGGGCATATACATATATTTATACCTGTGGTGCAACAATTTTTTATGTCATACTAGTTTGTTATTTGCATCAAAATATAAATATTTGCCACAAAATCAATAATTCAAGTCGATTTTAACGAGTCACTATGGTTTCTAGAGAAACACAGTGAAAAGTGACACATTAACATGCATAAGAATGTTTGTGTCTATAGCCCGTACGGGCCATGAGTGAACTTTATGCTCGCAAGGGCATGAAGTTCACTGTTATATAGTTGGGAACTGAGAAATTGAAACACAATAATGTTCTAGTATGACATAAATGATAAATGTCACCCTCGATTATTCATTTTCAAGAAGAAATTATTTCTAAACTGAAACTTTTACATAGGTAACACTTTTCCTGTTTTTATACCTCACATAAAAGTAGTATGAAAACAAAGGATGTTCTTCATTTTCTCATCTTACTACCTCTTGGTAACGGCTTCATTCATCAAATTTTCGATGAGTTTACTTCTTCATCTCAACGTTCTAATGGAAGCTAGTTTTTGTAAACATTGTATGTATATTTCTGTCTTAGACAATCGATCAACAAGAGGAAGGAATGAAAAAAGTATCTGGAGGCTTGGAAGAATTGAACAACATTTTACAGAAAACTCAAGGAAAACTCAACAGACTGAAGGTAAAATCAACAGAATACAATGTGCAACGATTGGAAAGTTTTTGTAATAATTGCAAAATCGAAGTTTGAATGCCGCCAAAAGGGTTGGTCAGAAAATATTAAATTCTCCCATGAGAAGTACCTTCATTTTGAAAAGTACAAGATCAAGTTTAAAAACGTTGTTTGGAGTTTTTGGGTATATAGGTACGCTCTCAAGAATGAAAATTTTTGAAAATCGGACTTTTTTCACATAATTGGAATGTTGTATATTGAATTGTGAAAATTGAAAAAAATTACAGAATTGAAAAATGCTGAAAACTTTTCACGAAAATTTTATGAAAGTTTCTTTCAAATGTCGGAAATTTATGACGTTTTGTTACTGACATAACACATTGGAGTTGACGTTCCTCTATCAAATTTGAATCATCACCATGGTTATGTTCTAGTTTCATTACCATCGGCACCGGAAGCATTGTTCATCCCTTAGGGAAATTTCATTTGAAAGGATGGATACTGCGGGTAGATGACACTAGTGATTTCGTTTCCAAGTCATGTCTTCTCTTTCGTTCCTCTTACAGACGTCGTAGCCTGAATCACATATTTTCCTAATTATACATAATACGAGAGATGGAAATCAATTCAGAAGCAAAAGTGGAACTTTTGGTCAATGTCGTAGATCATTCATGTTTTGAAGGCAATTTATATGCCTAAACTTTTGTCTGCTCCATGAACTTCTATCGCCAACTCTCTCTTTCGATCAACATTAGTCAAACTGACAGACAGAGCTCTACACCTATTTTTTCCCTCGAAGTAGGAAACTTTGTCGTGCATTGTCATGTAAACGGAAATATCGACATTATACTGTAGATGGCGTAACGCAATCGCTTCAAATCGTTTTTACACAGGCATTTACTAACTATATCTCTATAAACAATGCCCGAAGTAAGCACTTTTTCTATGGCTATAACACAAAACGGCTCTATCTCAACTGTTCTTGATAGACCAACGAGGTAAATTGTAAGTAGTATCTATAAGGAGCCGTCCGCTCAGTTTCAAGGTCATCTCAGATGCATAGATGATGAAGTCACGCACTCAGCAACGGGATTCTCATCTCTCGACTCGACAGCTGTCGTATCGACAAAATGAAAATTGTGATTTTGATGTTTCATATCGAGAAGTGAATATCGACTACAAATGTCATTTTTACTCGTCATCTATAATGAGCTGTCGAGAAGTCAATTTTGTGAGGTTTTGACTAGGTATTTGAGGTAGTTTATTAAAAATGTCGTCATTTCGACCAAAAGAAGAACACATGCAAACGGAAAATGAAATCTTTCCATGAAAGCTTCCTTGAGTTTATTTTTTTTCCTTCTTGTTTTTGGAAATTTCATTGGGGCAGATATGCAGATATATATGTATATATTGTTATGATATCAAAGATACCTACCCAAATGAAAAGCATCAATCTTTGTGTACATCGGGTGAATTTATTCAGAGGAAACTTTTGGACGCCCTGTACATGGTAAATAGTTTGAGAAACCATCAATTGACATAACAACTGTCACTGCCAAAATAGTAAACTTTGAACATTAATTGCAAATAATAGATAATAAACAAGTAAATGGAAAGTTAGTCAAACCCTTCATAAAAATATAGAGAATCTCCTGAATACTTTTTCAAAAATAAAATGGATTTATTTTGTAAGATATCAATATCAACAAAATTATGTCATAGAGATTATGATTCAACTTTTTAGTGACACCAACTGATGCTTCCTTAAAATAAACCATGAAAACTAAAAGGAATGATTAAAAGATGATAACTGAACAGATTTAGAATGAATAAGCTTTCGTTTAATAGTATTTAAGTGTGTGTAAATAGTAGAATAGCTTTAGAAATAAGTAACAAACATTGAAAATGAGTAGAATGAAGTATTGTTGCTAAGGAAACGACACATTCAATTGTTGATTTGTCAACAAGGACTCAGAATCCAAGCCCCAAAGCATGAGCACGCACAAATTTTCTCTGATAGTTATTTAAAGATATTCATACCTTGAAAAGACTAGTAAAGTCCCAAGTGCTTTGTATCCGTATAGTGATCCACCGTGAGTGAATTTGTGACAATGTTCCCCAACCAAAACGTCCCAGGTAAAATTCCTCAGCCAGTTCCAGAAAGCAGACCTCCATCACGACATCATCGAGATTCTCTGCGGGCCGTGAAGGCTTGTAAAATCAGAACCAGTCGAAGCAGCGATAAAAACCCAGCTGGTAAACACTTTTAACTATATCGTTGCAACGCATATATCCCCTGTGCACATATATTCATTCCCTGAGCTCATAGACTTATTTTCCACCGCTATTTTATTCAAGTCGGACAATTTTAATTCAGTAAACAAATCTAGAGTGTGTTGACATTCTTTCACAAACTGAAGTATGACGTACCGTGACGTCAACGACAAATGACATTTAAAGTATTCCGTAAGTTAAGAATTTTCATAGGTTAAACTAGCGTAGAATCAAACGCAATCCTGTAAATGTCATAACCACAGAACTATGATACAGACTCAAGTTCTGTAATGTATGTATTCATTGTAAACATTACGATTATTTAGGTTAGTGTGTTTGGATATTACATTTCATCATTCCAATCGACATGGTCATATGTTTATTGATAATTTCATGCCTATTTCATTAAAATTTGTTGAAATTCTCTCTCGTGTCTCCCTTCAATGAGTTTTACTTATGATTTACGATCTACTTGACAACATCTTAGAAGTCCTTCCTGAATGAATCCCCCCGGGATAACAAAGAAATGCAAGACCTTGGGAAGGTAAGGTATACACTTTGAAAAGAGTCTAACAATATCTACAAAAACAAACCCTGAGATTTTCTATTTGTATAAAACCCTGAGAACTTTACTTTTACAAACAAAATTTATTACAATCGACAGCCCATTTGGCTCATTCTATACACTAAATAAACAATTTTATATCAAATTGACAGCCCAACGTGAGGCGATACTAAAAATCTTATAACAATATATATATATATATATATATATATATATATATATATATATATATATATATATCTAAAACACAAAGATTATTTTTTGTGTTCAGAATAAGTATAGACGAAAAGACAGCCCTACCTACGTACACTTGTCTGGCTTACTCCCAGGTTGAAATCTTCACCTACTGCCCTTTGATAGCAACCAGTCGCATAAAAGCGCAAAGCTACCAGAATTTTAGGTTCTAGACTGACATCTCGGATTCTATACCTAGGTTCTGGAATATACTGCGCCAAAAGATTGCACAAAACTGCAAACAAATCTCTGTTTATTCGAAATAGTTCCTGGAAACGGGCCTCTGGAATTTCAACGACACTGAATTCTCGCCAAATTCGTCGTCGACGATTTCCAAATAGAAAAATTTCATGTCGACGTCTAATTTCGTTGATGATTGGCAACATACGCAAAATATATTTTAATATTTCCGTCAATATATTAATATTTTTCATTCAGGGCTCAACTGAAACAAACTCAAATGATACGTTAGGATGACATGATTGGCATAACAATGTTTCATTATTGGAATTAGGGAGATGTCGTCTGCTAAGACATACGTAACCTCTCTACTAGTTATTCGACATGTGATGAGAATCATTCCACTCTCTATGTCGAGAAGACTGTCGATCACTCTCTATGTCGAGAAGACTGTCGAAAAGTGACAACCGGTCGATACATATCGAGTCGAGAGATAAGAATCCTGCTGCTGATGTTCTTCCAAGAATCGAGTAATATTAGAATTTCCAGAACATAGGATATATCCACACGATACGAAAAAAATTCGTGGGAATCCCAGGCGAATCATACGATCATTCAAAGTAGGTGTAGGTAGACGACGCTAACACAGTATGGTGACGCTCCCAGTCAATAAACTGCTCGCTCTCGCTCTCTCGATCAACAAAAGGTTCTGTGCGTGCTGTGCTAGTTCCTTCATTCCTTCATGCTGAAAAATGTAAGTACCCCTTTTCCTACATGATCGGGAGTATTTTGTTCGAAACGGCTCATACAGGTTGAGCTATTCATGCGCGAGTGTTGATCTTTTTTGCATACGTATACAGCGTGTGTCGAAACTTTTTCAATCAAAGTGAAGTGTCTGCAAGTTTTGGCTCATACAGTCTGAGTTTTTTCAAACGTATCGCTATATATAGTTTGTGTCGAAAACTTTTTGTTTCAAACGTGTCGAAGTGTCTGGATTCATGGCTGAAGCCTTCAGCTCATCTAAGTTGAGTTTTTTCGAACGCATCGGCATATTCAGTGTGCGTCGATTTTTTTCTTTCAAACGTATATACAGGGTGTTGAAGTTTCAAGCGTCTCGATTCAAAAGTTACCGGCTCATACAGCGGGAGTTTTTCAAAAAAACGGCATACAGTGTGTATCAAAACCTTCTTCCAAACGTATCGGCACATACAGCGAATGCCGAAATTCTTCATTCAAACTGAAGTAGACGAAGTTTTCAGCTCATACAGGTTGGGTTTTTTCAAACGCATCGACATATTTAACGTGTGCCGATAATTTTTCTTTCAAACATGTATACAGATATCGGCTCATTCAGGGTGAGCCAATTTTTTTCAAACGTATCGGCATATACAGTGCGTGCGTCAAATTTTTTCTTTCGAACATATATACAGTGTTGAAGTTTCAAGCGTCTCGATTCATAGGTTGTCAGCTCATACTGAGAGAGTTTTTCCAAACGTATACAGTGTGTGTCGAAACCTTCTTTCAAACGTATCGGCATATCCAGCGTGTGCCTGAATTTTCTACTACCTCACTGCGAAGATTCAGCAACTACTGAAACGGACCTTCAGCAATATTACAAATGGAATATGCCATTATCAATCATTTCAGCTAGTGAATTGTTGTTGTCAGAAGTTTCCGGGCTTCTCAGCCGTGGTCCGCAGGTTTTTTGGACTGACGTTTGGAAGGTCATGATATTGACTTCGACGGAACGCAAGTGCTGGATACAACTATGAGCTATTACCCCAGGCTCTATAGGGAGGTCATATACATTCACAAGCATAAAAACAATTTCAACCGCAAGGAAGAGAGCCTAAACATCCATAGAACAAGGATGGCAGCTGTTCAAAATACACAGATCCTCCCAATAAGAGAAAAAACCGTTTCGGAAAATCAATAAGAGTTAAATGACAGTACGATTCTAGGTCCGACAGTGAGACGTCATCTGAACCCCATCAAATCAAAGCCTCGCAGTAGGGAAGAATACTTCGACCATTGTCGCACCGCCTTTGAAAATTTCTGCCGCAAGAACCTGTGGACCACGGCTGGGAAGCCCGGAAACTTCTAACAATTCATCAGTTGCCGGCCGTGAAAGTCTACAATCATTTCAGCAAGGTTACTTCAACATTGCATAAAATATACAGGAAAACTGCAGATGTGTTATCAATGATGTCACCTTATGATAATGTTGGAGCAACTACTGATATGTATTGACAGATGTAATGTTTCATAGCCAGTAATTGCAGCAAGGTTACCGCAACATAAACTATAAATTAGAGGAAAATAAAATATTCAATATTGTTACAACGCAGTAACTTACCACCAATCTTGTCTATTCCTTGCTATAACATAACAGTACGATTTCATAAATAACTTTCCAGTAGATTCGTTCACTACTGAAAAATTTTGGATTTTCACTACTCTCTTTTAATATTGATAGAAAATGAATGCAGTGTTCATGGGAAACAGATCAGTTTCGATATCTTACGAAATAGATCATTCACTATCAATGTGTCCCCAATTCAAAATTTCACAAACAAGCAGTGAAAACCCCAAAGATAAGACATCACAACAATAAAGAAATGAGTACTAATAAAAATGTCAAAATTTTAATAAAATCTGTTTGGCTATATCAGGTACCTGGAACAAAATAATCAATGAATGGGATGTTCATCTCAAAGACTGACAACTTGATCTACTATCTAATTTTCAAAACTTCCAATACATATATCTATAAAGCACTCTCAACTGTCTCAACAAACCAATGAAGATTTTCGAAAAACTTACCGAAGTATTATAAAAAATCATGATGAAAATCATTATTACTGCTTTCCTCTGTCTTGACGTTTTAATGAACACCAATTGATAACTACTACTATTCCTTATCTACTTTATTATTAAGATGCACATGAAACGACTCTACATCAGATTAATTCGCAATAGACATTCCAGATACTTGTCAAATGAATCAATATGGCAGCATCTGCCCGCCAGAAACTTCATTTGATTTTTTTCAAAAGAGTTAGTGTTTTCCATGGTAAAACTGGTGCACCTTCAGTGTTTTTCTATCCTGTATTGAGCTTTTGAATACCAGAAGATGAAAATACACGAATACACTGATTATGCCGATGATATGTCATAAAACCAGTAAAGACTACCTAATAACTAATCGGATTGTTTATTATTTGCCCCTCGGACATCATGTGATCTGGAATGCCTAATAAGGGGGGAAAACCACCATGCTAAATACTAACCTTAACCTAAAATAATAAATGTATCTCCTTACCTTAGATGGAGATGCTTTCAATTGATTAGCATTATCCATTGTGCTGCTCAACACTCTTCGAACTATTCAAAAAACCAAATTGCAAAAAAATATGTACATATAGGGAGGTCGAATATAATTATCCACAACACAACACAAATTAGCATATTGGCGTGAGGCGTGTATAGATACTTATACCTCTCTGGAGCTCGGGTGTCGCCGCATCTTCTCCAGACCGGGAATTTCAAAATTGGTTGGTTGTCTAGGGTAAAAATCCCACCTTCCAATGTCACCTCGGCTGAAAGACAAGCTCTCAAAAACCTTCGTAACAATCCCGACATTATCATTCTCTGTTTGTTTATCACTGATAAACATACAGGATTGATCAACTCCCTGAATACCAAATAAGTGCAAGAGACACACAACTTATCTGAAAAAAGTCGAAAACTATCATCAGCAACTCAAATATTCCAATTGACCTGAAGAAATCTCTGATTCCCAGGGACAAATCTTCACGTACACCTCGAATATATGGCCTTCCCAAAATACATAAGCCGAACATTCAACCCCTTGCAGAACAATCCTCATCATATGTTCGAAAGTCATTCCATTTCATAGAAATCATCAAATCGGTCAACTTCCGACCCACAGACATCCTGGTAAGCTTCGATGTAGTATACCTTTTCACAAACATCCCCTTAGCAGAAACACTGCATTCTGAAAATTAAACATCAAATCTCCCAAAGACACGCTCAACCTCATTAGTCATTGTATGTCCAGTACATACTTTCTGTTCCAGGGCAAATTTTACAAACAAGTAAAAGGCGCCCCTATGGGTTCTCCTCTTTCGCTAGTACTTGCAAACCTCTACATGGAAGATTTTGAGTTTAGAGCAATTGATACATCTACATCGAAGCCGACGTGTTGGCTGCGTTATGTGGATGATATCTTTGCTACCTGGCCTCATGGATCTGAAAGCCTTCTTACCTTCCTCAATCACCATAAGAATATTCACCCCGATATAAAATTCACTATGGAAATGGAGACGAAAAACGCCATTAATATCTTATCAAATCAGATCAAATATCCTCTTTCCTGCGCTAACCTAAAGATATAATACCCACCAAATCACAAGGAATATATGAAATTCCTTGACACGACTGCCCGAGAAAACATATATAGGACAGAACCGACGAGTATCAAACAGGTCCTACGCCCTCAATGCCTCAACAAACAAGACGACTCACAAAGGCTTCCCAATTCCTGGAAATCATTACTATCCCATCGAACAAATCCATTAATTAATCCTCTTCAAACCAGACCTGCATGTGGTCCGACAGTTTCATCAACGTCGGATTCTCATACAGCTATAAATACCACCCCTCAAAACCACAGTCTTCACTTCGTCGAAATGAGAGCTGGGGGTTGAGGAGGCTTAGGCCTCGCCACGAGTCACGAAGAATTCTGCAGAATAGCTCCAAAGTGGGAGCCGAAACGTCGACAGAAGAACAATTCCAGACGCGATTCAACCGGAAGTTCCAGTCATAGTCATCATTTTACGATTGCAAGCCATACCTACTATTGTGGCAATATCTTGTAACATTACATGTCAAGCGGGGAGATGTGTATTTTTCCAATCATGGGTGAA
Source organism: Zygogramma bicolorata (assembly GCA_032362365.1). NCBI lineage: Eukaryota > Metazoa > Arthropoda > Insecta > Coleoptera > Chrysomelidae > Zygogramma > Zygogramma bicolorata. Next base: position 818,918 of record JAVJAQ010005646.1, read on the forward strand.
GTTATTGGCTCATATAGCGTGAGCCAATATCGACACATACAGAGTATTCAATTTTGGCTGGGGGCGAACAAAAATTTCCTTTGGACATTCGATATTTTTAAAAAACAAACTTCATTGATTTTGCAGATATAAAAGCAGTCGTCAGCTCAACTGGATACAAGAAGACTGTTCCGTTCAGCAGCTCTAGCGAAAACAAGCCTCACCAAATCCACAGCAACTCCTAGTGAAGACACAAATTTGGCGACAATATATGTACATTAGAGTTAGAATTATATGATTTGGAAAATATACAACTGTATCTGGAATCTATTGACTTTAATTGTGCGTGTGTGACATATATATATATATAGAAGAGAGGAGAGGAAGTCTTTGCTGACAAGTTAAGAACAAAACTCGGGAATTATATTTGGGACAGCAGCAAAAGCGAAAGTGTACTCTTATAACAATATATTTCCAATATTTCGACAATCAATTGTTGTCATCATCAGGGAGCTACAAAATAATGTTAATGAATGAAAATATGACATAGAATTTTTATCCTTACTTACATTGTTAGTGAGGATGGTCGCATGAGATGGTTAAAGAAGTCAGATGACACATAGTAAAATTGTTATAAAACATTGATACGTATCAGTACAACACATAAACACATTAAAAACTATAATCTTCTTATTTTAATGAAAAGGTGCAGTGACAAACACCATGTGGAAATGATGAAAAAGGATTGAAAATTTTGTGGTTATAAAGGCGCTAAAGGTTATTTGTCAAAAATGTCAAATGTCACTGAAAACTTATTGCTGAGACACAATTTGGCCTTAGCCGCTGAGACCTCAATGCCATTGCAGGTGCTGCAAAAGAGAGTTCTCGAAGGCAATTCAAGTGACGTTACTTAATCAAAATATTAAATTCATACTTTTTCACATAACTAATTTCAAAATTTTCAAATCTTTTAATACTATATTACATTTTCCCACCTCCTCTTTTGCAGCACCTGCATGGCATTGAGGTCTCAGCGGCTAAGGCCAAATTGTGTCTCAGCAATAAGTTTTCAGTGACATTTGACATTTTTGACAAATAACCTTTAGCGCCTTTATAACCACAAAATTTTCAATCCTTTTTCATCATTTCCACATGGTGTTTGTCACTGCACCTTTTCATTAAAATAAGAAGATTATAGTTTTTAATGTGTTTATGTGTTGTACTGATACGTATCAATGTTTTATAACAATTTTACTATGTGTCATCTGACTTCTTTAACCATCTCATGCGACCATCCTCACTAACAATGTAAGTAAGGATAAAAATTCTATGTCATATTTTCATTCATTAACATTATTTTGTAGCTCCCTGATGATGACAACAATTGATTGTCGAAATATTGGAAATATATTGTTATAAGAGTACACTTTCGCTTTTGCTGCTGTCCCAAATATAATTCCCGAGTTTTGTATATATATATATATATATATATATATATATATATATATATATATATATATATATATATATATATACAGTGTGTCCCTAGACCAGTGGGACAGTTGAATATCTCTTGAACCAATAGGAATTTTCAAAATATTTCAAGTTAAGTTTAAGTCCACAGTAAGTTCACATTATATCGCATTATGAGAGCTAACTTCAGGAATTACTATTTTTTATACGAGGGGCGCAAGAAAGGCTCACAAAATCGAACATCAATTTTTTTCAAATGGAACACCCCATATATTCCAATATATCTGAACTCTCATTCCTTGAGGCTACTTATTGGTTTTTTATTTTTGAAAATCCGACAAGGCGTTGCCAAGTTATACCAGTGGTTCATGAAATGCAGACATTTTTTCAGACAAACCCATTATTCATACTACCGAAGAATTTCTGGAATCATTCAAAACTGTTAGTAGTCGATAGCATATTCTATCATATGGAATACACATCTTTTTCGAAAGTTATACAGGGTGGTCAGAAATATTATATGATTTTCACGAAATTCAAACTTTCTTCACATCAACTTTTCAAATAGTGCACCCTACAATATGAATTATTTTATAGCCCATTGGTGATTTGATTGCTTATGGCCAATGATTGTGAAAGAGACATATGAATTTCATCATCAGCAAATGCAAATAAAAAAATGCAGTAAACTATTTATTCATTCAACTGTCCTAAACAAAGTCTCAACAAGAAAAAAACTGTGTTAACAAATAATTAGGGACGATAATATTAATAAAAATGTTCAAATTGTCTTCTGTTTGCTGCAAGGCACATTTCGAAATTTTTCATTACATGATTTCTTGTGATGTTCTCCAACATTTGCTGTGTTATACTTTGACAATCATTTACAATTCGATTTTGCAAATCCTCAAGATTCAATAGTTGAGTAGTATACACCTCTGATTTTAGATACCCCCACAAAAAAAAGTTCAAGGGGGTCAAGTCTGGCGAACGAGCCGGCCATTTTATTGGTCCGTTTTGTTCCGAGCCATCGTTGAGGAAAAAGAACGTTCAATTGGTCTGTCACGATCCCAGCATTATGAGGCGGCGCTCCATCCTGCTGGAAGAACATTTCTCTGAGATATCCAAGGGGAACCTCATCAAGATGATTACTGAACTCATTTCGAAGAAAACAAAGGTATCTCTCACTATTCAGTATCTTGATAAAAATATGGTCCAAACAAATTATTCTTGAGAATTCCACACCAAACATTCACTCCCCAAAAGTTTCTTGTAGGGACTCTTATGTAGTTAATTACACTAAAATACGTAGTTTGATGATTTTTTTTTGCATTTTCTGATGATAAAATTCACATGTCTCTTTCACAACCATTGACCATAAGCAATCAAATCACCAATGGGCTATAAAATAATTCATATTGTAGGGTGCACTATTTGAAAAATTGTGAAGAAAGTTTGAATTTCGTGAAAATCATATAATATTTCTGACCACCCTGTATAACTCTCGAATAAGATGAGTATTCCATATTATAGAATATGCTATCGACTACCAACAGTCTCGAATGATTCCAGAAATTCTTCGTAGGGTGAATAATGGGTTTGTCTAAAAAAATGCCTGCGTTTCATGAACCACTGGTATAACTTGGCAACGCCTTGTCGGATTTTCAAAAATAAAAAACCAATAATTAACTTAAAGGAATGAGAGTTCAGATATATTGAAATATATGGGGTGTTCCATTTGAAAAAAATTGATGTTCGATTTTGTGAGCCTTTCTTGCGCCCCTCGTATAAAAAATAGTAATTCCTGAAGTTAGCTCTCATAATGCGATTTAATGTGAACTTGAAATATTTTGAAAATTCCTATTGGTTCAAGAGATATTCAACTGTCCCACTGGTCTAGGGACACAATGTATATATATATATATATATATATATATATATATATATATGTGTGTGTGTTCGGATAGGTTTCCGCGGTCAGTTGTGTGTTGTTGTTGAGTTCGGGTTGAACCGCGTTTGGAGTTTTGTTCTCGACGTTTCGGCTCCGATTTTGGAGCCATTTTCAAGAGGTGAATGTGACTTCACGCTGAGGTCTCAATCTGCCTACTCCTCAGGTGTTGTCACAGGGGGCAAGGGTTTGTGACTTGACGCCGGGGCCTCAATCTGCCTACTCCCCAGGTCTCGTCACGAGTTCTTTCTAAGGTCTCAATCTGCCTACTCCTTAGATCGAACTGAGGTATCGAGGGATGTTGGGTAGGATTTATAGCAGCGGGTGCTACTAAAGGACCGTCGGATGTCTTGGTGGGGACTGGGCATCTGGAAATTAGGGGTTTTCATGCAGTTGGAAGTCTCTGGCCGTCGCGTCGTCACGTTTATTTAAGCAGGAAGGTCGCTTCTCGATTTCGATGGCCTCGCGAATTATACGAGCTTGTAGTGTTTTTGCTGTGGCGATGGTCTTAGTGTTCGCAAAGTCTATATTGTGTCCTGTCTCTTGATGATGTTTGGACAGAGCTGAAGATGGGTCTGATTTTCGGACAGCAAGTTGATGTTCGTATACTCTACTTGTCACACGTCTGTTGGTCTGGCCTACATATGTTCTATGGCAATCAGAACATGGTATTTCATATATACCCTGTGATTCGTTGACAATTTTATCCTTGGGGGAGCGGAGGAATGTGGAGATACTGTTGCTGGCTGTGAATATCGTTTTTATGTCCTGTTTTTTGAGAATTCGGCTGATTTTGTCAGTAACACCTTAAATGTAGGGAAAAAAGCTTTGTGGGGAACGTTGTTGTCCGTTGGGTCTCTGGGAATGGAATGAGAAGTTTGATGGCGGCGGATGGATCTGTCAATTTGATGGTCTGTGAATCCATTTTGAAGAAGGGCTGATTTGAGTTGGGCTAGTTCCTGTGGTTTGTTATGGAGGTCTGTGAGGTTGATGGATCTGTGGATGAGGGAATTCACAACGGAATTGGTTTGTGCTGGATGATGGTGGGAGTTTGCGTCAAGGTATCGGTTTGTGTGTGTTGGTTTCCTGTAGAGCGTGTGGGTGAAGGAGTCATTGGTTTTTGTGATGAGGACATCTAAAAATGGAAGGGAGTTAAATCGAAAGCAATAATATACATACATATATATATATATATATATATATATATATATATATATATATATATATATATATATATATATATATATATCAGAAACTAGGAAGTCTTCCAAAACCGACCACATTGTACACCCTTGGCTTTTTTGACGCATTTTTGCACCTGAATTTTGAAAGTGAACATTTTTGCCCGCAACACTACGACATCTGTCCTAATACACCCGTTGACTTCATTTTTCATCAAACCGGGTACTTTACTGTTTTCGAGCGTATTGAATTTATCCAGGTAGAACGCGATCAGGTTTTGATAGGCGTCATCACAGGTGAGTTCGTAAACCAATGAATCCGTATCGGTGTATATGACTTCGCACTGGTCTCGCGTATACCTTCTCATCATGAAATCATAATGGAAATCATATACACAGACTTTGGAAGAATCGAGGATGGACATGCTGATATACATGGATTTGTTGAACTCCAAATCGCACTTGAGACGAGACTTGAGATGTTCGATAGCGATGAGGTCGTTGTCGAAGATGGTTCGACTGTGGCATCTTGGACCGCTGATGAGATTTTTTGGCACAAAACCTGCCGTGTGACCAGTTTCATCACTCTGTGTTCTGATGTTTTCCATTGCTTTTCCAAAAACAGAATTGTTGGCAAGTTTGAAGTGATTTTTCTCGAAGGTCGTGGTCACTTGCGCCCGCAACCTCAATGTAGAGCTTGAGCCAAGCCTACTGCTTGAACTGAAGTACTTTGTGTACTCTTGCGAGTACAACACCGTGCGCCAGTGCCTTTCCTTTCTATACAGGGTGGTCATCAATTGTGTATGTTTTGAATTTTGCGGTACTTTGTGTTCGGGGCACATCGGAAAATCTTGATGTTTGTCATGGAGATGATCGGGGTACTCCAAGTCGACCTCGACCACTGGCAAATGTTCCATCATGGCCCATCCATTGTTGACATCGAAATACATCAGGTACTTGGACGGTTTAGAGGGATCGAACTCGGTCATGTACTTGTTGGCTTTCGAGTAGCGGTTGCAACACTGGCTGATACCTCCTCGAATGCCTCGCTCTATGAACAGCACTATGTCGACGCCTCTGAAAAGTTTCAACTTGCACTTTGTGTACTTTAACATACACGACCACGTATAGCCGGGCGTGGTGAAGTACCAAGCGGGATCGAGAACGTAGGTGCGATGGCCGATCTTGCGGAAAATCTCAAAGATGTCCATCAGCAACAAGATGTCGGTTTTCATATAGAGATCTGAATATTCGCCAATGGTTTTCACCCCAAATGATTGCCATACCCGTTGCGCATGCTCGTACTCGCTTTCGGTGATGCCGCAATCGTTCATTTTATTGTTAAATTCCTCGAGAGCTGGCAACTGTGTAGACTTCAGTATTTCCAGCGTGTCGACAAAGTCGTATGGGAATACCCCTTTGCGCGTGAGCAGTTCTTTTTTGTTCGGCGCTCACGTGACTGAATTCCTTGAGCGTTGCATGCAAGTCTTCAGTTTTCATGGTGCGCACCAACCCATCTGAACTCACACTCAAACATTGAAAAGAGTCGATGAAGCAGAACCTGATGGTCGTTTCCTCGTCGTACTGAGTGATGGAAATGTATTTTCCTTGTCAATTAGAAACAGGACTATGCGTCCACGTTTAGCCAAGCCCCTTCTTCAGTACATTCAATATGCGGCGCTTAAATAGGCTGAAAGCATCGCTGAAAAACTGAAGTACATTCTTGTGCTTATAATTTATTACCCCTGTACGTACGTGCCCTGAATGGTGGAAATCCAGTCCTCCCAGATGACTCGTCTTGTCAATTTTCGCGCTCCTCCCGCTGCCAACTCCCACCCCTCGACAGGATTTTTAATGTTTGAATATTCCTCAATGTGCCGATGGAAGAGGAATCTGACATCCATCAATAGACGAACAGATTGTTTGCTGTGTTTCAGCCAAAGTTCGCATTCCGACGCGCTGAATTGTTTTATCCAAAGTTTTCTGAATTTCCCCAAATTTTGCAATCATTTCATCACTGGAAAGTAAGGTGTCCTATTCTCTTGAGACTGCTAGGTGGGAATATGCCAATTCGTGTCTTCACTAGTCGGTGCTCTACGACGTGTTTTCAGGTCAGGCTATTGAGCAGAACAGTCTGCTTGTATCCAGTTGAGCTGGTGACTGCGTTTATATCTACAAAATCAATGATGGTTGTTTTTGAAAAATATCAAATGTCAACAGGAAATTTTGATTTGCTCCCAGCCAAAAGTGATTAAGACCCACGATTGAAAAAATGTACAACTTGACACACTGTATATATGTTTGAAATAGGAATTTAGGCACACGCTGGATATGCCGATACACACTGTATACGTTTGAAAAAACTCACACTGTATGAGCCAAAAACTTACAGACACTTCACTTTGACGGAAAAAGTTTCGACACACGATGTATACATATGCCAAAAAAATCAACACTGGCGCATGAATAACTCAACCTGTATGAGCCGTTCCAAAAAAAAACACTCTCGATCATGTAGGAAAAGAGGTAGGTACTTACATTTTTCAGGATGAAGGCACTAGCACAGGACGCACAAAACACTCTGTTGATCGAGAGAGCGAGCAGTTTATTTACTGAGTGATGTTCACTCGACGAATTCTCGAAGCAAAATAATTAGCGTCACCTACCTACATCTATTTTGAATGATCGTATGATTCGTCTGGGATTCCCACGTAATTTGTTTGTCTCCTACGAAGTCCAATCTTGTCCAACTCTGATATATAAACAATTTTATTTTTCCTAGGCATCTTGTGGATCACTAACCAACCTTCTGAGAATCAAGATGGGTGGAAAATCAAGTGTAGAAACTCCCCTGGAATCGGAATTCGATCCCATTGATGCAGCTCACATCGAAACTCCAATGAACGAATACGCTGATACTGACGAAGCTACCATAGATAGAGAAGCCGAAAAAATGTCCGCTAGAAAGAGCGATCTAGCCAAAGCCCTCGACAGGGATCTGAGTAGACTGGACAACATGATAGAAAAAGCAGAAAATGCACAGTACAGCATGTCACACCAGAGAAAACAGATGAACAAGTTCCTGGATTGATTATTATCACATTTTTCGAGTATTTATTGCAGTTTTTGAACCTTGTTACGATATTTATATCTAAATAAGTATTATTTATAGTTATAATCATCCAGGGGCGACTTCAGGCTTTTGACAAAAATGCGGTTTCCAGGTTACATAGAATGTGAACCGGCTCATCTGAAGAATCATAACCTGATATTGAAAATAATAATTTCAATATCTAGTTTCAGTAGCTTGTTTATTCATATTGGTTCATTCATTCATATGGAATTCAGACAAGGCATTCCCAAAAGATCGTTCTTTAGGTAATTACAAATTCGAAACTTTTTGTAGAGATCACTTACACTATTTGTTAACAAACTCATATCACTTTCACTCGACGCGCGTTTCGCTAACAAGGCTAGCATCTTGAGGGGAAGAGAACTGATACTAAATCTAAAGAGTAGGGTGTAGGGTTAGCTGTTTATGTACTTAACAATTTGCAATTGATCTTTACAAAAAGTTTCAACTTTTACACCAAAGGCTCCAATATCATCGTGTATTTCAATAACAATTTCAACTAATTTCAGTATTACAATATAGATATATGGTCGTGTAGAAAAGTGAAGGAAAGGACCGTCATGTGACATCAGTAATCAATTCTTAAAATGTTCACAAGTGTGAACTCACATGCCATGAAACATTTTTTGAGATATCTTTGAATACTGAAATGCAATTATGTGGAGCTATTTTTTTTTCTCGTCACAATTCATTATTCCTCGTTCCATCACATAACATTGATGACGCATTGATTTGTATTCTAAGTTTGTCAAATGAATATGGATCAGAAAAAGTCGTATTTCGTGTAAATACATTTATTTAGAAATCGCAGAGCGCTTTCGGCTATTAAGCCATCTTCAGTGCTATACTCGTCTAGGTATTTACAGGAAGATCTTCACAATCACAAATAATCGTGAGACATTACACTGAATAAACATCAAAGTTAAAATCAGTGGGGTGACCCCTCCTGCTCAGCATGCAGCACGTTGGGAATCCAAATTTTAATCTTTTTACAATGTTTCAATAGAAAAATTTCAATTGTCGACCCAAAAGGGCACTGCTTTCAACTTTGATGTTTATTTAGTGCAATGTCTCACGATTATTTGTGATTGTGAAGATCTTCCTGTAAATACCTAGACGATTATAGCACTGAAGATGGCTTAATAGCCGAAAGCGCTCTGCGATTTTTAAATAAATTTATTTACACGAAATACGACTTTTCCTGATTCATCAGTCACGTGTATGAAGCACCAAACAAATCTCACCTAAATGAATATGGAGCCCCAAAAACATGTTTATTTCAGATTTAAACTTTGATGAGTAAGAATGTTTCCCAATCATTTTGAAATGTATGGTTCAATGTTTACAAGACGTTTTGGTTATTGGCCCATTTAAAGGGCTCCATTCATATACCAATCAAAGAAATTGTTATATATATATATATATATATATATATATATATATATATATATATATATATATATATATATATATATATATATATATATATATATATATATATATATATATATATATATATATATTTATTTGATCGGCTAGGCTTCCGCGGTCAGAAATGTGCTGGCTGGAACTTCCGGTTGATCCGCGTCTGGAAAGATTTACTTGTCTACGTTTCGACTCCCATTTCGGAGCCATTTTCAAGACTTAGTGATGATAGCCAGCTAGTGAGACAACTCAGACCTAGACGCAAGGTCACTAAGTCTTGAAAATGGCTCCGAAATGGGAGTCGAAACGTAGACAAGTAAATCTTTCCAGACGCGGATCAACCGGAAGTTCCAGCCAGCATATATATTTATATATATATATATATAGGTATTTGATTTTTTTGTACCTTTTCTGAAGATAAGCCCATAAATGAAAAATGTTTATGGGTTTTTCATTATTCACACTGTATGTTAGCGTGTGTCACTTCAATTTCTTGAAATAACGAAAATAATTAAGATACGTCACTTTTGCCCTGATAACAATTTTTGAGCTGATCGTTGAAATAATGCTGCAATCGATAAATAAATCAACTATCAGTAAGTTGAGGAACACCGTGTCAGTTGATGCATTTGGATAGGTGATAGTTGATCCCGCCTAAGAGCCCCTTTATCAATGCCATAATAAATGAGTTATGTGATCGATAGAGACAGAAAGTGAGATGATGCGCTCAAATGTTGTTTGTTAGAAACTATCATTTAAGTTTGTTCCTGCATCGATAAATGAACCCTAAGTTTTGCGTTATAACTTTCAATGCATCAGCTGACGGCCCTTCCAGCGACATACAGCCAGCTGATATATTCTTTCATTTTTAGTTGCATTTCAGTAGAAAGCATTGAAATTGTTTTTGTTCTTTTCTTGTTTGAGCAACCAGCTGACATATCATATACCAGGTTAGCAACAATTCAACAAATCTTCAGTTGGGAGTGTGAAAGAATTTTTTTTCGTGCTTGAGAGGCTACCGTCGCTCATTTCCCCCACGGAACCGCAGCTGACGTCCACGAGACTTCATTATTTTATTCTCTGGTGCGTCTCATCAATTGTCGTTTGAGAGGAAATAATTGACCACAAATTTTATTTCATAGATACGAACGTTCATTCAACTAAATTCTTTCATTTTATATCACATGGTTACCGAAGGTCGTAAATTCATGCCAGACTCATCAAATTTTTTTCAGGCAATATGAACTGAATGTTCAAAGAATTCCTATCGTATCCATTCGAAACCGGCTCACCTGAAAGTAAACAAGATATAGATCGATAAAAGGAACTCTCCAACTTCAGTCACTCTGTATTGTTTACTATAACTAGACTAGATATTGTTACGATTTTTGTTGGGTTCGTTTACTAAAATAATACACCGAAGAACACTAAACTTCATTAACTCCACTTTACAAATTCAACCACTGCACTTTCTTCGAATTGCTTACAGAACTCTAACACTCCTTAACTGACTCAACCATCCAACTCTTTACTGAAAACTGCGGCTACCCAATGAAATACATTCTTATATAGTCTGATCGAACAGGATCGATTTCTCTAGTCATTCAACTTCTACAAACTGCTGTCATCTAGGTCAGCCGGTCGATCCAGGTATAAATCCTTTCGTGGAATTATGTTTTATTACGCTCAGCGTCTCGTTAGGGGATTTATTTCAATTTCAATATAATTTCACGGATAAACAAGCTAGCGTCAAAAAACTAAAAATCCTCGAATTGGATTTGATTATAATGAAAGTGCCATTCATTAAAATCGTCCTAGAATCCGCGAAATGCCTTGAGCCGCCCCTGTTAAATATTTTAAAATGTTTCCGACGAAACTGTCGAACCCAATGCTTGTTTTTTCATCATGAAGACTGTTTCACCTGACAAGTTTTTTCATATCGTAATTGTTGCAGCGCTGTAAGATATTTCAAATATTTTTGATGAAGCACAGGGCTTTCATAATATCATGACTGAGTGAAATATAAATATGAAAACGCATCATTTTCGGAACAGATGTTCGAAATATTTTATCGTGTTTTATCAGTGCTTTATGTGATGAATATTAATGACAGAATGTGCCTATCGGTGACGCGTTTATCGTTCACCACCATCAGTGAATAATATTGGATTATCCTGAGGAAATTCATGGTTTCGATTGGATTCCCAAGAAATTCATTCTGTCAAGAGCTGACAGGCAGCAAATTGTATAGACATCCTATTCCAAACTCAATGTAGAACTCTATGGAATGAGAAGTATACCTAAAGTTGAATTTGTACTCTTCACACTAGTGGAATGCCATACTCGTTTTCAAACGATATTATTGGCACTCAAAAATATTATCTCCTCTTGCCCATAAAAGGTCTGCCTTCTGGGTACACTTGTTGAGAGTGTGTGACAAGAGGATAAAAGAAATATAAAGAAAAAATCAAAACTTACGGCAAATTTATACATCTCTGTCTTAGTCCTTCAATGACAGTTAGTTCCACATTCTATGTGGTTATTGGTCATAATAAGCTGCCTGAGTAACATGTTTAAGATTGAAGGAAAGACTGAAACAGACATATTTCTTCAAATGCTCCTGCATAGACGTCCAATATCATTTAAAATGAAATGAGAACTGAAATTAAAACAGATGTATAAATTGCTCCTCATTTCAAACGTGAAAATGGTTCTGAAGAGGAAGGATATCGAATGAAAGTTTTTTTTGATATATTTATTTTTATCTTCTTCAAAATCTCGAAGTCTCTCTGCATATCTCTTCTTTCCTGGTATAGACTGTTCTTTGCCATCAATCGATCTGACCTGTCTGGATAATTTGCTAGACTTCCAAGAAGTTATATTATGATCGTATCAAAAAATTTTGTTTATCCGACGCACTGTGCTAGATAGAAACGGTTTTGTGGAACTTACGTATCTTGGTCTCTTGAACAAAAAATTCAAAGATTTCGGGCACTCTCAATTAGTTTCAGAGATATGGGCCGATTTTTGGATGATGACTGACAATTTCTAGTACATGTTTCTGCGGCAAAATAACACTAGAAATTACTCCTTTTTCTTCATCAGCACAATGTACACATCCCCAGTCACCTGTTTCATACATTTCTCCGATTGAAAACACCACTGCTCAACACAAATATCCCCATTCTTCAACAGCAAGAGAAATGAACATGAATATTCTGACATATGACAGCTGAGATGAACAGATACCAGCACAGCAGCACAGGTATATTAGTCATTCACCGCGATCCCTGTTGTTTCCCTTATTGCTGAAGAAGTGCTGAAAAGTGGTGTTTTCAATTCAACAAAATGTGTAACACGGATACATTGTGCTGTGAGTGTTATTTTGCCACAGAAACATGTACAAGAAAATGACAATTATCATCCAAAGATCGGCAGTATCTCGGAAACCAATTAAGGGCGCCAAATATTTTATTTCGATTTTTCTTCAGGGGGCCAAAATACGCAACTTCCACAGTACTTACCGTTTTTCTTCAGCATAGTGCGTTGAAAAAACATGATTTTACATAAATATTGTCAATTGAGCACCTTTGCTCGTTCGACCACCAACATTACCTGTGAATGACATGATTGGCAGTAAAAATGAAATCATTAGCAAGAGATCGATTTTTCACTGATACGGGTTGAGTAGTTTCGAAAATCACATGAAAAATCGTATTTCGAATATCTGTAAGGAATGTTCTGCGATATTTTTCTGTTAATCAGGAAAGTGGTGTCTTCCTCAAGTGTAGCTAATAGTAATTCAATATTGTTGAATACGTGTAGCTTCTGTTCGACAGCAATGTAAATAAACCATAATCAGCAGAAGTGGTTTTTCGTTAATTTCTATACAGAAATCATCATTTTGATAACGAAAGCAATCTCCACTTATCAGACACCCTCACCTCCTAGTGCTCCAGGTGAATTGTAATCAATTTCATTCGCATCTGTATGAACATGTGCATTCCTAACCTATTTTCACGTTAAAAAGTGACGAATGGTTTATAAAGAAGAGAGGTCAAAAAAAAAACTTTGTCGACCTCTTGGGCCTTTCTTTTCATTTGAAATGTAATTCTGCCCATGGAGATTCAGGAAGTGCTAACGTTTAGACACCAACGGATAGAAATTATTCATGTACTCAGTTTCTATATCAAAAATCTCTAACCTCCCACTTGTAACTACGACCTCCCAGCAAATCTGTTACCGGTTTTTGAGCTATTTCATTAGTCACACCTTCAAACTCTTTGTCTCTCACGGTCAGTTCCAGTCCATTTCAATTATCGATAATTCCGCTGATATATCAGTGAATAATCCTATCGCTTATTTGAAGCAATACTCGTGAACATGGCTGAAATTATTTATGAGGTATGGTCGGCATGTCCAACGCATTCTTCAAAACCAAGCTATCATTTTTGAGTACTTGAGCATTGCATCATTGTCATACTCAGTCATGCTCACTATATCAATAAAAATGTAGATACCAAATGAGGCTGCTGCTATTGAAGAAAGGAATGCAATCAAAATGAAAAGCCACTTAAAATTTCTCGAATTTACCCCCTCCCCCTATCATTCAAATATATTTCATGACCAATTCAACATTATTTTTATTGAGCATAAAATAATGTAATCTTGATAAGTTTTCTAAAATTATCCGTTGTTTTTAATTTCATATACCTATAGCTACTGCAGACAGGTAAACAAAATTTTTTCGTTCGAAAAATGCAAAGCAGATGTACCAAAATTGATATCACTTGCAGTCGATGCGCCTTTTGCTAACCAAGTTGTATATTCACGAGAAGCGCATCAATTTGTTCTGAAAATGACCACTTAGTAAGCAATGCGTGCGTTGAGTGAGAGTGATATCAGTTGGGGATTTGAGTTTTTGATCACTACCCAAAAATCTATTCCAGAACCTAAAACAAGGGATATTTATAATAACGAGTTCAAAATAACTTCACAGAGAAAAAAATCGATTTTCTGATTATGCAATAATATTTAACTTCATACGGGAAGTGATAATGTGAGCACTCATATATGAGAAATGAATATTAAGCATAGATAGTCGAAAAATATACCACATACGAAGTGGAAAACAATCAAATATCCATCGGTGATTGCATTAGATATTATTGAGATATTTCCGGGGTTCGTTTACTAAAATAATACTCCAAACAACATGAACCTTTTGTAACATCTCCTTATAACAACATTACTGCACTGGCTTATAATTCGGTTATGAGACCATTAACAAAGGGACTCTTTAGAATAGGAGAGGATTCATAAATAGGTGTTAAATAATCTTTTAAACTATGTTGTAATCGCTCAAGTGCGTTGAATAAGATTTAATGGCCATTAGCTTAATGCTCTCATAAGAAAAAGTAGGTGCAATCGGCTGTAAGACTTCTTAACTGAATTCAAGATCCAACACTACTCAAAACTGCATGAAATTTAAACTTCTGCATTCAGCTCCACTAAGTTCTACTTTTCCAATCTCTTACCAATAACCCTCTCTACTAGAAACTGCTGTTTACATGAATTGTTTTCCTATTTATACTCTGATCGAACCGGATCGATTTATCTGGTAATTTAGATGTTCCATTCGCGCCTGGAACTTTTGAAATTAGAGCGCCTAGAACATATCGGGAATCTTCGCTCGGAAACAACTGGATCATAGAGCTTCTTCGAGAATCTACCTAGAGAGCCAGCGCGAGCGCTTTCGAGACCGCGCCAATTGGCCCAGCTCGTTGAATGCTTATTATGCTCTGCGGCGGCGTTAGAGGATTTTGTAACAATATTGTTACGATATTCCCTTGGGTTCGTTTATTAAAACTCCAAACAACCCTAGACTACTTTTATCACAACTCCTCATCACAACACAATACAATCAATGAAATTGCTCAGCCAAACTATCCACGTTCTATACTAAAACTCTCTGATAAACTCTGAATAACTCTGACTCTCCACTAAGCTAGGAACTCTGATAAACTCTATACTTCGTCTTATCATATTATTATGCGTTTACGAGCGACAGGGCTGGCGCTAGGAGATTTCGTAACAGGGTATTACATTTCAGCATGCCTTTGACTATTTCTCTTCTTAACTTGACATAGTTGACTGTTGGTGTTTGCTGGGGTACTTCTCACATTTTTGAAGCTATTTGAATAAATTTCAGGAACAATGAATGATAATAAATTGATGCATGTATCTGTTACTATTCAGTAGATCACTATGAAAATTAGGAAATGAAACTCTGTTTTTATACGAATTATATTCGTAACTAACATAGTTTATAATATTCGTTTGATAATGTGCCTATAGGACTAAACTGCAATAACACTGGTTTCAAATAGGTATTAGTATTATAAAAACATACAGTGCAGTTATCGATATATCCTGAAACAGGTCAATTTTTATTGTCAATGACAATGTGCCTACAGTATGACAATATTACCCCCTTCCTGCACCCTCTCTCAACGATGAGCACCCTCTCAAAAATTTCAAATGAAAAGGGGGGTCGTGTGGCATCTTGTTCAAAAAGGATTTTCATTATCTGTTCAGCAATACTAAGGTGCAACCATAACGGAGAGAATATGTTATTGAAATTCAAAAATATTGTCACTATATTATGTATCCGTTGAAAAAATTCGAAACAGGTCGATTGCTATTATGAATTTTACGATTCGAATCTAATTTCAATTGAAAAAAAGATTCCTGAAAAATATTCACTTTATTCTACGTAGAGTAAAATAATTTCACATTTTCAAAACAAATTATCACAGCTATAATTGCACCAAATGTTAAAAACTTCATATTGCCTAACAGAGAATTGCAATCCCTTTTGAACTAGGTTTCACACGACCCCCCTTCTCATTCAAAATTTTTGAGGGGATGCTAATAATTCAGAGGGGGTGCAAGAATGAACTGATATTACCATACTGTGAATTGTCGAATTGATAATAGCAATCGACCTGGGGACAGGGGATGCAAGAAGGGGGTAATATATTGTCATACTGTACATTGTCGAATTGACAATAAAAATTGACCTGTTTCAGGATTTTGTGATAAAATACATAATAAAGCTAAAAATGAATTTATTCCATATTTATGGACCGTACTGTATATGACTTCTCACAAAAATTATATTCTTCATTTTGCAAAGAATTAAAGATATGTATTTTCATAAAGGAATTATTTCCGAACTGATTAAATCAATGGATAGAGAATCAAAATACTCATTTTGGTAATCGCACGTTAAAAGGTAAGGCCTCGTTAATCCATTGCTCGCAAAAAATTCGACTTCTGAGGGTATGTTTGTCAGTTGGTTAACGAAACGAACAACAGTTTTCAGAACCATTGAGGAATTTTCCAAGAAAAATATTTTTGTGAACAAACAAATGAAAGTAAGAGAAACAACATACCAAAACTAAACATTTTTTCTCTTTCGTTTATTACTACAAATCTGAGAAGTATATATTTTTATATTATTTTTGCGAAATTCCTAAAATTCGATTCATTTTCATTACTACACCGGTTCGTGCTCGAGTCGCGGCAGGAATTTTCCTGACGGGCTCTGTGCGATTGGTAGTTGTGGATCCCAACAGGCAAGATCTGTTCATCCAATACTCCAAAAAAATCGGTAGGTGGCCCCATAGCGCTACGGCACTGAAAAACATCAGCCGTTTCTTGTCAGTACACAAGATTCTGCCTCCTGAACGCACTTATAAAATTGTTTGACGAGGGAAATATAAAATAAAAAAATATGTTTATCACCATGGCTCTTTTTGTGAAAATTCGTTAAAAATATTTTTTCTTCAAACGTCAGAAATGCTAATTACGTTTTGTGACTGACAATAAAAATTCGTGCTTTTGCTATCCACTTCAAACCATCATTATTATAGCTACGTTCTAGTTTAAATGCTTAGGGAAAAATTGCATGTGTAATTCGAACAAAAATTGCTTTGTGCACTGTCAGTAAGCCGTCACCTACAGGTCGTCCGTCATCTCATGATTGCCGCCCAATGCATCACTTTTTCTGCTAATAACACAAAACACAATTTACTATTTTACAATGGTACAAGTGTTCAGGCGATACCCTGTAATTTTTCTATATATCATTATTTGAATCGATATTTGCCAATTCAAAAGGAGGTGGGCTTTTGGAGATTTTTCTATTGAAAAATTCGTCTCAAGTGGGAATCTTATCAAAGAATAATTTACACATCAACGATTTTTTTGGACACTAAACACGATCAAATTTCCACAGAATTCCTTATCTTCGCAAGATTTTTTTGGCTTCAAGGTAGATACTCAATTTACTGAAACACTGAACCGTTCGTTTTCGACACATCGATTTACCTTTATACTTTTTGAATTCGATTATGGATGGAAATCATTTTTCGCAAATTTTCACATGCGTCATTCCGAATGTGATGAATTATGGTTCTTTTATAGACTCTCTGTCGAGAGAATCAGCAGGAATCTTCTGGTGTACATACATATACAGGTATGCAATATCAATAATCATGGATAGGTACCTATTGAATATCGGTTTTCGAAGATTATCGACAACTCTCTCATAATGAGTAGTATAATGTTATGGTAAAAGTCTGTTATCCGGTCACCCGAGCTTTTTTAAAAATTTTTTTTTTCAACTTACGTATTTTGAGCCGCTGAACACGAATCTGAAGTCAAAACGTGGCGCTCGCCCTTCGTTTCGAAGATACGGCCCCCCAAA
The DNA here is from genome assembly GCA_032362365.1 of Zygogramma bicolorata. NCBI lineage: Eukaryota > Metazoa > Arthropoda > Insecta > Coleoptera > Chrysomelidae > Zygogramma > Zygogramma bicolorata. The sequence goes on from JAVJAQ010005646.1 coordinate 836,830, forward strand.
GACAAGAAATCGGGGTTTTACGCCTATGTTTGTTTCTCAGCCAATTCCGCTCGAAATTCCTCCTTCTTTCTATCAGCACAATATACACATTCTATATATCCTTCTTCATCACTTTCCAACAGAATTATAAGCATTTTCCACTACACAACTCTAAAAGGTAAATCGTCAAAAGAATTCGAGGTTAGCAAAACAATAGAACGCGCATCGCGCGTTCTATTGTTTTGCTAACCTCGAAATTCTATGACGATTTACCTTTTAGAGTTGTGTAGTGGAAAATGGAAAAATGCTTATAATTCTCTTGGAAAGTGATGAAGAAGGTGGTATGGAATGTGTATATTGTGCTGATAGAAAGAAGGATGAATTTCGAGCGGAATTGGCTGAATAAACAAACATAAGCCTCAACCCCGTTTTCCTGTCTTTGGGGGGCCGTATCTTCGAAACGAAGGGCGAGCGCCACGTTTTGACTTCAGATTCGTGTTCAGCGGCTCAAAATACGTAAGTTGAAAAAAAAAATTTTTAAAAAAGCTCGGGTGACCGGATAACAGACTTTTACCAATGATATAATATAATTACATTTGGTCTCATTTTTGAATATTTTCAAATCTAATAATATTCAAAAATCAGCAGCACACCAAAATAAACTTCAATTTCTCATGTTTCATTCATGGGCAGATTGATATTTGAATATACTAGGACCATGACTCTCACACCACACCCAACCACATCGGTACAGAAAAACTAGACAAATCCATGTAGAATGACGAAACCCATCTCTTTCTAATTTCTTTGCGAAAAAGAGATGACCAACCGTATCTCACAATTTCTCTTCTTCTTTTTCAACACCTGAAGTTTGCACTCAACAAATTGCAAAAACGTCATTTCATATCATTAAAGTGTCATTTGAACAATCTGTGTTCTTTCGTCCGCAATTCAAATGCTAACCGACATTTTACCTGTCCTCCGAAGCGATTGTATTCTGTGTTATAAATATTTGTGAACAGACCTTCGTGCAAAAGCAGTGCCACCGTATACATCAGCGGGCAGCGGGGCATGCGATTTAGTGCGCGCGACGGGCTTTTCAATAGAAAACGTCAGAATTAGAACTTCACAGTCCGTCTCAGTCTCGCGTGCAAGGAGGTAGGTGCGCCGACAACATATTTCGTAAAAGTATCTCGGATTACAACAAACGACGTCTCGAGTCTAATAGCACATACACCGTGTGATGGCTTTTCTTCGTACAGTGATCAGATGTAGTGTTTACAAGAAATACGGATTACTGTTCGACCATTCGCAAGCTAGCAAAATCAATTTCAATCAAACTGTACTGAAATCTTCGGCTGCGAGTGGTACGCTGGTAGATAATCAAACGCAAGCCGTACAAAATCAGCCCCCGAAGGACCCCCTGGATATTAGTTTTCAAGATGCCAAGGCAGCTTTCAAAAGTAAAACCAATTTCGAGCTCATCAGGGCATACGTGGTATACACGCTATGCTCTTTTGAGTCTTTGGTTACACATAATATGAAGGTGAGTTTTCGTTGTGGTAATTTTAGAATATTAGTTAGGTAACATCACCAGGATTGAGTTTGTAGACTATAAAAGCACGTGGGTTTGCAGTTTAATAGATACTGATTCGACATAATCGCATTGCTGGTTACATTAACCAGTTTCAAGGCTTCTATGAGAAGCTGGATGTTCATAAGATCTGGCAGTCAGAAGCCGAATGTTATATAATGAATGCAAATATCGTAACAATTGATTTTTGCCAGTTTTAGTCTTTATGTTGGCAGTGGTGATGGTCGTTATATCGATTTTCTACTGCTGTATATATAACTGCAAGAGTCCGAAACTCCACTCGTTGCTGATTTTCCAACCAGAAATGGGGAAATTGTTTCTAATGATAGATATCCATTGTGGTAGACTTGGGTAACTACTGTACTCGATTGGACCTAAATAACTGACAAATGATTAAATCTGATTTTGGCGATAGATGGCATGATGGGATAGACTGAATATCACTCCAGATCCCAATATTCATTTTCTCCGATTCATTGTGTTTTCTTCTTCCCTAGCTCCGTCCCCCCTTTCACTCTTGCCCTGACCTGGTCCTGCCTCCCCTTCGCCCCCCCCCCCCCTTTTCCTTCAAATTCGTTCAAATTCCAGTGCTTGCGTGATTCAACGAGAGAAAACACCTAAGAAAGTATTATTATAATGAATGATTTCATCGGCGCTAAGTAGGAATATAAAAGAAAACAACCTAATCTCGAGCTAAAAAAACGACCCCAACAAGCCTCGCGAAAAAAGTTTTATTTGTACTGTGATAACAAAACAATGTACTTAGGTGAAATATCGTTTATTTCACATTCTCACAACACCATCGCATCGCAACAGTAAATTGTAACCTAACCTCCCAAATATTAATTCCAAAATAAAGTTTTTTCTATGGTTTCCTCAGTCGAATTCTTGATTTTCTCTTGATTCATGAGTGCTCTGGAGTGCCCTAGAAAATATCATCAACTTCCTACAATTTCACACAATCCAACCCTAACATTTTTTTATCGCAAATGAAATGTTTTGTGGCCCATACAAAATATAGGTATATTTTTCTGTTGAAGCAAAGATTCAAAATATGTTCATTTTAAAGCAGTTCCACTCATTACTTCGAATGTTATTCAATCATTGCATGGCATTAAATAATTAAAAATATCAAATTTCTTGGTTAATAATCCGGTAAAAAGATATTTCAGTATGTTTACTAAACACTTAAACTCTGAGTTATAAGAGATGGATATTATACAAATTTTTTATGATAAGTGTATGAGTGCATAAACGTTCCTATCGAGGTTCCTACGAGGGGTGTTTTACTTCCTTAAAATTTGTACACCAAATCAGGATTTTTACTGGATTTCAGGATTTATTCAAGGATTTCATGTGGGATTTCTGGATTTCAACATGGCTTTCATCGATTTCAACAAGATTTCTACTGAATTTTGTACACCGGGTTGCTATTGAAAAGTTAAGGTTTAACTTCTCACAGCTTATTACTTATTTCTTATTACTCAAACATGCTGCATGAATCTGGTGTTATTTAATTTGCGAGTCAATTTGCGGTTCAGAACACAAGGACATCCTGTTTGAGCAAGACTTGTTAGAGATAATAGTAGGAAGTGTCGCGACCCAATTTCAACCTCAAAATCATTCTGAAAATGGATAATCAAAAAACGAAGTCGCTTTGAGTTCGTTTCAAATGAAATACTTACCTAAGGCTTTTCAGATATACGAAGAAAATATCTACATAACTCTCTCTCGCTCCCTCTCTGTTACACGCAGGCGAACAACTGTGGAACGCTCTTTCACACAAATTCTCAGGTCTGGTCCTATATTTCACAAGCTGTGGTCTTATGTCGAACATTGATACCTGCACCTTTTGAATTCAACAATGAATATGTTCATTGAATATACTCAGGCACTTCATTTACGATTCCATCATACAACTCTACCTGTATAACATTTGAATAGCGTTTCAACATTATCCTAAGGGCGTTTTTACTTTTCTCTCCAACCGCCGATTATGACTTTATTTGCACTTATTCTGTGAAATAAATAGGCCATTTTAGGATTTTGCTTGGTTGCCACAATAATTTTATCTAAGTGTGAAATATTTGACCTGGTATATAAACTGAAATGACTAGGTATTCAACCACTCAAGAAAACTATCTGCTTACCGGCGAGCTTACCGGAAATTTCCGGTATCTGTGATGAATGACTCTTTCCTAGAAGTCATATCAATTCCAACTCGAAATATCAACAAACAGTTCATCCATACTAAGTATTCAACACTATCTAAACATTCTTACTATTGAATTAAACTCGATTTACTTATTCATGCGTTAATATGCCCTTAACGTAAGGTGCCCCGAGGGTTCCCCAGTCAAAATTCTGAAATACTTAGTATTTTACGTAACAAGTTGGGAAAATACTGGGTGCCTGCGAGTCCAAAAAATCTGTTTTCGGGGTGTTGTGTACCTACACTATTTTTTTGGCAACGGTGTAGAATCACAAACCAATGAGGAACATTTCTTTATTATATTTCTTCGAATAACAGAATTTCGAACAGATGATATGTACTAACGTATACATTCCTGATTTATCACCTGAAGACGATTGCGGATACCAGCGATCGAAACGTCGTGAGTACACTGAACTTGAAACTTGGTTTCAACATTGTTTGTTCATATAAGTAATATTTCTTCTTCCCTTTTATTTATTTTGCTCCTTCATAATCAATATTTAAATTTTTTGTCAATATAATTTTTTTGATCAATCAAACCTTTAATTTTTATTCTCTTACCAGAAAAATACATCGTCACCTTTTTTTTTGGAATTGATTGCCTTATTTGATTCGAATTTCTCATATGTTTTTAATTTTCATTGCAACAGGTTTTCTCACCTCGAAATTCACACGATTCGAAACTTGATTCGAAAAGTATCCACCTAGTTTTTGTTACGGCCGTTTTCGAGTCCATATATAAGTTAAATTGACTTGCTTGAATCCGCCTCAAGAGTGAAAGAACTTCCCCTCAAACAAGAATCAAATATTTTTTCCTGCAACTGGGTATGTAAGTACTCAATTGGTGAAATTTTATGAACAGGTGAAAATTTCGGGAAGCTCAATATTAAAAAAGTTGTTGAGCTAGTAAGATGTCATCGACTCCACGAGACATCATGATTTTTTTTGAGAAAATCGAAAAAATATTTTCTCCCGCAACTAATTAGAAAAAAAAAGCACCAAATGATGGAATCATTAGTTTTCCACATTTCAAAAAATGGTCGATATGCAAAGAGATTATTCTGTGGCATGTCGTTATTTCCTCGGCTACTTCAATTTTCAATTCGATGAGATTCATCGGTTGAACAACATTCCTCGCGATCAGTTTAATTTCAGGTCATCCCAGAACACGTGAATGCGTATTTACCATTGCCACTTGGATCGCATATCATAGGAAAATCATCGAGCTCGTCACGAAGTGCAATAAATATTCAGAAATGTGACTGAGCACGTGACTTTGACGTAACAGTACGTAGTAGACCAGCCTCCGTCGAGATATTTTTAGAAATAGGTGAATACTGCAGCGCACTTTCAGCCCGAAGGAACAAACTCCGGATTTGTAGGAATTCAGCGAGGAATTCAGTTAATCGATTCGTACCCCCGGATGCATCTTGGGTAATAGACCGGTCGGTGAAGGGCCGGTTGTTAAAGTCCGGTGAAGTGTGGTTCAAGTTAACCTATTTCAGTCGTAATGCTTAACGTGACCATTTATCTTTCTACTGAATCGGGATATTTCCGGAATTACGAGCGGAATTATATAATAAAACAAGTTTTCACAGCCGATTGCACCGACTTTTTCTTATAAGACCATTAACAAAGGGACTCTTTAAGTTAGGTGAGGTAACCGATTCGGGATATTTCCGGAATTATATAATAAAACAAGTTTTTACAGCCGATTGCACCGACTTTTTCTTATGAGACTCTTTTAAGTTACTTAGGTGAGGGGTTTATTAATGGATGTTCAATAATCCTTTAAACCGAGCTTTAAACTATGGTGCAATCGCTGCAGTGCGTTGAATGACCTTTAATGTCCATTATCTTAATGCTCCCATAAAAAAATTCAGTGCAATCGGAAATGTGTTTTACAAGTCTTTTGATATAGAAGATAGAATGAAACAAAATAATGAAAGCAATAAACACAAAGTGGTTAATTAGGCACGAAGAAGCCCCAGAAGTGATTTGACCGAGGGTTTGACTTATAGGTCTTATTTGTATATGTATTTGTCGGCTGAACGAATTCGTTGCAAAATATCGGATCTTTTTTCAGATGAGTGTGGAACTAAGCACATGATCCATTTATATTTATCTCAGTGAGAAATCAAAATAGCTTTCATTACTGCGACACTCAACTGCGTTTTATCACTTGCCTATATTTTGTTCACTTGAGAAATCCAGAATACGAGTACATGTACTTATATTGTCAGAATTCTTTTGCAGTCGTACCACACTAATGAATCAAAATCCTTTTTCTTGAATAGTACTCCCTGCTAAGAGTGCTGAAGCTCTCCTTGATAAGCATGCCATAAAATATACCAAAATCTGCCTTTTCGTGCGGGGCGCCATGCCACGCATTTCGAGAGGGAAAAATACATCGTGAATCAGCAGTTTGCAGAAGCGGGAAGCGGGACAGACTGCCACTGTTCACGTTAATAATACTTAGCAACTGAACCGACTTTTCCTGAATTGGAATTACTACAACTGGAATTGAAGACATATTCGTGAAAAATGTACCTAAATACACAGTATACCATTGCCATACAGTAGAGACACTCAAATGTCGATCCATTTCTTCTTTAGGGAGAAATAGTTTTTGTGCTCAGAGTTTGGAATTTACGGAATACTCAATAGTAATTAGGGTGTCATTTCGCATGTTAGAATGATAATTTGCTATACAACAACGTTTGTAATGAATGAAAAGTACCTATAATAATGCCAAGCATACATACTATTTGTTTACAAACACAGAACGCTCGACAGAACGATAAAGTTGATTTATAACACCTCGACATATCAAACTGCCGAAGTTGGTGTTCTGTGGCGAGTGTTCCTACTGTATTACTAGGTATGGTATACTGTGCTATTAAGATTGTGCTATACACGTCAGATCGAGCGTCAGATTCATATCTGTAATTGATCCATTGGTGTAAAGCAGTAAAGCACTGAATGAATAGTCTGCCAGATCATACAGGGGGATTGAAGCCGTGGCGGGTGCTCAAAGAGATATTCTGTACATTTTTTAATTTTCCAATGTGGTACGTGCTTTTTTTTCAAATAATATCAAAGTTTTTGATTTTCGAAATTAAATGACCTTCTGTCAATTTAGATTTGAGATTCTTCAACAGAATTCAATGAGCAATGTATTTTTAGGCATGTTCAATCTGAATATGAAAACCGTTTTCATTCAGATTGATCCCTATTATGATTTGAGGAGTTATAACAAATTTCTTACAATATAAGTAGATTATATGAAAAAAAAATTATTTGAGAAGAGGTGGAGGGGGAGTAAAATCGCCTTATCGTCCCGGGGCCACAGTTCATGTATTAAGTACTCAGATATTTATGCCCTGAGGGTGCTATCTTTCGAAGCCGAGGGCCCCTAGGTTTGTTATGCGCCCGATGATTAACATGCAGAAAACTTTTGTGTCTTTATAGCCCATGCGGGGCCGTAAAGTTAACTTTGTGCCCGCACAGGCCTAAAGTATATGTTATGTAGTTGGTAACTGAGTAATAAAAATACATCAATGAAATAGTGTGACAAAAAATTATCAAAAACTAACAGGTGATTTTCATAGAAATTTTTTTTTCCCGATAGTTGCAAAAATCAAATGTTCAGTGGTAATATTTGGAACGTTGCTGACATATATTGTGATGTGATGTGAAAAATAGTCGGGTCACGATGTTTCAAATATATTTTGTGAACTTAAAGGAAATATATGTTTGTTATTATAGTGACAAAAGGGGGGGAAGCGTTAATTTGGTGTTATTGACTCAATTTCACGGGTTAAATGAGACGATGTTCGTTTCATTATTTTTTGTGTTGAAGACTCATCCAGTTCATAATATTAATATTCGACGAAAAATTACAATCTGAAATACTTTTTTTGTCAATAGATGGATATTCTCAATCTATCTTTTTATCGGCACATAATATTCCTTATTCATACTGATATCTCGGGCTTCAATTATATCGAATGAACTAGAATACTCGCCTGGCGCGGACCTCAAAAACGTCACTTTCATGAAAAGATAACAAACCTCACTTTATTCGGCTTTTGTTATGTTTACTTACGTTGTTGATCTAATATTCCATGAAATGGCATTACTAATCAGTATGAAACCTGGTAATATTTGCCCAAATACATGCCTACATTGTGACCTATCATCGGTATACTTTTTATCTCGCATCTATTGAAAAGCCTGTAAACACTTGAGTAGTAGGTATTTACTATGGCGCAACCTTTAAGCTTGAATGTATTAACTGGAATTCGGTTGAAGTGTTCAAATGCGAATATGAATGTTGGCAAAAATGGATAACGATCCTGCGATACGACGTCATATGTTTCCGCTGATAATACTAAACCGAGTACTAAACAAAACAATAATTATTGTGGGCGCGACTTTTATCTCCAATTTATTTCTTTAGGTCTTGACCTACCTGCAACACCTCCACTCAAATTTTGAATTGTACTAAAAAGAAAGTTTTGTGCATTTTCAAATAGATGGTAAGGATTCAATGACGATTTTTTCTACGTTATTCAGAACTAGTAACCAAAGAGGATGAAAATTTGCGTCTGAAAACAAAATCAATTAGTAGTAATTATTCCCACTGCATCTGTAGCTCTGTTACCGAATCACCCTGTTTTTGGTGAAATAATTTACATTTGTCATGTTAAGAACTAGGTTCATTGAATACGATCCGTTCTTTCGTTTTGAAGAGATATTGCTGTTGTTCTGAAATTGTTATAAACTTGTTCGTCCCATTAACAAGTTGACGAATGTCAAGCCTCAGAAGTCGAAACTTGTGCGAGCAATGGATTAACGAGGCCATACCTTTTAACGAGCGATTACCTTTATTCCTCGAAAATAGAACGTTAACGCTTCATCACCCATTTTCCTAAGTTCCACAGAAAAGCATCATTTTTGCTTCTCATCAGAGCTAGTCCATTATTGAATTTCAAAATACCGCCAATAAGTAAGTATTTCAGTAAAAAATATTCCTGACACAACTGAAATTTGTGAGATATTATGCCAAATGCATCCATTAAAACGAAACCGAAATGTACATTGAATGTATATATTTTTATGAACGAAATACAAAAGTCCTTCCAAGTATTTACAACTCGATTTACAATAATGACAATAGAGATATTTCTGGAAAGTTCGTCTATTAGCAATACCTACTAGAAACACGAAATGAATTTAAATGAAATCATCAATGCTAATGTCATTATTTCCAAATGATTGTGAATGAAATAGTATACAAACTTTGTCAGAAGATATACCATACCTCCCCTACCCCCTACATTGCATCCAGTCATCCAGATCCCTATTTGATTCGAACACTTCTGACGTGGCCAATCGAACCGACGCCGACGAGACGGCAAAACCGAACAGGATTATGTAAATATTGCACGAATTCAGCTTGTGGAAGGATCCGTTCGCACAGGTCTCACATAATCTATAAGTAGCCTTGTCAATTCGAAAGAATTCATTATCGCAATCAGGTCTGGATTCACTAAAAACTGAAATTGAGTTCAACTCTGATTCCCAAGTGACGCCCAATAGTCCAATCAAATAAACTTTTTTCGTAAAATTTCCGCCTACCCGAAAAGTAGCTGTGGATTCCGGCAGACACAGGTGTCCTTGTTTTTTGCTTATATTATGAAAAATATTGGTCGGATCGAATAAAATTGAATTGAAAGTTGAAGATAATCGAAAAATCTATCGATTAGCGTCGGCTCCTAATTATCGTGAAACAAAAGTCACGTTGGTAAAATTCGAAGAAAAATCGCAGCTTTCCAATGCATTTGTCGCATTTTGATACGACCATTTTTTCCTCATTGTTTTTCAGTTTGAATAACGTTATTTTTTGACACCATTTTAAAGGTATCACATTGCAAAAATCGATTTTCCAATTTGATAGTTTGTAGTTCAACTCTTCGACTATCCAAAACCGTTTCGTTCATTGCTCTACGATCATCCGTAGGGCGAGATATAACATCTAGTGAGATTCTTTTTTCAGTAACAAATTAGATTGTTGCTAAACTATCAATTGTTTTCCAACCGAATTGAAACTATGGTTACTACTAGTTGAAAGCTTCCCAAATTCACAGTTGCAACCCCCCGAATGCATTTCAACATTTCTTAAAAGAATAATGGAAAAAACACCTGTCTTTTAAATTCCGAGCGCAATAATTAAGCAACAAAATAGAATATCGACATCGGTCCAACGCTAATCGATAGATTTTTCAATTATGTACATCTTTCAATTTAACTTTTTTCGATCCGAATCATTCATGTTTTAAAGACCTAGACTTCAATATATCATTAATCGCAATCAACTTATTTGGGGTCAGTTTCATAAAATGAATTTGAATCACACCCTTACTTTTGACTGAACCGACAAAATCGCCGCATAGGGCATACATTCAAATTATAAGGAGCCGCATTTAAAAAACAGTTACTGGTGGCCTTCATGGCCAATCGAGTGGTTTATCTTAACCAGGTTTTGTTGCTATGGATCAGATCAGATTCCTTGTTCCTTAGTGATTAAACCTAGCTCAGTTCAAACCTTCATTGAATAAAGCGGAGCAATTTACCCTTAGGATCGATAGAGCATAAATATCGATAATGAAAATTGGTTATCAGTTTTTTATCGGTTTTTTATATTGGTTCAGATAAAAAATGAAAAAGGGATTTCATGATATTCAGATACACAAAAAATAATATTCTGTTTCAATGCGAAATATTTCTAGCCCTCAACTAGGTAACTTTGCCCTTATGTAACCCTCTTTTTTATTGAAGATCCCAACGTTCGATTCGAACTGCTCTTTATACAGGGTGTTTCAAAATTCAGTATCAAGATTTCAGGGGCGCATTTTTCAAGTCAAAATAAGACTTTTGTTTTCCATAAACATGTGTCCGCAAACGCTTCGTTGCTGAACTACAGAGCGTTGAGGTTTCAAGGTTTTTTTTTAGTTTTTTCTTCATAGCTCTTTCAGTTCTTGAGATATCGAGATCAAAGTGATTGTAACATGCTACAGGAAGATATGTTTTCAGGGGTCGAGCCCATTTTCGCCCCATAAACTTTTTTGTAATGCGCCGCTGGTGGATTCTAAAATATGAAATGATTTCTTTGTTTTGTTTATAATTTTTCTGTCTCTTGTTATTTTTTCGTAATTCGCTAGATTCATTCAATTTAGGCTTTGACTGCTATTTTCATTTTGACGTTTATTAGGTTTGTTTTGAAGCATACGCACCTAAAATCTTGATACTGAATTTTGAAACACTCTGTATTATGCACATTCCATATTCCAGTTATTCCACAAAACATAACACTGGGGCTTTAATGCTATCGAATTACTTAAATGTCAATTCGCTATCATTTTACCTTGTGAGATTTTGATTTCATAAAAAAATTACAGAAATTCTACGTTACGAAATATCTCGCGGACTATTGACCACGACGTACATCATTCATTCTCAGAAGGCGCCTGAAATTCTCAATTATCTCGTCACTCAAAAAATACTAATCCATGGAATTATCGATGACAGATAAATTTATTTGGGGTTCTTATCAATTTCGATAATCTATTTATTATCAAGGACGTACCTGAGAAATATTCTGAAACAATATGATGCAATAGATTTTGAGCATGCATGTGTATTGACCAAGGTGCCCTAAGGGAGGCTGCTAATAATGTAAGCCATACAGATACATCTTCAAATTTCTCTTACATTTATGAATACTCAATGCTATGGGAATAAATCATTATTAAAACTGGAAGTTGTAAATGTTACTCCTTCGTCGCCAACAGAAAAAAATACTTTGGAAGGAAATTTTTTGTGGCTCACATGGCTGGCAGAATCCCCTAACCCATAAACCGTTTCATAATGGGATCCATTATGAAATAAAAATCTGTATCATAATAAGCTCAATATGATACAGATTTTTCTTTACCGTACAGATTTTTCAATCAATTGGAAATCCAATTCAGTGGCGGAAGGTTACATTAAAAAGTCTTTTCAGAATTGAATCAGCATTTTCAATACAGAATCAAACTCTATGGAGACTTGCAATAATGAAATGAATGTAAATATTTCTTCCACTTCCAGATTAGTGGGACCTGGAATAAACTTTTCACAACGTACAATCTTGATATTTTTAAGAAATCGAATTGATTACAATTATTATGTTCGAATATAATGTTTATAGCTCGGTTTATAGTTTTTTATATCCATAGTAATACTCGAGATAATACCATCCATTTCAATTTTGTAGAATTATTTAAAGATATTCCTACTAGTAATTGCGAGGGGTAAACCGCAGGAGAAATGTTGTACACTAATTCCCCTGAAGACCAGAAGTAATACCTCTAATTCCCCAAACAATGCCTGTAATGCCCGAGTAATGCCTCTAATTTCCTTGTAATGCCTGTAATACCCCAGAAATTCCCGTGTAATACATCTAATGCCTATGTAATTCCCCCAAAATAACTCTAATTCCCCAGAAATTCCCTAGTAATGCCTGTAATACCCGAATAATTCCTTCGAAATTCCCTGTTAGTTTTCACGAATTCCTAATGATATCGATTTTTTTTCATCTTTCCTCAATAAAATGATGGCTATTCATTACGTCATCAAAAAAACATTGTGGAAATCCTCATTGTCAATAGCGCCTACTCGAAAATATTTGAAGCGATAAACGGATCCGCAGCTTTTGCTTTTGAAGAAAAAGTAAGGAAGCCAGGAGCAGTAGGAAATTTTACGACTTTTCCCACCTCCATGGTGCCAGATGTATCGGTCAATATTGAGTGCACTGACTGATTATTTTTCACTGAATGCTTTGTTGAATCAAAATAGAATGATATATATATATATATATATATATATATATATATATATATATATATATATATATATATATATATATATATATATATATATATATATATATATATATATATATATATATATATATATATATATATATATATATATATATATATATGTGGTTTTGACCTCCGAACTCATTTCCTCGATCTCCAGTGATGAAAGCCAGTTAGTAAGACAACTCAGACCTAGACGCAAGGTCACTCAGTCTTGAAAATATATATATATATAAAACGGGCTCGAAAACTCCTGGAATTTGACGAAATAAATTTTGTCATTAAATTTTCAGAAAATCGTTTCGTTTCGTTCGTAACGAATCTCGCAAAAATTTTCACAATGACAAATGACAAGTGCGAACTTGAGTTCATGAGTTCGCCTCTTTCGCGCGAATTCGACTGTTTTCGGGTGTTATCGTATTGCTATTTCGAGCATTGAATATGTGATATTCTATCATGATGGTCGTTCTTCCCTAATATTTGCCGCTTCATATACATTATAATAGGTCTTGTAATAGGTTCCAAAGAAACTGAGGTTTTTGGAGGGGTCCCTATTCCAGAAGTGATCAAAAACACTACAAGAATGCAGCGATATTCATCTTATAAGAATTTAACTTGATAATCAGTTTCATAATGTTCGAGATGCTGAAATTATGAATTTGATAATTACGACACTGAAAAAGAAAAAAAAACATTCCCGTGAAATTCCTGAATGGTGAATCAGATATTGAAGTTCATTGAAATAATTTCATCTTTGCCTTGGAAATGTTTCTCCCTGTTAGGTACTTCATCATAAGTACATTACATCCGTATATCGTTCTAATATAATTAACGAATTCTACAGATGCATTAGCAATAACAGAATGAGATGAGTTATCAGTCTCTATTTATCTTAGGAACAAGATTATCTGAAGTTTTCAATTAACTATAAAGTGTCTCAAATACTTAAATTATTGTTTTTTGCACATGGACTGCCAACACATTAAGATCTTGAGAAAGGGTGTTATTTTATTCTTGGTTTTCTTCTGGAACGTATTGATTAAAATTATATCAATTAAAATGATAATGGAAAGGAATTAAGAACGGGGTCGATTTCAACTGCGTTGATCTTCCATACATACATTGTAGTGAAACAACCCTTAGTACTGCAATCCCTTTATTTAGAAGCCAAACGATCAAATTTCTATTCATATATCAGTGAACTAGGCTCACAAAGTATGATATGATTTTTGGTGATTAGCTTACATACCGATTCGTGAAAAAACAGACACCTCCAGTTATCAATCCCACTATTTTGATTACATAAAAATACCTACAATTATCTCGAAATTCCTAAATAATACCTCTAATTCCCGAGTAATGCCCTTGCAATTCCCCTAATTCCCGAGTAATGCCCACGCAATTCCTCTAATTCCCGAGTAATGCCCTCGTAATTCCTCTAATACCCGAGTAATGCCCGAAAAATTCCTGTAATTCCCGACTAATTCCTGCGACCTGTACACCAAAATTCCCTTGCGGTTTCCCCCTCGAGTAATTGCTGTTATCACATTCGACGAGCTATTCAGAAAACAAACCGAATTCGCCATTCCTACTGCGAGGAAAATGTAAAAACATTCGACATAGTCGATGGGCATACTTGAAGACTGGGTGTGAATCAAATCATCTTTTCAACAATTGGTGTAGGCCAGTCTCAAATAAGGGGCAGTCTCGAAGGGGCAACTTTTCCGACTGGTGCGGATGACGTCATGCGGATTGCCGGTCAGTGGACGCATATGTATAACTTACTATACTAATAATTCTAAAATCCGTTTCGTACGATACGTACGATGCGTACCTATGGACGCTTACCTTAAGGTGAACATTACAGTGTGTAATGTTTCTGATCATGGACAGTGATGAAGAAGAAAGGAGGGGAAATAAAAGAAGAGATAGAATGTGGATACATGACATATTCAAAAAAAGATCATAATTTGGTGAATATCATACACTATTCACTGATTTGCTCCATGATATGCGTAATAACAATTATAATTAAAGCACATGTGTGTACTTAGTGTCGAAATGTAACAAAATTCAAATGATCTGTGAGGCGACCAGTGACTACCTATTGTGACATGCGTCCACTTATCGGCAATCCGCATGACGTCATCCGCACCAGTCGGAAAAGTTGCCCCTTCGATCAATTTCATCGGCATTACCGACCGACGGACCGATACGTGCGATCCGTCCGCTGCCGGTCAGTGGACGCATATACATAACTTACTATACTAATAATTCTAAAATCCGTTTCATACGATCCGTACGATGCGTACCTATGGTCGCCTACCTTTATGGAACTCATTTCAGGTATTCAACTAGAGTTACTATTTTTTATTCTTTTTTGTTCAACGACAATCAAAATTTTACTACGGAATACGGTTTTCAATGCATGAATAACCATAAACATATACGGTCTCCCTCCGCTTCTCATTCCAACTGTACTGACTGGACTCACCCTCGTAGAATATTTATCATATTGAGTGTGTCTGGTGTCTCCAACCCTAGCGGTCTCTCCCACACTACTACGCTGGGGTTATTACGAAATTCTCCACTTCCTGTCGGCTAGGTTTTTGTTTACATAATGACGAATTGCATAAGTGACTACTCTATATTCGGATAATAATATAATAATGCAGCTGTATAGAATACGTGGATTGCTGCTTTTTCGACATATCATGATTGGAATCTGATCAAAAATATTCATATCACTTCAAATCTGAAAGTATTCCGTATTCCCCGTTACAACTTCTATATTCGCGGAGCATCAATCTATTTACCGTTTCATTTATGATTTCATATTCTACTACAATTATCGAGACAATTATCGTTCATTTTTGTTTTCATTTCTTTTTCTGATTATTCGAATATTTCGAACATAGTTCAATGAAGTTTTTTACCTGAAGCAGCACGTTTATCCTGCAGAACAGGAGCAGTAAGGAGAAGGAAAGTTCTCGAAAAAAAATCAGTTGCGAAGTTATAAGTCTTCATTTCAAAAATGCACCTCTCTTCAGTTGGTTTTTACATTATTCAATGTAATCGAAATGGGGTTATATCTGAACTGGCAAAATCTTGATTTCGTACACAACTTTAGAAATCGATTCTTCCTCAGTATGAATCTTCTCTGGCTCTATTTTTGCCCATCCAATTACTGAACATGGGGTCGTGTGAAACTTATCACACTTCAATAATAATCGGCCGACAACTTTTGGCTGTTGTGGACTCGTCCTGATCCGCACCGCGAAAAAATATCAATCATTTCAACGTATTTGAGCATCAGCTCAGCTCTCTACGGTTGAGAGAAGTGTGATTCGAACCAGTGCTCCCTAATCTTTGGGGTCCAATGTTCAATGACCAACGCTCTGGACTAAAATTCTCTGTAACAGAAATTATCTACTAGAACTTTTGCACTTAGCAATAGCAGAGCTCATTCCGATAAAAACTCTGTAAAAGTGTCCTCCTCACCACTAAGCTCGAAACTCTGATAACTATACGAATAACTTTGCTAAACTCTCTCTGAATAAACCCTGCTTCGTGAAGTGTTTCCTGTATATATTGCCACTCACATCCATGGAGAATCCTCCAGACAAATCCCGATGATCGAATAATCCACGCGTGACGAGAGTTCCAGGAGAAAAGACGTTCTCTCTTCGACCCCTCAGTACTATTCTTCGTTTACGATCGTCAGGGCCGTCGCTAGGAGGTCCGTAACATTATCCCCCTCTCAATTTTAATCGTCCCGATCAAACAATATCTCGTTATATTCGGAGATATCATTTTTACTCATACATTATAAGCTATTAACCGCTATTAACTCATTTGCGTCAGTTTCATAGAATGAGATCAAACACCACCCTCAGTTTGAACTGAACCGACAAAATCGCATCTTAGGGCCGAAATTTTAATTATAAGGCAGCATTCGAAAAAACACAGTGGCTGGTGGTCTTAAGGAAACGAAATGTTCTAACCAAAAATTTGTATATCTATCTAATAGACCATAAATATTGATCATGAAAAGTAGCTATAAGTTTTTCTCGGTTTTTTATATTGATTCAGATAACGCGAGAAAAATAAAAAAGGGAATTCGTGATATTCAGATACACTGAAAAATACTCTCTTTTAATGCGGAATCAAGCTTCCTTGGAATGACTGAATTAACTGGACAGTACTGTTCGGGAAAATCGGAACATGAAAATTGGTACATATCAAATCGAAAGGTGGAAGTGGCAATGTAACAATTGACTTGACATCAAATTTGGAAGATGGGATATATGTAAGTAAATGAATTGAGTTTGGTGAACAAATCATGAAAAAGTATTGCATGATAGTTATACTAATTGGGTAAACATTGTCAATTAATATTCATTAAATAATTGAGGTTAGACCAACAAAATAGTCACAATACCATATCGAAGTCACATCATTAATAAATTAAGTTGAAGTTTGAGCTAATACGGACCAAATTTGGGCTGTAATACAATACAGGTATCACAGTCACATTAATACAAATATGAATAAAAGTTAGATTACTAAAATATATAAGGGTTAAGCGATCGCATTGCCACTAATTTGATTATATCAGAAAGTAATCTTGAATGTCGTAAATAACTCGTTCAGCTTATCAGTGGAATCACCAAGGTTTTTAGGCATCTTGTGTGGAATAATACCAGCCCCCAACTAGGTTAGTTCTATCCGAATACGACCGTCACGAAAGGAGAAAATAAAAATTGGTCATTCTCTCGCTATCTCGTGCACATAGTTATTTGCATTCATTTAGTGTTATTAACACTGACCTTCCTCGGCACCGGCACCGAGTTTTTACACGGGTTCCAATCGAACGGTGTATATTCTACCTACCGTGAGGCGACCGTTCTCGACCAATGGCAAGGCCTCCTCGAGTGCCACGCCGCCTAGCCGGTGTCGATGTAATCCGCCGTAATCACCTATCTCTCAAGGTAGCCGAAGGTGGATAAAATTGTTGGAATTCTGACGTCGAATGACGGGCAAGTTTCGCTATCGGTTTGCTCTTCGTTTTCGCGCTTTGGTGAGAGAGGCGTCTAGGTAAGAGTTCAAGGTCAATCGAAATGGTGCAATTCAGTTGGTGACTCGATCGATGTTATTTTGAATTTTACGAATTGGACGAATATGCATTGAAAAATGGAATGAGTTACAGCCAAATACCCTTCAAGAGAAAGGTGTGTTTTTTTATTGGGGTGCACCGAAAGTATAAAGAATATGAGAAACAACATTGTAATTACCTATTCAGGAAGACAAGCGATGGAAAATTTGTGATGTAAAATCGATTTCAAGTCTTCTCACCCCTTACCCAGTATTCACTTAATTCAATTCAATACCTATACCTTGTGCTCGTAAATACTGTCACAAAATCAGAATGAATCCCCTAACGCAGCCGCTGGGCATCATAAAAATTGCCATAAAACACCGCTCGTTTACGACCCTGCAGGATAATTTCCCGAGCTTGACAAATCTGGAGACGACTGAGGGCTTTCTCGTTTTCATCAAGAGCCGGCAGTTTTCAGTGAAGAGTGTTGGATATTTTAGTCACTTGAGAAGTCTAAGTGTTCTGTGAGCGATTTATAAGTTCAGTAGTTGTATTCGTTTAGTGGAGTCGATAAAAATTAGTTTGAACTTACCCAGAAATATCGTAACAATACTTCTCATTCTACTGACCCTATTAAAACCTGATAAAAGCTGATTCGGCAGAAGAACTAAACTGCGACAAATCTGAACAAAAAATTTGACAGCTGACAGGAGGTGCCAATGCATGGTTCTCTACAAAAGGAACTCCTGCATATGTTTTAAGTGACACAAGTGCCGTAATCGATTTTCCATCAAAAACATATGCGAGAATTTACTTACTCTGTTAGAAATTCTACATTGGCACCTCCTGGATATAATGTGCCATCCGTAGTATTCGCCAGGGAAATACCTGTTTTCTGGCTAAATTTATTTCATCAGCCTACTGAGTATGTATCCGAGACTGGCTTCTCAATATTTGGTGGTTTTCCAGTTACTGGACCAGGCTCCATGCATCTTCACATGCAAATTTCTCCTATCCACTAGACCTATATCATTAATAGACCGGGCGGCAGTGGATTATTGCTGGATACACTTTTCTGCAGTATGCAACGAATCGAATTAAGCAAAAAAGATCACGCCATACCTGGCTTTGGCGTGATAATTCATGTAATCACCAAAATTTGTATTTATTGGAACGCACTGTAGAATTCTAAAAAGTATGCCTCATAAAATTTCTTCCATCTCACTATAAAACTATTTCCAGTTGCAATGTGCATACTGTAAAAACTTTTCATTCCCCTTTTTCCAATGAAAGTCCTCAGGCAGTAAATCACCTTTTTTGATTAAAAAAATTATGTCCTCATGTTTTTATGTGTAACAAAGGAAAGGCAGCCCGTGAAAAGTCCACCTATCGCAAATATTATTGAACTCAACAAACTCAAATTTTGGTTTTCACAAAAAGTACCTCACAGCGCGTAAATTTCATCTCAGATTACAATTCATCTCATTATCAATTATATGCTCTTTCAAATGAAAAATTCTTAAGATGGAATTATGAAACAATAACGTTCATCCTCATTTTGACTTCCACTTCGAAAGATGAACGTTTGTATTCAATTGACTCATTCATACACCAACCTCAACATCTCCACTTTCACTATGTAATTCTTCATAAAATATTCTACTGACAGTCAATCATTATTTTATGCTGGAAGTTCAGATGAGATAAAAGTTGATGTTGTATGAATCCATCTTTAGTATACAAATATTTATACACGTTTCGTCTACTCACTCGACCTCCAACTTATCTGCTTCTTCTTGATTTAGTGAGTCATTAGTTCGTCTTTCGAAATGAAACTTCTTGTTGTTAAAACTCAATTCCGTTTGGATAATACGCCATGATGATCTTCTGCAAAATTTTGAGGACAATCCCGATGTGACATGCCCACATGATCGCGAATGAATCAAACTTTGCCAACACTCTGTCGCAGAATTCCTAGTGTTAACATTTCAAGCTATAAATCACGGATAACCTGATTCAGACTGGCGTCCTTCAACAACCAGTCGAATCGATCAAATCTATCACTTTCAAGTGTAAAATCACATGCTTTCTGTTTGTTGTCTTTCTCATTTCTCAGAAGTCATATTCCCCACATGTTTTTGTCGACCTTAAAATTTCAAGTATTCTGTCTCTATATTGAATGTCATATACTTACCTAAGTTTTTTTTGTACAGTATGTTTTCATGAACCTTGAGTATATATTCATTCGTTGGTTTGGAAAAAAATTCAATTACATCTGATATTTCGCGAAATGCATTGTTTCAGTTTGTTCTGGGGATTCTGTTTCCCTTAGGTCTAGTCATTAATAGACCGGGAGGTCATGACAGGTGACGTTCCACCATTTTTTCGTGCATGCCTTTTTAAGGCTTGATAAATAACCCTAAAATATCAAAGATAGTCGGATTTTTAGCCCCCCCGCGCGTCCTCTTCATAAGGAAAAACGCTTTTCTTTCTGTAGCGAATTTTCGTGTTTTTCCGTGATATTTTACTGCATGCCATTGTAATATACGGAAGTTCAAACTAATTGAAGCTCTAATAATTGATGGCATGCACCCCGCAGCTGCCCAAGATGATCAAAGGGTTGTGAAAACCTGAAAAAAAATTTAGGAAAATTCCGTGTTTTCAAATTGCATGCCGATGTGAAGAATTGAAGTTTTTAGCATAAAAACACTATGGAAAAATTGGCATGCACCCCTCGTAGGACCAACGGTGAAAAATTTCCGGGAAATTCTGTAAAATTTTAACACCGATTTTCCGTGATTCCAAACTGCATGCCATTGAAAAAATACCTAATTCGTACCATTATTGAATAGAAGAAAATTTGGCATGCACACCAGGGTGTTGCAAAATAGAGGCATGCGTGACGAAAGTTGCAAAAAACACTGAGCAAAGGACCCCGCACTAATCTTATGGAAAACCGGTTTCGGTGAAAATCGCTGAAATTTCAATATGATGTCGCCCATGCCATCCTGAATAAAAGTTATCATTGCGCCAACTCTCTGAATGCCCGCGTTTGGATTCTACAGGGGGTCAAAGTTCGATATTTTGACGATTTTTCAAAAAATCCGGAATTTCATTTTGATTGTATCGATCTGAATTTTTATAATGGAATAGTCCACAATATGTGCATCAAAAAGTTCAAATGACAAAAGTTTCTAGAATCAAAACTGGCGGGTATACAGAGGGTTGAACTTTGTTTTTGGTAATTTTTATCGAACTTTTTTTGAGAAAATATTCGTTTTCCTGCAGATCCATGTGCAATTGATGTTACTTACAGTACATAAGAGGGCGATCATATTTTGCATTTGAACTAACCATCCAACTTTAAATATTTGAAAGGTACGGGGCGATCAAAAATATATTTTCAATTTCGGAAAAATGTATCCCTTTGTATAGTCAGCTTTCACCAATATATTCAGCTGATTTTTTGAAACTATGTAGCTAACATACATACAAATGTGTCAACGTCTGTGCTCATTAATCTGAATCCAAATAAAGTTGCGGCGATGGTCCAAAAAATATGGAGAAGGGATGTTTCGGAATAATTTAGAAATGATTTCTAAAATCGTCCGTGAATTTCTTTTATTTTCTGATATAATGTAGATGAGTTATTATTGATCAAAAAGTTCTACAGTGCCTACCAAGCGAATGCCACGGTTTGAATTATACAGGGTTTTGAAGTATAGTATTTCCTTGATTTCTGGAATAATCAATAATTTCTGTAACGGAAAATAATATTGTTTACTAGACAAACTTCGAAACATTTCAATGACCAAATTATCTGAAATGAGAATTTATGAATATACAGAGGTTGGTCCAAAAAAAAATTTTTTTTTCAAAAATATAAGTATCCGTTTACTATTCATATTTTTTATACATTCAGAAACTCTATTAGGACCAGGACCACCTTGTCTCCACCCGATGTTTTAGGAAAATCCAGTATGAAAACAATATATTCTCGAGAAAGATCGTGTGCGGAAGAACAAGTAGAGAGAAATGAGATGATTTGGTTTATATTCAGGTCTTCGCAACTGCCATTGTCTTCAAAAAATTGTGACCGCAACTGACAGATATATGAAATATGAATTAAAGTGAGTACATAACATGAATTCAGCACGATTCCAAGCATATGGGCTGATTCAGAGAAAACAGAAATGATGATAGTACTACAACAGCTACTGAACTGAGTCGAATCAATTCAGCAAGTACATTTTTTCCATGAAGACAGCCTTTCGGACGATTCATATTTCGTTTTCCGAAACGAGTTATACCGGTTTCGGGGTTTTGCCCCTCATCAGTGTAGGGTAGGTCTTATATAGATATCACTGAATAGAGCATGCGACATTCTGAAATAATTGGAAAAATCTTCCATTACAATGATTGAATCTGCAGTTAATTCAATTGCAATGAAGAATGAGGATGCAAGTGATTTCTATCGCAATAAAGAATTAGACTTCAGACGAAATGTCATGCATCCAAATTGACCACCTACATACCGGTCTTGGGTTTTTTGAGATGTTATTCAAATAAATTGTGAGGAGTTTATTCACCGGCATGACTGTCATCGTTTCACTACCCAACTATTTCAAGCGCACCATCAGGAACCATTTGTTGTGGTCTATTTGCCGCGTCCATTACTGAGTTTAGTAGGGAACTTGAGGGGTATCGACTGTTGGGGTCATGTCGAGCATGACCAAGATACCATAGAACACTGGCAACATGCGCACATGTTCCTAAAGTTCTGGCGCCGGTTTTACAAGTACAAAAATATCCTAATATGGGCTCGTTTGGTTCATCAGGTTCTTCTCCATCATTATATTTGATCCACAGTTGATATTTTGTGGCATTTCTGAACCTCGAAAAAACCCTGACTCTCATGAATCCAGATTCCTCTTCGAAAATATCGACCTGAAACTCTTCATTTTCTTCCCTTTGCAATTTATTCTGTATATACGAAGGTGAAAGTTTAACTTGGTATATACCTACGGTCAAATCTCTTAGATATTCTATCGTAAGGCGAGGAAAGTTTGGAATCAGGTTTCCATTCATACGGACCCATTGACCATTTCTCAGATGAAGATTGTCCACTTCCACTCGAGCCTGGACGACATTTACCTCCTGTGATTTTCGTAACAATTCTTGTGCCAGCTGAGCATTGGCACCTCTCATTGAGACTGGGGGGTGGAAGCTGTTGATGAGTGCACCAGCGATTTGATATAGATCGCTAAGATTGTGTACGTGTGGCATTTCAATCGTTTTATCAAAAAACTTAAACATGCTTTTCAAATGTCCATTTCTTGCTTCAACTATCCATCTAGTTTTCGTCACTAATCGAGATTTATTTGCTTCCTCGGTGGAAAGCTGTTGTTGCCCTCGTGGAACAATCGCGGGCATTTCATATTGTATGCCAAGATTATTCAGTAAGGGTATGGCATCTCGATAACCCCGATCCACAACAAAAATGTCACCTTCATTAAACCATCCCCTCATGTCTTCTAAGTTTCTTTCAAACTGATTCTCCAAAATTCTTGCGTCATTGTTGCGAGCGTCTGAGAAATAAGGTCCTTGAATACTCAGTATATATCCATCCGGGGCCACAATCAAAACTGGTTTCACCAGATGATGTCCCTTGTACCGGCAGGAAGATTGGCGCAATATCCTGAAATTACAACCTTTATTTATGGCGGCGTATGATCCGTCGATGTAAACGATGGCCTTCGGGTTGGCTGGGGTCGGGTTATATAAAATATTGGACAACTCACTCACATGCCTTCTAATATACACATTCCTATCGATGGCTGCAAAGCCGATATTCGATGGAACGAATCTTTGCATCAAAGACTGTCTTACTTTAGAAATTGCTAAGCTGGTGGCTTGCCTAGAGGGATAATGGAATATTACCTTCAAGAAATCATCCGACAGACCCTGACGCAATTTACAGAGGAATGTCATAAGGTCTTTTTTCGTTATATATCTATAACCATGTTCCTGCGGAACCATATCACAGAACATAAAAAGACTACGAAATTGTTCTTTGGTTATAGGAGATATTGCCTGAAACTCATCCTCACTGAAATCATCATCTTCATAGCTGGAGTGTTCAATAGCCACAAAACGAAGCCCTTGAAGGAAAATGGATAGTTGCTGTCCCTTTATCAGATAAGGTCTATTTACAAACCGTTATCATCGAGATGATGTCTGCACGCCTTCACGTTATCCGGGATGAATATATTTCGATGAACAAAAATATTGGCCCTGCATTTATTGGATAGAGTTTGCTGATCATCGGCGGCATTGCAGATGAAGTTCCCTACTAAACTCAGTAATGGACGCGGCAAATAGACCACAGCAAATGGTTCCTGATGGTGCGCTTGAAATAGTTGGGTAGTGAAACGATGACAGTCATGCCGGTGAATAAACTCCTCACAATTTATTTGAATAACATCTCAAAAAACCCAAGACCGGTATGTAGGTGGTCAATTTGGATGCATGACATTTCGTCTGAAGTCTAATTCTTTATTGCGATAGAAATCACTTGCATCCTCATTCTTCATTGCAATTGAATTAACTGCAGATTCAATCATTGTAATGGAAGATTTTTCCAATTATTTCAGAATGTCGCATGCTCTATTCAGTGATATCTATATAAGACCTACCCTACACTGATGAGGGGCAAAACCCCGAAACCGGTATAACTCGTTTCGGAAAACGAAATATGAATCGTCCGAAAGGCTGTCTTCATGGAAAAAATGTACTTGCTGAATTGATTCGACTCAGTTCAGTAGCTGTTGTAGTACTATCATCATTTCTGTTTTCTCTGAATCAGCCCATATGCTTGGAATCGTGCTGAATTCATGTTATGTACTTACTTTAATTCATATTTCATATATCTGTCAGTTGCGGTCACAATTTTTTAAAGACAATGGCAGTTGCGAAGACCTGAATATAAACCAAATCATCTCATTTCTCTCTACTTGTTCTTCCGCACACGATCTTTCTCGAGAATATATTGTTTTCATACTGGATTTTCCTAAAACATCGGGTGGAGACAAGGTGGTCCTGGTCCTAATAGAGTTTCTGAATATATAAAAAATATGAATAGTAAACGGATACTTATATTTTTGAAAAAAAAAATTTTTTTTGGACCAACCTTTGTATATTCATAAATTCTCATTTCAGATAATTTGGTCATAGAAATGTTTCGAAGTTTGTCTGGTAAACAATATTATTTTCCTTTACAAAGAAATTATTGATTATTCCAGAAATCAAGGAAATACTATACTTCAAAACCCTGTATAATTCAAACCGTGGCATTCGCGTGGTAGGCACTGTAGAACTTTTTGATCAATAATAACTCATCTACATTATATCAGAAAATAAAAGAAATTCACGGACGATTTTAGAAATCATTTCTAAATTATTCCGAAACATCCCTTCTCCATATTTTTTGGACCATCGCCGCAACTTTATTTGGATTCAGATTAATGAGCACAGACGTTGACACATTTGTATGTATGTTAGCTACATAGTTTCAAAAAATCAGCTGAATATATTGGTGAAAGCTGACTATACAAAGGGATACATTTTTCCGAAATTGAAAATATATTTTTGATCGCCCCGTACCTTTCAAATATTTAAAGTTGGATGGTTAGTTCAAATGCAAAATATGATCGCCCTCTTATGTACTGTAAGTAACATCAATTGCACATGGATCTGCAGGAAAACGAATATTTTCTCAAAAAAAGTTCGATAAAAATTACCAAAAACAAAGTTCAACCCTCTGTATACCCGCCAGTTTTGATTCTAGAAACTTTTGTCATTTGAACTTTTTGATGCACATATTGTGGACTATTCCATTATAAAAATTCAGATCGATACAATGAAAATGAAATTCCGGATTTTTTGAAAAATCGTCAAAATATCGAACTTTGACCCCCTGTAGAATCCAAACGCGGGCATTCAGAGAGTTGGCGCAATGATAACTTTTATTCAGGATGGCATGGGCGACATCATATTGAAATTTCAGCGATTTTCACCGAAACCGGTTTTTCATAAGATTAGTGCGGGGTCCTTTAGGTGACTTGTTTTTGCATGCCATTTCGAAATTCATGAATTTACCTTATTTCAAGTCATGAATGTAAATGGCATGCATGTAGCTACAGCCCAATACACCAAAATTGTGAAAATTTTGAATAAACATCAATTTTTTAATTGAAAAAAAATTTAAAAAATGGCGTGACTTCTTTTTGCATGCCGCTATGTACCTATGTACTTTTTTGAGCCGAAATGCAAAATAGCATGCATGTAGCTTTATGACAATTGGTTAAATGAACAAAAAAATCGTCCGATTTAATAATTTTATTATTTTTCAAATTTTTTATGAAAAATGAAAGTAGAAAATCATTTTCAGCATCATTATTTTATACATGAAGTATTATTATTGAATTCACTCGCCACCCTATTTGGGTTAATATTCCCATCTCTTACTTAACGCCCAGCCGATGTATCTGAGGCGTGAGTGCAAGTGAGCCAAGAATGCTCTCAGCCGACACCCTCCTACTGCACCACATGCTGCCAGAGCCCAGCTTAATATAAAATCTTGACCTGATACATCATGCCGACTGGTAACGAACTTGTTGTTTACTTCTATACGGTGGTATAGGCAATGGCGTAGCGTGTAGCGTCTATCATAGTGTTACGTGCTAGCGCCGGCCCTGACGAGATCGTAAACGCAGATGAGGGATCGCGTCGTCATTTTCCAAGAACTGTTGATTGCCGCCTGGAGAATTCGAGACACGTCATCGGGGCTTCTCTCGAGGATTCTCGATAGGTACGCAGGTATATAAGCATCGTGATATTGCGGCGGAGAGAAGTTTTATTCGGAGAGTTAGTTATTGACAGAGTTAGTTAAGTGACAAATTTTATTCAGAGCTGAGTGGTGAAAGTTATTGGGAGGTAAGTGGAGCAGAGCTTTGAGCGGAAGTAGAATTTTTAGTACAGAGAGTTTTGGTACCGAGCATTGGAAAGTTATCGGAGCGATTTAAGTGATTGTGTTGTATTGTATAGTGATAGAGAGTTATAATAAAAGAAGTTCAGTGTTGCTCGGTGTTTTAATCGACGAACCCAGGGATAAATCGTAACAGTAGTGTCAGAAGTTGGATTTTGAAAGGATATATCGTAACAGTGGTGTCAGAATTAATATTTTCCAGAAGAAAGATCGTAACAATAGGGTAGTAGTAACCTCACGTGCTAGTCGACGTATGATAGGCCACTTTTAGACTAGAGACCGGGAGATTCGTGTCATTTGAATTTATTGTTTTTACAATTCTTGAATGTTGGACTGTGATAACATGTATGTTATTTCAGCCATCAACTTGAAATAATGTTTATTCAAACAATTTTCATGGAGCTACATGCATGCCATTTCGTATTTCAACTTAAAATAGTATCTACAAACGAAATACAAAGTGGCATGCAAGAAGAAGTCACGGCATTTTTTAGATTTTTTATTCAATCCAAAAATTGATGTTTATTTTTTTTTCACAATTTTTGTGTATTGAGCTGTAGCTACATGCATGCCATTTACACTCATGACTTGAAATAAGGTAAATTCATCAAATACAAAACGGCATGCAAAAACAAGTCACCTTAATTTGCACTGTTTTTTTGCAACTTTTATTATTATTTATAATACGATGGGCTTATTCAACATGCATGCCATTTGAATTAGATAATTATTCCGTTATAAAATTAATATTCATCCTCATTAGGAGTGATTTGGAATCACGGAAAATTGGTGTTAGAATTTCACAGAATTTTCCGGAAATTTTCCACCGTTGGTCTTACGGGGGGTGCATGCCAATTTTCCCATAGTATTTTTATTACAAAAACTTCAATTCTTCACATCGGCATGCAATTTGAAAACACGGAATTTTCCTAAATTTTTTTTCAGGTTTTCACAACCCTTTAATCATCTTGGGCCGCTGCGGGGTGCATGCCATCAATTATTAGAGCTTCAATTAGTGTGAACTTCCGTATATTACAATGGCATGCAGTAAAATATCACGGAAAAATAAGAAAATTCGCTACAGAAAGAAAAGCGTTTTTCCTTATGAAGAGGACGCGCGGGGGGGCTAAAAACCCGACTATCTTTGATATTTTAGGGTTATTTATCAAGCCTTAAAAAGGCATGCACGAAAAAATGGTGGAACGTCACCTGTCATGACCTCCCGGTCTATAAAGACATGAATACTCTAATTGAAGTTGGATATCGTATAGATAACTCTTTCTGCTGATTCAAGATGAGGCAGGCAAAGGATAACTTCCATTTTTTTGTTTCTATTTGAAAGAGTTTCAGGTGAATGTTTATTAAATGGAGTGACACACGGTTTTATGAAAAACCATTCAAATTCCTTCCTTTGATGACCCTTTTTGTACAAATTATGTTCTTCAACTCAATAGTTCCAAACTAATGAAAATCTAAAATTTTTGCATTCATTGTTTCAATATGTAATTACGATCAACCCGAAACGTTATGCATTTATTATCTTTTGGCTCTTTTTTCATATAATTTCATCGATATGGATTCCACTTTTCCTGAAAAAAGATCTCAATAAAGAATTATCCCTATCTGATGAGGATTTTCTCCATCCATGTATGTTGGTTCCCCTTACTTCACCCATTATTTCGTGAAAGTCAATTGACTGAAGAACTGCTAAAGTAATATTATTTGAACATGTCACGGCTAACCAACGAAAGCTTCGAAAAAACGATCCTAAATTCGTGTAATACTTAACCCTTGGAATGATTCCCTGGAGCGTTCCTTTTGCGTCAAAGTAGTGAATTGGGACCGTTTATCCCGATAGGGAGAAGTAAACATGTAAAAGGCGCCTGTTATATTAAATCAACATTCGGATGTCAGTTATAGCATATTACTTAACGGGGAGGATAAGTAGCATATACTTACTAGCGAAAATTGTAAGCAAGAAGCGTAGCGGCCATTCGTGAGTGCACGTAACTAGCCTTATCCTCGAGTTGCGTACTGTATCTTCGTTATCCTTCATTCTTAGTGGTCAACGACACACTGGGTGACAGCAAGTAGGTGAAACAATCGCTCGCTTCATAGATATAACTAGATGCAGTACCAACCCATAAACTGTTCAACATTTAATTTCCTGAAAATATTATTTTTCATTCAATTTTACAAAGAATTTGAAACAAAAATTCGCTGAATTTGGTTTTTGTTTAATACAGTCATGAGATCAAATTCATCAGGTGAAATGTTACAATACAATAGTTTCAAAAAAATCATACCGGAAGCGGCCGCCATTAGTTTATGATACACGTGTATCCTAAATGAGCCATCATTTAACACGTCAAATACGTACTTAATGAACTGATCAAAATAGTGGGAGTAGAAAAATTCTATCACCATTTCGTTTTTCACTTGCAATACTGTTTAGAATGAAAAAACTGTATACACTGTATTAGCTGATATATTATTGTCGATTAAACTTCGCTCAGGTCGTCCTGGAAGTTACCCATTTGCGAATTCGTCGTGATTCCCGAGAATTCAAAACAAAATCGATGTGTCGATGAGGTATTCGTTTCCACAGTATATGTTAATAATTATGCTTGATAAAAAAACACTGGTCCGAGAAATACGTCACATCATGGTAGTAGCATTCCGATACACAATAAAATGTAAAGAACCTGAAACAATTTAAAAAGTTTCTGTAGTAAAATAGTGTTGCTATAACGCCACAAATAAAAAGACCAAAATGTCACATACTTTCAAATATCAGGAGAGATTTATCAATTTGTATTCAACTGACTTCAGAAATCTGCTAGTAGTTTCAATATTCTTAATGCCCTCGGAAGGCTATTCATTGAGGTGTGAATGGTATCGTGCTATAAATGGATTCTCATATTTTCAAAATAATTCAGGTGATTGAATTTTTTTCTACATCCGTACTATTTTCAATCAATTGGAAATTCAATTCAGTGAAGGAAGGCTACATTAAAAATTCGGTTCAAAATGAAATCAGCATTTCCAATTCAATATTGAAGGCCAGCAGTTATGAAATAAATGTAAATATTCCTCCCGTTTTCAGATCCGTTGGACCTGGAATACATTTTTGAGGCTGCATAAAAAATAATCTTAATATTTTAAAGACATCGTATTCATTATAAATATTATGTTTATTAGAAATAGAATGTATCTAGTTTTTCTTATATCCATGGTAATATCCGAGGTAATACCATTGATCACAACTTTTCAGAATTTTTCGAAGAAATATGAGTAATTACTGTTATTGTGTTCAATACATATATAAATATAATATTTATAGTCATTCATTACTTATCGGGTGTAGAAAAGATGCGTCCCATGTAATGGTTGTTACTACATGATCTTTGCACAATATACTATTATAGACTCATAGATAGTAAATTCAATGAATTATGCAAATGATGCAACCCGAAAGCTCCCATGCTGGGTACCTGCTGAAAACAATTCTTATATTTTTTCTGGCACAGGGAAAACGTATGAATGTCATGAGCCCAAAAGATCATGCCAAACGCAGAGCAGAATATAACTTCTTCTGGCAGAATATACTGTAATTAAAACTTCAAAGTCAACATACTTCTATGATAGCCATAGGTTACCGAGGAAAGCTTATAAAAGATGGCTATCTATCAATTGTTCGATTTATCATTCATATCGATGGTGTAGCGGTCTACGCCGCTGTCCTATATTCGATAAGCTTTTCAATCCGAGGTCGGGCAGAATTTTTCTGTTTGGCTCGGGGCAATAGACAATTGTTGGTTGCCTAGATACCAATCCAATCAGGTGGAATATCTTGATCGAATCACCGAACGACCCTGTAGCACTGTGGGTTTTCCTGGGTTTCCATATAGTTGAGATAGCAAATGCGCTAACGTAAAAATCAGTAAGACGCCCCAGAGCGCTTCGGCACCGAAGATAATTATCGACCCTTGCCCGCACAAGGCTTTACCTTCTTGGCGCCTTCGCAGGGCGTTTAACGAAGGAAAAATTAAAAAAATATATATATAATCCCCCAAAACATTTGCTGGCATATTGCAAACAGTTTTCGGCATATTGAAAGTGATTCATAGTGGGGTAAGTTTTTTCATTGAACAATTGCAAATAGTTTTTTTATAGATTTGTTTCAGTCGAATTTAGAAAAATTCACATTCTAGTTAAGCTATTTCGTTCTTCGTTTTTGGCAGTATTCATACATTAGCGTGTGGAGATATGAAATTCATATCAGCCCAGTGAATTGATGTGTCCTACCTATCTTCTGGGTTATGAAAAAAACATTATATTTTTATGCGATAAGTAGGAAATAGTATATATAGTCTCTAGTCCCATGGAAAGTTCTTACTTGTGCGGAAAGTTACTTTCTGTACGGCCCGTCAATAAGCCGACAAACCCGTGAATCCTGTAAGATTCAAAGATGTAATTAGTAATTGCTTTTCCTTATTGATATCATTTACATAAAAACTAGAGAAAAACTATTGTTAAAAAAAAATAAAGAAAAGTGTTGACGCCGAAAATCGAACCTACAACCTTGCGGTTGATACTACCAAGTGAGCTAATTCAGATTAACGTTTATCAGATATATGTACTATATCTCATAGGTGAGTCGATTTATATTAATCTAATTATGACACCGTTACAATTTACAAATTGTAGCATTAACCAATTTACTAATTTTTATGGTTTCAAATAATTCAATTCGTTCCCCAGTTGTATCTGATAAGTACTTACTCATTGTCATTTTTTCAAATAATAGTATATTATGCAACGATCGTGTAATGATGGTTATTAATACATGAGCATAAACCGGGATACGAAACGAGCCGAAGGTGAGTTTCGTATGGTTTATGCGAGTGTATTAATAACCATTACATGAGAGTTGCATACGCTATTTTATCTACACCCAATAAATAATGAAGAACTAAAATTATTATATTATTACGTATTTATATTGAACACGATAATAGTAGGTAATCAATCGTATTTCTTTGAAAAATTCTACAAAATTATAATTAATGGTATAACCACGGAAAATACAACAATGAGAAATTGAAAGAAGAAAAAAAAAGGAAGAAAAAATTCTGCCGACGTCAGGAATTGAACCCGGACGTAATTATTCACTAACGGCGCCTTTGACCATTCGGACATGAGAGCTCATATAATTGTGTTGAAAATAAAAACATATGTCTTGCATTTGTCAAATGAAAAATATAATCCTTTCGATTGTATTTTTTTCTTGTCAAAGACATCGGTGGAGGGTCGCTGGTAATTCTTTTATATCCCTGCTGTAAGATATTTTCATACTGTTATCGAAAATTGACTAAATTCTTCAAGAATTCAATACCTACTGATTTTGACTTGACAAACGTCAAAATGCAAAGCTTGCACATCATGCTTGATTAAAAAATAATGGGTTTCTATTGGTTGAAAATCTGTATCGTAATGAAAATCTGTATCGTAATGGATTTCATTATAAAACGGGTTGTGGGCATATAAGTGTATTATTAGAGTACGGGTGTAGATAATAGTATATTACACACCGAGGTGGGAAGTGATTCATTCCTGTCGTGAGATCAGTTTGTTAACTATGATCTCTATGACAGGATTGTATACTATTTCATTTGCAACAATCATATTTCGATTGAAATTAATAAATCTCTGTTCTGTTGTGAACATAACTAAAATATTACATTTAACGACAAATTGTCAAGAATGCGGTTTTCTAAGAATAATCAAGTAGATATATTGTTACCGTGACTTCCGGGTATGCAATTGTCACCAATATAAATAAATGTCAGGTAAAGTCAATAAATGACAGAGAAAGTTTAGAATAGATGAAATGAGGGCGGGAAGTAGAGGTGTGTAATGTGACACTTCCCAACCTTCAATGACGTTAGTAATGACAGCATTACATGGTTGGGAATAAACGTAAATTATTGTTATTTCTTTATCTCACTCCTATGCAAGTTATTTCAAATTCTTGTGCACTTTTTATACGAAACAATATTCAAGCAGAGAATTTCACAAATAAAATATAAGATTAGTCAGGCAACTCAATATACGCGATCTGATGTTTAAATATTGTTTAATAAAAAAGGTGGTCGTAGGTAACTGGTCACGTGTGCGAAAGTGATTTGTTACACTTGTGGGATTGTCGCACTCGGCTTATGCCTCGTGCAACAATATTTCCCAATCATGTGTAATTTTATCTTTAACCGAGTTTTGTATACTATTCCATTCACAATCATTAAATAATTCCATAAAATGAACCAAGATATTTGGAAAAATAATTACAATACATTTTGTGATTCAACTAGGCATTGCACATAAACGAATTTCATGACGCTTCCACAAATATCAATATCGTCATTCTCTCTGAATGTCATTTGCCTACATAGAGTTTTAATATGCCAATTACATCTCATAAATTTCCGTTGCTTCCCGATGAATTTTGCAAATAGCATTTAGATAATTACTGGAATAATAACGATTTTTACGACATTAAAAATGGACTGGCCTCTAGTGACAAGAGGGCTCAATACCGTAAATGGCTAATAAACTGGTAACGTGTCTTTTTTGAAATCTAGTGTGTTGGTTATTGAAGTTATTGTGGTTTAAGAGGAAGAAACTGTACCCATATCTTTGGTACTGAGATATGGTGTAATAATTGTAATGTCATGTCAGAGATAGCTCGTTTGTGTGCTTGCGTTTTCATGAATTTCGGTGGGCAGAATTTCGAAAAAAAAAGGGGGAAGACTAAGTCGGGGAAAGTGCCAAGACGTCGATTTTCAGTGATCACTTTTCAAATAAGTGCACTCAGGAATGATTGCGAATAAAAATACTGATTCGGTTTCCTGGTTTACAAAACCGCGACACGTGTTAGATTATAAATATTCTTCAAGCAAAAAGCTTTCGTGAAATGGATTTCCGTAAAGGATCAGCCAACAGGGCGGTGTTGAGGCTGAATGATATTCTCATCTCATTGCTGACATCTGCGAGTCGCTTTCAGGTAGAGTTGATTTCCTTCGCGTAATCAACGCTATATTGATCGTGACTAACGCGAAACTTGGCGGCGGCGGCGGCACAGTTCCTGTCTGTCTTCCCTGTTCTGCCATGACCCGCTCGTCGACGAAAATCGATATCGACAGCGTTTATGTCGACGCATTCAGTCCGAAATGAATGGGTCTTCCTGGATACGATACGGGTTTTTCATCTTCAGGTTCGCACGAAAGACATCGTAGAGAAGTAAACACAAGTAAATCCGCTTCCCAGGTGGTTCGGTCCATTGATATATAGAAAGTCTAAATCAAATTACCGGCAAATTACCGAAAAACGATTTTTTTCTCGTTAACCTAATTGTTACATTAAAAAACATAAAAAACATTAAATTTCATTATTTTTATAATATGTCTGATATTTTCTAAAATTATCATAAAAATGTCAATATCAGTTTGATTTCCGAAAGAAACATAATAAACTTATAGAAACTACTTCAAATCAAGAGCTTGGATTAATTATGTATGTAATATGTCTGATGTTTTCTATAATAATTATAAAAACGTCGGCGAGCAAAAAATAAATTGATTCTATTACCCAACCAACCTTTCTGAAATATATATCATCCATCAATGGTAGCAGTCACAAATCTATACTTGTTTTCTTAGCACAAAGTCGTTTCAAAATGGCAAAAATTCGTCAAAAATCTTTAGAAAATATCAAAAAACTGTATCGAACGTTATTCCGGGAAGTACAGTAAATAACCAAATGTCAATATCAGTTTGATTTCCGAAAGAAACATAATAAACTTATAGAAACTACTTCAAATCAAGAGCTTGGATTATTTATTTATGTAATATGTCTGATGTTTTTTAAAATAATTATAAAAACGTTGGCGAGCAAAAAATAAATTGGTCCTTTACCTACCAACCTTTCTCAAAAATATTCCATCAATGGTAGCAGTCACAAATCTATACTTGTTTTCTTAGCATAACGTTGTTTCAAAATGGCAAGAATTCGTCAAAAATCTTTAGAAAATATCAAAAAACTGTATGGAACGTTATTCCGGGAAGTACAGTAAATAACCAAATGTCAATATCAGTTTGATTTTCGAAAGAAACAATAAACTTATAGAAACTACTTCAAATCAAGAGCTTGGATTAATTATGTAAGTAATATGTCTGATGTTTTCTAAAATAATAATAAAAACGTAGGCGAGCAAAAAAAAATTGATCCTATTACCCAACCAACCTTTCTCAAAAATATACCATCAACGGTAGCAGTCACAAATCTACACTTGTTTTCTTAGCGGCAATTCCAGGAACGATTATACTCGCGTGATCGCGGCTCATCCAGAAGATTCGATTGTGAAGATTTGTCTGGATGATTCTCCACTCTATGAGCGCGTATATAAGCGGGAACCGTTCACGCCGACGGCAGAATTTTTAGTACAGAGAGTTTTAGTAGCGAGCATTGGAAAGTTATCGGAGCGATTTAAGTGATTGTGTTGTATTGTATTGTGATAGAGATTTATAATAAAAGTAGTTTGGTGTTGTTTGGTGTTTTAATCGACGAACCCAAGGAATATCGTAACAGTGGTGTCAGAATTGAGATTTTTCAAGGTATATATTGTAACAATATCAAAAAACTGTATCGAACGTTATTCCGGGAAGTACAATAAATAACCAAATATCAATATCAGTTTGATTGATGATTATTATATGTCAATCTCAAATTTTTAACATTTACAAAAAATGAACATAAATACGAAAATAGAAGAGAATATTAGTGAAAGAGTTTAGAAAACGGAATCGGATTTGCGTAAACGACAAGTATTTCGATAAGTATTAGTACTTGTATTTTTTTATTGGAAAATTGGAGATAAAACGAGAGTTTGCTGACTTATAGAACGTGTTCCATTCCGAAGAAGGAACTGTTTTTTAATTAACGCAGCAACTTATCGAAGTAAATTGAAAATCTGCCCTTCTATACTTGTATAGATTCCAATGTCAATTCTTATTCTTTCAAATTGTTATAGGTAGAACAGTGGACAGGGCAGTTCAGAAAATATTAAATTAATTCAAGAATAAAATACCTCCACTTCGAGAAATACCACAAAATACTATTTAGAAACTTTGAAATTGAATGTTATCCTCAAATTCGAATTATTTCCGTAATATATAGCCACGATAGAATGGCTCGAAAGTAAATATTCGCAAAACTCACTTGGGTTTATATTTTTCAAATAACCCCCAACTTCATGTTTGTTTTGAGGAAATTCCAAAGTATTTTGCAAATATATTCTTGGCAAATTACCAAGCTACAGGATCGATGACTCATTTGTTTTTCCATGGCTGTTCGCAATACTTTTAGTGTGATTTAGGTATTCTTATCTGTTACAATTCGAGGCATTCTCATAAATATTATGAATGCGAAATTTCATACATTAGTTCAGATTTTTTCATATAGGTGCACACTATTGTAATCTGGCTCGTTGAAACAAACAATTAAATTTTCGATTATCGAAAAAAATGAAAATCGATATCATTGTAGAGTTTGAAAGAAAAATGAAGAAACAACGATATTAAATCAAAACTCTGTATTTGTACTACCTCCCTAGTTTCAAAACCCGTTCTTTGACGAAAATCGATATCGACTCCATTTATGTGAACATATTCAATCGGAAATATATGGATCGCTCTGCATATTGTAGATGAATATTGAAATTTATGGATACAGGTCGCCATTTCGTTCAAGTTAATAAACTTGAACAGCCCTGGAATTGATTACTAAAATTATTCAATAAAAAGTAGATAAGATAGTAAACGAAAAAATGGATGGTGCAATCAGTCGTTCTAGCAGAATTTTATATTTTTTTAAATTGGAATTCTACTTAAAAAACGCATAAGAAATGTCCTTCATATATAGTTTAATCAAAGGAATATGCCAAGGAATCAACTATTTATTCTCATCATGCTACTGCTATGCCTGCGTCGTAACGCGTTGGTGAAGACATTAAGCATTGTTAGTGACGTTAAACGTTAAGCAATAACTCTGGTGCCGGTTTTTTCGACACCTCAAAGGGTCTCAATGGTTAGATTGCTGTGTTTTCAGTGCCTGGAATCTGTGTTGGCTGCATTAGCGTAAAGCAACACGTATTTTTACGCAGACATTAACGCCAGAGTTAACGCAGATGGAGCAGGAGCATCAAAAATGAAAAAATACCAAAAAATGACCTAGTTTCAATATAGGTTCATTTCATGAGGAAGTTCGTGGATTCTGCTAGGTTCCGCTTATTTATCCAAATTAATTCAAGGCCATTGAGGAATAGTTGAGAATGCCAATTAGTCGATAAAATCACTAAAACTTGTTAGTGTAGAATAATAAGACAACAGAAATTGAAACTACACCACCGACGCCGACTTTCACTCACGGAATAAAAATTATAGAGGAAGCTATGATCTATCGCTCATAGGATTATAGGCAAGGGAGACCATGAATTGACTTTCAATAACTAGTTCGAAAAGTTCAGCCGGAGAGTCGTGGGAGATTCATACAAATAACTTATATTCCACCACAAAATCCGACTTTTTCTATCAGAAGAAAATCTGTAAACAAATATTAGTGATATAATATAAAAAGATATTCTTAAGAGACTTTAATTTCAAAGAGTTATTTCATTAAAAAGTCATTGGGACGTCTTGATTCTCCTCGTTTTCAAAGAAATAAGGCAAACGATAAGATTGTTACTTCTGATATAAAAGAGTAAAGTTTCAAGTGCCAAAACCCAGAGATACTAAGAGATTTTTTTCTTGTAATTGGAGGTCGATGATCTGTGAGTCCGTTCACCATAATCAGTTATCAATCTATAATAATAATAAAGTCTCCATTCGTCAGATATTTTAACAGTTTGGTAAAAGGGTGGGATTCAGTCTTTTAACCCTACTCTTCCAGTTTTTCTTTGATATACCATTCGTCTTCTTTCTCCTCGAGCAATGAGAATGCAGAGAATACCTTTGTGTAATTTAAACAAACCTATAAGCCTAACCGTTTCCGAGATGCCAAAAGTGGTATCAGCTACATAAAGACTTTCAAGATGTAATGTTAAAAAAAATACAATACTCCTGCAGTCTTGTCCGTTTTTGAAATTCAATGTGTCCTTTTATTTTCAGCTGATGAAACTAGCCAAAGACGTTCTGGGAGAAAAATTGTTCATTATTTTGATGAAAGCCACTTTCTATGGTCATTTCGTGGCAGGCGAAGACCAGGTCAAAATCAGGCCAACACTAGAGAGGCTGAGATCGTTCGGAGTCAAACCCATCCTTGATTATTCCGTCGAAGAGGACTTGTCGCAAGAAGAAGCAGAGAAGTTGGAAGTCGAGTGAGTAGACGAAATTTGTATTTTTGTATAGCTAAGAGGATATATCCAGGTCCGGCGCTAGGGGTGAGGCGTCGCCTCAGGCGGCAGTTTCTCAGGTGTGGCATTTTTAATCACAAAGCATCAAAGAATGGAATAGTTATCCAACGATTTATCTACTTATGATTAGCAGAGATATCGTGAAATCGTTGGATAATACAAAAAACGATGATTTGAAAAAACAATTATTAGCCAATAAAATTGGTAACTTCAAACTTGTATGCAGTGTTGAAACAGTTTTCGTCCAATGAAATGCTTATTTTATTTCGCGATACCATGGCAACTCGGGTATTTCTGAGGATTTTATCGACAAATTTCCTCCGCATGGGTAACTACAGCGAATCATAGTGGAAATTTTTTGAAATAAGCAGAGCATATTTTGTTTGACATAACAGGTCACTTACCCACTTCAAGGAGAGCTAAACAAAATGGGACGTTGAAAGGGCACTAGAAAAATATAGCAGACTAATGGAAATACAATAATACTCCACATCTTTATTCACGAGCCACATACGGTAGTTTTTTGACCGAACCGATTAATTTTATTGAAGCTTACACAATAACCGAAATTAAATGTGACAGAACAAGGCAATTTCCATTCAATTGTTCAATCTATGATGTATTCCAAAGCCTATCTTTGAAACGCTAAAACGCTAAACGCTGAAATTTCAAATAATTCGTTGATGAAATATTGTGAAATTATTTCCGCTACCAAAGCCAATCACCGACGCCGGTGAGCACACTTCCCCCAACTCGAAATTTGGCCGAACCCTCTGGTATCCAACCAGAAGTAGGGATCTTCAACGAGTCGGCTTTAGGTCCCCTCCGAAGGACGGCATATCCTCAATATATCTTGTGCTCATTGATATATTGCCTGCAAGCTATGATATGCTATTTGGCTGCAGTTGTATGTTTCGACACGGTATTTCCCTGCATGGACACCCATCCAAGTACTAAGCGCACTCGGCGTTGCTCAATTTCAGATATCGAATGACTGTCATGCAGTCAACCTGAAGAGCTTTTTTTTATTGTTGACGAATATTTTTGAAAAATCATCAAAATATACGTGAGCTCGAATTAATTTTCGTAAAAATCACTGCAGATGTCAACGATGGTATTATCTGAATGCGTTGATTTGTCAAAAAGTTTTAGTGAGTTTTTAGCAGCACAAATGCTCTGTTCCGCAAAGCAAGTCCCCTAGGAAAGGAAATAGATGCCAGCAGAATTTGGACAGTTGCCCTCAGTTTCAATTCATCTCAAATGAAAACAATAATTTGAATATGAGGGAGGAGATAGATACACCTGTAGTTGACGTACTAAAAAAAATTTGGATTAAGTTCTTCAATTTCGTTGTATGTGTGTGTGTGTGTGTGTGAATTATCAGTGATTTATCTCTAACTCGAATGTGATTAATTACAGAGTTTCATTCACCATTACTGTTCTCGAAGTC
Source organism: Zygogramma bicolorata (assembly GCA_032362365.1). Lineage (NCBI taxonomy): Eukaryota > Metazoa > Arthropoda > Insecta > Coleoptera > Chrysomelidae > Zygogramma > Zygogramma bicolorata. The sequence goes on from JAVJAQ010005646.1 coordinate 876,606, forward strand.
GAAGGTTAGTCAGCGCGACCATGGTGGTTGTGGGCGTGGGAGGCGGTGTAACTCGTCGGAAAAATCTCGAAAAATAAGTGACTGATCTTCACGTGAAAATTTGTAGCAAATATGTCAGTAACGTTCCCGATGGGGGAAAATCGGCTCTCAGGCTTTTGAAATGGTCGGAAAAATTGAAGTGACCAATCTTCACTTGAAATTTCGTAGAATAATCATTTCAATCGAATTGATTATGAAAATGGACGTCGGTCACGTTTATAGTGGTGGATTCTCAGTCAGTCAGGCTTCCAAAGTCGAGAGTAGTGACCAGATTCCTTTGGCGCGCTGCGTCTTATGCAGTTCGACTGACAAATATTCCACCGGTATCGTGCCGTCTGACAATTATTTATCGAATGTGCATAGTAATTACTTGTTCATTCAATAATTTTGAGGTGATATCACCAGATCCAACGGTGACCTAGTATTCCGGTCTCGCCGGCCTTGGATCTATCTGCGCTAATTAAGTAGTATAAACAAGGTATCGAATTCTACAAATCACGTCACCACTGGCACCTACACTTTAGTAAATTCATTGGTCAAGCACAAGGATGATTGTCAATTGCGTAATTTTATAGAAATGGAATTTGAAAATTCAGTTCAAATTGAAAAATATAAGTTTTTGAAATGAACGTAAAAATACCGTTAAATCAATTAATATAAAATATTTATATTTTTTAATCGAACTCAATTTTCAAAATCACATTTTATAAGAGGCAAGAATTTGACTTTGGTCTATGTGGTTGAACATGAATTTCGGAATTAATATCCGTAGTGAAGACGTGATTAGTCAGATTTGACACCATATTTTTCTACTTCCGTTAAAGCAAGGATTACTTATACTTCAATTGAAATATAAATTTCGAATTTTGGTTATACACAGACATCTAATTGACTTCAATTTTTGTATATAACTTCGAGTTTCAGAAAAAAGGAACCAAGTTACGATATGAGATGTCATTCTTACTAGTTCGGTACACCAGGATAGATCTTCTTAAGGTAGATTGTCCAATGTTAATTTTCATCTTCACTTCTGCTCTGAAAGTTGAGCAAAATTATAGATCCTCTGAAAGTAATCGCCACCGTGCTGGGTAATCGCACGTTAAAAGGTAAGTCCTCGTTGATCCATTGCTCGCACAAGTTTCTACTTCTGAGGGTTGACGTTCGTCAGCTGGTTAACGGAACGAACAATTTTAGAACAACAAAAACAAAAATAAAGTACCGTACAAAACTAATGTTAGCGGACGCCATGAAATTTGTTTGGAAATAAAAATTCGGTACAATGATTTTTGTACGATACTCGACTTTTCGTGAGCAGTTATTGAGGGTTGATCGTCTTGAAGAAAGCCGTATAAAAATCTTTTGCAGTAACTTTCCATTTTCAGTTTTTTCTTGTATAATCAATAACAGCATTCAAAACTAACTGGGCTAGAAGTTGTTTCATAAAACCGCATTTTTATGAAAATCATGCATTATGGGTCTATTGATGTTGGTGCATAAATTGTTCTACTGAATTTCAGTAGTTCATCTTTCAACGTGGGAGTGATAGTGAAGATGCCAATCGATGTTGCAGAAATATTAATGCATCAATATTGCTCTAGAAATTATTATTTATTCGATTGTCGGAAAAATTGTCAGTCTTTGAAGAAGCATAATCATTCCTGGCATTTCTTTTGTGGAGAAATTGGTCATTAGACCTAACACTTCTCCTTTTGTCTGCCACTATATTGTTTGATCATTTTCTTGTGAACTGTCAGTTTCTTGTGGACAAAAAAATTATATAATATATCAATTGAATGTGCTTGGATATGCTCTTCCTTGAATGGTATGGCTCACTATGAAGAATGGCATATTGAAACAAAAACTCTGAGATTCCAGATAGTACTAAAAATTAAGAGTTCGCTTTCAGACAAATATTATTTTTGATTTTTCAAGTTTACACGACACAACGTTTAATGTTCAAAGAGAAGCGAATTAGTTTCTACTTCAGATTTATTAGTTTTTTTCTCTGATTTTTATGTGTAAACGATATCTGAGAGAGAAACATAGATTCGGGAGGTTCACACACGATCACACACGAAAAAGATGTGGAAAAACTGTAGTAGTCGGATCAACCAATTGTGATGGAAATAAACGATGAGATAGAAACCCTAGGTATGAAAGTTGACACTTTTTGTAAAGATTGATTACCCCAACACCAAACAGATATTTTAGGTAAGCATCTTCAGGAGAAGAAGACGGTTGATCAGTTTTCATCAGAACTGATGACCAGTTTTCTTCTGTAGATGCTAGCGAAACTCTCGAGCGCAAATAATATAAGTTTGATGTTAGAGTAATTATTGATCTCTACGAAATTTGATGGACGTGCCAAGGAAAGGTCGTATGATGATCTATCATGAGAGTAATGATGATACAATTAGAAAAAAGTTTGTGAGTTCGTTAGTTGAGAATCACTGACAAGACAAATGGACCAAAAATATTGTGTAGTATTTTCCATAAATCTCAATAGAATATCATTGATTTTCTATAGATATCAACATTTCTATCTAAAAACAAAATCGGGTTATCTAGAGAATATTTGAAGAAGACGACAAAGTTTTGATCAAAGTTCTTTTGTTTTTAGAAAAAAAAGGTGCTAATTTACTACAGATTTTAGTTTTCCATTCATTCATGAAGAGGTAAGGGAGTCAGCTGGCTAGGAAAGAAACCATTTTAAACTTTGGCAAAAAAACCGATTGATGTTTCGTTTAGAATTTGAAATAGCAAAATGAATTGTGAATCGAATAGAGCAGTGGTCGGCAACCTGTCGATCGCGAGCTACCGGTAGCTCTCACAACGATTTTAATTTGAAAAATACAAACTGCAAAAATCAGAGAAGTTTCCGAAAATTCCAAAAAAAACTAATTTTTAATATTAAACATAAACAGCGGCAACGTTGCGGTGAGCAATCTGCCGCTGACGCCTTCAAGCTAGAATCGGCTAGAACCGACCAGCCGGACCAGCGCCTTCTAAATTCAAATTTAAACCAATCAGAAAGCTATCGGATCGTCTACGATCGAATTTCGGATCTGTCTGAATCCAGCCTTAGTGTTCGAGAACGATCTGGATTGCTTTGAACGGGATAAATACGCACGGCGCGGCGACATTGCGCTTAGTTTAAAACTGAACGCGTAACCAACGTCCAGCGGTTGGGTTAGTAGAGAACAACCAAAATAATATTATGGCAAGCAGTTGTAAGAAGGTAAAGACATACCACTTTCATTCGGAATGGGAAGAACAATACTTTTTTACAGAAGTTAAAGATGAAAATGTGTGTTTGTTATGTAATACTTCGGTCTCCGTTGCTAAAAAAGGAAATATTGAGAGACATTATAAAACTGTACATTCTAATTTTGAAAAATTTACAAAGAAGATTATTCAGAACCTTGGCCGATGAAGTTGACTGTCAATACGGGGACCTACTCCTTTACTCTGAAGTTAAGTAGAGGACGGGTGTTGAAACGTTTTAATGATGTCCTATCTGGCATAGTTGAATTTTTCAAACAACGCGATGAACCGACTCCGGAACTAGAAAATTCAATCTGGCTTAGAGATTTTGGTTTTCTCGTGGACATTACAGAGAAATTAAACGAACTCAATTTGCAGCTTCAGGCAGGAAACAAAGAACTAGCGGAAATGATTTCTGATATGAAAGCGTTTATCAAAAATCTGGAGTTTTAGGAACAAAACCTTATTAACAGCGATGCCAAGCATTTTCCTATTCTTTCAAAAAAAATAATCTCAAAATCCATTAGAACTATGACAACAAATATCATGTAGAAATAATTTCTACCCTGAAGAATAACTTCAAAAATCGTTTTAAGGATTTCAACGAAAGGGCTTTAATAGCGCAGTTTGTTGTTTCACCCTTTATGGAAATTGATATCCAACAGTTCGCAACTTGTGTTATGCAGAACTTTGGCGAAGACATCGCTGCAACAGAAATGGAAGTCATTGAGTTTCAAAATGATTTAGCCTTAAAATCGTTAGTCTCAAGTACTGAATGTATCTGGCCTATTGTAAGTAAAGAGAAATATTCAGTTCTATGCCGTGTTGACTTGAAAGTGAAAGCATTATTCAGTTCAACCTATTTGTGCGAATCTTCTTTTTCCAATATGAAGTTCATTAAGAACAAATATCGCAATCGACTTACAGATGAACATTTGGATAATTGTATTCGAATGGCTGCATCAAATTATACTGCAAACATTGAAAAAATTATCGATGAGTCTGAGTGTCAGCCTTCTCACTGAACGTGCTTTTTTATTTTTCAATGTTTATGTTCATGAACGTGCGTTACTATTTTGTTGTTATTATTAACTATTTTTAAATCATACGTGACATGCCGTTGTGGCTGGATAAAAGTTTGTGTTCATTTCTCAAACACCTTCGTTTGATAGGTAGGAATGTAGCTATGAACAAGTACGTACTAGTAATATTAGTTATTTTGTTATTAGTTTATTATTAGTACCTATGTATTATGTATTACCAGTTAAATAGTAAAATAAATACATATAATGATAAATTAAATGTGGATTATTTCATTTACGTTGCGTTACGTGGCTTCCGTGTGGGTAGCTCGCTGTTTATTCCAAAATTAACAAAGTAGCTCAACACATTGAAGAGGTTGGCGACCACTGGAATAGAGTGACAATCCGCGAGGAAGCTTGTAGCTTCAATTCGTATTTTTCATGATGGATTTTCAATTCATTTATTCTTGTGAATTCAATTTATGAACGTAATGAATTTGACAAACTCTGTTGAAAATGAATTCAAATGGGCAGATATTGCAAATATGTATAAATAGAAGTATGAACCGTTTAGTGTCAGTTTCTGCAAATTATTCATAATACTGACCTAGGCAATATCAACAGCTGTAATGTTTATCAAGCTATTTCAGTCCAGCACAGGCCAGCAAGGTAGAATTGAATGTCGCGGCATTGAACGAAAAAGCGATAAATGGTTCCAATGTAATAAATCTACCATGATTTATGAATGTAGTCTTCTCTCGCAAATATCGACTGAAATATGGACTGAAAACGTCAAATGTACAGGGTGATCTAGAAACAGAACTACGTCGACTCAGTGTAGGTATTCCTAAGGCCAGATATCCAATAGTTATAATTAAACCAGGAGGTGGTGACAGGTGACGTTCTCCCATTTTACACTCATACCTTCTCAAGGCTTGATAGTCGAACCTAAATTATGAAAAATATGTTCCTGGTAGGCGAGCGTGTGCACTTCATAAGGAAAAAAGCTTTTCTTATTGTGGGAAATTTTCGTGAATTTCCACTCATTATTCCAGCTTTAAATAATATTCACTAATACAATACAAAGCAGCGTGCTAGAGACAGTCACGGAATTTTTCAAATTTTTGCTTGAATTTGAAAAATTGTTCATTAAATTTTTTCACAATTTTCAGTATGTTGGGCTGTAGCTACATGCATGTCATTGACGTCTATAACTTGAAATGATATATATTAATGAAATCCAAAACGGCATGCAAATCTAGAACACGGGAATTCCCCACAAAAATTAATTTTAGTATAATATATCAATTAATTAATCAATTAATTGAAATTAATATATTATATAATAATAATATATTATATCAACATAGTTAATCATACCTTAAACGGCATGCAATGCAAAATGGGAGAACGTCACCTGTCACCACCCCCTGGTCTAAATGTGGCATCATCACTACCATTTCAAGAAATGAATTCACATACCCTCGGGAATTTGCCATCAAAACCTCAGTTGAGTCCTCCGCCTACGGATCGACTATATTGTGAGTTGCAAACTAGTTGACCACGAATTTGTTGGACGACCTTTTCCCATTTATTAGTAGTAGAAAACAACAGGCGTGTGCTAAATAATCGACTCTTGTGAGAAGGACCGTATCACTATTTTTTTATATTTTCCATTTTTTAAACACTCCTACGAGAGCGTCCAGTAGGCAAAACTCTGTGCGGGCAAGAGGCGGCATATTTGTTGGACGACCTTTTCCCATTTATTAGTAGTAGAAAACAACAGGCGTGTGCTAAATAATCGACTCTTGTGAGAAGGACCGTATCACTATTTTTTTATATTTTCCATTTTTTAAACACTCCTACGAGAGCGTCCAGTAGGCAAAACTCTGTGCGGGCAAGAGGCGGCATATTATCTTAGGTGTCAAAGCTCTCTGGGCGTCTTACTGATTTTTACGGTGTGCATTTGCTATTTCAACTCTAGGAAACCCAGAAAAATCCACAGATATCTATCAGAATTGGTATCCAGACAACCAACAATTGCCTATCGCACCGAGACAGACAGAAAAATTCTGTCCCAACCAGCAGTGAAATAGCCTCATCAAATATACAACAACGCCGTAGACCGATAGACCACCGGCCGACCTATTATAAGTACAAAGCAAGATTTTTGTTGTCGTTGTTCTAAAATTTATCGTTCCGTTAACCAGCTGACGAACGTCAACCCTCAGAAGTCGAAACTTGTGCGAGCAATGGATCAACGAGGCCTCACCTTTTAACGTGCGATTACCCAGCACGGTGGCCTGGCGAGGATTCGAATGCTTTCGTTTATGCGAGAAAGGTATGTGATGCAAATGCAATTTCCCAAAGTTGCAATCCCAATCAGGTCGCAGCTCACGAGTGAATTTCGGCACGACCATCCTATTGGCCAAACTCTGGCGGTATCTTTCATTCACCAATAAAAATCTACGACAAGACTGCTTAATAGGAAGCTGTCCTTTTCAGACAAGTTTGACAGTTCGATTTGAATGCTTTGACATTCCAATGCGTTTGGAGGTTCTGATAATATACAAATTAGTATTGAAAATATGTTACTTACATTTTTTGTTCTCTTCCTTTTAATATTTTTATTGTTACTGTTCCTGTTTTTCGGTTTGCATTATATGTGGTCTTAGTGTAGAATATAATATATCCAAAGTAGCTACCGCAATTAAATGGTTCCCTATTGTTAAAAAAAATATCTTCAACGCATATATCGAGAAACAAAGATAATAAATAAATAAATAAATCCCAGAACCAAAATTTTTAGCAATTGATATTTCATGAACGTTTTTGATTCATGGTATGGAAATGAACATTTAGTTCGATTGAAGCTAGCAATATATTGAAAAATAACGTAACAGTCGCTGAAAATCATCGAAAATGACGTGATAAATCTATGAACATACGGGAAATTTAGCGTTACCAGGTGTGTCTCTGTTGGAAAACTCTCGAAGTGATTCTTTCGATAATATTTTGTTGAAAAAGAATGCGAGATATGGAGAAAATGTACTTGAGATATTTTTGAATAAGTCGACATTCAGTTTTTTTATGCATCAAAAATCAACTTTTTTGATCGAGGGCGATGTATAGGAGTTGAATTTTCACTTTTCAATAAAAAGTTGGTGATAATTTTAATTCCATCATGAAGGAAATAAAAATAATGAATAAAAAAGCAGGTCATATTCTAATTAAATTGTTTTACCACACACTCCTCAAAATGAGACATGTTTGAAGGAGAAAGAAACTGAAGAGCTCCGAAACGATTTTTCTGTGTTGAATAAAATTAAAAACAATATTGTTTCACATTCACATATGAATACAAGATGGACGAATATCCATATAAGATTGAATATGGAATATATCAAGAAGGAAGATCTTTTATCTTCAGTGAAGAACCAAGCTGTTGATATTTTATACCAAAATATTCAAAAATGAACTTTATGGTGATTTTATCCAAATATTCATAGACTTATCCGAATACTAGTTTGATACACTAAAGGGTCGGTTTTTCAATATAAGTATAAATGAATTTGTCCAGACAGATGGAAGAAATAAAAGGGGGCGCGTGAGTGATGTTTGCTAGTGATAAGGTTGAAACTTGTAAGTTATTTATATTTCACTTCTCATTTTCTCTCATATTGTCTTGCATCAAATAAAATTAAATGCTAGTATTCCTTATGAGAATTCGTATTCACTATTAATTTTCATGCCTATTGTTGTTATAATACCATGGGTACTCCAAATTGATCAAAAGAGTTTCTACTGATGACAGGATTAATTTGGAAAAATTGGCCTCAATATTAATTATGAAAATAATTGGACAACCCAGAGAAGTTCATCTATCTTGGAATCCTGAACCCAACATATGCAAATTTACCGTCAAGATTATCTGGTAATCTGCTTATCCCTGCGAATGTATTCTCATAATGACAAAGTTGAAGTGACAATAAGTGATGATTGCTATCGTCATTTGGGTATTGAGATTTCAAGTTTTTGATATTTATAGGTACGTTGTTTTTCCTATCTCTCTGTAATTGATCAAACACAAAATAGCTCAGGAACGTTTCGGATAATATCAACAATGTGTGATAATTATGCATGTTCCTCATTACCGAAGCAATCTTCTTTTATTTATATTCATAAGATGACACCAAGAGTTTGGGTGGTTCCTCTGTATAGATTAGGTATTCTGGCAAACATTTCGCAGTTCGAGAGATGCATTCAAAATTGAATACATCGATAAAACGTTTCTATATACTTAAATATCTTGAAATGAAATGTTTTCATCGAAGTCGTAGTTTTCTAGTCATGAATCGTGATTATACGAATGATTAATATTCCAAAAATCTTCAGACATCAAAAAAGTTACTGGAGAACTTTTGACTAGGATGGAAGGAGTGAAAACATTGAAATATCTCTATTCACAATCAACCTCAAGATATATAACTGCCATAAGTCGGAAAAAAGAAAGAAAGACATCTGGAAATTTTTACAGAATATGTAAAATATCATAAACTTTTCAAATTAAAATAGTGCGGAATTATCAGATCGGACGGAAAACTAGGAAATTATTATTTATCAAGTCTTCATGAAGTCTTCATGATACAGCATAAGGGTAAAAATTATCACCCAAACTGAAAAATTAAAGCACACTTCGCGAAGTTCTGGGACTCACTCTGGCTATTTTGCAATGTGATAATAGTGGACAGAAATCTCAGTTGAAGTGAATAAATTCTAATTATTATGATTCTCAATATAAATGTCACAGTAAAGGAAGAAACAAAGTCGTAACAATAATAATAATATTAATTGATCTTCAGAAATACAAAGCAAATCTATATCTATAGATACGTCAAATACAATTTTGTCAGTTCCCTATCTACTTTTCCGAAAAATTCACTTGAACTGTTTAGAGTATAGAAGGTTCATTGTCAATATATTCCTCAGATTTTTCACGAATGTCCTGTATAGTAACACTCGGAAATGTATTGGCAGTGAGTTGTATAACATCCCACCCAAATTTTCCGTCCTTTTCAATCTATTCGGTCCCTGAACGAGGTCTGATTTGTTTCTTGTATTGTAGTGATTGCATAAAAGTCTGTATGTGTGATATGCTTATTCAAGTTTTTCTTGCTGTTCATGAGGTTTTCATATATGATAACATAATATTAAAAGCTTTGAATAGAGGTCGGCAAGAATCATCGTGTTTAGCAGACATTATGAATCTCAACACATAATTCTGAACGTTACATACAGTTTAGTGCATACATTATTCATGTGATCTATCCATATTAAATTTAAATCCATACTAACTCCCAAAAAATTGACAGGTGACTGTTCATTTGGGCCAGACTTCCTAGTTTCGAAGGTTGAGACTTTTGTCTTCTGTTCATTCAGTATCAATTCATTGGGTATGAACCAAGACTTTGCTTTTTATAATATTATATTGAGACTTTGTTGGGGGGATTCGCATTTTTCCAACGTTCTGCTCAGAATAGAGCAAACATTGTAGTTTTGATATTCAGTGGAATCATGGCACAAGTATGACAAATCACTTATATATACAAGAAAGAGCAGAGATCCCGGTATGGTGTAATGCGGTACTCCTCTGATCAACTTCTCTCTTTCAGTGCGAAAATCTCCCAATTATTAATTGTGACCTTCCTTCTGAATATAAAAATATATCCAGGCAAACTCCACGTACTCCATAGAAATCCAGTTTATTTAAAAGGATTTTATGATTGACACAATCGAAAGCTGAAGTAGGATCTGTGAAAACACTTATTTATCTGTTGTTTTCAAATGCCTTTTTTAGATTCATAAGGGAGTTTATCGCATCTGGCATTGACATGCCCTTTCTGAAGCCAAACTGGTTTGAGCTTGAAAAATTCAACTAATTAGGTATATATAGCATGTTCAATCACCTTTGATATGGATGGTAGAATTGATATCTATCTGAAATTTTTCAGTGTGACTGCCCCTCTTGTGTACAGTGATACCATTACCAATCACTCTGTATTAGATCTCGATGGGAAAAGCCAATGGATCGTTTGTGGGCCTTGCCGCCATGCCTTATCACTGTAAAGTTTCCACTTCCAAGTGACATCAAAGAAAAAAAAAGTCATGACCTCCTTCAACGATCCATACAATTCAAAATAAAATCGGATCTGATAGAAATTTCATTTGCTATTCTTGAGTAGCCTCGTTGAGTTCTGAAATTTCAAAATAAATCATTATATCACAACCCAAAAACTCTTATGTACCAATTCTGAATGGGTCGAATCAGAATTAACGAAACGTGTCCAACAGTCTGGAACCGCCATCTTGCTATTTCTTTATATGAAAATATGAAGTATTGTCCCTCATGTGATGAATTCTTGTAAAATTTTACAACCGGAAGATATTAGTCTTGCGAAATTTTATAAAAAACGTGTACACACGATCACATAAACACACATACAGATAGATAAGCTGAAAATAATCTAATAAATCCTACTTCCAATCCGGCCCTGTGCCAGATTTAACACTGACTCTATAAATAAAAAATAAAAATTTATTTATTGCACCATAATAACATGAAATAATTTACAATATATGTTTGATGAAACGTACAATAAATAATGAAACAAATTCCCTTAAGAATGAAAATTCTTGTGTGGGATAAATATTACAAAGAAAAACTAGGAAATAAAACAGAATAGAAATACGTACACTAATCAAATTGTATAAGTCGTATTCGATATTAAAATCAGTGTTTGATATTTCGGTTTCTGTCTCTTTCTCGGAAGTAGAGATCAATGTCAGAATATGAAAATTGGGTGACAAATATGGGCAAGGTATATAATGCATTGTTGGTGTGTTGATCAGAGTACAGGCAAAAGTGTAACGAGAGGTAGAGAAAGCAGTAGTTATTTCATGAAAGGATGTTCTACGTGGTTATGCAATTCTTCTCTAGGGATAGATGCTATATGATTTTTTAGTTCATGCTTAAAGCGTGTATCTGTTAGCTGTGGGGGAAGGAGGTTATAGAGTTTCGGTCCAAAATATTTGAAATCTTTTTGCCCAATGCTTTTAAATGTTTGAGGAGGTAAGTAAGTATTGTGTTTTTTTCTTGTGTGATAATGATGTTCGTTTGTTTTTAGGTCACTTCTATGTTTATGTTGTTCAATGTTTGAAAGTAAAAAAAAGAGCTGGCGAGGGTCGAAAAGTTTTAGTTCTTGAAATAGAAGGTTTGAGGAATATGTTCTGGGCTTGTTGAAGAGAATTTTCAAAATCTTTTTTTGTACAATCATTAGATTTGATATACTTGTTTTTCCTACTATTCCCCAAGCTACTATTCCATAAGTCAGATGGGGCTGAACAAGCGCTTGGTAGACACATTTCATCCAATGCATGTTCAATATTGATTTTAGATTTTTCAGTTTATATATCAGAAAATTTAGTTTTTTTATCAGATAGGCGACGTGTTCTTTCCATCTGAGGTGACTGTCAATTATAACTCCAAGATATTTGAAACTGTTCACAGACTCGATCGAAAAGTCATCTGTGACTCGTAGGGTACGATAAAAGGGCAGCGTTGTCTTATTGGTTGAAATAGGAAGGAAAAAAGATTTGTTGGCATTAATTGTTAGCAATCTACTCTGAAACCATGATTTAACAATTTTCAGGTCTTTTTCAACATTGATTTTTAAAGTTGTCCAATTTTCAGCTGAATAAAAGATGGCTGTGTCGTCTGCATATGTGATTATATTACCATTCGTGTTGAGAGTAAAGATATCATTTAAATATATATTGAAAAGAATGGGACCAAGGACTGTCTCTCTCTTCCTCGCCAGACGTGTGGGAGGAGCAACCTGAGGACCGTGTCGATTAAAAGAAATTCATCTTCATCTCTGAATCCAGAATTTAAAGTAATAATTAGTTTTCACTAATCGACGGCTGAATCAAACTAGTTGTCTTTGATAAAATTGGTTATTTCCCATTTCGAAAGGAATAATGCAAGGAAATCCGATTCGTGAAAACAACACATTCTTCTAAAATTATTAACAAAATAGTGTAAACATGGAAAAGAAAAATGAGAAAGTCGTTTACCTAAGTAAATGGGCTTCAATACCGGAAAGAAACAACACCAAAATATTCGTCCACATCGATGGTGGAGTTGATGAAAAATGTATTATTATTGTAACTTGAACATTTTTTTATCTTCAATTGTATTTTTGTGACCTACCATATGTACGCCTTGTACCTAAACGGCCGAAGAAATTATTATCATTGTCTTAGAAAACTGTATCGATTCTCTCTTTTTTTTTTCAGGGCTTCGGTTCCCGAAGCTGGAGACGAAGCGAACGCCGAAGGTTCGCTGAAGCAGTACCACGTCGACAAAACTTTCGCCGACAGACGATACAAAGTACAGTCTGCGAGGACTTACTTCTACCTCAATGAGGCCACCTGCGAAAGGAACATGGAGACTTTCATCAGGTGCCTCGAGGCCATCGCAGGTTAGTTGGTCGGTGTGTTCGTTGACATTTCGAAGTTCATAAGTGTTGCATGTTCTTTCTTGAATTTTTTCGGTATTACTTGAAAACACGAGCACATCGCGAAATATTTTTATACGACTCTGGTCACTAATTTAGTCGCGAAATATGTTTGCGAGTAAAATTTGGATGAAATTGTTAGACCGGCGGCAATGACAGGTTTTTTGGACCAGTTTTTTACACTCCGCCTTCGATAGAGAAAATACTTTAGTGAAACAAATTATAATCTGTTGAAAAATTTACGTGGTATTCAATGTACTCGGTGCAGCTCGTTTGAACAGACGGAAGGGAAGCCCTGTAATGTCTGTAATTCACCGTGTGAATCAAGTGATAAGAGATTCGAATCAACATTAACTTTAAATGAAATGAAATTTAGCGGCATTCAGAGAAATTAGAATTTGAGAAAAATAAACTTCTTCATTCGGGATTCGAACCCACATCTTCCATAAACTAGATGGATGCTCTAACCACTGAGCTATCGAGGACACTGAGTTCTCCATCGCATATTCGAAAGTCATTACTCTTAGGTTCTAGTGTGAGTTGTTATTATTCAATCGAGAACCTTCCGCGGTTTTCGACTGACGGAGCTGTTAGATGGAAAAGGTTGCTCATTCATTATATCAACTGGTATTAGTCCCGAATTGTACCGAAGTATCGTCGAATATGTCGACTTCTGTATCAGGTGTAGATACCAACCAGATGATTTCGTGCCGACGATAGAAACGAAAGATGTTTGATATCTGCATAATTAACAAATGAAAAATATTTTAGCGGCATTCACACAATTTCGAATTCAAGAAAAATTAACTTCCTCAGGCAGGATTCGAACCCACATCTTCCAATTCATAAATGTGGATCTGTCGAGAATTCCGAATATTTTGGTACATTTCAGTGCTGACAAAACTCAATCGAATGTATTTTCCGAAAATAAGCTGGTAAAGAGCTGATTTCATAGCATCCAACATCACCTTATCTGGATTCGCAAAATGGACCAAGTCTTTTAGATTTGTTGACTTATATATGTTCTGGAATGACAGATATAAGACTGTTATGATGTATCACCGATATTTCAATCGGCTGATTGTTGATTCCCAACAGAGCGTCCAAATTGAAATGTGCACATCATTCAATTTCAGATGATCATTTACATAATAGGTAATTGACAAAACCTAGTACATGACACGACCTCACGTATTTGTACAAAAATGTTCATGAACAGAAAAACGATAACGTTATCGCTTGTCACAACAATGCCATTTTCGCTGTATTCAAGTGTCACAGGGTGACACTGAATCTATCTACGATGTAGATAGGTATCTTTATTTTTTGTTTTCGAACAATTTTTTACCTAGATGATTTACCAGTGCTAGTATTATCTTTCATCATATATCCATTATAAATCAACTCCAATGTATCTCTCCAATCACCTTCAACAATCGAACAATCGAAACAAAGTTGTGCAGAATTATGGGAAAGTCTCCAAAAAATCGTAAAAATCGCTATTCTTCTCGTACATTCTTTATGTAACATGGAAGTTGAATATAAAATTTTTGAAAAAATCACTACTTTATAATTCATTCCTCACAAAATTCTGCACAAGAATTTGGTCCGAAATTAGTGCAAGTACCTATTATTTTCCTTATTTTGAATTGATCGTTTTACATGTATCATTCAATCGTACTAAGAATTCAGATTTGAGAACAAGAGCGAGTAATGCAAAACAGTATTCGAAAGTACCATTGAAAGAATTACATTCGTTAATCTCTCACCTATGTGGTTCTCCTGGTCTATTGATCGATATAGGAGTATCTCTCGTGATATAAGCCAAACTCGTAATACCGACGGTATTTTTATATCGACACCAAGGTCAGTGAATATAAGCGCACAACAAACGAAAGGCATAGCGAATCTGGTTGATGTTTTTTTTTCGTTTGCTTTGAGAGTATATTTTTAGACCACCTCAGATCAACTTGAAAGTATCCTATCAGTTTATATCAACGTAATTATCGTAGGATTGGTCAGAGATTTGGCATCAAATCAGTTCCCGGTGACTTTGTTCAGTGTTCGTTTCAAGTTTTCTTAATTGATTATCTAAGATTTTTTTCTATTGTGTATCGTTAATAACAGGGTTAAGCTCAAAATGCAAAATTATATGCAAACCTGTCCTTCCTAAGTATGTTATGTTCAAAAATTCAAATTAGTGATAGCTAATTAGTCCAGTCTATGACCATTTTCCCGTGTATTTGTCCCATACAGCACCGATTCTAGCATCAAAACACCAAGGTATGAAGGATATAATGTTGAATCCTATTTTTTCGTTGAAAAAAAATTGTGAATAACTCATCCTCTCTTCCCCCCCTTTGAAAAAAATCGTTGTTACTCCATAATTCTTTTCATTCATGTTCCAATAATGAGTTCTGAGTTTTTCATCAATTGTAAGTACGTAGTTTTGAAAAAAATTGAGATTGAAGAGAAAAAATCATATACGTAATTCTGCAAAAAAATACAGTTTCTTCGTAATAACTCGAAAAGTATTGATCACATGCAAAATTTCCTAGAGTACAGAATTGAAGGTTATTCTTCCCTGAGAATTTTGGTGTTTCATTTTTTTCTGCAGGATGAAAATAGAGTAAGATATTTTGCCAGTTAAATATTGTGAGGGTTCGCGCAAAGTACCTTTTTTGAGCCCTTTCAGCATGAAACTTTTCAAAAATATAATCTGGAACAAAAAATAATGTGAATGATCTTATAGCTCTTGAAAAAAGCTACAAAATACTTTTTCGGTGGATTTTATTGCCTAAAAACTAAGCGAGTTATGAGAAAAAACCAAAAACAATTTTTGTAGAAATTAGAATATGTATATACATTAGTATATTGAAGAATACACAAAGTAACTATATTTTAGCCCTAGTGAAACTATATGATTTCAATCGATCACACAAATCTCAAATTGAATGCAAATAGATACTGAATAAGTTGAATAACTGCCAAATAACATGTTGATTATTATTTTCTGATGATATTTTGTCACAGAGGGGGGGGGTGTTAAGGGCTGACACTGATAACTAAACCATAAATTATATTAAAATTTATTAATTGATTGATTTTACTGATATAAATATGATTTCAGTTTATTACATGCTCCAATCTAAAATTTTGATATTTATTTTCGATTTAACCCCCCCCCCCTCCAAAAAAGCAACCCTCGGCACAGGGTAGATTTTCAAAAAGAGGGTAAGTAGAACCTATATCCAAATTTTCATACGAATCGGTGCTGTATGGGATAAATACACAGTTTACACTTTTTTACCGTCATAGACTGGAGTGAATCTGAAGAGGGATTTTATTTTCCATTCAACTGAACAAATTGCAATTCGCCTCAATATTTTCCAAGTTGTCATCACTATATAATGACGAAAATGCTTTGTATGAAATTAGTTGATTTGAGGTCATCTCAAAAACGATTCCATTGACCTTTTTTTTTATTCCAAAAATTTGCATTTTCCGCATTTGAAAAAAATCAGCACGTGTAGTTCGGAGAGAATGTTTTGCGTGGCTCGCATTGTCACTTTTCTCCTAATAGCACAACTAGTATATGTATTTTGTAGTGTGACTTTACTATGTTCAGGTTCATTGCCATCATTGTCATCATCGGTCACTTAGCAATTATTATTTCTGTTGATATTCCTGAACACATATTCTCACTTCCACAAAACATTTGTTTGAATGTGGTTGGCAATGGAACTTCCATTATCTTTACAATTCACTGTTGCAAAATTCAAGAGATAGGACGACTCTCAAATTAAACAAAATACTAATAACACTATTCAAATACACAAAACAAAGGATATCAAAATCAAAATTTTAAAATTAGTAAGAATCGTACAGGAAACTTGTATTATTTTGTGTTGGTATTTCATTTCTGTAGTTCGGATTCCTTCTTCTTTTAAGTTTTTTAACATATTTCAATTATATAGACAACGGAAGTTCGAACTTATACTTCCGGAAATATTCGAAAATATAAAGCCCATTCTCTCACACTACGTACCCGAAAACACGTTCCGTTATTCCATAACTTTGTAGTTTCATCATTGAGAATTGGTTTGCAACATTTTCATTTATTTCTTTACTGTGAATTATTTTTGCGATGTGTTATTCATGATGCCTGTATTTTTTTCTCCCTAGATTTTCAGGAGACGTCAAAAGGTAAAGTAGCTGGCGAAAGAAAACGTATTTGTTGCACACACTACTGAAATTTGCAGATAACGGGTCTTGGTAATACCTCTTAAATTAAAATGGTAACCGAAATACAAAATTTCGAAACAGACCGTCAGATAAGTATGATACAAAATTTGTCTTTCTAAATTCTTCTGTAGAACATTCTTTCCACAGGTTTGTACAGATTTTTTTCGAGCAGTTATCAGAATTTCTATCCTGCAAAAATCTGGGGGTACAAGTTATGGTAGAATGGTAGACTCCTGTATATGGTACGATGAATATTGGCATGAATTGAAACCATACTATTATATTCGAGGATAATTTATAGTTCACCAAAGCAACTTTAGGATGAATCTTCTGAGGTTTATATATCTTATAGAACATATTCCATCGCATCATTTCCTGAAAATGAAGCTTTCACACGTTGGTATATGAAAAAATCCTAAAATCGTTCGTCAAACTAGGTACTAGAAATGTAACGTTCGACTCTCGCCTTGTAAATATAATTTACACTTTTGCATGACATAAAAAGAGCATCACTAAAAACAACTGGGAACATTTTTCTCTATACACTATTTTTACGTTGTCTAGGAATTATCATTCAAAAATATACATTTCACTAGGTGTTAATCATAAAATGTTTTTTATTTCATTAGTTCTGATATTTTTTTATATTTTTTGCAGATATATTTGAATATAGGTTTAACAATACTTCAATAATGTGTGAGTCCAATACTGAATTCGGCTATCGAAAAAAATATATTCTAGATATATAAAAATGTGTCACATCATCACATCTCCATTATATATTTATCCAGACGATTCATCGTATAACTTTGAAATGGCATCTACTATACTACCAGATATTTGTACACTTGGAGAGTAGATAGGACTGTTTTTCTGTGATCCTCACAACTTTTATATGATTTTTTTGCTGTTCTCGAGAAGCAAAATTCTGTCCCGAGAAAATATTTCTATTTGTTTGGTAAATCGAAGAGTAAGACATACCTATGACCACAAAATAAGTCTGAATATACAGTGAGGGCCATGAAGTGTGCAACAAATGGTAATTTTCAATTTTGTTCAAAACCAAACTACCCCCATTTCAAAACATATAGGATGATTTTATGAGGAAAACTCATTCAAAGAAAAAAAATTTGCCCAAATGAGCCTGAAACTCGAAGAAACAAAATTAAATATCGTTGCAACTTGCAACAAAGATGAAATTGGGAGTTAACAAAAAACAAAGGAGGAAAAAGCATGTGAATTTCAAGAATGTGCTTCAATTTGATAAAAAAAAATTCGAAAGTCATTTGGTCATAGCTAGAATTTTGAATTATCATACAGGGATAATTGAAAACCACATTTTTTTCTCGAGTTTTGAAGCGAAGACTTCTTTCTTGTTTGGCTAAAACTTCCATTTCTCAACAACTTCTCCTTATGAAAATCGTCCTATATTATATAAAATGAGGGAACTTCATTCTTGAACAGATTCAGTATTTTTTGTCCTGCCCTATATACTGTTTGACCAGAAGCAAATCTAAACGCATGTAAGTTGGTCAGCAAACATGCACCAAATTTTGGCATTATCTAAATTTCGTTTGTGCAACTAATAAAAAAAAAATTTTTTGACCACTTTACGTCTCACTGTATATAAATGATAAATTTGAAGAATAGAATTCTCATAATTATCAACTACTAGCAAAATGTTTTTAATAACTCCATGTAACTGAGTCCTCGTTGAATTCAGATTTATTTTGAACGGTTTCCAAAGAACAGTAAAAAAAAGTTGTGAATGAAATTTCCATCAGCTCGACCCTTTTTGTTTTTTGATCAAAAATCCGTATTGTTACGATTTATTCCAAATCGTTCATCAGAAATTAGCAAAGTTTCATACGTCAAAGAGATTGAGTGGGTTCAAAATAAAATATTTTGGCAAGACTCCACACTTTACAGTTCGTTCCTTGAGAACAGCAGAGCCGAGAAGTGAATCATTTGAAATATTTCGTAATAATATTGCATTTTGACGAAATCAAATCAATCTAAAATCAGCTGTACACCCTTCTGCATGACAATTGGCATTTTTTCAACTCCTAATTGGCATAATTAACAAATCGGTATGCATAAACAAAAACATTGATGTCGAGACATCCGTATACCGACACCTTGATGCAACCAACAGTGCGTCAGTTGTCTGGGCATCAATATTGGTATTACTCGAGACTTTGATCTTTTCTCGAAAGCTTCTTATGAACCGCATTATCTCCAGGTAGTTTGGTTGAAGGCTTCTTTTCTATTTTCCTTTTTGCCAGAGTAGTGTGAGTGGTATTGGGTGTACCTGCACAGACATCATCTCTTTGGTAGATCTCAGCAAAAGCCGTGTTATTGTTTGACTAGCTTTTATTTCCGATCAGATATCTCATGAAAAAATGGTTTATGGTGAGATTTACTTGTACATGGTACAAGCCATCGATTATCAGACTCTTGATGTGTATTTTTCCTTTGATTACAGGTGCTACTTATGGAACTGGTATCACGGCCATTAAGCTGACTGCCTTAGGCAGGCCACAGTTACTGGTCAGTATTTTATTTTCAAAGAGCGATTTCCCTGACAAATAACTATTTTTTTCAAAGCTCAACGGAAATGTTGATTATAGAATTATATTTTTGCGAAACTGTGATCGGATATTTTGTAAATTTCTGAAAATGAGACTTAATTCCAATAAATGAAAACAGATTTTCAGTCACTTAATATACCTACAAAATTGTTATCATCAATATATGTCCTTGAAAAGAGGATCACAGTAAAAATTCAAATTGATAACTTTCCAATTTGAGGGTGGAAACTAAACTATCATTTGCTTATTAAAATAACAGTTAGTGTGATTTTCACTAAGCAGATTACAAAACCGCTTCAATTGTTTCAATATACGATAGCTTCGCCAGGCGTGTTATGGTACTAATAATGTGGTTCCGCATCTTGAGAATACATTCGAATTTTCAATTTATTGTCACTTAACAATATCACTAGTGTCTTAAGTATTATTGCAAATTATTACGAACTCGCGAATACTTTTTGAAAATGATCCCGGAATAAAAACGAGAGGTGATTCTCTTGTCATATTCGTGAATGAGAAAAAAGTTCGGATAATAATTTATATACGAGTGGTATTCGGTAAGAGAAGTTTACACTTAAAATGATCAACTTGAACTAGTGGTATTCATTGGTGCACATTGGGGAACTCATACAAAATATACCGTGTGACACAGACTCATGGTACACCCCAGTTTTCTCCTTTGTTTTTCTAGCTATATTTTTGAAATTTGGAACATTGAATATGCTCACTGAACAGCATTTCTCGACATATCTGAAAGAAAAAAACAACTTCCAATTTTTCCGGAAATGATATCAACTTTCTATTCTTGAATGGGACACCCTGTATATTGTTACATGATCGGCTAGGGATGATCATGAGGAATCCAACGATACCAGGTTTGATGATGTTATCTCCAATGATTGCGGAGATATCGCCATTTATTTTATTCATAAGTTCAACGAGTAGGAGAGAGAAACTTTTTCTGGCGGGTCAATCCAATTCTCTCTCCCACTCATTGAGCTTATGAATAAAATAAATTGCGATATCTCCGTAGTCATCAGAGATATCACCATCAAACCTGGTATCGTTGGATTCCTCATGACCATCCCTAGCAGATCATGTAACAATATACAGGGTGTCCCATTCAAGAATCGAAAGTTGATGTCATTTCTGGAAAAATTGAAAGTCGTTTTTTTCTTTCAGATATGTCGAGAAATGCTGTTCAGTGAGCATATTCAATGTTTCGAATTTCAAAAATATAGCTAGAAAAACAAAGGAGAAACCGGGGGTGTACCATGAGTCTGTGTCACACGGTATATTATATTATACATTCAGAGGCATTTGAGTTTTTACTTTATATGACAAGTCTCTAAATTACTTTTGGAATTTTTTTGTGCTCATGAACATTTCAAAAATTAACCCGAATCGAAGACGAGAGATAATTCGTTTGAATATTCGTGAATGAAAATAAAAATAATGATTTAGATACGCGTGAGATTTGGTAAGAAAATTTTTAACTTAAAATGATCAACTTAATGGGACTGTGAGCCATATAATTTGTAGAAATTTTGTCCTGGATATTTTCATGTAAATGTTTCATTAATGGAAGTAAAAAAAGGTATCTGATGTTTATCAAAAGAGAAGTTTTTTATTTTGTTTATATATCATACAGCTTCCAGGCAGAATATTGTTCTGGTATAAGGATTACATCATAAAATTATAAAGCCCAACAATAATTTGAAAATAAATTATGCGCAAATATTTTCTCAGGTTTTTGAAAAAATGTGAATGGATTTGGATTACTTCATTTTTTCTGACAATTTATTGGAAATTGGAAGTTACTCATGGATGTTGAAATAGGTTTTTTTTTTAATTGAAATGAATCACATTTAAATGAGAGTAATTGGATATTATGGTATTGTAAAACTAGAAATTATTGGAAATTTCACTCCACATTTTAAAAGATTTTTTGGTGATCACTATGTATACTTAACTTTTTCATAATGAATCAGATGCTATTATCTGTAGTTTCATATAAATCTACAGTTTTCCACGCATTTCCGAATATTACTCTCATTGCCTCGTTCATCAAGCGTTATTATTTGAAATGTGAATTCTTCTAATAGCCCCAGAAATCCGAGTTTTTTAGTTCGAAAATCTTAAAACCACTTTTTTAATTGATGGGATTAAAAAATAAAATATATATCGTTATTATTCGACTCACTCGAAAATTGATAAATGAAGTGGATCTATTAATATATTAGTTTTCGACGTTTTCATATAAATTAATGTGTTCGAATGCGAATAGATAATAACCGATCATTTTCAGTTAAAACACAGTCATAGGTGAAAATCAGCAAAAAAAATATATACATTATTTCGATACCCTTGAAATAGTTATAACGTGAGTGAATCCCGAGGTAAATTTTTCAAATAGTTCGAGTTTCGATATTCTCCTTGCCATCATTTGAAAAAAAATGCTTTTTTCCTTATGAAACAATTGCAGGGGTGTTTGAAAAAATAATGATCCCAAATCTCATCGATTAGCGAGTACACATGCGAAATTTTATCGGTAAATCCTCAGAAGGAATGAAAAGTTGACAAAGATCTGTTTCAGCTTCAATTATCAGAAGTAATTATGAGGGCGAGGCAGTACATGACTGAAATCGTTGGAGGAGAGGGTAATGTTCTCTCCCATCACCTCAAACACGAAGATCTCGAGGCGAAATTCGAGAAAATTCAGGATAAAGAGTCTCTCAGAAAGTTCCTCAAGCAAGTTACCTACGACAAACAGGGGTAAGAGATTAAAAACAGTGCCTTGTTTATTTAATTTTTCCTCGTGTCTATATAAAAAAATATCAAAAAGTGTAGGATGTTCACCAAAAAAAAAGTCTCACTTCCTGGAACTGTAGAACGAATATTTATAATTTTCCCAGATGGTTGAAAATACGTCCTAAAACGAGAACTCTGGCTTGCGCGGAACTTGCCCACTTTGAACCTCCAATGAAAATTAATGAATCTCATCTTGAATATCAAAATTAGGGATAGAAAAAATTTCAGTTTTTTTTTTATAAATAAATGCTATAAATGAAGTGGATGATTGGGTAAGAGTTTGAATTTCGAAGTGAATTTGTCCTTTAATTAATAGAGAATGAATATCCTCAGTTTTTCATCGTATCTCAAATAGATTATAAGTTATAATAAGTTTAAACATAAAAAAGCAGGTGGGAATAATGGAGTAAAATACAACAGAATTTTTAAAATTGATATAAAATATACATGAATTTTTTTTTCAAAACATAACACATGATTGTTATTGTTACAGAAAAATAAAAAAAATATATAGAAAAAAATTTAATTGTTTAGATTTTTAAGTTTGGAAAACGACAGTAACAATTGGTGGGAAAAAAATAGGAGTTTACAAGAGAATCTGAAACAAGACACATTGCACACATAAGGCCAATGACCGCAGCATATAACCTCAATGAAGATTATATATAAAAAATGACAATTTAAATAAAAACTTTTTTTTAGTTGTCAGAGAGCAGGATGAATTATGATTTTAAAAAATGGTTCCTTAATGTTAATTAACAAGTGGTAGAAAAAAAAATTGTTTAACGAATCCGTTTTCATTAATAATTAAAAATAATTTGATAAGAAACGAAAAAAATAACAAAAGCAGATAAAATATTTCTAAAATTTTCATGTAGCTACTGATCATAAAAAACGGATAGTAATATTGAAGAAAAAATATTTTCAATGGTTAATGAAGTTTTTAAATTTTTAACCTAAGTGAATTGTTGATAACAAATTGAAAAATAATTATTTTTTTATTTTTCCAACCCGAATCTATTTTGAGACCTTTCAAAAATATCTCCGAAAAAAAAATGCTCAGATTTGTTATCTTCTATTGAGTAGAAAAAAAAAGATTCAGTAATGCATAGTTAACTGGAAAATCACCAGAAAAATAATCGTTTATCTCCAGTAGGTGTCGGAATTTTTTCAATTCCTAATTCCGATATTGAATAAGTTGAAATAATATTTTTTTATGGAAGGTCCAATGTGGACATGTCTTGCGCAAGCCAGAGTACCCGTTTTAGGACGTATTTTCAACTTTCTGAGAAAATCATAAATATTGGTCCTACAGTTCCGGGAGGGATTTTTCAAATATTTATCCAGATTCCCACAAAATTTCCCTCTTCTTTTTAAATCTATTTTGGACATTTGAAAAGTGTCAAATCGTTTTTGAGATACTTGCAAAAAATCAAACCCATTTTTTTCAGTTACTTGTTTATCACTTTTGCAAATTTTGTAAGCGGTACTTCAATTCGAATCGACACTTTGTTCATATTATTTGGAGGAGGAGAATAATATTTGACCTGAAAGGCACTCGGCACTTGTTGACCAGACTATAAGTTGGGTCCTTCAAAAATATTCATAACAATTTGAAATAGTGTGTAATTTTGGCAATGATTCAAAAGAGACTGCAGTAACAACAATAAATAATACATTAAAATATCTTGAAAATAATGATGTTTGTGATACATTCATTTTAGACTTCAATTTCGAAAAAAGAATATTCAAAGTTATACATTTTTTCACAAGATTTAATAAATATCGGGGATCGTATTTATCTGAAAGTAGGACAAATAAACAAATATCACTCAATGATGCATTGAAACACTCTCTGATCAATTAGACCAACTGGCAGGCGGGTGAACGAATCTTTGGTAAAATTCCAAAAGCTATGAATAACATAGTAACATTCCGGTGGAACAAATGAACTGCCAATATTATTGCGTGTACAGCATTGCTCAACCAGAGTACGTTAGTTTTCAGATCCGTCAAATATTTACCCCCGTCTTTATTTATTATATTACATTTCCAATCTATTGGTAGAGAACTTGGGAGTCAGCTAACTCCTTTTACAGGCCGTCTGGATCGGCCAAATTATTTCGCTTATGGCTGTACACAAGAGAACATGTCCCAATATTAGTAAAAATCGTCTCTTCAACACCGAGATTCGGGTTTCATACTTACACCTATTTGGAAGTACTGATATGTCAAGTATTGGTGCAAAATTAAACTCTTTTTTATTTAGTACTACTACCCCTCCGATTCAGTAAAATCAGTATAATTCAATTTTCAATGAATTTTAGCTCAACTAGGAGAGATGAGAAACGTAGAATTCAACTTGTCCTTTTATACAGGGCAAGTTCCGAGACACCAAAAAAGTGGTCGATTCATAGGTAGTGACTGAATACCTGTAGGCTACAGTTTCCCAGTATTTTAAAGAAGTTAGAGCAGTAAACTACCCTCCTTGAAATTGAGTTTTACCCAAATTATTTTGCTAATTGGCATTCTAACGCGAAATTCCTGTCCCCAGGAAAGATGGAGACTAGTGAGTATTACCAATACAAATTAAGGATGTTGTTTCAACCCCCCGTGTTGCTTATGGTAATACTTTCTAAACTTTCTGAATGGTGTGATAAGCAGTATGCAAAGTATTACAGAAACATAATGAAATTACAAAATTTCCTTCAGAAACCAAATTGGCTTTATTCGTGGAATGGCTTCGTTTTTTGTGTACCAAAATAACATCCTGTTGGTAGCCCTGCTTCAGTCATGTATTTTTTGTCCCAATTTCGTCATGGAAGAATACTTTTAATAATATTTGAAGAATGCATCACACATCGTACACATGGAGTGGTATGCATGAACGTGAGCATTTTTTTTACTTAAAATGTTAAAGCAGACTTATATATTATAGAGCTTAAGAGGGAAAGCTATTGCTCACTTTTATTGATACCGCTCATGGTTCTTGAATTCTTCTTGAGAAATTAAACTCCTTGTATCTTGGACAGAATGGTTGCCTTTCAAGATTCATATGATATATTCCAAAACTATATCAAATACTGACCTGTCAGTGAACTTATATCTCATTGGAATACCCCATGAACAATATAAATCTGGGTGCAACTGGTTCAACACCATTTTCTTCCAATGACTGTTTTCCAAAGAACGAGTTTTCATTTTCTGAAATCACAGAATAAAATTTATACTAATCCTAAGCTATGTGCTGTTTTCATCTATAATGATTTTTGAATACGAAAACCAATACACCCACGGACGCCAAAAGTCAAGTTTTCGTAAAGATCATATTAAGTTTCAGTTTTGTTGTTTGCTCGCGTGGCGATAAACTGCAACAAAAATCCCTTCATTGTTAATTTTTCTTCACAATCTCCCAATAATTCTGAGTGAACGTCATCTCTCCAGCCTGAAATTTTCACGTTCAAAATAAAATTATCATTCAACACATGAGCGAAAGAGTGATTTTCTATACTTTGATCAACAGCTGTTGCATGCTCATAGTTATACTTTTTCCTCTAGTTATATGATAAAAATAGCTTTTTCCCAAGTAGAATTCAAAGCCCATCGGCGAGTGTGCAATGTGTTCTGTGAGATATTTGCTCCTACCGACGAATGTCCATATTTTCCAAATATCGCATTCCAAACTGATTTACTTGGTTTTTCTACAGTGTTCTTCATCTGTTTCCATGGTCTGGCATTATCGACGATAACCAAGAACTCAGCACCACCTTCAGGGTACCAGATTTGAAATCAGGACGTATGATAAGATTGATAACACAGCTTTCTCCGAAAGAAGAAGAAATGTTCAGGAACATGATCAGGAGAATGAACACGATAGTGAAAGTGAGTAATTTATTTTTTCATATGTCGAATGTATTTCAATAATCTGACGTTTCGGAAAATATATCCATCTCCGTGCTCATTACTTCCGAAAAATTCATGTCGGCGAAGGAGATGGGCTTTTGAACGTACTGTTCCCACTTTTTTATTTGTTCACAAGAAAAGCAAATGACTTTTCTCTGGCTACATTTAGAACAAATTATTCTAAAAAATCTATTATGTATGAAGGCGTCATCTTTTATAACAACTTGCCGAAAACATTGAAAAATACAAAAAATACCAATTCATTTAAGAAAAACTTAAAAAAATACTTATTATCTTGAACTTCATTCACTCTTTTCTTTATCATTTTATTATATCTCACCCATGACTATATCACTATATTTAACTGCTTGAAATGAAGATGTTCCCTATTATAAATACGTGTTATTTCTTGGGAGCAATAAACGTTATAAATAAATAAAACAAAGGGTGAAACAATAACTGGCGAGTACAGCTTGAACCTATGTTGAGTTCGGAAAAAATTGTAACTGTTGGGCTATGAATTGGTCCACCACCAACCATCTTGTTCTTTAGGAGTTATTGCCGGTCGCAAACTGAGGAATAATAGAATGTAAATAATTCCAAATCAAATCTTGGCTGTAAATCGATATCTCATAAAGGCTTAGCTATTACCGCCTATCAACAACTTTAAAAAAAGGGATTGTGATTCCAATTACAATTAAGATATACAGATCATTGTTTCTTTTGATAAATGTGTTTTGAAAAAGGTGGCGCTTTGGGTTTTAAATGAAGGAACAGTTTACGTTACTTCACACTATATTGGGGAGATCAAACAAAATCACTTTTAGAAATTCGAAAAAGCATTTTATATTTACAGTATTGAAAAAAAAAGTTTCCTTATTATTATTATCTCTATCCCAAAAAACACAAATGTTTATAATAGGAACATATTGAAAAGAAGAATGTAGTACAACATCGAAAAGATAAAAACTGTATATATCGATCAATTCGAACAATTTTAAGTAAATGTTATTATTCATTATTGAAGAAATACTATATTCCATCCGAGGCGGAAAGTTAATCATTCCTTTCTAGAGAAAAATGTAAATTACCGAGCCAATGCATGCTATTTATGGAGAGTGAAATTTTATCTTTTTCCGAGGTTTGTATACTCACAAGAAATATCACAGTTTCTTGTACATTTCTCACAGAAAACTGTGGTATTTCTTGTTAAATTTGAATTTTCGAGTTCAAAAAGAACAAGAATTGAATATTTGCAAGATCAATTTCAATACATTTTGTGTTTTATGTTGGCATCAGAAATAAACAAACCTCATGAACCTCATTATTGGTCTACCTACGTAGAGGTTGAAAGTATTAAAATGTAGGTACGTGTATGTGTAGTTTTCATTTCGTTCTAATGAATGCATTTGGCATACCAATAATATTTCACAAATCTTAGTTTTGTCTCGAAGATTGCTTTATGCATGTAGGCAATGTGTGGATTACTCACTAAATTATTGCCAGCATTTTAATCAATAAAAATGGACTGGCCCTGATGTGCGAAAGAAGCTGTACTTAGGAAAATTTCTGATGAAAAAGTAACGGTTCATTTTTGACAAATGATTGATACTTTAGTTATTGAAAAGAATTGGGGTTTTCATATATGAAGTGAGAACCTTTGACCTTAAATTGGTGTATGATCAATAGATGTTTATATATCTATATCTATTTGGTACTTTCAGTACTGAGATAGTCTGTGGTAGCAATAATATTGTGTCAGGATTAGGTTGTTTTCTATAACTACGTTGAGGTCTACACGTTAGTGGGGATCCCGATTCCAATGGGTTTTGATCAAAAGACGAAGAGATTTTTCAGTATGTTAAAAGTTGAGTCGACAAATTCAGATCAGGTTAATATAAGATACATAAAAGATATGTTGTTTCAGGCTGCGCAAGACATGGACGTCCGTATTATGGTGGATGCCGAGCAGACGTATTTCCAACCTGCCATCACTCGCATCACTCTCGAATTCATGAGGAAATACAACAAGGATAAGGCCATCGTTTTCAACACGTACCAGTGTTATTTGAGGAACGCCTTGTCGGAAGTTGCCACCGATTTGGAACAGGCGAAACGACAGAATTTCTATTTCGGCGCGAAACTCGTCCGTGGCGCCTACCTAGAACAGGTATTTTAGAGGTTCAATTATTAATGTAACACACTCTTTCAGCCACTTAGTACTGATCCCATACACGTCCTTAATAATATATAATAATTTTTTAATTCGCGGTTGTTCCGCAGATTCTACATAACTCCGAAATCGCATGAAAAATGTAAATAAACAAATGGATCATTTATTAGAACGCGGGGAAAGTACAAAAAAAATTCAGAGAGTTTTCAGAGAAAACTGTTGAGTATGTTTTTTCTACTCTGACACCAAATGAAAACAAAACTTTTAGATTGTCTAGACGAATACTGATTTACAACGAAAACAAAAATTAATGAGAAAATCTTTTCTGGGGCCTCTCACAGAGTCACATAAAGGAGCAGTTTCGATGACGGAAATATAATCAGTTCAGATCACAACGGAAGAAAATACTGGAAAAAAATGAACTAAAGAGGAGGTTAGGCTTTTCAAACGAAATTGAACCGAGAAAGAAATTCAGGAGACCGGTAACAGGACTACTAAGAAGGCAGTGTCCACTGAATTTATGTGTAAGAGGCATCAAAAGTCGCAATACTGTGAAGCTGACATATTTCTTCAACTCATTGAACTACAACTCCCTGATTTGGAGGTGAACAAAACTGTATGCGGTTATTGTCATAGTTTCTCAGTTTTTTTCAAGAATAATAGGCTTCTCAGGGCGTAGGGAATTTCAAATAATTTTGGCACTTCCCATTCTTCAATATAAAAGTACGAGTCCTCGGAAAGAAATTGAACTCTGTCCTTACTAATCAATTGGTACCAGTATCAATTTCTTTCTCTGAAAATGCTCAGTTGTTCAGTAAAACGCGTGTAGAATGCGAATGATTTCAATTGGGTGTCAAGAGTAATTATTATCTGTTCGATTTTCACTTTTCCACCGAGGATTCCAATATTACCGATTGTTATAAGTCCAAACTTTGAAATTCATCAAAATATAAATTTTTCGCAATATCTCTCGGAAAATCGTGCATATATGAATTCAGTCTTGAAACGAAAAACAGAGGAAGAGACGGTGACAACAAATGCATTTTGATTCGGGGCCCCTTAACAAGTGTCAGCAACCTCCATAAAAAGGCATGTCTGTTCTCAAAAAAGCCAATCTATCATTATCCAATATTCAGATGTCAGAGGTAAGTATTCTTACAAAGTCGGGTATCTCGATGCTATGAATTACGGTCAGTAATAATTTCCAATGGAGGTTTTTTCTGAGGCTTAAAAACCTCAAAAATTCAAAGTTCATGTTTATTCGTATCTCCTGTCCCTTGGTTCACGGTTCTTTGAACATTACAGGGCTTTCCTTTCGTGTGAATCTATATATGTAAGAAAAAAGACCATGCACGGTATTCAAGACACTATCTTGGCTAGCCATTTTGAATACCTGGGTCTCCCGACTCCAACTCACTTGTCCTGAGAAAATCTAATATAAAACTTTCGATGTCGAAGAATCCTCATGAATTGGCTTATTATTATTGTCATATTTTTTTTCTAGGAAAGAGCCAGAGCTGCTGCAATGGGCTATCCTGATCCGACTAACCCATCTTTCGAAGCAACTTCAGAAATGTACCACAATACTCTGACCGAATGCCTGAGGAGGATCAAAGCCTTCAAAGAGAAGGGAGAGGATAAGAAAATCGCCATCATGGTGGCCTCCCACAATGAAGACACGGTCCGATTTGCCATTGAGAAAATGAAAGAGTTCGGTATCGAACCTAGTGATAAAGTGATCTGTTTTGGACAGTTGTTAGCCATGTGTGATTACATCACCTTCCCGTTAGGTATGACTTTCCTTTTTTTTTCTGTTCTGAATTTGAATGGGTCTGTCAACAAATTTGAAAAGAGCTTTCAACTCTCTGCCAAACACCTGTCTTAAAATTGTTCCAAATGAACAAGAATGTGACTTTTGCAATGAAAAACCAGCAATATGTGAACTGCTATCACTTGACTTACGTAAAGCTTTCGATACAGTCAATCACGAAATTCTTTTGAAAAAACTTGAAAACATTGGTATCAGAGGTAATGTCTTCTTGTGGTTCGAATCCTATCTCACTAACAAACAGTAGTATGTTTGTCTAGGAAATAAAAAGAGTTCTTTGAAAAACATTAATTGTGGAGTTCCACAGGGCTCTGTGTTGGGACCAATTTCATTTCTCATCTATATCAATTCAATTTCAAAACTGAATCTTTTAGGATCCATCAAACTCTTTGCTGATGATACAACTTTAATTCACAAATCAAAAAATACAAAACCAATACAATTATCTATGACACATGACTTGGAACAAATATCATCCTGGTTACAGTATCACAAATTGAGTCTTAATTATGAAAAAAAAAACGACTTATATGTTTTTAACAGGTAAATATTTTAAAATTGACCACTGTGACCCACTTGAATTTAAAAATAATTCTATGAAATTTTCTAAAACTACCAAACTTCTGGGACTTCACATAGATCAGAATCTTTCATGGGCAACTCACTTTACTTATAGTCATATTCAGAATAAGAAACGAAATTTCATTCAAATATTTGAGATTAATATATTTCTGTTTGGTATATTCTAATCTACAATATCTCACATCTATATGGGCAACGGCAACCGCTTCAATATTGAATCCGCTGAAATATTTACAAAATAAAATCATTAAATGTATTTATAAATTGCCTTACAGGGAACCTACTGTGAATCTTTATAAACCACATAATCTTCTTGACATTAATTCTATATACCACTTGAAAACATGTACTTTTATTCACTGTGTGAAACATAAGATGAAACACTCTGCAATACTTTTCAATGAAATCAATACTACACATTCTCACGGTACTAGACAGGCTCAACAACTTGTGGTACATTCAATACATACCAGATTCGGGGAAAAATCAATTTTTCATGAGGGAACAAACCTCTACAACAAAATACCAAATTCAATTGAAACCATTAAAAATATCAAAAAGTTCAAACACAATCTCAAAAAATATATTTTATCATCAAAATTATATATTTTAAAATTCAATTATATTGATCATTGATCAACTCAACAGTCTTTTTTCCATATATTTCTGCTACATAATCATATTTTTTTCTATTTCACTTTTTATATGTTCAATATTCCTATTTATAAACTGTAAATGTTTCTTGGGATGAATAAATGTTATTATTATTAATAATTATGATTTCTGTAATTTTATAGGCCAGTCTGGATACTCTGCATACAAGTACATCCCCTATGGACCTGTGAACGAAGTTCTTCCTTACTTGTCTAGGAGGGCTCATGAAAATAAAGGTGTACTGCAGAAAATCAAAAAGGAAAAGAGTTTGCTTTTGAAAGAAATTACGAGGCGTATGGTAACCGGTCAGATTTGGTATACTCCTAAAGGAAAATATGTTCCAGTGTAAAAGTAAGTTGTCTTATGAACAATGGTAGTCAATTTCTATTTATTTACTCATTCACCACAATTTAGTCATTTGTTTCGTCAACACATCATATCTGCATCAGATCATACAGTATCAATACAATCTAGGAACATTTACAGACATATTAAACAGTGCAGACATTTGCGAACGGAAAAAACCAGGAGTAAAAGAAAGAACAAATTCACTCACCGACAGCATCCAAATTTCAATCATCACTCTAAAAAAATTTCAAGATATAAGTTATTTTTTGAATATGTGGATATCTCTAGATTTTTAGGGCTAGCTGGTTGATGATTGTACATCTTAAGTGGTAAAATATAACTACTATTTGCAGCAAGGACGTGCTACGTGCTTATGTTGCCGAAGTCTTAGGTTTGCACCGTTTCTCAGAATATACTCGGATACAATGAAAACAAGATTTTTACTGTTAGTATTTCTAGCTCCTTGAATAGTTCTCTACATGAACCTGTGGAAGTCTTGAATAACATTATTCGAACAATTCTCTCTTGAATTATCAACATGTTATGAATTCTCCTAGCATTGCCCCAGCTTACAAAACAGTACGAGAGTGTTGCATTAACATGTGCATGGTAATATGATATCAATATTTTTAGGTTAACTTTTGATCTAAATTGCCAGATAACAACAAATGAGAGCTGTTTTTCTGTGTGTTATGATGTATGAAAATCATCAAATACTTGAAGCAAAGCTCTGGTTTTGATGTCATCACTAGCAAAATTATTAAAACAAAACCATCTGAAGAACAAAATTAAGAAAAATTCAAACTGACTTCTCGATATGAAAAAATGTTTATAACAAATTATAACGTTTCTGGCAGTGCTATTCAAAGATTTTGAAAGGACCGTCGCAGATTGGGAAAATAGAAATTTCAGATTTTTTACATATGAGTAACACATTTTTTTTATTAAAAAATCACATCATTTAAATTGATTAGCGAGCTATAAGGTATAATACATTTTTGCTAGATCGCAGATTTGATCTATCTTCAAGTGGTTTAAAAAATTTATTGTGTCTTTGAAAGATCAGTTTGAGACAGAAGTGGTTTCATAAGGCGATTTGCATGCAACTGGTTTAAAAATTATTTGTTCTATAGATGCAATTTGTTTATATATGTTCAAAATCTGAATCAACACAAATAATATAGAAGGACCCTCACAATTCACAAAATTACATTTCGCCTAATATGTCACAAGCTAACATATCTACAGCAAACTTTCAATTGTATTCTTTATAAACCAATTGGAAGAAACGTAAGGTTACTTTAAATTTGATTTTGAGTTAATAAAGTTAAAACTGATAACCACAATCATTTAATTGGATTTGTTGTTCTTTTCATAGAAATCCTCAGATTTTGATTAAATTGAAGAACTTACGTGTTAGTCTAAACAAATCTTACAATTAATTCAGAAAAAACGGTTTATATAATTTTTAAACAGAAAAATATGAATGATGTGAAACTTGATATAAAAATAAATAATAAGCTAATTAAAGAAGTTCAAAATCATAAATATTTAGATCTGATCATCGATAATAAATTGAATTTTGAAAAACATAAATAAAATTTAAAAAACGGTTGTTCCGTTTCTAGGAGCAATCAAAAGAATGCCTTACTTGAATAAATATGTACAAATTCTATTATATAATTCATATATTCTTTTAATTAATCTAATCACAATTTGGTCTTCTTGCAATCTAAAACAAAAAGATATAGTTTAATGAACAAAGCAATCAAAGTAATTTATAAAAAACCATGGGACACTCCATCGTCGGAATTATACAAAATGACTAATAACATGACGTTGAACTGTTTAATAAAACTCGAAAAAGCCAAATATATATACAAATCAACGAAAAAACTTCGGAAAAGTAATATTTTGTACTTTGAAAATTCTACTGTACACAATTATAATACTTGAACTTTCAATAATTATCATCTAAACATTATTCACACCAATAAGGGTAGAAACAATCCTATCTCAAGCTCAATAGAAGTATTCAATGAATTACCAGAAGAAATGAAATCTTCCAGATCCATACAAATTTTTTCGAAAAAATTGAAAAACAAACTACTAGAATAATGATGTTAATCAAAGTACAAGCAACATTTGTTAATGTATTATTAGGTTTATAATTATCATTGTTAGTATTTTAACTTCCTTAAACCAGAACCCCATTCTGTTTGGAAGCTGTCAGAAATAAATAAATATTTTCATTTGCTACGAGTTTTGTGTATTTCTTATCCCAACTCGTATGTTTCTTGAAAATTAACCATTTTTTTCTCTTGCAGGGTTCGATTTCAACTCCGAAAATCCCTGAATTGACGCTCTTTTCCCCTTTTAGCTGGCAACTCACCCATCTGTAGATAAGTAGTAAAAAAAGACGAAAACATCTGTCTGTCTACTATTTTTTTAAGAAATGTCTGCGTGAACAGTTCTCAGATGAGAGGGATATGACACGGTTGTCATTTCGAACATGGCCTACTCCAGAATACTCGCTTCTTTTCTCACGAGGAGTTTCAAATTTTAGTTTTAATTTAGATTATTAAAAGTAAATTTGTAAAAGTCAATTAAGAAACGGTTGTTGATTAAAGGCTGATATAAACTTTATGAGAATTTATAAAATGTCGATGAAGCCATCTTTTCTCAAAGTATTGTTAACTAGTATTATTTTATCTCATTATACAAAACCTATTTATTTCCGTACGAAAAAGAAATTTCTCCAGCGAAATTTGACAAGAACAATGCAGTTCACGCAGATTGGAAAGAAAAACTTTAGAGAAGTAATTGTAATAGTTCAATAAATTCTGTACAGTTGTAGTTGTGAATGAATGTTCATCCTGATGTATGTTTTACAAAATTGTTACGACTTTCTTACATTGTTTCATAGAATCTCTTGACAAAGTGCAAATTCACTTTGGCAACTTGGAAAAGATCCACACCATTATCTGAAATAGATTTGTTGAAATCTTGTTACTTTTGAAAGTTTCAGCTTGCAGCATAATGAAACATACAAAACTGCAGCATATGAAAGTTCGTTGATATTTCTATTGAGATATTTTGGATAACCAGTTGAAACCAGAAACTATTCTGTATTCTAACCACCTTGTTTCAATTTTTGGTTATTTTCTCGAACTCTCAATCAAAAAGAAATGGTGAGCGATATGTGAACAGGAACAAGGACTGAATTTCTGATTTCAATAGCCTGTGATTTTTGAGGTTTCTGTGAAGAGAACATGTTATGAAAATATTTACCGCTTAGTATTTTTTTAAAATGTTTCTTTTTGGTGTGTGTGAAAAATAAATTCCGTAAAAATAAAGTTTTGTTTTTATTCTGTAGTGTAAGACGCGTGCATGACTGTATGTTTCAATACTCTTGAAAATCTTATGTATACAATAATTGTGTCTTTTGAAATACATATTACAAAATTTATGATGTTTTGACAATAATTACAAAAATGAATAAACGTTACAGTGTTACTTTTTGTTTGATATCTGTTGAAAGAACTTGAGAATGTATTTTAATCCTCCAATGAAATTGGGCGAAAAGTTAACTGATGTATTCGTCTTATTACTTTCCTACAAATTTGTTAGAACCAAGGAAATCAACTGAATTATTCTGATATTTATCCTACTAACCTTCGGTAGAAAATTGAACCACAAGGATGGTGACATTTTTCTGAAATATTAATTAAAACAGTCACACTATTTGACTTATTTGAGGTGACTTGAATATTAAAGATATAAAAGTTTAAAATTGGAAATTTTACAGAGAGTAATAGTAAAATGTGCGGTCATATATCTCTATCGCCATATGAGATTCGGTTGAAAAATTGTCTGACTGACGGCTGTTTATCGCTGCATCTAAGAAAAATCTTGGTAAGTATTACTTGAATCGTTGGATTGCGTTTGACTCCAAGTGATACTTTAAACTCTCCAACTATAACGGGCACAAATAAATAGCAGTGAATGTGATGAAGAATATACCGCAGAGAAGTGACAAATGGCTTGCAGTATTCAAAAAGATATCGAAAATTATAGACAGGAAAATCTAACAGTGACAAAACTTGCTTATCTATAAAATTGGTAGAGGTGAATTGAGAGAAGCTGATTCAAATTGATGAAATTTGTCTTTTTCACCACCGTCGGTTACTTTCTCATCAGGCGCAATTAGGGATAAAAAATGTCTAGCTTGCCTAATATAACATCTAAGAAATAACGTGGGTTCCAGTCCGCAAAAAGCTTGAAACCTTCAACCGATTTCACTTCGTCTAATTTAGAGCCGCTCCAGATGTTGGGAATCGGGGTGTCGCCGAGTTCATAATTAGCATGAGAGGATAAAATGTATTTTATTGGTTTCTTGGCGGAGAAAAAGACAGAAGGGCCAGGAAACTATATAGTTCGAGTCTATTCGGTTACGCTCTGTTGAAAAGTTGGTTATTTTCATGAGATACTTGCAAGAGGAAAATCACTAGAAGGTGATATTTAAAATAATATCGAGAAAGACGTTCTAATAAATTAATTCAAACTTCAGGTATGCAATCAGAACTTCCCAACGAGAATTTGGCATTGAATATATTCTGAAGGTGTGGGACTATCAAAATACCTGATGGTTTGCAAAAGGCTATTGAATCGACAATCTTTCATAAATGAGAAGTTGCTGACTAATTGGACGTGTTCTATCCAGAAGGAACTGTTTTTTAACAAATCAGAAGGCTACCCTTGTATAGATTCGAATATCAACTTTTTCAGCTTGTGGTTGGTTGAAACCTCAAAAAACTAAGAAGAGAGTATATGACATATCATGTCTTCATTTGTGATTTTTTATTTAACTCAAAGATATCAAAGCCACTACGTGTTGTTGGTACCTGAATTCAAGACTTCAATTGAATATTGTTTAACGAGCAAGGAATGATAATCATTTGAAGTTTGCAAATCATAAGAGTGGGACATTAGTAATCTGTGCAAGCTATAGAGAAAGGATTCAACAAATAACATGAACTTCAAATTGAATTTCATTCAAAATTTCCATTTGGGCACATTAATAAGTAAATAAAGCTGTCAGTAGTTTGAATTTGACATCACATGTGCGACCCATTATTTATTGTGTGATAATAAATAGACTTGTAACACGATAAAGACCTTGTTTTATCAGTCAAGAAAATTAAATTGAAGACATACTCCGACTGTTACATAATGAAATTATTGTGTTATCAGATAAGGAAATTAAATTGAAGACATGCAATGTATCTCACTGTTCTATCAAGAACAGTTAAGACAGAGCAGCTTTGTGTATAGCAGTAGAAAAATATGTTTAATCGATTAAACCAGCCTTATATGTTTCGAAACTTTCTCATCAATGAAAGTTCGATGTAAACAGTTTTAGGTCAATTCAAAACATACTTGGTTTACATTGGTTGGAGCAATCCATTTGCCATGAATCAATGATTTTAGAAACTCAACCTCTTTTAAAATGACCAGAAAAAAGCGTACGCAGAAAAATTCCTCGGGAAACTTATATGTGCGATTTTGGTTCCTGTTAATTTTTCACAAGGTATGTAGATAGATGGTTTTATTCGAAGAATTGTACCCGTACATTCTACTTCACAATAATAGTTACCAATCAATTAAGTGTGGAATGATTTTTTTCGACACCATGGGCCGTTCAAGCGATTATTGCAGACCACTGTTTAAGGAAAAGAAAATTCTCACTGTAATATCGATTTTCATTATTGAAACTATATGTCTCATAGTAAGACATCAAAATCGGTTTTCAATCAACGCAAACGCCACTCGACAAAAAACGACTTCAAATTGCCCGTTCCAAAATATTCACTTATAAAAGACTTTCATTTATAATGGGTTAAAAATATTAAATCACCTTCCATCAAATCTAAAAAGTGCATGCATTAACAGAAACTTTAAAGAAGTTTTAAAAACTTTTTTTTGTGAAAGAACCTATTATAGTTCATCAGAGTAACCAAGATACATTCGATTCAACTTGTGTCTAACATGTAATATATTTTTATCTACACCCGTACTCTAATAATACACTTATGTGCCCACAACCCGTTTTATAATGAAATCCATTACGATACAGATTTTCAACCAATATAAACCCATTATTTTCCAATCAAGCATGATGTGCAAGCTTTGCATTTTGACGTTTGTCAAGTCAAAATCAGTAGGTATTGAATTTTTGAAGAATTTAGTCAATTTTCGATTATCGAAGGAAAATGTCTTTCAGCAGTGATATAAAAGAATTATCAGCGACTCCTCCACAGATGTCTTAGACCAATAACATCCGGGTTCAAATCCTGACCTCGGCAGAGATTTTTTTTCCTTCTCATTTCTCATTGTTGTATTTTCCATGGTTATAACATTAATTATAATTTTGTAGAATTTTTCAAAGAAATACGATTGATTACCTACTATTATTGTGTTCAATATAAATACCTAATAATATAATATTTGTAGTTTTTCACTATTTGTCGGGTGTAGATAAAATAGCGTATGCAACTCTCATGTAACGGTTATTAATACACTCGCATAAACCAACCATCTTCGGCTCGTTTCGTATCCCGGTTTATGCTCATGTATTAATAACCATCATTGCACGATCGTTGCATAATATACTATTATTCAATTAATATTGGAAATTTCAAAAGTAAACTCTTGACTATATTCGTGGAAGTGAATTAGTGTGCTATGTAAATAGAATTGTTTTGTTGGTCCTTTTCTGTCTATTGTTTTTTGTACATATGTTCAGTAACAACCTTGAAATTTGATTCAACAACTCCCAATGTATATTATTTTTTAGTGCATAGTTTTTGAAAACATTGTCGGAATTATTATAGCTAGACAAGTAGCCAAAGCTAATATTTGTGAATTTATTTCTTAAATTATTTTAAACAAGCTCAATGAGATATTAATCTTCAGACAATGAAGCATATTTTGACTTTGAGATGCTACCCATAGAGATGTTAATGATGATAGGTTATGGAGATAAGACCCGTACGCAAGCCGAGATTTGTAACTTATTTAATAAAATATATCCCGATAGATCTATTATACGTTCGACGGTGGGCAGAGTAGAAATTTTGACCATGTTGCTGATAATTATAGGAAAGGTCGACCAGGCGTCACGGAATATCAACAGTTGGATGTATTAATATCATTGCAATAAAATCTTCATAACCCTGCTCGTCAAGTTGCATCGAGGCAATTTTTTTGTCAAACGTCTGTTTTAAAATACCTAAAAACGAATAAGTAGCATCTATATAAAGTGCAAGTAATTCACCAAATGAATGAAAAAGATTTCAATCCAAGACAAGAATTTTGTGAATCAATGATGGATTGATTTAGTAATGATCAACAATTTATATGGCAATGTGTTCTCTAAGATGAGGCCACCTTCCACTCAAATGGTACAGTAAATAGGCAGAATTGTAGATACTGGGCACCAGAGAACCCTCCCTGAACGATATAAAGACACACACAGTATCCACAGACAGTCGACGTGTGGGCGGGAATATGGACCTTTTTTTATTGACGGTTGATTGAATTGTAGATACTGGGCATCAGAGAACCCTTCCTGAACGATATAATGACACACAGTATCCACAGACAGTCGACGTGTGGGCGGGAATGTGGACTTTTTTTTATTGACGGTTGATTGAACGATGACAAACATTTGGATTTACTGCGAATAAGTAGCACCTATATAAAGTGCAAGTAACTCACCAAATGAATGAAAAAGATTTCAATCCAAGACAAGAATTTTGTGAAATAATGATGGACTGATTTAGTAATGATCCACAATTTATATGGCAATGTGTTCTCTAAGATGAGGCCACCTTCCACTCAAATGGTACAGTAAATAGGCAGAATTGTAGATACTGGGCACCAGAGAACCCTCCCTGAACGATATAAAGACACATACAGTATCCACAGACAGTCGACGTGTGGGCGGGAATATGGACCTTTTTTTATTGACGGTTGATTGAATTGTAGATACTGGGAACCAGAGAACCCTTCCTGAACGATATAAGGACACACAGTATCCACAGACAGTCGACGTGTGGGCGGGAATGTGGACCTTTTTTTATTGACGGTTGATTGAACGATGACAAACATTTGGATTTACTGCGAATAAGTAGCACCTATATAAAGTGCAAGTAATTCACCAAATAAATGAAAAAGATTTCAATCCAAGACAAGAATTTTGTGACTTAATGATGGATTGATTTAGTAATGATCCACAATTTATATGGCAATGTGTTCTCTAAGATGAAGCCACCTTCCACTCAAATGGTACAGTAAATAGGCAGAATTGTAGATACTGGGCACCAGAGAACCCTCCCTGAACGATAGATATAAAGACACATACAGTATCCACAGACAGTCGACGTGTGGGCGGGAATGTGGACCTTTTTTTATTAACGGTTGATTGTACGATGACAAACATTTGGATTTACTGATTTACTGCGACTTCACGTAACTCCCGCACTTGCGACTCCGTACTCACATCATCAAAATCCTCAACCGGAAACTTCAATATGGTATCAGCAAGAAGGAGGGCCACATTACAGACGGAATGTACCTGATCTAACCCCATTAGATTTTTTTGTAGGGATACCTCAACTCAAAAGTTTACATCTACAGATTTACTTAATACTAGTGAGCTAAAAGAGAGAATTAGGACCGAAATTACTTCAATTAACGCTAATATCCTTACTAATGTTTTTCCAGAGTTACAACATCGCCTTGCATATTGTCAAGAGGTAAATGACTTGCAATTTGATCACCCAATTTAACAGATTTCAATTCATGACATCCTGTTGTCAATTTTATAAACTACATTATTGACTGATATCACTTATTTCTCGAACATAAGGTTATAAAACAATCAAAAAATATGGCATTCACACACAGAAACATGTGTTATTTTAAATGGTATTACCAAGAAAGGGTATTTCCAATATAGAATTATATTTTTTTGAGACAGCGTTCGATTTTCACGCCCGTTGGTAGTCTGTTGAAGAGCTTATATGATGTATCAAATTTTGCTACTTTGAAATATTACAGTTATGTATATGGGCAAATATAGCTACTAATGTGCCCTAAAAACAGATATTATAGGAATTTGAAGCTTTTCCAGAAGAGAGAAAACCCATAAAATGGATTCCAAGACATTCAAATAATATCAAATTTTCCCCTATTTTTGAACAGAAATAGCAAAAACTCATATATACAGATACTGACATAATAATTTCTCAAGTATGTCATGATCAGCAGCGAATAATCTGGCTCAACAGCATTTAAACCGGGAGGTCATGACAGGTGACGTTCCACCATTTTTTCGTGCATGCCTTTTTAAGGCTTGATAACTAACCCTAAAATATCACAGATAGTCGGGGTTTTAGCCCCCCCGCGCGTCCTCTTTATAAGGAAAAACGTTTTTCTTTCTGTAACGAATTTTCGTGTTTTTCCGTGATATTTTACTGCATGCCATTGTATGATCAAAGGGTTATGAAAACCTGAAAAAAAATTGAAGAAAATTACCTGTTTTCAAATTGCATGCCGATGTGAAGAATTGAAGTTTATGTAATAAAAACACTATGGAAAAATTGGCATGCATACCTCGTAGGACCAACGGTGAAAAATTTCCGGAAAATTCTGTAAAATATTAACATCGATTTTCCGTGATTCCAAACTGCATGCCATTGAAAAAATACTCAATTCGTACCATTAATCAATAGAAGGAAAATTGGCATGCACACCAGGATGTTGCAAAATAGAGGCATGCAGGACGAAAGTTGCAAAAAACACTGAGCAAATTTAGGTGACTTGTTTTTGCATGGCGTTTCGAATTTCATGAATTTACCTTATTTCAAGTCATGAATGTAAATGGCATGCATGTAGCTACAGCCCAATACACGAAAATTGTGAAAAAATTGAATAAATATCAATTTTTGAATCAAGAAAAAAATCTAAAAAATGCCGTGACTTCTATGTATGTTGTTAGTAGATACTTTTTTGAGCCGAAATGCAAAATAGCATGCATGTAGCTTTATGACAATTAGTTAAATAAACAAAAAGTCATAAATACAGATCGAAGAGAAAAAAATTTGAATTCAAGTGAAATAATAGTCTTTTAGCTTAGTTATCCGCTCGGGTATCCGGTTCGGGTGTATGATGCCACAAGCAGAACTGTTTACACAGTTCAGGATAATGCATGCACAATATGCCACTGTTGATATGAAACAAACACACACCTACCCCCCAAACGACACACCCACACACACAAGCGAATTAAAAATAACAATACTTTCATAGCCTGCAAACAAATAAGCCACAGGTGTTGGTTGACGCCATGTGATATATTACAGTAGGTACTTACAAAAATAAACCGAATTAGACTGAAGTATGATCAAGATGGCATGTATACTTGTACTGGACAGCTATTTCACTTGCGTTTTGACATGTACTGAGACGAAAAATGTATAGGCGCCGTATAGAAGTAAACAGCAAGTAAATTCACTCGCCGTCCTATTTGAGTTAATATCCCCATCTCTTACTTAACGCTTAGCCGATGTATCTGAGGCGTGAGTGCAAATGAGCCAAGAATGCTTTCAGCCGACACCCTCCTACCGCGCCACACGCTGCCAGAGCCCAGCTAAATATAAAATCTTGACCTGATACATCATGCCGACCGGTAGCGAACTTGTTGTTCACTTCTATACGGTAGTAAAGGCAATGGCGTAGCGTGTAGCGTCTATCATAGGGTAGTAGTAACCTCTCGTGCTAGTCGACGTATGATAGG
Organism: Zygogramma bicolorata; assembly: GCA_032362365.1. Classification (NCBI taxonomy): domain Eukaryota; kingdom Metazoa; phylum Arthropoda; class Insecta; order Coleoptera; family Chrysomelidae; genus Zygogramma; species Zygogramma bicolorata. The sequence continues at coordinate 919,503 of JAVJAQ010005646.1, forward strand.
CCACGTTAAGACTAGAGACCGGGAGATTCGAGTCATTCGAATTGATTTTTTTCACAATTCTTGAATGTTGGACTGTGATAACATGTTATTTCAGCCATCAACTTGAAATAATGTTCATTCAAACAATTTTCATGGAGCTACATGCATGCCATTTCGTATTTCAACTTAAAATAGTATCTACCAACAAAATACAAAGCATGCAATAAGTCACGGCATTTTTTAGACTTTTTTTTCAATCAAAAAATTGATGTTTATTAAATTTTTTCACAATTTTTGTTTATTGAGCTGTAGCTCATCGAATACAAAACAGCATGCAAAAGCAAGTCACCTAAATTTGCACTGTTTTTTTGCAACTTTTATTATTATTTATAATAAGATGGGCTTATTCAACATGCATGCCATTTGAATTAGATAATTATTTCGTTATAACATTAATATTCATTCTTATTAGGAGTGATTTGGAATCGCGGAAAGTCGGTGTTGAAATTTTACAGAATTTTACATAAACTTTAATTCTTCACATCGGCATGCAATTTGAAAACAGGGAATTTTCTTTAATTTTTTTCAGGTTTTCATAACCCTTTGATCATCTTGGGCCGCTGAGGGGTGCATGCCATCAATTATTAGAGCTTCCATTAGTTTCAACTTCCGTATATTACAATGGCATGCAGTAAAATATCACGGAAAAACACGAAAATTCGCTACAGAAAGAAAAGCGTTTTTCCTTATGAAGAGGACGCGCGGGGGGGGGGGGCTAAAACCCCGACTATCTGTGATATTTTAGCGTTAGTTATCAAGCCTTGAAAAGGCATGCACGAAAAAATGGTAGAACGTCACCTGTCATGACCTCCCGGTCTAATTGTTCAGATACCGAGTGGAATGTCAAGAACAGTGGGCATATAAATAAAAAAATCTTAGACAGTAGAGATACCTTTTATCGAAAATTGTAAACCTATTCTATCTCATTTACAACAGAGGGTAGCTCAGCATAACATCCTGCCGAGCCAATTCCAACAACATAGGGTCGTCGAAGAATTTGTTAATGGATACATCTTGACTGAGTCCCTTCCTCCTTCTGGTTTTTATCATGAATTCCCTCGCCAAGTGTGTAGCGGGTTGCGGTTCCAACGGTCTGATTATGATGGTCTTGTCCAACGGATCTCCGGGTACAATCTAAAATATAGATGGTATGCTCAATTTTCAAATTTGAAACCCCAAAAATTAAATTCCCTAAAAATAATAATAATAACAATTTATTCACAATAAATACCAATAACAATGCAAAAAAAACATAACAATATGTGAATAAATAATTGAACCTCACGAAGTTGTGCACTTGTTGTGAGGAAACATTATATTAGATTTTTATATAATTCAAGTGAATATGAGAACATAAACAAAAATCATTAATATCAAAGATAAATTGTAGTGTAAAAATGAATAGATACAATATAATCATGACACAGGCTATATTGGATATTTTCTTTCAATAATATTTTGGAAATATAGTCTAGGAGTTTCAGTGATCACTTTTTTCTTGAAAGTGTATTTCGATTTGGTAATTTTGATTGAATTTGGTAATTTATCATAAATGAATGGAGCTAAATATAGATTTTTTTTTTTGTGACTTTACATATGTTATTTTTTACAGTTATTTCATTTTTATTTCGTGTATCATGAGTATGCTTACTATAATCAATGCAATTTTTATGAGAAAATATATAAGTGAGTATCTTGAAACTGAATAATTGCCTATTATCCATTATTTTACAGTCAGAGTATAATTTATCAGAAGAAAATCTTAGATTTTTATTAAATATGATTTTCAAAAACCAATTTTGTAATATTTCCAAAGGCTTAAGATATATTTGGTCAACTCCCCTCCATGATAAAATACCATAATTTAATTGAGATTGGACTAGAGAAAAATAGATCGTTTGCTTGAGTTTTCTTTCCAAAATATTCTGTAAGAATTGGAATTTAGGTAATAACGGTCGTAACTTTTTTATGACATATTCAATTTGGAAGTTCCATTTCAAATAATGTCTGTCTACTAAGGTTATATAACTACCTGCCAATGATGAAACACAGATAGACAGAATGCTTGACCTTGAGTGTGCGTCCTCAGATCAGTTTCAAATCCAAAACTGTCGATTGCCGGAATAAAGGCCTTTATTGTGTATAAAGGTGACCCTGGTACAGGAGCATCCTGAGTAACATGACCTCTGGAAAATTAATACAATGTCAATCAACAGTCTATTACTGAAAAATTTCATCATTTCATGAATTATTTAACAACCCTCGGTGTGGCGGCGGAAATAGTTACATATTGCGCGGTCGTTGCCCAAAGTTTATTTGTTCCTTCGATCATTTACATGATATGGAATAAGTCAAAGTGAGTATGATAATGTCAAAGTAGGTAAGTATATAAGTAATAACAGAAGTATAATATAAAGTAAAATAAAAGTAGAATACAAATTAACTAAAGTAACTGCCGGCAACATGAACGACACTACAGCATTTGACATATAATTTCCAACGAAAATTGTGACATTGAGGCCATCAGTTTACTTTTTTTAAACGCTGTCTTTCTGAAACGAAATAATGTTTGTTGGAATCATATGATTTTCACGGTTCCACGAAAAATATTGTGTGACCACGAAATGTTTTCGTGACCTCGAGATTATCTCGGAACGCGAAAAAGCATTTTGCGGGCTTAGTATACAATAGTTATTTGTATATTAAGGCCGCAAAATTATCGCCAAGGCCTCTCAGTTTCGAGACAGCGAAAACATTTTGATGCCATAATATACTGTTACGATATATCCTTGGGTTCGTTGATTAAAACACCAAACAACACTAAACTTCTTTTATCATAACTCTCTATCACAATACAATACAACACAATCACTTAAATCGCTCCGATAACTTTCCAATAATCGGTACTAAGCACTTAGCAATAACAAAACTCTCTCTACCTAGCTCCACTAAACTCGCTCCACTTAGCTCTGAATAACTCTGCTCCGAATAAAACTTCCGAATACTAACTCTGCCCGCGACGAAGTCTTTCCCGTATATATACCTGCGTACGCCTATGAAGAATCTTCGCGAATTCTCCACACGCCATTTACTGGTTCCTGGAAAATGACGTTCGCTACGACGCGATCCCTCATCTGCGTTTACGATCTCGTCAGGGCCGGCTCTAGGAGAGCGCTAGGAGATTCGTAACAATACACAATATTTATAAATACTATGTCGTTTTGAAAAGACAGCGTTTCAACGCGAATATAGAATAGTAAACTGATAGCAAATATCGCAATGTTTCTAAGGAAATGAAATATTTGGCAATTATACAAACGTTCAGTTTGCCGCCAGTTACTCTAAGCAACGGCCGTAAAAAATTGCTGGCAGCCACGCTATGTAACGGCCAACAAATATTATTTTGCTGTTTCTGTTGCGACTGCGAAATGCTTGTTTTGTGTCCTGTTGCACGAAAAAAACCATTAACAGCAATCCTTCAGTTACAGTCGAATTTTACAAAATTGTGATTGTGATAAACGTCAATTTGACAAGCAACATGATGAACAAACTTAATACTTGGAAAATTTAGTTGGGTACACAATTTCACTCTTAGAAAAGGATGCTATAATATTTTTTATCAAAATTAGTATGTAACACAATAGAAACTTTCATTTTGTATAATTCACGCTACTTTGCAGGATCTCGTTACGTTCGTCCCGCAGAAATCGCGATTGTTATATAAAATGTAACTTTTTTTATTTGTTCACGTAAATAGCTAGTCTGAATGTTGAAATTATTACCAAACGAGACGACTTCAGCTCTCTCTCGTTTACAGAGAATGTTATTTTCGTAAAACTTTTCATGACATTATCTGAACAGAATATTAAATATATATATATATATATATATACATACACGCACCCCTGGGTCACCCTGTATATATATATATATATATATATATATATATATATATATATATATATATATATATATATATATATATATATATATATATATATATATATATATATACATACACGCACCCCTGGGTCACCCTGTATATATATATATATATATATATATATATATATATATATATATATATATATATATATATATATATATATATATATATATATATATATATATATATATACAGGGTGACCCAGGGGTGCGTGCATGGTCCATAACTTTTTTTCTATCCAAGCTATCGACTTGATTTTTTGTTTGGAACGATGGGTCCGACAATAAGCACATTCTGAAAATATTTTCATTCATATACAGGATGTCCCAAAATGAAATACACATCCAAGTTCTGTTTTTTTAAATGGTAACCCCCCACTTTCGATACATTTTTGAAATCGCCACTAAATTATCTATACAACGCACCCTGGTTTCATAGACTTATCTGCAATAGTTTTTGGCTTATGTCAATTTATGTGTTGAAATAGCGTCATGCATGGACCTACAGATAAATCCATAACTTCAGAGCCATTGAAGATAACTCAACCAACTTTTATTCAGTCGTTTCCTTAAGCTTCGTCGCATCTTTTGAAATGCGAGCGAATTCGAAATCAATGTTCCAACGCCTACTACGATTTTTTTTTAATGACAAATTACAAATGGCAATAACTCGACTTATTCAAATGCAACACCCTGTATTTTATTGTACCAATGAATGGCATTTTTCAAGGGCTTTTCGTCGATATAGGGTTTGTGGGGTCTACTATTTGAAGTTTGTGAAGTATGTTGCAAAATGATAAATGTGGATGGTTCAGATGGAATCTAGTAGGCCGTTTTCGTAAAATTTGAGACATTCTGTACTGTCAATAATTGTATACGTCGAATTGTTGACAATGAATTTTACTCGTGAAGAATTAGTGAATATGGTCTGCTGTATTGGCGAGGCTGGCAGGAATCCTTTATTAGCAAGCAGAATCTATCACGAAAAATATCTAGAAGCAAGAACTCCACGGGTGTCTTCATTCCGAAAGTTAAGAGATAGGTTTGAACTCACTGGTAGCGTTTCTTATACTGAAAAGGAAATTGTTGGTGGTCGTATCAATGAGGAAAATGAGTTGCAAGTTTTATTGATGCTACAGGAAAATCCTCACGTAAGCACTAGGGAAATAGCAGCGGAAACGGATATTTCACAAGGTAGTGTGAACAGAATTATATTGAAACATAAATTCCACCCTTTTCATTTGAACCTACATCAAGAATTGTATGGTGATGATTTTGCAAATAGAGTTGCGTTTTGTATTCAAATGAATGGCATGATTGACGAGGATTGTAATACTTTGAGCAATATTCTGTTTTCTGATGAAGCAACATTCAAGAACAACGGATCAGTCAACAGACATAATATGCATTATTATGCAGTGGAAAATCCTCACTGGTTGAGGACAGTTGATCACCAACATCAATGGTCGCTTAATCTATGGGAGGGAGTTATTGGAAATCACATCATTGGACCCTATTTCTTTGACAATGTGCTGAATGGTGAAAGGTATTTACATTTTCTCCGCGAACATATTCCCAGATTGTTAGAAGAAGTGGATTTGAATACCCGAAGAACCATGTGGTTGCAGCACGACGGTGTTCCAGTGCATAACCATAAAATGGTTCGAGAATTCTTAGATCAATCCTATCCGAATTGTTGGATAGGCCGGGGCGGTACTATTCCTTGGCCCGCGCGCTCTCCGGACCTTACTCCCCTAGATTTCTTCCTCTGGGGATACGTGAAGGAAAGGGTTTTCAGAAATCATCCGACAACTGCAGATGATATGAAAAATAGGATCAGGGAAGCCTTCCATTCAATTGATGGAGCAATGCTGATTAGAGTTCGGGACTCATTCAGAAGAAGACTGGCAGCTTGTGTGGGACATGATGGTCACCTTTTTGAGCATTTACTTAAGTAGCCTTTCGAAATTTTCTCATGGTTTTCTGTTGATTTTTTCTTGTGAAGATACTAGAGTTTTCTTTGTGATTTACTCTTTTTTCTATTACAATTTCAAAAACGTATTCTTTCATAATTTTATGGATAATGTCGAATTTTACGAAAGCGGCCTACTAGATTCCACCTAAACCATCCACATTTATCATTTTGCAACATACTTCACAAACTTCAAATAGTAGACCCCACAAACCCTATATCGACGAAAAGCTCTTGAAAAATGCCATTCATTGGTACAATAAAATACAGGGTGTTGCATTTGAATAAGTCGATTTATTGCCATTTGTAATTTGTCATTTGAAAAAAATCGTAGTAGGCGTTGGAACATTGATTTCGAATTCGCTCGCATTTCAAAAGATGCGCCGAAGCTTAAGGAAACGACTGGATAAAAGTTGGTTGAGTTATCTTCAATGGCTCTGAAGTTATGGATTTATCTGTAGGTCCATGCATGACGCTATTTCAACACATAAATTGACATAAGTCAAAAACTATTGCAGATAAGTCTATGAAACCAGGGTGCGTTGTATAGATAATTTAGTGGCGATTTCAAAAATGTATCGAAAGTGGGGGGTTGCCATTTAAAAAAACAGAACTTGGATGTGTATTTCATTTTGGGACATCCTGTATATGAATGAAAATATTTTCAGAATGTGCTTATTGTCGGACCCATCGTTTCAAACAAAAAATCAAGTCGATAGCTTGGATAGAAAAAAAGTTATGGACCATGCACGCACCCCTGGGTCACCCTGTATATACAACTCACCTCCTTTTTGCCAAGACCGTATACACGGCCGAAACACAATCTGCAGGCGCCTGCACTTCTACGAACAAATAAGGTTCCATCAACCTAGGCGTCGCCATCAAGAACGCGGAGTACACTACTCTTCTGGCGGTCGGTATGATTTGACCTCCTCCTCGATGCAAGGGTTCGCCTGCTATGACGGCGTCGAGAATTTTGAATTTGGTGTTCCTGATGGGTTCTTCGCACAGAGGCCCTTCTCTCGTTCCCCACTGAAAACCTTGGACGATCGAGTCCTTCACAGAACTGAGAAGAGCTTTATCCACTTCAGAAGGTAGAGTATCATCCACCAAGATATTGGGTCCTAAAAAAAATTTGGAATCGGTTTTGTGTCAAACTCTCTTGATCTTAAGTTTCACTGTCTCATCTATAAAATAAATAGCACAGCTCACACCATACAATTTTATATTATCCTCGCACCTGCATTGCTCAAAACAATAATCATAATTTGATGCAAATAAGGTTACATCAGTGAGTACATATATAATACCATAATTTGCAATGCAAAATTACATCTTTTAAGCTCTCATAGAGTCTGTCTATGGCAAACTATAACTACAAAAAATGTCAGAAAAGTATACATGCAGATCAGAAATATGAACTAAATTGCTATATCGATATTCTAGGTGGGATGCCAGGTTCTTTCAATTTATTGGTTCACATTTTGGACTCCTAGTACCTGTATTATTTCTATATTCAATTTGGTGTAGTCAATACAGGATTGAAACGATGAAATTTTGTCGTAATCATATGTTAAATATATATACATTCATGCCTAAACTCATTTCAAGGCAACAATTCTGTTACTTTTTCAAATTACATTAATTTGAAAGTAAGTTGAAATAGATAAATTCGATCAGAAGTCGAAAGACAGTCGGACGTCAGATCTCATATCTAACAATATACAAAAGCAGACAATAATTCTCGATAAAATCGAAAGTACAATTCCAACTATCACAAAAATCACGCTTCAAACGTAAATGAAGTGTCATAGAGAGAAAGAGAGAGAATATGCTTTATTGTATACATGATGAGTCATGGTTACAAAGCTTTGAAAATAGTATAAAACAATAAATATGAAAAAATATTAAAATCGATACTAGGTGAGTGTGTATACATACAAACACACACACACCCACACACATGCATCTGGTACATACATAGAGGAAACACAATAAAGTTATAGGCACGAGTCAAATTTTAAAAAAGAGAAAAAAATTTATATAAATATATCGATGTCAAATTGGATAACAATGTGTGAAACTATGAATCACATGCCTTACAAATATTAAAAAATGATTACCACTAAGAATTACAAGACAAGATTAGGTACAACTATGATGTTGTGTCACTGAAATATTCTTTAAGGTGGTAATACGGTCTGACAACCAAAATATTTTTTACAGCTTTTCTGAATTGCTTGAGAGGTACCATGTCTTTAATTATATCAGGTAAATGATTGTATATTTTGCATCCATTAAAAATGAATGAATCTTTAAATAAAGCGGAAGACGGTCTGGAAAGTTTAATATTATTGTATTGTCTAGTGGAGTAATGAACTTGGGGTGAAGCAAATCTGCCGATATGTTTCTTAACTAATGTGACAGTTCCTAAAATATATAATGCCATTACTGTTAGAATTCCGAATTTTTTAAATAAAGGTTTGCAGGAGTCGCGATAATTAGCTTTAGACATATATCGGATAGCACGTTTCTGTAAAACCAGAACACTATTAAATAAATAGCAATACCGAAGCGCAAACGGGATTCGATTAAAGTAGAGTAGAGTTTATTCTCGTGTGTGACAATATAAAATTGTATACAGTCGTCGAGTTAATACTATATACATATAATAAATACAATAAATAAGTGCTTAGCATACTACAAATATGTAAAATATATAAAATGTGACTGATAAAATATAGATAGATAGATGCTTTATTTTACTACTTTACATACAGGGTACATTTGTAGCAGGTCAAAGTGAATTTACTAAAAAGCCTTATAAAAGGGTACAGAAAAGGAACGACACATAATAGTAAAATAATCTACATCAATTAAACGACTGAAAATAATTTTTCAAAGCTTAAAACATCAAATATTCAGAACACATTAAAATGTATCGGGTACATGAGGTAATCATTTGAAGAGGCATGGATGGCTGACAGGCAATTGAGACGGTCACACATCCTTGAGGAATAATAAATAAAATAACTCAAGTCTAATGCAGATCACTTTCATATGATCCAAATAGAATTTATGAAGACTCTACCAGGACATCCGGCATGCTCCAGACAATACTCAGTGTTCAATCACAATTCTTTGAAATTTGATTCCAGGTACTCATCAAGGGAGTAGAAACAATTTTTTAGGAAATACTGTCTAACATATTTGAACAATACGAAATTGTTTAAACTTTCTATCAATAAAGTAATATAAGACATGCACCTCAAGACACTTATAGGTGAAAATGGACAAACAAATTTCAATAAAGGATCACAGTCATCAAGAAAAGGAGTTTGTAAACTCTTCAGTTTTATAAAATACATTTTCTTTCAAAAAACCCTTTATCTGCTTAGAAAACTTTAAAGTGGTTAGTTCCTTCCACTCCTTTGGAATCAAATTGTAAAATTTAATAGATAAATATCTAAATGAGTTGTGATTCTTGGACAAGCGAAAGTATGGCATTATGACTGATTTGTGTCTAGTATTATATTTATTTTGAGCCAGATGATTGGAGGAATCATTTCTTGCAAAAAGTAGACATTCATAAATGAATTGGTTTGTTACTGTCAATATACCCAATTTTTTGAAAAGTAGGCGACAACTTTCATCAAATTTTGAGTTTGTAATTATTCTTATTGCCCTTTTTTGCATTGTGAGTATTTTGTCAACGTGTGCAGATCCACCCCACAATATGATTCCGTAGGACATGGTACTGTGAAAAATAGCATGGTAGGGCATCAGGACAACACCCTTATTCGTAATATCCTTAAAATTCCTCAGAAGATATGCACAAGTTGACAATTTTTTTCGAAGATTGTATGTATGATTTTCCTATGTCAATCTACAGTCAAATGTTACTCCTAGGCATTTCACCGTTTGAATTGTTTTCTGGAGATATATTGTTATTCAGTGTAAAAATTAGTGTTTGTGTTTTATCTCGGTTAAGACATAATCTTATGTTATTGAAATAATTCTGAGCACTTTCGAGAGTATCACTTTTTATAGTTTGAATCTGATGAGGATTTTCTATGGTGGCGAATAAGGTAATCTCATCGGCATATTTGACGTGTTTTGACGTTAAGAAATGATTAATATCATTAATATAAATAATAAATAGTAAGGGCCCAAGGATTGATCCTTGGGGCACCCCGCATGTCAATTCCTTTTTGGATGATATATTTCCACTCATGGAGGTACACTGATATCTCCCTGTCAGATAGCTTTGAATGAAAGAGAGAGCGTTCCCTCGGATACCATAACTTTCCAATTTAGTTAGAGGAATCACGTGATACACAATCAAAAGCTTTGGATGAATCCAAGAATAGTGCCAAAGTCGAATTTCTTTTCTCAAATTCATCGGTTATATGAATAATCATATCTGTTTAGGCAGTTTTGGTAGATTTTTCCTCTCGGAAACCATGTTGATGGGGGTTCAGAAGATTTTTTCTTTTGAGATAATTTATTAGTATGATTTTATATGCCAATTCGAGTATTTTTGAAAGAAAGGGAATCAGCGAAATGGGCCGGTAATTACTTTAATGTCTTTATTACCCTTTTTGAAAGAATAGTAAATCAATTTTTCGGGTTGCAAATCTAATTCCTTGGCAACCAGTTCAACAGCAAAACACCCAGATGATATGTTTTTCCTTAATGCTGAAATATGTTCATAAAATTTTAGCTTACCATCAATGAGTCCTAAGCATTTAGTATATCCTTTAGCATTGAAAGTAAAGGATATACTAAGTTTTTTTTCATTTTTAACCCTTATGAACGACCACCCCCATCATGGAAACAATCAGATTAACATACGTACATTTTTGAATATAATATAAACATGTTTCATTCAACTTGGTGTTTATCTTGGTGCCTTCAAAAAAGCACCCAGATGTTTCAAGTTTCAAGAATATATGGTAAGAAACTTTTTTTGCATATAATGAATATATACAATTTAGAGAAATATGATTGCATTCGTTAATGCTCACTTTTGTTCATTGCCCTATCACTCAAGACAGGCCCCCCAGTAGTTTAATTATGCTGTTACCTGTATTATCTGGTCCAAACGCCCAAATACTTCTAGCAGCCAGCAGATCCCAATCATATTTTGTCTGGAAAAACTCTCCCAGCTTCTTTTTGTTCCATCCTATTTGGACATTTTCATTTTCGATATCTTCAGCTAAACCTTTCTCCAGAGGTTCGGCAATCATCGTTAGTTTATTCTTTTTGTTCGGAGTTTCGGCAAAACATTTCAAACTGGAAGTTTCAACGACAGTCTCGCAAAAAGCCACCACGGGATCGGCAACTGCAAATGACTTGAAATTACCAAAATATTTTTTTTCAAACTCAAGAGTGTATGACATCAAACATTAAGGTTGACTTTCTTTATGTCAAATTTGAATCCATGATTACACGGATGGGTTCCACTTTTATTTCTGAGGAAACAATGTAAGTATTATACTTATGATTTCTGCAGTATAATGCCATATATTATTCCCTCAGGAAATAATGGCGGGGAATTGACAGTCTCTGCCTTTATTCTCTCTTGAAGACCCATCACAAAATTTCTCGAATTGAATATTACCATGGAAACAATGTAACCAAACAAGTGTCAGTGTCAAACGCGTAGGTAGTATTTGTGTATTTTTATTGAGATAAACAAATTAGTTGTAAAAAAAGTAGAGTATACTTCTCGCAACAATGACTATTACTATTGACTCGTGGTATAATCTACTATTATCTCGCCGGCACTAAAATTACTTTTATTGCCTAGACAGTAGAAGTGGGTGTTTCTAAGTTTGGAGCGAAATTTCGAGTTTTGGATTTTCCCTGGTTAAAGAAAAAATAGTAGCTTCGTGAGGCTTGTACAGTACCCACTTGGTTTTAGCTTGAAAAATACGTCAAAAACTGTTCTGGACCAGTCAAATTTGATATCAAAATCCTTCATGAATTATGTCTGTTAGGAATTCTTCAGTGGCTGGAAAGTTGCTTGGTTTTTCAGTTTCATGCTTTACCAACTTTCAAAGCTTTAAAGTTGAATTAATTTGAGGAATGTAAAACAGAGGCAGGTTTAAATCAACATGCAATAGCTTTGGTGGGGATTTATTTTCTCAAATTTGAAGAAAGAATAATAATAATTTTTTTTTTCTACTTCCACTATCTTAAACCGTCATTACTCATCTACAACTATATGGAAAAATTGGACTTTTTATATGTCAATCAATTCGGTTTCAGAACTGGTAAAAGTACAGTAACGCTGTGAACAAGTTGGCTAATAACATTCTTGAGGCTTTTGAGAATAAAGAATCATGTCTTACTGTCTTTACTGGTCTGTCAAAGGCTTTTGACTGCGTCAGTCATGATAAACTTTTGACGAAACTGGAAATGTATGGACTGAGAGGAGTACCTAAAAATATGATTGAATCTTACTTGAAGAATAGAACGCAGAGGGTCTATAATAATGGTAATGTGAGTCAGGAACGCTTCATCAAAAGAGGATCACCACAAGGATCCATATTGGGTCCTTCCCTATTTTTAATTTATTTCACTGATCTACCTTCACATATGTCTCTCAAACACGAACCCTTGACTATACTATACGCCGATGATACGTCTTTCTCAGTTCATGTGGACGAAATTCTCAACATCGATAATATATCATCAGGGATTATTGGCCACGTAAAACAGTGGTTTGACTCCAACGAATTATTTCTAAACAAAGCGAAAACTGAGGTACGTTTGTTCTCGAATTATCACACTGCTCTTTGTGCTTCTCCTCAAACACAGGCAGTTGAATTCTTGGGAGTTCACTTTGACCCGTTTCTTATTTGGATAACACATATTGATATTACTTGTAGCAAACTAGCTAAATCAATTCATGCCATTAGACGCATAGCTACTATTGTGAGCCAAGAAGCAGCCTTGACAACATACATGCTCTCTTCCACTCAGTGATGTCCTACGGGCTACTGAGCTGGAGCAATGCAAATTTCATTCATCTTCAAAGAATTTTTATTTTACAGAAAGCGGCTGTACGTAGCGTAGCTAAAGTAGAATATGACGAACATTGTAAACCCGTATTCCAAACTCTTAAAATCATGACTATTTTCTCTCAAATAATTTATGAAAACATCATACACGTTAGAAAGAACATACATACATTTACTATGCATTCAGATCTTCACTCCCACTCGACTCGGGAGTAAACAAAACATTATACCTCCCATGAAGAGATTAGAAAAAAGCAAATCAATAGGAATATCTTGTTTCAATATGCTTCCCAGAGAAGTGCAAATATTGCCATTTTAGCTTTTCAAGAAGAAAATGAAAAAAATTCTAATTAACATGAGCCTCTATAATTTAAAAGATTCTGGCCAGATGGTTGACGGCTCGCTTGCGGATAGACAGTGACGTCCAAGAATGTTTCGATCAATTGTGTTACCTACTTGCTATCATTCAGTGTCTCGTCGATCATTGGAAATGAGTGTTAACGACGAAATTTGTGCTACACCACCAAGAAAGTACCATACAAGCATGGTGGGGGTAGAAAAAGTACAGTATGCAAATTGGAAAAGTCCAACTAAGGATACTTCCCCTCGACGTTTTATTATACACTGTATTTTTCCCGAAGCTCACTTACATGGTACAGATAAATAAATAAATCAAATAAATATATTTCAACAGATAAGAACTTAAAAACATCAACAATAATATAAATAATAATCTAGATATTTTATTACAGGGTAGTATTCGACAACCCTATAAAAACATGAATCTAAGTGGGCCCTGAAGTCACATTTCTATTTTATTTGTAGTTGGGAAAAAAATTAAACTACTATACAATGACATATTCGGTAAAATCCACGCCTTCCCAAAGTACACCAATGAGAGCTTACTAAAATATTCTATTGCTTTTGCTTCAGTGAGTCAGATAAGAGAGCTAATCAATTTGACGCATGTAACTTGAATTTTCTTAGTGTAGTTTCCTATTGTTGGTATATATTGTCACATTCCTCAGTGTTGATAAAAGTGCCAAAGTTTGATCAAGGTCAAATATTTTTAGGAAAATAATGTTAGGTTACCGATTTGCTTCTATATATTTTTTTATATATGCAGATTCACATTAAAGGGAAGCCCTGTGCAAAGAGCACCGCGTGATACAAGGGACAGGAGATACGAATTAACATTCACTTTGAATTTTTGAAGATTGTAAACCTCAGGAAAAACCTCCCTCGGCAAGGAGTGATCCCTGAGCAAGAGAGGATCGACAGGTCTCCAAATTCACAACAAAGGGGTGGGAATTCTGTACTCGTCGAGTCATCCGTGTAGATATTGCCAAGGGTGGAACGATTGATAATAATTCAGAAGAGCACCGACCGTGAAAATATGTATAGAAGAGAAACAAGTCTGCGACCCTTCTACGATGTTCCAATGAAGTGAGCAAGTCTGTGAGCGAAGAATCACCAACAAGACGGATTGCCTTTCTCTGAATATAATCAAGTAGCCTTAATGAATGTTTTGATGCCAAACTCCACACATGAGAAACATATTCCAAGACAGGTCGTATCTGAGCCTTGTATATCACTAGAAGCTGACGAGAAGTGAAGTATTTCTTCGCACGAAATAGAAATCCAAGTTTCTCGGAAGCACCTTTAGCGATAGATCTCACATGGTTTATCCATGAGAGATTATCACTGATCGTAATTCCTAGCATCGAGATACTTGACTCTGTAGGAATAGTTACTCCTGACATCTGAATACTAGATGATGATAGATCGGCATTTCTTGCGAAGAGACATGCCTGGGTTTTCATAGCATTAAATTCCACCAAGTTCATGTTACCCCATTCTATCATTTTTAACAAGTCATCGTTAATTTTATTGACATGAATGTACTCACCTTTGATGTCAATCTCAGAGTACATTTTTCTGAGGTCGTGCATCACACAATCCAAATATAGCTCTCCAGTTCCTAGAACAACGTGTTCTCCACTTTCTTCAACTCTTGTAGTCAACAAAGGGTACGATTTATTGACTTTACGTAAACCGTCCAACATTTTTGGCAGTTCTGATGGATTGACCGGCTCCACTGCTATTTTAATTATGCTCTGAGTGTTGAATTTCAGCGGCCTGAATATGTACAGATCATCGTGGATTGTTAAGTCAGTGATTGTGGCAGTTTTGACTATAGATTGATCGATGCCTTCTATCAAAACCCAGTTTCCAGCTGGCACTCTGTTCAGTTCAATTTTATACCTAGAAATAGAAATAAACAAAAATGAGATATCAAAAAAACTTGCCTTCAACGTTTTTATAACCGAATTGTTATTAATTTTTATTTTGGTATAAACGGGAAAACTCTCAGTTACAATGTTGTAAACAAATATGTATAAAAATACTTAAAACTAAAACAGTAAAAAAATCGAGACAGTAAAAATTCGTAAGAATATTGAAATATATAAAACACTAAATGCTAAATGAAACAGTTGAAAATAAAACTTAATACTTAAAACTATCAAACTAACAGGGTATAAGTCTAGAGATGAAATACATAATCCACTGCAGACCTTCTGAAGGACTCCAAAGAATTAGTAAAGAAATCAAGTTCTGATGCATTAGCTTCCCTCAGCATTCTTGACATTGGACTGTTAAATCCATAATATGTAGAATGTGAGTTCTCCACAAAAACAGCTCTATCATCTCTTGTTACTCGTTGCTTAACTTTCACGCCAACCAAAGAGAGAAGCTCTGGACAATTAAATTGGCCTGACAGTAATTTAAATAGAAATATTAGATCAGCTTGAGTTCGCCTGTTTTCCAATGTGGTTAGTTGCAGTGTAGAAAGTATATCAGTGTAGTTATGTCGCTGGTCCATTTGAAAGCCCATTTTGTGGGCAGCACTACGCAAAAATTTATTTTGAACCCTTTCCAGTGACCTCTTGTACACTGTATAGGAGGGACACCATACAATAGATGCATATTTTAAGTGTGATCTGATCAAAGAACAATACAGAATCTTCATTGTGTTACCTGAAAAGTCTTTAGCAATCCTACCAACATAGCCAAGAAGTTTCAGTGATTTCAGGGTCATTTTATTAATATGGGATGAGAATGACAATTTCTTATCGAATATGACTCCAAGATCTTCAACTTCATCAACTTGGTTCAAAGGCAAAGAATTTATGCAGTATTCATATGTGATTGGTACCTGGGAACGATTAAAACACATGACTAGACATTTATCAAGATTCAGATCCAAGTAGTTATTTCTGCACCAATTAGTTTAATGGTTCACATCATCTTGAAGTTTCAATCAACATATGATTTAATCACGCGGTATAATTTTAAATCATCAGCAAACAACAATCCCTGTGAGTCAGTAATATGTGTGATCAGATCATCAATAAAGATATTGAAAAGTAATGGTCCACAATGACTACCTTGGGGAACACCGGAACAGGCCTCAATTGTATGTGATATGTAATTATTAATTTTCACCCACTGAATTCTATCTGTAAGGAAGCTGCTAATCCAACCCAAAACACTACCCCCAAAACCAAAAGATTCTATTTTTCGAATTAATATCTCATGATTAACTCTGTCAAACGCCTTTGAAAAATCTGAATAAATTGAGTGAACTTGGTACCGTTTTTCAAACGCGCCTAATGTGTCCTTCTGATAGGTCAGCAAATTTGTGACTGTGGACTTGCCTCTGGAGAAACCATGTTGGTGATTGGTGAGAGCATTGAGACAGTGCCAAGAAAGCTGTTTGGTTACAATGGTTATAATGAAGAGGGAAATCTAACAATAACTGCGATATTGGATTTCTAGAGAGGAGTTGATTCTTGGTGATTTCGAAAATAGCAAGAGTTACAGAAAAAGTTAATTGGAGGCAAAGTTGGGCAAACTTATAAATAAACAGTTTGAGAGAACTATCTCACAATGAACTGTAATATCAAAAATTTGCATATCAAGAATAATAATCAACATTTCCTCCATAGTAAATAATGAGATCCATCATTATGATGTTGAAACATCTGATATAGGCCTCTTACTATAAGAGATGTGCAGGAAAAAAAATTATAATTCGATCTTATGGGTCAGAGTATTTCGAGTGCCTGATTTGAATAAAGTTTGGAATGACCCAAGGCATACACTAAAAAACACTCGCTTCCTTTAACCTATTCCTGCCGCCCATCAAAAGTTGCGAAGTACAAACAGTTTTTGGAAATATATTCAATCAAAAATAAGTGTGTCTTCTGAGTATATTAAGGATATTGCTAACATGGGAAAATCATCAATCATGATGACCTTGCAATGAAGGCAAATATGAGAATCAAGTGAAAAACCGTACTTGAGATTTCTGGTAAAAGCACTTGCATATATATAAGTAATTTAGAAAGTCACCTTGACTCATATATCCACAATCTTCCTATTGTCAGTATCCTGGAATCTTCTTCATCCTGCAGAGTATAATTTTCACCCAATATCCGAACATCTTCGCCTGCATGTAATGTTCCACTCATCACCCTACCAAGTACTTGGAAAAAAGTGCAGTCCTCAGTCGGATACATTTTGGAACTGTGCACCTAAAATTTTACAGCTAGTGAGTATTGCAACAATAACCAATATTGAATAATTTACCATTAATAATCCTTCCTGATCACAGTTGACCATATCATCATATACTTTGCTAGTATTAGGACCAGTATAAATATGATTCACTTTTTTCTTGGCATTATCCAGAGGAGATCGGATATGTTCCACGCACATATTAACAAAACCTGTGAAGGAATAAATTATAAACAAATGCAATTTTCAAATATTGCATTACAAACCATTGAAGTCTCCCAAAAATTTTCCACAGACCAGTCTCAGTAGAGGCCTTATGTTTAGTTTCATTTCGTTCTTTGTCATTTTTATTCCCAGTTCATCCAAAACATCTAGAAGAGAACCATCAACATCGCCTACTACCTGGGCAAATATTTTATATAAGGGTTCCAAAATGAACTCCACAAAACTCCTTTGGGCTGAGCTATGGGGTGGTTTCTTTGTGAATTTTCGCCTGCAAAGTTATAAATCTTTCAAACGGGTATATCATCCTCAATTAGATGTTTGTTTACAAATATTCGAAATGTTTCTTTCTATTAACCAGCTGACAATTTCATGACAAATCCTGAATTTATTACAGATTTCATTGAAGACACTAGAAAGCTTTCAAACAGCTAATATTAGAATTTCATTGCAGTTTTCAAAATGGGAACAGCTATTGTTCGTAGAGTAAGGGCGAGTTTATACATGTGTTTTTTCTTAATCCTTATTTGATTTGGAAACGAAGTTGATTTCAGACATCTATGTAAGAGCATTTGAAGAATCACGTCTGTCTCAGCCTTTCCTTCAATCTTTAAATTGTTACTCAGGCAGTATATTGTTACGTTTTTACTCTGGGTTCGAAAACAAATGAAAATTGGCAAGGCAAATCCATCAACTTTATTGCAATTTACTCAACAAATCACTAAACAACTAATTCATAGCTCAATAAATAAATAAAATAACTATTACTGTTCGCCTATTTATTCACTTGATCGCTATCTGTAATCAACTGAACTCGTACTGCTCCCCGTCCGCTATATAAAAATCCATGGTTCTGGAATTTTCCGTATTCGAACGGACATTGACCTTTCTAGAACATTCGCGATGGTTCTTTCCGCTTGTGAACAAATGCGGTTGGTATCTCTCTCGAAGATTCTCGATGAATCGCGATGACAGACGATGGGCGTGGTCTTCTTCGAATCACATAGGCATAGGCGTACAGAAAGCCATAGGCATAGAGAAAGGGTTTCATATTTTTTGCGAATAAAATCAAATGTATTTAGTATGTATTTACTGTCTTCGTCGTTCTTTATCCATACATCCAAACGAGTGTTTTATAATCAAAAAAATCAATACTTACGTTTTGCTATTGAAATGAATATCTCCCCAGAGACGTTTGGAAAATTCTTCCACGTTGACTTCCCCATGGTAAATATTGTAAATGTTCGCAAACGATTTCAAGGTGAAGCATACACCATATTGTGAACTAGCGAAGCATACATTGCCCAATACAGGTGACACTATCTGAGGGTTTGCATCATCAGAGTATAACCTGAAAAATAATATATTCTATAAGTAGGATTGGTACTCTAGAAAAAGATCCAAATATAACTAGCATTCTTTAAATTTATCTTACGTGAGAAGACCATTTATTTCTTCAACAATATGTCTCAATTTATAGTAAGCGTCTTGAGGGGGCAATTTGAGTTCCAATATGAGCCTGTCTATTTTATTTATGCATATAGTTATTTGCATCTGTTCCTGCACAGCATGTTTCAGGAGACGTTCTGTGTTCAACATTACTCCTTCAGCTGCATCAACAAAAAGTACAATGCCATCACAAAGTCTCATTGCAGCTGTAACCTCATCGGAAAAATTCACATGACCTGAAAATTAATATTATTCACAAATCCAATATTCAGTTTTCTGAAATTTATGTAGTTATTTCTTTATTCGTTTGTATACGGGTGAATCCTAATTTTCGTTTAACTTTATCCATACAACTCATCTATTCTATCTATTATAATTATTATTATGGATAAACTTATGTCAAGACGAAGGGCGATAACCAATGAGAATGTCCACTTATAAAATACATTCACATGACAAAGAGCGATAGACTGGTTTCTTAAAAATATTATTATTATTATCACAGAAGAAATTGCTCTTATCGCAGTAGTTATTTCCCAGTCTCAACATTTCAGATGAAGGAAAATGATAAGTATAGTTAGTGGAAAGGTGAAAGTAATGAGGGAGAGAAGATATTGTTACGATCTTTCCTTGGGTTTCTTTATTAAAACTCCAAACAACACTTCACTACTTATATTACTCTTTATCACAATACAATACAATAAAATCACTCAAACTTCTCCGCTAACTATCCAACGCTCTGAACTAAAACTCTCGATACTAAAAATTCTCCACTTCAACTTCTGCACTTAACAATACCAAAGCTGTCTCTGATAAAAACTCTGTAAAACTCTCCGCCTCTCCACTTAGCTCTAAACTCTGATAACTATCCGAATAACTCTCCGAATAACTCTGCTGCATCGGATGGATCGCTTCCGTTTATAAACCTGCGTACGCCTACGGAGAATCTTCCAGTCAAATCTCGGTGATCGAATTTTCTCGGTGAGCTGCGATCCCTCAGGTAACAATCTTGCTACGACCCCTCATATTAATTTGACAGGGCCGGCGCTAGGAGATTTCGTAACAATATGTTCTCTCCGAGCTGAACCAAAAATCATGGGACATGTAAGTTTTTTATTTTCATCATCATTGTGAATTCTCCTGGGATTCTAAGTGTGTTTCCATACACCAATTCAGCACAAGATGCTTGATAACCTTCTTTTGCTGCAGTTCTCATAGTCAAAAAAAAAAATACGAAAGTAGTAGTGCATACTCAAAGTTGAAGAACAAGTTTATTGAAAAAGAAAAACACGAAGTCATCTCCTGTTCCTTTTTTCAATGAAAAAAAAACAATTGGTAATACCTCTGCCCATTAATCAGTTCCATAACATTTTATTGCAGATTTCATTTGAAGATGCATTACTTCTACCATACCGTTTGCTGTGGTTATACGTTCACAGACGAGAAATTCTGAAGAGTTTACTGAAAATAGACGATTCGAACTCACGACCTAGACGGATAGCGATGGAAATCGGCATATCCATTCAGCATAAAATGCTCTAGCAACTGTATCAGCTTTGATATCTTCAATGGGAATCACTTCAGACAACTAGTGAGTCTGTCAATACAAATTAAACGATATGTAAAACCTTCCGAGGGTAGCGATGGTCCGACGAAATTGTTGAATCATCAATCAAACTCACTTCTGAAAGAGTATATCAAAGGCTTATGGTCAGTATATATGGCAAAGTCTCTATCGTAGCTACTGATTTCCTTTTGACATTCGTTCATTTTTTTTTCAAGAAAATCCAAGAGGTTGCCATATGTTTTACCGCAATTGTTAGACTGAATCTCCAATTGAAAAATCAGATGCATCGATCATCAATGAAAGGGAGGAGAGACTCGAGGGATAAGCTAAAATAGTTATTTCTGCAAATGAAAATTTGATTTGTCGATACTAACTTGGTTTTACCACTGGGATATCCTTTCTGAAAATCGTTCAGAGGCGCTTGAAGATCGGCTATACGGATCTATAATAATTGACCATATCAAAAAATCTTCTACTAAATCAATTCAAGGGAAAATAGTCTGCCAGCTTAATGGGGAGTGAAATCGAAAGAGCGATATGGTATAGTGACAGCATTCAATTGTCGAAAATCTTCAAACCATGAATTGGGTTACTTCTTCTGATTACCTGATGACTAACTTTGTTTGAATCTTAGTTTCATAAGAGAAGGGTCTCAATATCAATGGGAATTACCGGAGAAAGAGAAACATTCTATAATGAAATTTTTCAAATCAAATAATCTACACAATCACAGAAGAAGTCAGTTCAATAATTTGTTGACTAAACATCTCGAGATGGAATTTTTCTATGAAGGTCTTATCACATCATCATCATCACAATGGAATATGGAATTTTTTTCTAAAATGACCAAATTCGAAGTTGCTATGAAGCGTTATTTGTTAAAATAATTATTATTATTTTTTTTGTTGTATCTTTATATATGTATTGCATATGTTTCCAATATATACCCTGAGTTTCTTGGGAATAATCAATTATTATTATTATTATATTTTGAATTAGAATCAATGGATAGTAGGTATATTCAATTCAGCAAATTAGCCAATACTATGTAGATTTGTTGACAAATTTTTTGTTTGTCTACTATCATTTGATGATTATATAGAAAGTCCGCCCCAAATATGGGTTTGTCACACCTACTAAAGTGTAAAAGTTAAAAATCACTTGAGCAGTCTAGGTGAATCATTAGTTAGTACAGAAGTTGTATTTTTATAGTGAAGTTAATAAATACAGTTTACTGTTGCTCGGAGTATTATTTAGAAAAGGATCCCCAAAATCTCTTAACAGTGGTGTCAGAAATAGGTTATTGGTGACAAGTGAAAACCATTTATGGTGAATGCGCGGAGTACATCGTACGAAATAATGCAGGACATTGAGAAATTATTCAGAATCAATTTCAGCAGGAATAAAATCAAAAGAGGGAATATGCACTTTAGAAAATCCTCAAAAATGAAAAGAAAAACAATTAGAGGAAAAGCGATAGTAACGTGAAGAAAGAACGTGAAGAAAAACTCCAGAAAATTTTAAAAGAACAGAGAAAAGAATGAGAAGAGGAAAAGAAATAACGAGAAGAATCACTACAGAAAATTCAAGAACAGAAGAAAGAGAGAAGAATAAAAGAATGAATTAGGACAGATATTAAAACAATGGGATGTAGACTTTCAGAAGGTTCTATCTAGAACATCAGACAATTTCTTTGAACATGTGTTATGGAAATCGAAGTACAATTGGAAAAAACTGAAAAAGAAGAACTGAAGAAAGAAGTCAAGAATATCGACGACGACTTCAATAAGGATAAGGTGCGAGAGGAGATGAAAGGACTAGAAAAAAAAGGTTGAAAATCAGATGGCTTTTCTCAAGAATGAATATTGCCAAGACAGGATATTCACATCAGAAATATACGTGAAACCATCGACTTTTGATGAAACGTCTTGGCCTGAGTATCGCCGACAATTTGAAGCTGTGGCAGAACTATTGGATGGCGCGAAGAAGAAAAAACTATGGCACTCATATATATATTCTGAATGTTGTTCCAACATTATACTTGTTGCCGATCCGTTTTATCTTTTCATACAAACGAGGGACATAAGGTAAAATGTATGATACCTTATGTCCCTGGGAACATTTTGAAAGATTAGACGGTTTGAATAGTTTCAATGGGACGAATATATTAATTACTTGTTGACAAATTTCATAAACTTAATGTGTTGCTGTGCTGTCGCCTTTTTTCATTTATTTCCTATGATTAGCATTCTTAAAGTCATGATAATAATAATTCAGTGAGATGTTTTTTTTATCCACCTTCGACTGGAAAAAAAAATGCAGTGTAATGAGTAGTGTTACTAAAAAGGGGATCAACAGCAGGAACAACCACATCATGAATGTGGAAAAATAGCAAATCAACATGCCTCGAGTAATAGAATTCAATTAACAAAAGTGTAAGAAACCAAAAGTATTGTTAAGGATATTTCCATTAGAATTTGCAAGACATATAGCTTTCAAGTTTGGAATAAATTCATTTTTACCATTATTATGTATTTTTTCAAAAAATTCTGAAACAGGTCAATTTTTATTGTTAATTTGACAATGTACAGTATTACAATATTCCCCTTTCTTGCACCCCTTCTCAATTATGAGCACCCTCTCAAAAATTTTAAGTGAGAAGGGGCGTCATATGGCATCTTGTTCGAAAAGGATTTTTATTATTTGTTCAGCAATACTATTTTTTCATATTTAGTGCAGCCATAACGGAGAAAATGTGTTATTAAAATTTAAAAATATTGACATTGTAAATTAAGTATTCGTTGAAAAAAACTGAAACAGGTCAATTGCTATTGTCATTTGACAATTTACAGAATGAAAATATTACTCCCTTCTTGCACCCCCTCTGAATTATGAGCATCCTCTCAAAAATTTTAAATAAGAAGGGGGAGTCATATATCACCTAGTTCAAAAGGGATTACAATTCTCTGTTCAGTTTAAACTGTCAAATTGACAAAAACAATTGACCCGTTTTAGGTTTTTCAAGGGATATACGTGTCAATATTTTTGAATTTTAATAACACAATTTTTCCATTTTGGTTGCAGCAAATATGAAAAACTTAGTATTGCTGAACAGATAATGAAAATCCTTTTCGAACAAGATGACACACAACATCCCTTCTCATTTAAAATTTTTGAGGGAGTGCTCATAATCAAGAAGGGGCACAAGAAGGGTTATATTGTCATTACTGTACGCTCTCAAATTGATAATAAGAATTGACCTGTTTCAGGATTTTTTGAAAGATTACTAAAGCTAAAAATGAATTAATTCCATACCAGTTGAATGCACTGAATATGCCTTGATAGATTGGCAGCACTCACCAGGTGTATCAAAAATATTCATGAGATAGCTCTTGTTCTTGATATCTTGCAACAATAAAGTTACTGGAATGGATTTGATAGAACATCCTCTTTCTTGTTCAGTGAAAAGTATATCTGTGTATCTCAAGTTTTTTTCCTCATTATCTTGGTAACTGGGATGGGTTTGCCTTATTAGACAATCAACAAAAGAAGTTTTTCCGTGGTGTAGATGACCTACTAAGGCTACATTTCTGATAAGTGATGTATTATCCATCATATCTGCCAAAAACCTGAAATTGGGATTCATCAAAAATTATTATATATAGGCATTGAAATCAGCTCACTCCATGCTGTATACAGTTTCTGGTAGGTCTTGCTCTTTCAGTTGAAACTTTTTCTTTTTCACAGGTTCCACTAATGGTACATCTAAAGCCTGTGCATCTTCTTCTTGCGCTATTGTTTCCACATCAGGACCGTAAACTTGTAAAGCTGATGGGTAATACTGTTTATCTTCATGCAAAACAATAGCCATTGGTTGAGGATCATCTTCCATTTGCTCCTCCTAAAATGGTATATATCAAAAAAACAGTTTTCATACAACAGAGGACGTACATCATATTCTTCATGTTCATTGTCATCCAGCTGTTCTTGTTCCTCTTCTTCATCATCATCACTATCTAATTCTGGACCGATATAATTACCGAATTCATCATAGAGATCTGCATCCATTTTTTGTGAATATAATAATCACTATCTATGAATAATCTTGTACTGTAAATTTATTGTCTTATTATTCACAGATTATAAAAACTTCATTCACAATGAAGAAAACGATTCCAGTGATAATAACTCAAATTGTCATTTCTGAAATTCCAATTTCAAATCATATTCTGTAGAATAAATAGACTAACACCACACGATAGGTAACTCAACTCCAAATCTCCAATCTCCAATCCAAACAAAAATAATCTCGGCGCTCGGCAGCGGCTATTAGCTATTAGGTTATCTTCTTCTATTTACAATTTTTACCAACTTCGACATGAAGCTGGCAGCCAAAGCTGACGACATTACAGTGGCGTCGAGAAAAGGTTTGAAGAAATCACAGAACCAACGTTCATATAGAACAAAGTAATAATTTCAGAAGTCGCCTTCACGGTCAAAATTTTTAAGCTGAGAGTCAACAAAGCGCTGTTGACAATTTCATTCAAAATGAATAGAAGCTACAGAAACTCATTCTTTTATGATGTTTCGCAGTGACTTCGATCAGATATGTAATTTTATATATATATAGGTCTTCAATTAAATTCCACCACTTTGAAATTGACAGAAACCTCTATTCAGAGGGCGTATCGCTTCTCTTGAGCTTTGTAGCTTGCTAGATCCAGTAACCTTGCGTAATATCCCAGTTTCTCTATGAACAAGGCCTCAACACCAACCAAAATCTTACCACCAAAGGTTCCAATTTTTTCGATTTGAATTTCAATTAGAATTAAGAACATTGAACATTTTTACAGAGAATTATCCGATTCGGCTATTTAGCTATCCTGTCAGTTAACCAAAAACATATATATTCTTCGAGTTCACAAAAAATGTTTATTTATTATAGATATTGATTTTTATTATTCTGAATTCATGTCATTATTCAGTATAAAGTTTAAAAACCCTCATTATATATTGGGATTGCACTGAGTCTAAAGTAAAAAGAACAGGTGAAACATAAAAATTTCACAAAGCAAAGCACATTAACGAAATAGCAGGTGAAAAAACAAGACTGGAAAGAAGAGGAATTAAACTCAGGTTATATGTTAGATATGAGCTGGCCTTCATGCCACAATAGACGTCACATGCATCAACATGCTGGACAAACAAATCGTATTTCCATAAGCAAAATAGTAATTTAATGAGATTATGATTTCAATTCTGAGATACAAGATGCATGAATATACCGTTGCCCATTTCAACTTATCAGTACTTAAATCTGCTCTTCTAGTTGCTTGAATCCACAATTCACGTCTCTTAACTGTTGTCGTAAATAGTAGGGAATCGATGGATTAAATCATCACAATCGCTTAAAATTGAGTTATTATCGAGAAAAATATTTTGAAATATGACACAAATGCAAAATAAGCATTTGTAGATCCGTTTGTTTGTCCAGCAGGCTGGATTTACAACTATCTTTTACTGTCGTCTGTCAGATATGCCCGTGGTCTATCAGTTTTAATGTCTATGGTGGTGGTAAATGGTAAGTGGTAAGTGGCAAGACTGGTTAGTGGAAATTTGGATTACGATTACGGAACGGAAAGAGAGGCAAAACAGAAAATCCCAAAATCAGGTCATTTGAAAATCAAAAACTTTTTTGTTGTTTGTTTCGTATGTCTTTCGATCGTGTTCAAAGTTCAGACATGGAGGAGGAACCTAAGCCAGAATGTATTGAAGTTTTGAGACGTTTTTTTGGTCATACAAATTTTCGACCCTTGCAATGGAAAATTATTAATTCCATAATGGAACAGAAGAGAGATAATTGTGCCATCATGACCACCGGATATGGCAAATCTCTCTGTTACCAGTTCCCATCAGTGTATTCAGGAGGTGTCACATTAATTGTTTCTCCATTAATTTCTCTTATGGAAGACCAGGTCCTTGCAATGAAGATTGCAAACATATCTGCATGTCTTCTTGGTACTGCTAATACCAGTACGGCTAAAACACTAGCTGCTATTAGAAATAATGAGTACAGGTTGGTTTACTTAACACCTGAATTCTGCACAGGAGATTTTGGTTTGGAACTTTTACGAGAATGGTACCAAATATTATCGATAACCTTGATTGCCATTGATGAAGCACACTGTGTTAGTAGTTGGGGACATGACTTCCGCTTTCAATATAGGAAACTTGGAATTCTTCGAGAAATTATGCCAACTGTTCCAATTTTAGCTGTAACAGCAACAGCAACCGAAAAAGTTCAGAAAGATATCATCTCAACTTTGAAACTGAAAAACCCCCAAGTGTTGTGTTCAAGCTTAGATAGGCCCAATTTGTACTTTGCTGTTAATCTGAAGTCAGGTAATATCATGACAGATTTGAGGAGTGTAATGGAAAAACATCAAGATTGTTGGAAGTTTTCTGGACCCACTTTAATCTATTGCTTGAAAAGACAAATAACTGAAGAAATTAGTTATATATTGGAAGAAATGAGCGTGAAGAGTATGGCTTATCATGCAGGATTATCGTTATCTAAAAGAAAAGAAGTACATGAAAAATTTGTAAAGGATAGAATTGACGTAGTGGTAGCTACAATAGCATTTGGTATGGGTATTGATAAACCTGATGTGAGAAATGTTATTCACTATGGTATCTCCAGTAGCATAGAGGGCTATTACCAAGAGGCCGGTAGAGCTGGTAGAGACGGTTTGCCAGCAAAGTGCATTGTATTTTATGATAGCACAGATTTCACTATTCATAGGGGCCAAATGATGTCAATGTCGGCAGTTCATAAAGAAAGAAAAGAAAAAATGTTGGCTATTATCAAAGAATATGTGGATACAGTTAAGTGCAGAAGACAGTATATTTTGAATTATTTTGGGGAATCCAATACTTCTACACATGATCAACTTGTTTGCTGTGATACTTGCATAAAAAATGCTACCAATCCAGATAAAGAAGTCTATGAAGGTATAGATAGTGATGGTAAATATGACTTCACTGATGATGCAAGGTTGTATCTTAGGGTCATAGAAATTTTGCAAGGAAAGTATGGTCATATGGCTTATATTGCTTTCCTAAGAGGCTCAAAAAAAAAGCAATTGGAAGCATTCATTAAAAACCCATTACATGGCGCTGGAAAAAACAAATCTGAAGTATGGTGGAAAGAGATTGGAAAACTTTTGATCAAATTCAAATATGCCACTTCTAAAGCCTCCTCTTTTAATTCTTTTGCCACACTAGTTGATATAACACCAGCTGGAAAAAGTTTTCTTGTTGACCAAAGTCAATGTCTTAAAGATAGTCTTACCCTGGAAATGCGGACTTGCCTTAAAACCAAAGCCAATATTTGGGTTTCAACATCTAGTACACCTCAAACAAAAGTTGGTGTTCAGGGAGAGAAAGTTGATCTTGAAACATCAGTTGTGAAAGAGAGGAGATTGAAATTGTATAATATGCTGTTGAACAAAAGATTGGATCTTGCCAGCGCTGAGAATTGCATGCCATACATGATTGCATCAAACAAAGCACTGATGGATATGGCTGAGGCAAGTCCCACTACTTTGGAAGAGATGGCAAACTACCAGTTTGATGGATTTACCACAGTGAAATTAGAAAAGTATGGTGAAGCATTTATTGATATAATAAAAGAAATTAAAATTGAAACTGCTCGGCAGAAAAAATCAATTGAAGAAATCCTTATCAATCAGCCATTACCTGAACTTTCAAAATTGGGTTCATCTGCAGCAAAATCCTACCTTCTTCTCAAATCAGGTAAATCTGTGGAGGAAATCGCAAAAATTAGAGGGTTTGCTACATCAACAATACAGGGCCATCTTTGTGATTGTATCAAATTTGGTTATGCAGTAAAATTATCACAACTAGGTATCATTAAAGATGATGTTCAAACAATCATCAGAGCAGCTGAAAATGCCACAGATCAAGCTCTGATGACTATCAAAATGGTGTGTCCTGAACATATAACCTACAACCAAATCAAAGCTGTTGTAGCTTATCTGCAAGTAAGAAAACATCTTAGGACATTGGGAATTCCTTATGAAGAATTTGAAGATTGTAATTATTTTCAACTCTATGAGAATACTGTAAATGTTGAAGAAATTGGTAGAAATGAAAAACTTTCTCAATTTATAAGAGATCTAGAGAACTGCAATGAACATGATTCCATTGATGGGAAAGAGAAGCCATCTTCAATTGAAACAAAATCATCTCCTTGCAAGGCTATGCTAGAAAATGAAGGTTTTCCTGATGATGAACTAGCTGCATTTTGTGATGACCTAGAAACAAGCTTCAACAACCCTAAAGATACTAGTGACTCAATGATTGATGACAATGAACCTTCAGTGAAACGATCCAGAAGAAACATAGATTCTGTGCTAGATCCTCCCAAACCAGAGATGAATTACAATATCTTAGATTCTCCACCTCGAAGTTCTGTTAACCAGAAGATGCAGATAAATTCAACCGATTGTAAGAAAAAGGTTGAATATATCAGTAGTGATGATGAAAATGTAACTGAGACTCAGAAAAATCCCCCCAAGAAGGCCAACTTGAATATAAAATTACCACCGTGGCTGATGCATAAGAAAGTCACTTGAAGAAAATCCAGTTGTTAAATTATGAATTTTCTGTAAAAAAATGTTCATGGCTTTGTTTCATTAGTTGATCTTGGATCTTAAATTTATATTTTTGTATTATTTTCTATTGAATAATGTCAACTCGAAATACAATCTTATGGCTCTGTGAACTACTTATTCTTTGGAAATTATTTCTACTCAATTTATGATGAACTACATGGACAATATCACTGAAAATAGATTATAACCATAGTATTGAAACGAATTCTGCAAATGCATAATGATAATGACTGAATGGGGGAAAGTAGAATGCCTGTAACTTTTTTTTTAATAGGATAAAAGCATTTTTTTTCGTAGGTGAATATTTGACTAATAACTTTTGAAATTAACAGTAGAGAGCTTTCTTTAGTAGTAGGAGGGTGTTGTGTTGTGATTGAATTATAATTGAGAATATGCAGGACATTTGAAAATGTAGGAATGACGGAAAACTACAGGGCACTTAACTAGGTTTTGTCATTTCCTTGTTGAAGTGAAATTGGGTTTTCCTAGTCTACTGTATAAAATATCATCATGTGTTTATTCTTCAAGAATTACAATATCCATTAATCACTATTGAATAATGAAATCATTATTCACCACCAACATATTGAAGGTAGTGAATAATTATTTCATTAGTGATAGTGGTTAACGGTTATCGTAGTTGTTGAAGAAACACATGAATTATGATTATTTTTTATATTTTTGTTGAATTTTTTATATCATTGATATTTCTTAGGTATTCAAACAGACTTATAAATAATGATTTTGGTGAAGTAAAACGGTTTTCTTTCCAATATTGCTTTAAAAATGTCTGGTTCATACAATAGTCCTAGACAAAGTATAGTAGTCTATTCGCGTAAAATGGCTATTATCATACGCTCGTTGAATATTATACTGTAACGAAATGTCCTGGCGCCGGTCCTGCCGCCTATGAATGCAAATTGGTGCGACAGTTCGAGGAAAGATTGTACCTGCGTGATCGCGGCTCACCCAGAATATTCTATTGTCGGGATGTGTGGATGATTCTCCACTGTGTGAGCGCCTATATAAACGGGAGTCGCTCACTGCGATGGCAGAATCTGTATAACAGAGACTTTCTATTAGAGATGAGTGTTTAGTACCGAGCGTCGGAAAGTTAGCGGAGCAATTATAATAAAAGTAGTTCAGTGTGGTTTGGAGTTTTAATCAACGAACCCAAGGATAAATTGTAACACTAGTATTCTGTTGCTATTAACTCGCCAATGAAAATGCTTGCTCCTTATAGATCCATCCTGTACCTAATAGAAGCGTTCCTTTGAGCTTTATCATTGTTCATAGAGAAATGTAGCATACGTTCCGTATCAAAGACAATAATGTTCCGCATATCGTTTCGGTTAACCAGAGTGATTATATGTCTCTCTCTCTTGGATAGACTCGGCCGATATCACAGAGTCAGGACTAGTTTTTCAATAAAAGGATAAATGAGAGATATGTTAGAGACAGATGAAAGAACTACTCCCCTGGCTAATACCGGTCTGCAAGTGTGTCCGTCCCTATAATTGAAAATCAATTCCTTCATTTGTATCGACGAAAGCAAATGCAGGATTTACTTCTGTGAAGAAACCTGCACTGGCACCTGGTCGGATATAATTCAATGCCCTTCGTGGTATTAGCCAGGGGAGTAGTTGTTTTCTGACAGGTGCCAGCCGAAACCTACTGTGTAGGTGATTTGAGACTGGCCTGAACAAATTGTTCGAAAGATGATTTGATTTAACGCCAGTCTTCAAGTATGCCCACTGACTATGTCAAGTGTTTTTACAGATGAAAGAAATTAGACGGTGTGCGTGATTAATCTATATTAGTGACAAGGACGAAAACTGTTGGTTATTTTTATCTGAAAGATATCTCGCATTGAAAAACCGGTCCTCAGAGAAAGCAGCGCTCTGGTTAAACGATTTACGGAACATATCCAGGATTAGCCAACGCCGGTGTAGGCTGGATTCAGACAGATCCGAAATCCGATGGTACGAAGATCCGACAGCTTTCTGATTGGATCGTCGTACCATCGGATTTCGGATCTGTCTGAATCCAGCCTAAAAAACATTTGAACGTTTTTGGGGCGCAATCTGCACTATATTGTCTATATGTTCGTTTACTTGCACGGCAAATTTTCCCCCTATATTCTGCAATTTGGCAGAGATATTCGATTTGCCATGTAGCACAACAGCTTAGCTCAACACCTATATTTCAGGTTGGTCTGATATAGATATATAGTACGAAAACTGTATTTCGATATTAATATTGTTTCAATGTTGAGCTGAAT
Source organism: Zygogramma bicolorata (assembly GCA_032362365.1). Classification (NCBI taxonomy): domain Eukaryota; kingdom Metazoa; phylum Arthropoda; class Insecta; order Coleoptera; family Chrysomelidae; genus Zygogramma; species Zygogramma bicolorata. The sequence goes on from JAVJAQ010005646.1 coordinate 951,283, forward strand.
ATTGTAGGGTGCAATATCGATTGATAGCTATATCTTATTGCCAAACTCAGAATGATATCAAGTTATATTTGATAATATTCCAAGGTCTCAATCTGCCTACTCCTTAGGTTGAACTGAGAGATCGAAGGGGGTTCGGTGATATTTATATCAGCGAAGATCAATGAACTAGAACCAATTAGGGTTGGGGAAGGAGTTTTCGAGGAAATTACCAATACCGAAAGTACTTATTAATGGGCAGTGGACAATTAGGGGGTTTTCAGGTTATCGGAAGTCTCTGTACATCTTCTCCTTAATTTAGGCAGGAAGGTCTCTTCTAGATTTCGATGACTTCTAGTATTTTCGTAGCGTCTAGGCACAGTAGAGTAAGAACGTCTAGAGTCTAGGTGTTTGCAAATAGGTCTATAATGTGTCCTAATGCGATGATTGGACACGGCAGAGGATGGATCTGACTTTCGCGTACACCAAGTTGTTGTTCTCGTAATCTACTGGCAATACTTCTGTGTTGGTCTGGCCTATTTTCTATGTCTGTGACAATCGGAACATATGTAATTTCATATATTCCCTGGAAATCATTGACAATTTTGTCCTTGTGGAACGGAGGAATGTAAAAATTTTATGGCGGTGAATATGGATTCAATTGTCCTGTTTTCTCATTATTCCCTATTTTGTCAGTGACAATGCAGGGAATGAAAGCTTTATGTAAAACGGTGATGTCTTTTGGATCTCTAGGACTGAAATAAACCGATCTTGCGAATGGCATTATACGTGCTTTTCAGCTGTTCAAATGTTCAGATAAAAGTATCCACCTTTAATAACTTTTGTAATACTGCGGTATGTAGGAAAAATCCAAAAACACGTCAATTTATTGAATTTATTTTTTGAAGTAGCATAAATAGCACAGTTAAAAATATTATTGTTGTGAATAACCGAATTTTGAAATATCATTTGGCGAGGGAGGTATATGGCCATTATCCCAATCAATATTCGAAGAGATGGATTCTAATTCAGATCAACATGAGCCAAATTACAGGAAGAAGTGTCAGCAGAAGAACTCTCAAAGAGATGATTTAAAATTTGGCGGAGAAATATTCAGCTTAGGCTGAATAACTGGTGATTGATGAGGTAGTTTCTTGAATATACAAGATTCAAGTACCTACTCTTTCCATCAGTAGGAATCACCTTTCATTATTTCGAAAGTCAAATTCAATATGAATAGTAAAATATTAATTGATATTCAATTATGATTTCCAGACACTAAACAAAAACCAAATTACATTGTTTGGTTAAGAGCCGGTTGCAGATTCCCAATCCCTATTCTGCGGTGGCCCATTGCGATTTTTGAATATCATAAGATTACTGAAAAATATTCAAGAATGAGAACAATAATGCAATTATGGTGCAAATCAAAATTTTTCAATAGAAATGGTGTATTTCATATCTGGTAAAAGTCTGTTATCCGGTCACCCGAGCTTTTTTTAAAATTTTTTTTTCAACTCACGTAATTTGAGCCGCTGAACACGAATCTGAAGTCAAAACGTGGCATTTGAATGAAATTATATAAAATTTATTTTATTCGTGACAAAATATTTTGTTGAAAAAAAAAATGAAAACACCCTGATCCTAATAAAGGTACTAATATCTCAGACATTTTGTTTCGAATAATATTTTTGTTCAGGAGTAATTAAGATGTCTAGAAGGATGGTGTACCGAGTTATACCTGGGCATGTTTGGGGTAAACTTGGCGACACATGCCTACTATGATAATAAGCATCATGACCCCTTGACATCAAATCAGTTCAGATGGCGTTTGCAACGAAAAGAGTTACAAATTTCCTAGGAAATGTATAAACGGCCGACCTGACGGCTGGCTATACTTTTACTTTTGGACGCTGACTGATCAACAACCTATATTATTTGTTCAGAATACTGGCCAAATTCCCTATAATTGTGTTCCTTTCATTCGATTTTGTTTTTTATGAGTATGACATTAGATTTTGCTCATTTTGTTGACTGCTCGAATCGAAGAATATAGTTTGTCGATCGATCGGTTGACTATGCACTTCCAATTAGCGTCAACTAGCGATGAAATTAAGAAACACACCACGATACGTAGAAATGACACTAATGACAGAAAAGTGTCGCCAAAAAATTCTAAACAATATCGCATCAGTCCCAGCACCATATCCTTCTAGACATCTTAGGAGTAATATACTGAAAATCTCAGAATCCGCGAAAAATCCTCACAAAAGTCACAAACTATAAAACCAATAGGCGAAAATCGTCAACCGATAGATGGCGTTGCTAAATCCAAGATGGCTTAACTTTACGGTGAACAACAAATTTTGGCCATTTGAAGTGATGGTATTATTAGTTCATGTTTTGCATTCTTGAGGCCTTTTTGAGTGAAAATTACTGTTTAAACGTCTTCAGTTGCTTCGTGTGCTGAGGTAGTTACATGTTTGGCTAGTATTACAGCCTTATTTTACTCGTGAGTGTTATAATTTGAACTACTTCACCAACCTACATTCCAGATCAAAATGTCTTATAGAATTGGAGCTACGTAATATTCTGGATTACGTGGAAAGCAGAACTAGACCGTTGAAAGAGGGTGAAGCTGTGTTCAAAGCAAGGCAAATCATTGCATAGGGAGTGGAAGAAAGTAACCATAAAAATAAGGAGCTTATGTTTGGGAACATTAGCTTTAGTAGAGCATCCGTATGAAATCAATATATTGCTGGCTGATGAGGAATGGAAATGCCAATGGGTACATTCAGGAGGTCCCAGCGGCTAAGTTCAGCCACTCAGCATGCTGTGGCCGCTGTTGCTCAGCGGCTTCGTTTCGCCTGAATGCGTAGCTCTTGACAGCGACAGCCGATCAAAAGTCAAAGCATTCAAAAACATAACCAAATTGTTTTTTGTTTGCTGCTTATGCACAAAAATATTATGAAAAATAATATAAAGATGTAATCATTCAACCAATATTAATATTAGGAAGACCAGGGGGACTAGTTTTGAATATATGTGACAGTCAATTCACCTTTGAAATATTTCAATTTTAAATTTACCTCCGCAATGCTATACCTAGTTTTCAATCGTAGTGAAATGAAATGTTCATAAATTCACTTAAATGAATTTAATTCGAATGATACACTTTGGTAACGATGGCATATCTATCAGATAAGTTCAAATGATTCACATCACATGGAGCAAATTTTGAGGTTGGCTTTTAAAAGTTTTCTCAACAGGTAAAGTTTAGTCTTAGGCATGCTTAGCAAATTATGAATATATCAGCATTTCGATTCAATAATATTTGAAATAGTTAATGAAATATTACCTTCCTTTGATATACCTACACTAAGTATATGATCACCCAACTATTGTATTTTTTAGTGATGGCTGATTGTAGTAAACAAATTTTTGTCAATAAACAGCAGAAGGAAACGTTATTCTCTTTCAAAACAACCACCAAAACTAACTGATAAAGTGAGGAAGAAAATTATTGCTGATCGATTGGAAGAGTTGGCCACCCACTTTGATAAAATCGGGGAAGTTACAGGTGGAACCCATAAGGATGCAATACTTGGAAAAAGGTAATCAGGATATAACTTTTTTTTATAGTGTTTCGATGAGTTTCACCATACCATTGAATGAATAAAATAAAAAAATTATTTCAGACATGGCTTGATTTGGAGAGCAATATCAAAAAGTATCTGAGACGAAAAAATATGAAACCGGTACAGGAGGAGGTCTTCCATTACCAGAAACATCTGACTAAGAAGCAAAAATTAAAGAAATGTTAGACCACATGGAAATCGAAGGAGACTATGATTTTTCTCTCTAGTTTTATTTGAAATTTATGACGAACCCGAAGTTCAAGATGAAAATGAATCTATAATAGAGACCCTCAGTAGAAGATGCCACAAAATCCAAAAATGAAACATTACAAGATTCCTCAAGAAATACAATTAAAACTGGGCCTAAAAGAGATTATTACAAAGAAAGAATTGAAATTTCAGAAGAAAATACTCGAATTGAACAAGAAAAACTAAAAGTTGAAAAAGAAGACGTTGTAGTTGAAAAAGAAATAGCAGCTGCATTAAAACTGATTGCTCATCTAATAATCGGAAATAATAACTTTTTTGTTTTGAGATATTTTTATGTCGGTATTGTTTGGATGGTATTTTTAACTTAAATTAAGGTTAAACAAGAATGATATACGTATGTTACTTTTTTATTCACTTTTTCACCGAGTCGTTTACTATAAGCTTAAGAAAATGTTGTGTTATTTATTAGTTATATATAGTTGTTATGATTGAAAATTATTTCAAAATATTTTATATTTCATTTATTGCTACACCTTACAAAAATGTCTTTGGTAATTACAAGTAATGTAACTTACACCCAACTCAATAGATTAGAGAACAAAAGATATTAAAAATATTCTAGATATATCTGACCTCATGCATAGCGGGTGTTTCATTGGTAAACAGATAATCGGTCACTGTGGCTAGAGGACACCAAGATCTAAAAAACTGGTATATTTCAAAATTATATCTGGACATATTCAATCACTCTCACGAATTGCATCAATTTTTTTACTAAAAGATTTTCAACCAACGAATTTTTTCAGACTCAAAGTTGTCTTTTATAATTTGCTACCAGTTGATTTCTCAATGATCTGAATGAAACATCCCAAAATCAACATTTATTTATTTCTTCAGGTGGTGGCAAATCACTATTGTGTTCTACACAAAAATTATGTAAGACTGCAAAAGCATTTCTTATTGTTGATGCTTTTGAGGGTTTGTAATGGAGTACTCTGTGTTTTAATAAACACCGAAATCGTGCCTTCAATAACCCATTACAACGCTCCATGGCGCTTCTGGTATGATGCTGCATATAGGGCTTCCAGAGAGTTGGGCATGGGATTTGAGAAATGAGCCTGCGAATACGTCCTCAATGAGTAAGTATCCTGAATCTCCTAAAGTAAAAGAAAACCATAATTTTTAAAAAATGTAGGTAACTCATCTCAACAATCAACACAAACATACATAACCCAATTTCAAAATGACATGTCAATGTCAAAATCGCGATCCGCTTTTTCGAAAGCGACAAATTTCTACGCTGAGCAAAACACTCAGCCGCTGTCGAACAGCTTTTAAGCAGCGCTGCATTCAGAGAGACCGCTTACTAAGCGGTCTCAGCCGCTGGGACCTCCTGAATGTACCCAATGTTTCTGCAAAGCGGGTTTATCTCGGCTCTGCAAACATATTGCAACCCTTATATTATTTTATTGAGTAGGTAATGTCATTTCCTAAATATATAGAAGTAAAAGTTGATTATCAAGAAATTTTTGCATGTAATTAGCTTTTGTGATAAATAAAGGATCAATATATCTGTTATATGTATATTTATTCATAACTAGTTTTTCCCTTGTATATGTTAGTTCGATTTTACTTCAGTTCATGATGTATCCTTGGTGATAGAAATAACGATACTTTTTGTTTTGATGTATTTTGGAATTTGGGAAATAAACTAAGAATTTCTATAAAACATGGTGTCAGAAGTAAAACCAGAGTAAAGTTGAAAGTATTACAAATTATGGCCGATTTCAGAATTCCATCCCCTTCAGTTTTTGATAGCAATTTGGAGAATTGGACCAAATGGAAGCAAAGATTTGACATATTCTTGAAAGCGTCAGGCAAATACATGGAAAGTGATGATATCAAAATAGCTATCCTCTTGAGTGTGATCGGTGACGAAGGTTTGGACATCTTTAACAATTTCAAGGCAGAAACAAGGAAACTTTTTGACGAAGTTATCAAGGCCTACGATCAACATTATCTCCCAAAAAGTAACACAACAATAGAGACTTTCAAATTCAATAATATGAATCAAGGACAAGACCAGTCAATCGAGCAATTCTTAACTGAGTTGAAGAAACAGGCAAGACTTTGTGATTTTGTTTGTTCAAAATCGGAATGTTCAGCTTCATATGAAGATAGGATGATCAAAGACAGGCTGATACTAGGAATAAATGATAAGCAGATACAACAACGCCTGATGAGAGAAGTTGGTTTGGATATTACCAAAATTGTGGATTATTGCAAGAGTGTCGAACTCAGTAAAAAGCACCTGAAATTGTTGAATCCAGAAGAAGTAGTAGATGCAATAAGAACGAAAGAACGAAAAATGCTTTGTCGGAATTGTTTGTATGAACACCCTCCAAATAAATGCCCAGCTTTCAGAAAAACTTGCACATTCTGCCAAAAAAGTGGACATTTTGCTAGAGCCTGCAACAGTAGAACATCCAGAAGTATAGCCCACAAAGAAATCAATACGAATTACAACCAAAAACGTGTTCATAGCATTGAAGATAAGAATTTTCGAGAAAACGAATGTATCAGCAATGGTGATGACTTGGAAAGAGAAGTTAATAACATTCGAGAATTATACATCAACCAGTGTCACATCTATCCAAACAGTGGATCTTGGTATGAGAACTTGTCCATCGAAGGAAAGAATATACGTCTGAAGCTTGATTCCGGAGCAGAAACCAGTATTTTACCGAAGAACATATTTGAAAAACTCCAGTTGAAGAAAAATATTAGACGTTCTGCAGTCACTTTAGTTTCTTACGGAAACTTCAGGTTCAAGCCATTTGGTGAGGTCTTGTTGAGTTGTTCATTCAATAATTTGACGAAAACAGTAAATTTCCTTATTGTCGATTTCTTATCAGAACCATTATTGGGTTTGCATGACTGCATTTCTTTCAATTTGATAAAAAGAGTATATAATCTAGATATTTTACCGAATACTATTGACGGAATCTATGAAAAGTATAGATCAGTTTTTGAGGGATTGGGTAAAATTCCTGGATTATGTGAAATTAAACTCTGCAGAGATGCCAAACCCGTGATTCAATGTTGTCGTAAAGTTCCTATAGCTCTACATGATCGGTTGAAACAAGCTTTATCAAATTTAGAATCTAAAGGTGTGATTTCGAAAGTCAGTCATCCCACAGATTGGGTAAATGCTCTTGTGATTGTTGAAAAGCCTGATAAATCTCTTCGAATATGTATTGATCCCAAACCGTTAAATAAATATATTCGTCGAGAGCACTACACTATACCAACTAGTTCAGATATAATCAGTAGATTGACTGGTCAGAAATTATTTTCAGTTATAGATATGAAAGATGGTTTCCATCAATTACAACTTGACGAAAAAAGTGCTGATTTGTGTACTTTCAATTCACCATTCGGTAGGTACAGATTTAATCGCGTTCCCTTCGGAATTTCCTCAGCCCCTGAAATTTTCCAGCGTAAAAATCATGAAATATTTGGTGATATACTGGGTGTTAATATATATTTTGATGATTTGATTATTTCTGGAAAAAATGATGAGGAACATGATGAAGCACTGAAAAAGGTTCTTGAGAGGGCATCAGAATATTGTGTGAAATTCAATCTGAAAAAATTTCAGTATAAGTTGAGTCAGGTTAGGTTTATGGGACAGATAATATCTGGCGAAGGTGTTAGGCCAGACTTAGATAACATTAGGGCTGTAGCCGAAATTGAACCCCCTACTAACAAAACTGAACTTTTGAGAATTCTTGGATTAGTTAAATTTTTTTCGAAATTCATACCAAATTTATCACAGCTCACAACTAATCTCAGAGAACTGACTAAAAAAAATATTACATTCTGCTGGACGGAAAAGCATGATTCCGAATTGAAAATTTTAAAATCATTGATCACAAGTAGTCCACTGTTGAGAATTTTTGATCCCAATCAAGAAATTACAATACAGTGTGATGCATCTGGTGATGGATTGGGGTGCGTTTTGTTACAGATGGATCATCCAGTTTCTTTTGCATCTAGATGTCTTACAAAAGCTGAAAAGAGATACGCTCAAATTGAGAAAGAGCTTCTTGCCATTGTTTTTGCTTTTGAAAAATTCCACACTTTCGTTTATGGTCATAAAGTTAAGGTTCACTCAGATCATAAGCCTTTGATACCAATTTTCTCAAAAGATTTGGAAAAAGTTAGTGTGAGATTGCAGCGAATGTTGTTGAGACTTTTAAAGTATGATATACAAATTGAATATTTACCAGGTAAGGAAATGTATATCGCAGATGCATTATCTAGATCATTTTTAAAACTTAAAGTCGAAGATGACCCTGAAATGGAATATATTGTACATACGTTGTACAATAATATACCCATATCTGAGGAAAAAAAGAATATTTTCAAAACTGCCATTGATAATGATTCCATCTTAGCTCAAATCAAAACATTTCTCCAGAACAAATGGCCAGATAAAGAAAAAAAATTATCCCCTGATATAAAGCACTATTATAAACTGAAAAATGATATATATTTATCCAATGATCTGATTTTTCTCAATAATAAAATAATTGTACCTACCACCTTGCGCCAAGAAATGTTGAAATTAGTCCATGAACCACATTTAGGAATTGAAAAGACAAAGTTGAGAGCGCGTCAAATACTTTACTGGCCAAAAATGTCGAAAGATATTGAAACTATTATTGCTAATTGTGAAACATGTCAATTGAATCAAAGATCAAATCAAAGAGAAACCATGATATCCCATCCGGTACCAAGCAGACCTTGGCAATATTTATTCACAGACTTTTTTGAATACAATAATAAAAACTATATTTTAATAGTGGATTCTTACTCTAACTGGGTTGAGGTTAAAAATACCCAGACAAAAACTGCACAAGAGGTAATAAATTTCTGCAAAGATATTTTTTCCAGATTTGGGGTCCCTGATATTCTCTATGCTGATAATGTTCCTTATAATTCCAAACATTTGTCGGACTTTGCCAGGAAATGGAATTTCGAATTGAAATTCAGTAGTCCTTACCATCACCAATCGAATGGTTTAGCTGAAAGATATGTTGGAATTATAAAAACTTTTTTGAGAAAATGTGTCTCTGATAGTGATTTGCCAAGTTTCTTGATGGAATATCGTAATAGTCCTTTGCCACATATGAAATATTCTCCTGCCCAAATATTGTTACACAGACTAGTAAAAACAAAAATTCCAGTTTCTTCTGAATGCCTTAAACCAGTTATTTTAGACTATCATGAAATTATGGAAAAACACTCAACAAGTTTAATGAAACAAAAAATGTATTACGATAAAAATGCAAAGGATTTAAAAAAACTTGAAAAAAATGATAGAATATTGATTCAGAAAGGAAAACAATGGGTAAAAGGAACAGTGAGGGATTGCTTGAATGATAGATCATATATTGTACAAGATGAAAGAGGCGGTATATACAGAAGAAATAGGAAATTTCTAAATAAAACACCTTTAACTTTCCATATAGACGCGGGTCAGTCTAACTCCATAATATATGATTTTGATGAGCTGTTTCAATCTGAAGATACTGTTGGAAAAAATGAATTAGCAACTGTACATGAAGGTATAACTGAGGAATCAAATATTGAAATGACCAGGTCAAATGATCTTGATGAATCTTCGTTTCCATCATCGCAGCCTGATGCACCTAGTAAACGAACTAGAAGGATTCCAAAGTATTTGGATGACTACTACATTCAGGCTATTGGGACTAGTGATGATAGCGACGAAGATTAGATTTGGTTTGAACTTGTTGATTTTTTCCTTGAGAGAAAACGTGTTATATGTATATTTATTCATAACTAGTTTTTCCCTTGTATATGTTAGTTCGATTTTACTTCAGTTCATGATGTATCCTTGGTGATAGAAATAACGATACTTTTTGTTTTGATGTATTTTGGAATTTGGGAAATAAACTAAGAATTTCTATAAAACAATATCAAATTTAATAAAACATGTCACCGAATAGTGTTTCAACAAAATGTTTTATTTTTTCTATTAAAATAAATCATGAGAAAAACCTAATTATTGTTTTGCTACAAAACCTTTTTCTGTACTTTAACATTTTATAATTCAGTACTGAGTATTTTGAAGAAAACTTACAGAACATAAGGTTTCTTCAAAAGAAAAAGCTGAAGAAATAGGTTGGGTACTCCACTTCTAATGTGGAGATCAACAACCCTAACGCTGAATTGATATCACTCGACTAACTATTCAATTCTTTGACAAGGTTACCATTTCCAGAAGAAAATTAATAATATCAAGTGTTAGAGTAACTGATCTCACAGCAAAGGTTCCAATCTTACCAATCATGAATGAATTATGCTTTTAAAAAAATATGTCTAACCAAGGAGATACAATTGGCAGTTATGCTACTAACTAATTGGGGGATAGTGTGAAAGGTTAAAAAACAGACTAGGGGCTATGATTTATTTATATAAATGTAATCATACTTTGCTTTAACTGTATATTATTGAATATTATATTATAGTCTTGAAAATGGCTTCAAAGTGGGAACTGAAACGTCCACTAAACTTTATTTTCAGACGCTCTAGAAAGTGGAGGCTACTTACAAACATATTTTTAGTTATTGGTTTACTAATTTTCAATATATTTTTTCTCCTGAGACAAAGCTTTTTGTCGTTAGTGGGGAATTTATGTAGTGAAATAGTACTAGTATTATATGATGAGCACTCTGACACCGAGCACATTTTTCTCGATTTTGTAAGAATATTTCAATGAATTCGCTACATTTTGGATTGTAAACCATAACAACACTTCATAATCATTTCACTATTCGCACTTCTGTACTGTATTAAGTTATGAATATTTCCAAAATAATAATTTTAAATCCAACACTCATAAGACTCCATAGAAATAATATTTGTTGTTCACCGTCCGGTTGGTTAGTTCAAAAAAAATATATAGATGGCGATCCCTTCGAAGTTTTAGCAAATAATAGGTTTGTTCTAGCACCAATTTCCAAACGGTCAAATGTGTTGCTAGAACAAACCTAATGATTCAGAGTAAATGATTGAGTTGAAGTTGACAGCAAATCAGGGGCGTGCTTATTATTTTTTGGGAGGATTAAGAATGAAAGAAAAATTCTTAGTACAATTAGTTAAAATATTCATACACATAACTTTTTTTCACTATTGGGTTGCAGCAATTGATAAGTGAACTCTTTATAACTATTCTCAAGCTTTCGAGACTCATCGTCAGGGGTACAAGAAAATACAAATTACAAATTTTTGATAATAGAATATAATATAAATGTACAAATTTTTGTCTAATCTTTGACCTCAGATTCGTCACTGTTGCTACCGCTATCATCAAAGTGAATTATGATTGGTTCAACATTGTGTTCAAAACGGTTGTCTACGTCCCACATTTTTTGCTCTTTTAAAACATGCTGCATGCATTTCTTCCAGTCTTCTGCAGAAACAGTTCGAATAGCTTCTTGTAGGTGATGTTGCACGTCCACTAATTCAAATATTCTCTTTTCTCGTGCCACATATTTTTTACTTGCGCCCAGATTGATTCTATTGAGTTTAATTCGCAGTGGTATGGTGGTAACATTAAAACTGTAATTCCACGACTTAACGCCATTTCATCCACTGCGAATTTTTTATGTTTGTCTGTGTGTAATTTTGTTAGCTGAAGTAGTTCTTCCTTTAAACTATCTTTGTTATATTGGATGTTCTTATTAATTAACCATTCTTGAATTGCTGCTTTTTTCCATGATTGTTTTGGTAATAGTTCTAAATATCGACTATGATGGGGCATTGTCCATGACGATGACAGACCCAGGTTCCAGAAGTTGAATGATGCCTTCAAACCATTTTTCAAATACCTCCGCATTCATCTCTTCATGATAGTCGCCTGATTTCTTAGATTTAAATATTAATTCACCATTTGGTAAAAATCCACTGTCGCTTCCTATATGCGTAACTATCAGACGACTACCTTTTCCAGATCGCTGTTTTAACGCAACTGACAAACCTTCAATAAAGGCTTGTCGTGCACTTGTTATATTACCATTCTGCCATACTTTTTTGACCGTATGTCCTTGTTTAACCCATGTCTCGTCCATGAAGTCCAATTTTTTTTGAGCTTCCGTAATTCGTTAATTTTTCTTAGATAGTTTCTTCTCCATGCTATTATTTCTTGACGTTCAATGTGAATGCTTTTCCTGTCAACTTTTCCGTACGTAAATTTCATTTCGTGTACAAGTTTCCTAAAAGTTTCTTTACCCATTTTTGGGACCAATTCATGATCGCTAAGTGCCTCCAGAACTGTTTGTAGTGTGGGCAGCTCATTTTTGAAAAAGAAACTGTGAATAGTTCTGCGTATACTGGTTTTGGCTTCTTCATCAACTGTGATTTTTTTTCGTCCGCTACTAGTTTTTGGCGTTTGTACGTCCCCATGAATTTCTGCTTCTCTTAGTATTTTGTAAATCGATGACTTTGGTACACCGGTATAATCAGAGCACATATCAACTAATTTATCTTTTGTAATTGTGGAACTTAATGATGTAGAAATGCCCGGTTGGTTATTCGGAGGTACACACGTAGAATTACCCCACATATGCACAAAGTCATCTTTTGATGGCTGATGATCTCTTTCAAGACAGTGAAATACTCGCAGTATAATTTGTTTTTCTCTTACTGACCGAGACTCCGACCGTTTTACCTTTTTCGACGTGGAAGGCCCGACCATATCTTCCATTTTTTGAGTAGTTTGAGAACGGTGTAGAAATATAATTATGTAACGCTTAAACACTTATTAGCACTATTATTTTCACCAATTGTTATCACAACACGTCGATTGCTGACTAACTCAACTGTAAAACGTACAATTCACGCTGTATAATTCACAAACCAATGATACGCTCATGGCTGCAAGTACATTAGTATGAACTGCAACAATGAGATGGAAGTTACAGTAAAGTGACAAAGACAGAAATATCGTTGCGTACAGCGTTGCCACTAGTTGTAATAAATATCTACCACTTTACAGAAAATAATGAATTTCAACTGATCAGTAATCAGGAAATGTATAAGTATTACTCATTACAAGCTCATTACTGATTTTTGTCATAAATAATAATCGTACTAGTATTGTGTATTATCTATAATTTGCCACAACCTACAACAACTCTACTGCTTACTATATTTTGATTCTGCTATAAATTGGTAACGTAAAATTTAAATATGACAACGCACTTTACTCTCAATCATTATTGGTTTTACTATACTTATTAATCCACGGTTATTCCGCAGCGATGAAAATGCTGGCAAATGGAGTGATTATAGTGGTAATAACTCACAAAACGGCAGCACTGCTATGGTAGTGACTTCAACTCAATTTCCTGAAATCCCGTAAACGTTATATTTCGTTTGATAACGTCTACGTTGAGGCAGAGACAAGTTGTCTCTGGTTGAGGTCTACGTATTGCGATTACTTCAACTCTCTAGTATCCGTGGGCGCACGGAAGATTACGTAGTCCCGAAAACCGATGTAAACGTGAGCAATGAAAAACTACGCATGGGTAGCTGTAGCTGTCAATTTGTACGTTCATAGTTCATGGGGGAGCATCTCGTTCTACCCACATTTCGTAACACCCTGCATAACACCCAAAGTGCGTAACACCCAAATGTCATAACACCCAAATTTCGTTATGCCCACACTCACCGAACATACCCGAATGATGCGCTGTTGCCAAATTCATCCTTCTTTTAGGTTAGGTTAGTTAGGTTAAGTTAGATTGAGTTAACAGAAAATTGCAGAATATCCGGTAAATTTAGCAACAGTGCATAATTCGGGTATGTTCGGAGAGTGTGGGCATAACGAAATTTGGGTGTTGAGACATTTGGGTGTTACGCACTTTGGGTGTTATGCACTGTGGGTGTTACGAAATGTGGGTGTTACGCAGCGCACCCGTTCATGGCAGCTGGCAGCACTTCAACTCTCGATGTCCTTGGTGCAAAACAACTCTCGGATTGGCAACACTGAGCTTCGCCTTATAGATTTGACAGCTCTGTCAATTCATTCTTTTTGTAAATGTGTTGAACTTGTAAACACGTTTTGAATCTAGTTATATTTAAGTAATCCGTAAGTATTTCAGTGATTACTGAAAAAAAGTCTTCTGGAATTTCTTTTTAACTTCTATTCATCTGAACATTATGTATCGTTCTAGTGGTGCGTATAAAAATTCATTGGTTTCACCCAATGTTTTGGTTTCAGATACAAAATGGCCATCAGACCCGTCTACAGGCCGAAAATCGTTAAAAAGAGGACGAAGAAGTTCATCAGGCATCAGTCAGATAGATATGGAAAACTCAAGGTGAGAACTAACTTTATATAGGTAATGGTGAGTTTGGTTGAACTACATTATCGCTTCTTAAGTTGTGGAGTCAAATATTTTTATGAATCTTTTCTCTTCAGCGCAACTGGAGGAAACCAAAGGGTATCGATAACAGAGTCAGAAGGCGCTTCAAGGGTCAATTTTTGATGCCCAACATTGGTTATGGTTCAAACTCCAAAACTCGTCATATGCTTCCCACTGGATTCCGAAAAGTATTGGTACACAACACCAAGGTGAGAATTTGATACGAGAATTATTGACAGGTGCTTTATCTTGGGACCTAAGCTTAATATTTGTGGTCATTATATTTATCATAGTTGCAGTATATAATCCATGGGTGTATCAAGAGAAATATGTTTTTGTTTACAGTCGTCAGCCTAAAAGTTGGGTAAATATTTGTTCAATGGACAGTTCTTTCAAAAGCGTGGCTGTGGTGATCTCCCACGATCTTTTATTAAAATTATTCTGTTTTGCACAGTGAAACCGAAAAAGAGGGTTTTCACACCATGTCACATTCACACCTAAGGTTTGATCATTTGTGTCCTCTATCATGCTTTTTTCGAATACACATTGTCATCAAACAAGAAATATGAATAACATTATTTCTATAGCTTTTGAACCTAACATTGAAAAATGGTCAGTATTTTATGATAGAACAGATTTAATAAGCAACCAAATTTATTAAGAAGTATATACTACATTATATTGATTTCTTCAACTTTCTTCATACATTCTACCTGTAGCTTAACTTTACACATTTGATCATTCATATATTGTCATTATTTCATTAGTTTTGATTTTTAGCATCGTTTTTTATTTTTTATATGTATATTTTTTAATAACACTATAAACAGAATTTTTTCTTGGGATCAATAAATGAATCAAAAATTCAAATCATAGTCACTGATGTCATCTCATATCCTTCACCAATGAACATTTTTTTCAAAAGTATCGTGACTACATCCTCGAAAATAAACAACTATAATAAAAAATACTGTAATTTTTGTGGTAACAGAAGAGAGGTTTTTCCTGAGGCTTACAAACTTCAAAAATTCAAAGTGAATGTTAATTCGTACCTACTGTCTCTTGAATTACGCCGTGTTCTTCGAACATTACAGGTCTTCTCTTTCGTGTGAATCTGTATACAAGAAATAAACAATATATCGCATACAAAATTACAATACATTGTAATTTTGTTTTTTTTGACTATTGTTCCATATTCTGATTAAAAATTTTTATTTTTTTCCACCATTTTTTTTTTACCCTTTGAACAAGTTGATCAGCAATTTGGTTGGTTGAGTGGGCCAGTTTGCCACAATGTCGCCTTCCTCATCATTCAAATTTGTTTCCACATATCGTCGTTTATTGATTTATTTATTTTCAACCTCAAATACTTATCATCTGTTCATATCAGGAAATTGTTTTCCATATCCACTAGTCAACAAGAGAGTTTCATATCACGTTCTGAAAAAAAAAAATATTTCATGCCCCTATTGTTTTTTTTTAATTTAATTTTCAGGTTAGGCTCTTCAGAATCAGGTCTGCTCTTGCTCAATTATTTTTCACTGAGTGGGTATAGCCTGATCAATTTGTTCTGCTCAAATGAACACAATCAGTTGAAGTGATCGACACAAATGAACAGATATCTAGCAACACTTATGAACGGACCCTTATATTCTGACACAATTTATCCAGCTTATATGATTTTTGTTCATTACAAAGAATATTTTGTCTAGGTGTTTTTTGATATCTTTTACTGCTATTGACCGCTTTGAAGTAATTGATTTCAATTGGTATGATTGATTTACACAAAATGAATTCAATTGTTTCTCATGATGAATATCATACATGAATTCTATGATGTAATTTGTTGCAATTTTTCGTGGCAACTCTCATCAATCTGTAAGTTCCATTGCCAATATAAAAAAATGGCTCTGAATGTTACTGAGATAAACATACACATTATCACAACTCATATATGATTTTATTCATTTTAAATTTTTGTAATTGTAATTAATCACTTTTCTTGATTCTTTCGCAAAATATTTGAGTTATACAAAATTATCATTCCGCACAACAGGCCACCACATATTTGCAGTTTACAGCAACAAATTCACTGCAGAAATAAGTAAGTTGCTGCAACTTATTGCACCAAAAGAGATCCATGCAACTAGAAAAACTTGCGTGAATACATGCAATTTTCTTGAGTTGCAGCGACAAACTGCATCGTGAAATTCTGGTGTTCCTCAAATAACCGTGCGGTAACATACCACAAATAGTTACGCCAACAATTGTTTGTATGTAGAATAAGGTGTAAAAGGTGATGTGGTGTGAAACAATGTTTCAATGGGTAGAGTGAATAAAACTGGAGCAAATACTCGGACTCAAATTTTTTGAGACAGACTTATACGGGTTGTTGGGATATGACAAGGATGAATGTATAGGTTGAACTCATGCTCACTTTTATTCACTTACCCAATTGTCTACACAATTAACTCTTTTGAATTTAAACCCGCCAAAAACTTGAAAAGCTTATAAGATCGAGATAATCTAAATTGAAACAAAATGAGTTATGGAAATATCAAATAAATAACTGTCAATTGAAATTCATCAAATAATTTGGTGTGAAGAATAAACCAAATAAGGCAGTCAAATCCAAACAAGACAATTGAAACGGATTTTGGTCATGGAATAATTTAAAAATTCAAATGATTAAAAATAATAGTGTGATAGATAGAAAAAGACTATTAAATACAAATTAGTAAAAATCAAACAGAATGAATGAAGAAATTTGAAACAATATGAACAAATGTTGAAACCAAGTCTCAAGTTGAGTGTATTCATCGTGGAATTCTGAAATAATGGTTATACAAAAAGTGTACCAGTGTATAAGGAAAATGACCCTCTGCCAATGACCTGCGAAACTATTTGTGAAAACACTAACAGTATTATCATGTTCAAGAGAATTAAATTTTTATGTTAATGATACTAACTAGCCATGATGTTTATGGTAATTTGCGACTGAAATAAACATGTCGACAACTTTTGCTGAGCACATATTCACGAACATAAATTGGTTTAATTTTTTTTGGTTTCTTGTAAAAAACTTTATTTTATGTTTCAGGAACTCGAAGTTCTCCTAATGCAGAATCGCAAATATTGCGCTGAAATAGCTCATGGAGTTTCGTCGAAAAAACGTAAAGATATAGTTGAAAGGGCTCAACAACTTAGCATCAGGGTAACCAATGGTCACGCCAGGCTGCGTAGTCAAGAAAACGAATAAGTTAATTTTTAACTTTGGTTAATAAAAAAAGTAAAACCAAACGTTTTTTTTTGCTATGAACACGACATATTCAGTATCTAGAGGTAATGGTTTTTTGAGACAAGGAAATGAAGTGGTCAATACTAAACATAAAAGTGGATATACCAAAGGGAACACTGAACAATCTTTTCTCAATCTGTTTGAGCTTAGCTGATAATTGGAATATTAGACTAAAGCTGAAAATATAGTGGAGCGGAAAACATGACTGATTCATAAAAAAAGGAAATGAGTCAGATTTTCAATATATTCTTTTGAATTTGGTCAGGGAATAAGTTGATCTAATCTAATGAGGTGAACTATTGAAAGTAGTTATTCCATGATAATATAATGATTCTCTTCAGAGTTCAGCTCCAATTTTAGCAGTTTTCAAATTACTGGATTGCCCGGGTACCATGATTGTGAGTATCTGAATTTATCACATAAGATATTGAGGAATATTTTTTCTTATGGTTTGTTGAATGGATAAAAATACAAATTTTCATTTTGAGTAAAAAATCGAGGTCAAACAAATTCCTTGGTCTATATGATTTTGAAGTTTTTGAATAAATTAGACATATTATTTTCAGATATTTGATAAGTACAAATGATCGTTCAGGACAGTCTCAAACTACCTACACAGGTTTTGGCTGGCACCTGTAAGAAAACGACTACTCCCCTAGCTAATACCACGAACCGCATTGCACTTTAACCGACCAGTGACAGTGCAGGTTACTTTCAACTCTCTTATAATGCTTTTTTCCAACAGGTCTGAAAACTAGTAACTATGCGGCATTCAAAACAACCCCTTGACGCTATATTTATGCACTTTCCATCCACAGTGTGCCTACATAAGTTCAACGATTCCCACGTGTCACCAATTTCGTCAATATCTCTTGTGAAGAAGAAGGCCTAGTCAAGCCGTGATATTTCCCAAATTTTGTTGCTGTTATATGCACTGATGGCTTATTGTTTTTGAAAAGGGGTTCGAAGTTTTCAGACTGTAATAACTCATAAAATGCACATGGAACATGTAATGGAAGGAAGAGAGAGCACTTCAGTGGAAAAAATATAGTTCATACCATTGCCCAATATTTTAGTTTAATAAAATTTCAACCAGATATATCAAACTGAAAAATGCCATTCACATACAGAAACCTGCATGTAACTATATAAGCCAGCCTTTTGAATTTACAATAAAATCTGTATCAATACTCAAAACTTAAATAAAGGCCGCCTCCATAGATATTTCCCTGACCTTTTTGGGGCTTATTAGCCTGTAATACACGCAGAAGAATATTGAACATTAGTGGTAGTCACAAATTGCCAAAGCAACATCTTTCATACCAAAATGTTGGTAAATAGAGAATATATAATAAAATTGGCTCATATATCACATACAAGTAATGGAAACTAAACTCAAATACTTCATTGATTCAGAGAGTATTACGGAGTAAATATACGTTTCTATTCCTACAATACATATATACAAAAACTAGTTGATATATTATACATTTATCTCTTCTTTTGTATAATATTCTGAATTTTCTGCCACTCCCTATCCAAATGAGCTTTCTCATTTTTATCTTTATGTTTTCTGGACCTCCTTCCATCTGCCATTTTGAGACCATATTGAAATGCTGCCTTTGGTAAAGCCTCCTTCTGATTCATATAGTCAGAGTACTCTTCAGGGGTATCAAAGTCCCACCTACCAATAGGACCTTTCTTATTACCAAGATCCATTTTTGAGTAATCAACCTCATCATCACTGTCATCTATAGCATCATTCATTTCTTCCAAACCTAAAAAAATTTAATACATAGAACAACGGCAGCAAATAAAAGCAGAAGAATTCATCTTTTATTTCACATTCACAAAATAGAATAATATTGTCAATAAACTGATAATTCATACCTGGATAACATTCAGCATATCCTTCAGGTTCCTGTTGTAGTTTGGTGAGGATTTCAGCAGATTTATTTACTCTGAAAGTGGGTCCAACATTATCAACAGGATCAGCGTCATGTTTATCAAAATAGGATTGGCGTTTCCCTTCCCTATCTCGCTTGCTACTCTTCGCTGATGGTACATAATCTCCAATGTCACCAAAAATGGATTCATCAGCTGGTCGTGGTCGTTTTTGGACCTTCTTACCATCCGCTTCTTCATCTAGCATTTCAAAGTCCTTGACATTATCAGGCAATCCTTTCTTATTTTTTTTGTTCTTACGACTCCCTGATAATAAAAATAATCTATTAAGCAATGATAATTGAAAAGGGTGCAGATTATATTTTGATTAATGAAAACCTTTTTTTTCATCATAATTATCATCTTACCTTGTCTGAGATAACTGAGGATTTGTGTCAGCTTATTTATAACAATATCATTTGTTGTAACGGTTGTGGTGAGTTCAAAAGATGGAACATCTGCCACAGATCTAATCAAAGTTGTTGGAATATCACTGTCAGCTTCCTCATCTAAAGAATAAAAATTGGAGAACTAGTTACAATATGAAAGAATATTGCCTACAGCGACATAATAATACATAACATCATCCAAAATTCTCTTACCTAAATCAATGACATATGCCATCCTACCAGGAACAAATAGTTCGGACCTTTCAATGTGCCTAGATTTCAATAATGCCATTGTATGATAAATAGATCTTCCAATTTTTGTTTTGAACTTCATTTCCTCCTCCTCTTTCTTCTGTGCATCCTTCCTCTCTTTCTCTTTTTCTTCCAGCGATTTGTTTGCTAATCTTTCCAGTTCAATTTCCTGTTCTTGCTCAATTTGGGTTATTTCACTTCTGACTTTTTGTAACAATGCGTAATCTAAACCTTTTACCAAGTGAGTGTGCTCCATATCTCCTCCCAAGAACTTGGATTCCTGAATCATCTGACGTCTCCGCTCTGCAGCATCATAACCTGATTTCAAATCTGGAGCAACAGCTCGATAAGCTTGTGCAGTTGCGATAGGATCATCAGCTTGGTAATCTGGATTAACCCCGGACCTTCTTTCACCTGCACGATCTCGATACTTCTCTGCCAGTTCAGCCATTTTATTATCTTCCTGCTTTTTGAGCTTGGCATAGTAACTCTTTTTTTTACGTCGAGCCTCAGATTTGTCTTCAATTTTAGGAGGAGGCATAGAGTTGGGGTTGTTCATTGCCTCTTTTATGGATCCTACAGGAGCAGGTGTGTGAGAAGGAGTTGACCTCGGTGTCATTAGAAGTTTTCGAAAATCATCGTTGGTGAGACGTTGAGAAGCTGGAGTTTCAGCCATTTTCAGTAAATGAATCTCACTTTTTCACACCAGAAACTTTTCCTTACTATCCTATCAAAAGATTATGTTGATGGATATTGACGTTTATGACGTTTATGTTTACTTCTACAAGACTGAAGAGTGAAGACACTGAAGACTGACGTACTAGTGACGTTTGACAGAATGGGAGGGTTGATGACATTTCTTCTTCTTAATATCCTAATAACTGTGAACAGTCGGAAGTTGGACCTGGGATAGCCTAAAACTTCGAAGTGGTCGCCATCTATATATATTTTTTGAACTAACCGAAAGGTAAACAACAATTATAAATTCTATGGAGTCTTATGAGTGTTGGACTTAAAATCATTATTTTGGAAATTTATATTAGTTAATACCCTACAGAAGTGCAAATAGTGAAATAGATATGAAGTGTTGTTGTGGTTTACAAACCAAATTGCAGCGAATTCATTTAAGTATTTCTACAAAATCGAGAAAAATGTGCTCGGTGTCGTTGTACTCATCATATAATATTAGTACTGTTTCACTACATAAATTCCCTATTAACGACAAAAAGCTTTGTCTTAGGTGGAAAAATACAGTAGCGTCCACTTTCTAGAGCGTCTGAAAATATAGTTTAGTGGACGTTTCAGTTCCCACTCTGAAGCCATTTTCAGGACTTTATACTATAATATTTATTAATATATACTTAAAGCAAAGTATGATTACATTTATGTAAATGAATCATAGTTTTCTTGTCTATTTATTCTTTTACACTATCCCCCAATTAATCAGTAGAATAACTGCCAAGAAAAAATTGTATCTCCTTGTCTAGACACATTTTTAAAAAAGCATGATTTGTTCATAATTGGTGAATTGGAACCTTTGGTGTGAGATCATGCAATTACCCTAACACCAAACATATCACTTAATATTATCAATTTTCTTCTGAAAATGATAACCTTGTTATAACGAATTCAATCGAGTAAGTGGTCCAGTCGAGTGGTACCAGTTCAGCGTTAGGGTAGTTGATCTCTATAAATCAATGATCCATTCCACTGATTAATTGGCATCCATTGCTCCACATCTTTGCGAAACAAGTTTGGTAAAAGAATATAATAATAGCCAGCAAACATGTATCAACCTTAGTACACAAAAGCAACTCAAGGCGTTTCAATAGTATTTATCGACCAACAAGTCCTTAAGAACGCAAAACATGAACTATTAGTACCATTCTATTACATCCAAATTACATCATTACATCATCTAATGTATCTATAACATTTCATTTTGGAAAAATACAAAAAAGTTAACTTTCTTTATCATCAAACAAACGTTGAAGATTATAAAACCAATTTTTTCATTTTTCTCAACATACGGTGCAAATATCTCCTCGGTGTTCTCTGCAAATTGTATTTTTGCACTCCATACAATAATTATATAGAGGTCATGCACTTTTTTTTTTGCTTGGACAGTAGAAACAAGTTCACTTGTCTTGGGATGTGTTCGCAACGGTTTTTCTTAATTACCGAGGATTTCAGCTATGTCTTGCCGAAGATATTGACATAAAGTTTTGCTGTTATATCCATGCTGCATCCAGGGATTGGCTAGTCAGACTTTCGATTTGAAGTCTTGCACAAAGAAATTAACTTATTATAATATGTGTCTAACTAGTAATGAAGAAGCAATGGCCTACCTCAAATTTTTATAATTGAAATACTCACAAACGATGCGCAAAATGACTACCAAAATATCAAACCTAAGTTTTTCTTCATCTAGGGGCTGTTTTCAAAATCAAAATCCTACAAGTGATGGTTACCAATTCCACTGGATGATATAATGGAAAAAAAAATTCTAAATCTCCTCTATTATCATTCTTGCAAGGTTTATTCGCCACAGAAAGTTTCTTTTCTAATTTCCTAGAAAATGAGGGTGAGAGGTGGAACTTTTCTCGTCAAAAATGTGTTTATACGATACTTCACCTCTGTTTATCCCAACCCACAAAAATGTTTGCCGACCTGCAAGGTTTATTCGCCATAGCAAGTTTCTTTTCTCATTTCCGAGAAAACGAGGGTGGAGGGTGGATTTTTTTGGCAAAAATGCGTTTATATGATCGTTTCATCTGTGTATACCCCAACCTGCAAGAATTTTTGCCGACTTGCAAAGTTTATTCGTAATAGAAAGTTTATTTCCTTATTTGGGGTGTATTTTTTTTGTCAAAACAGCGTTTAAGTGGTAATGTTTCACCTTCGCATACTCTAACCTGCAAGAAATTGTGCTTACCTGCAAGGTTTATTTGCCATAGAAAGTTTCCTTTTTCATTTCCGAGAAAATGAGGGTGGAACTTCGTTTGTCAAAAATGCGTATGCCTATACTGTCACGTTTCACATCTATATAACCCAACCTGCAATAATTTTTGCCAATCGGCAAGGTTTATGCGCCATGTAAAGTTTCTTTTCTCGTTTCCGAGAAAACGAGAGAAGGGTTGAAACTTTTTTTGTCAAAAATATGTTTATCTACACCCGTACGCTAATAATACACTTATATGTTGTATAATGAAATCCATTACGATACAGATTTTCAACCAATAGAAACCCATTATTTTTCAATCAAGCATGATGTGCAAGCTTTGCATTTTGACGTTTGTCAAGTCAAAATCAGTAGGTACTGAATTTTTGAAGAATTTAGTCAATTTTCGATAATCGAATGAAAATGTCTTATAATAATAAAAAAAAAAAAAAAAAAATAATAATTTCCACACCAACCTCCTCTCGGAGCCAATCCCCCCCCCCCCCTATGCGGTCTTCCCCCGCCCCCCCCTTTTCTCTTTTTTTCCTCTCCCCCCTTCTCGGCCGTCCCCCCCCCCCCCGCGGTGGGGGGGGTGTTTTTTTCCCCTCCCCCCGGGGGGGGGGGGGGGGGGGCCCCCATAATAATAATAATGAAACTTTATTGTCCAACAGTTACCCATTTACAGGACAATGTATCAAGAAAATCATTTTAACAAAGTATATATGTAATAGTAACAGAAAAAGGAAATTAAATATATAATTACAGACACTGTTTATAAGCAATATATCGTGTATCAATTGAAATGCATATTTACTATCCTGATTATTTGTTTGAGAGAATCAAAAAATAAATCACAGTAAGGAAATAGATCGTTGAACTGTCTACACATCGGCCCCCGGGCCCCCCCCCCCCGAGTATATAGTGGTGATTTCAGTAACATATTTGTTCTTGGAACTACAAGCCTGAAAGTAAGACGGGAACGTGACATATAGGATGGAATGTTGAAATCAATTTTTTGAAGAAGAATTGGGCAGTCTATGAAATTATTCAACAACTTAAAGAGAAATATGCATGCCGAACAATTCCTACGATGTTCCAAGCTCATTAGATCTAAACGACTGCATAGTTCGTCATAATTACAACCTCTTTCCGGATAAATACCATCTATCTTGAAAATACAAAATTTTAAAAATCTTTTTTGCACTTCTTCGACCCTGAGTTTGTGAGATTCATAGAACGGATTCCAGACAATATTTGCATATTCCAGTTTTGAGCGAACATAGGAAAAGTATAGAGTTTTCATAGAGTTTATGTTGTGGAAATTTCTACAGTTTCTGACTATGAAACCATAGGATTTGAGTGCTTCTGACACTTTCCATGAAATATGGTCCACAAAATTCAATTTGCTGTCGAAAATAACACCTAAATCAGTAATTGTGTTACAGCGTTCTAGAATAGCTCCCTGGACAGTATATAAAAAATCACACGCTACTTTATTTCTATTAAAAGTCATTACTTTACATTTCTTCACATTCAAATTCAATTTATTTTTCGTACACCAAATTTGCAATAAATCCAGTTGGGACTGAAGATTTATGCAGTCATGCAAGTCGTCAATTCTTGAAAATAATTTCAAATCATCAGCAAAGCATAAACAGTTATTCCCCATAATCTCACATAAGTCATTGATGAATAAAAGAAATAAGAGTGGCCCCAAGTTCGAACCTTGGGGAACACCAGATGTAGCAGTATACATTTCAGAATCATAGCCATTATATGAAACATATTGTTTTCTACAATATAAATAAGATTTCATAAGTTGCTTAGCAGCGTTTGAAAAACCGAAATTATTCAACTTATTAAGCAAGACACCATGATCAATTTTATCGAAGGCCTTCGAGAAATCCGTTTATATAACATCCACTTGACTATTGTCGTCCAATGCTTCTGAACAATATTGCGTTATGGTAACGAGATTTGTAACAGTCGATCGATTGGTTATGAATCCATGCTGATGTAAAGAAAGTTGTCGCTGAACTGAAATATATATACGGTTATACAGAACTATCTCGAAGACCTTAGAAAACATACATAAGATTGAAATGGGACGATAATTCTCTACTTGCATCTTTTCACCATTCTTAAAGACAGGACATACCATTGCAATTTTCCACATTTTTGGAAATTGATTTGTTATCAAGCACATATTGAAAATTTTAGTGAGTGGTTCGACTAGTACGCCTGCACAATCTTTTACGAAAAATGATGGAATGCCATCCGTTCCTGATGTCATTTTGTTTTTCAACTTTTTGATAGCTTGCATAACTTCACTTTCCTGAATAAGATGAAAATGAATTTGAGAACTATTATTAACATCATCGTCGTAATTATCATTATCAAGGCCGTCTCCATCCAGTGTCGAATAGACACTTCTAAAAAAATTGCCGAATGCCTCTACTATCTCTTGGGGATTTTCAAATTTGTTATTTTGATACTTTACAATTCCTGGTATTCTTGA
Source organism: Zygogramma bicolorata (assembly GCA_032362365.1). Taxonomy (NCBI): domain Eukaryota; kingdom Metazoa; phylum Arthropoda; class Insecta; order Coleoptera; family Chrysomelidae; genus Zygogramma; species Zygogramma bicolorata. The sequence continues at coordinate 976,909 of JAVJAQ010005646.1, forward strand.
GGTGTTATTCTTCGAGTGTACAAACGACCAAAATCTTTTAGGGTCACGTGATAATGAATTCTGAACGTCTTCAAGATAGTCATCAAAGGCATCCTTTATCTGAGTTTTGATCAAGCGACGTAGATGTTGAAATTGAAACTCATCGCAATCTCTTCCAAACTTTTTGGCTCTATTTCTGTATTTTGCTTTCAACTTGATATTTTTTATGATACTGAAGTTGAACCATGGCGGATATCTATGGCTATAGTTTCTATATTTGGGTATATGTTTGTTCAAAATATCGAATAATTTATGGTAAAAATTATCCAAAGTAGCATCAACATCCGCGAAATTGAATGTATAATTCCAGTCAGTATTATACATTTCTGTATATAGAGAGTGAAAGTTCGCTTTTCTGAAATTGAGAGTTCGAGTGGATTTATTGAAATTGACCTTAGGTTCCTTGGCAAAAAGGTCTAGTATATCTATAACTAAGGCTGGATGATGATCATCTTCTGAAACAAGAGGTGATTCATCATGCCTAACTTCGCAAGTAAAACATGGTATGACTAAATCTAGAAGTCTACCCAATTTGTTTGTAACATTATTGAATTGCATATGACCAAGTAGGTCCATAAAGTTGTGAATAGAATTTGTTTTTGAATCTGACAAATTATTATCGACAAAGTTGGGGGAATTGAAATCTCCAAGAAAGATGGTATTATTTTCGTTCAAGATAGTCCAATTGCTCTATTGCGGCAAGAAAATTTTCAAACTCATCTATCCCAATCTTGTCAGGTATGTACAATATCGCAACAAAAAATATACTATGATCCGAGTAACATTTAACGACTAGGAAATCAATAGAAGGAAATCGAGAGTCAAATGCGTTTACATTAATGATTTCTGATTTAATAGAGTCTTTAAGAGCTAGCAATACTCCACCTCCAGTAACTTTTTGTGTCGATTCAAAATTGCGGTCCTTTCTATGCACAACAAATGAGCTCGGAAAGAGCTCAGAACTACAAATACTTTCACGCAGCCAGGTTTCACTTAACGCTATAGCATCATATTCACAATCACAGACTGATGGGTAAAAGACGTCTATTTTGCTGTTGAGTCCACGAACATTTTGATAATAACATAAAATATTACGCTGACCTCGTTCGGTGGAACTGTTGGAAGAATTCAGTTTAAAGATTTAACTATTTTAGGTACTCCATTAATGTGTCTTATTTTGAATATCTGCGAGCCCTCTGAATTTCTGATTTTAACCTCATCTTGCAACTTCTTGAAATAGTCTAGCGACTCCTCCACAGATGTCTTAGACAAGAAAAAAATACAATCGAAAGGATTATATTTTTCATTTTACAAATGCAACACATATGCTTTCATTTTCATCAAATCGAATGAGCTTCCATGGCCGAGTGGTCAATGGCGAGGGCAGAGATCAGAAACGTCCGGGTTCAAGTCCTGACCTCAGCAGAGACTTTTTTTCATTTTTTTCCTTCTCATTTCTCATTGTTGTATTTTTTGTGGTTATACCATTAATTATAATTCAGTAGAATTTTTCAAAGAAATACGATTGATTACCTACTATTATAGTGTTCAATATAAATACCTAATAATATAATATTTTAGGTTCTTCATTATTTATTGGGTGTAGATAAAATAGCGTATGCAACTCTCATGTAATGGTTATTAATACACTCGCATAAACCATACGAAACTCACCTTCGGCTCGTTTCGTATCCCGGTTTATGCTCATGTATTAATAACCATCATTACACGATCGTTGCATAATATACTATTATACGGTCATGTTTTACCTCTGTATACCCCAACCTGCAAGAATTTTTGAAGACCTCCAGGGGTCATTCACCATAGAAAGTTTCTTTTCTCATGTGCGAGAAAACGAAGGTGGAGATGGAATTTTTTGTCAAAAATGCGTACATACGGTCATATTTCATCTTTCATCTCTGTACACCCTTTATAGATCATACGAGCCATGTTGAATTCGAAAGTTTGACGTGCACTGTCAAGTAAAAGGAATTATCTTCATTATAGTGCAGATGGCGTAACAGAAACGCTTCGAATCCTTTTTCACAGACATTGACTAACTATATACCTATAAACAATTGAAAGAGAGCTATTGAAGCTTCAAAATAGATTTGATATAGAAGGGTTGTTTATAAAAAGGATGGTTAGTCAACTACACGGAAATAATAGTCCAGTCTATGATCATTTTTCCGTGTATTTATCCCATACAGCACCGATTCGGATGAAAATTTGGATTCAGGATCTACATACACTCATTTTCAAAATCTACCCTGTGCCGAGGGTTGCTCTCTCCATGGGGGTGGATGCCACCCCTTCTTGGGGGTGAAAATTTCGGAAATGAGTGCGGAAATCAATAGATTGATTAATTCTAAGCACTTTTTGTTCAATGAAGTTTTTTCTGAAAAGCAATTCTTTTCGACTTATTCGCGAGTGAAATTGTCGGTTTTCAGTAAAAAAAAAACACGTTTTCAGATCCTTTTTCGCGAATAATTGGAAAATAATGCATCTAATCGAAAAACCTGCGGAGAGCAAAATTATAGCTTTTGAAAAAACAAAGGCAATTGTTCATTTTTGTGATGTATGCAAACCCACTACAAACTGAATAATTGCTTGTTGAATGTTGATTGGTATTTTCAAACGCCAAAATGGAAAGTTTCTTCGTACAATAACCAAAAACCAATGCATTTTTCAGGAAAACTAATTGGACCTTTTTTGAAGTCCTTCAAAAATCCTTTATTTTTGTTATTTATAAAAGTTTCTAGCATCAAAACTGACCGAGCTATGAAGGAAATAATGTTAAATCCTATTTTTTCCTTGAAAAAAAATTGTGAATAACTCATCCTCGCTTTCCCCCCCTTTGGAAAAAATCGTTGCCTAGTGGAACTATATGTACCTATATATACATATATAATATACATATAGTTTCACTAGGCCTAAAATATAGTTACTATGTGTATTCTTCAATATACTAATGTACATAATCTAATTTCTACAAAAATTATTTGTTTTTTTCCCATAACTCGCTTAGTCTTCAAGCAATCAAATCCATCAAAGGAGTATTTTGTAGCTTTTTTCAAGAGCTATAAGCTCATTCACATTATTTTTTGTTTCAGATTATATTTTTGAAAAGGTTCATGATGAAAGGGCTCAAAAAAGGTACTTTGCATGAAACCTCACAATATTTAACTGGTCATATCTTACTCTATTTTCATCCTGCAGAAAAAAATGAAACACTGAAATTTTCAGAGAAGACTAGCCTTCAATTTTGTACTCTGAAATTTTTTGCATGTGATCAATACTTTTCGACTTATTTCGAAGAAATTGTGATTTTTCGCTGAATTACGTATGTGATTTTTTCTCTTCGATCTCAATTGTTTCCAAAACTACGTACTTTCAATTGATGAACAACTCAGAACTCATTGAAAGAACATGAATGAAGTGAATTATGGAGTAACAACGATTTTTTACAAAGGGAGGAGAAGAGAGGATGAGTTACTCACAATATTTTTTCAACGAAAAAATAGGATTCAACATTATTTCCTTCATACCTCGGTCAGTTTTGATGCTAGAAACTTTCATAAATAACAAAAATAAAGGATTTTTGAAGGACTCCAGAAAAGGTCTGATTAGTTTCTCCCGAAAAATGCATTGGTTTTTGGTTATTGTACGTAGAAACTTTCCATTTTGTGGTTTGAAAATACCAATCAACATTCAACAAGCAATTATTCAGTTTGTAGTTGGTTTGCATACATCACAAATGAACAATCACCTTTGTTTTTTCAAAAGCTATAATTTTGCTCTCTGCAGGTTTTTCGATTATTCGCGAAAAAAGATCTGAAAACGTTTTTTTTTTTACAATTTCACTCGCGAATAAGTCGAAAAGTATTGCTTTTCAGAAAAAACTTCATTGAACAAAAAGTGCTTAGAATTAGTCAATCTATTGATTTCCGCACTTATTTCCAATAAACATTTTTTCACCCCCAAGAAGGGGTGGCATCCACCCCCAGGGAGAAAGCAACCCTCGGCACGGGGTAGATTTTGGAATAGAGAGTAAGTAGAACCTATATCCAAATTTTCATACGAATCGGTGCTGTATGGGATAAATACACAGTTTACACTTTTTTCACCGTCATAGACTGGAGTATAATATTTGAAGGGATGGAAGGGTGGGTGGTTTTCCAAGTCATGTCTTTTCTTACATTTTTCTTGCAAACATCGTAGTTTCAATCGCACATTTTTTCAATAACTCATACATAATGCCATAAGCCAACTGAAGTGCACTTTTTCGTCAATGTCCTAGATTATGCATATTTTGGAAAAACTTCTATTATCGTCAAATCCTCTTTTATAGACATTGACTTGACTATCCTGACAAAATGGTTGAGGCTTTCGAGGCCGAGGTTTTCAGTATCACATCTTTTTTTCGGGTTTGAAGGCCGTCGTTCTTTGGAAATTCTTCCTCACGTTTCGCTAGCGCGAGTGGCTAGCTTCCTCAGAGCCTCACTCATCTTGACTATTATTCCGATGACTGAGGCATAATAGTCAAGATGAGCGAGCCTCTGAAGAAGCTAGCCACTCGCGCTAGCAAAACGTCAGGAAGAAATTCCAAAGAACGACGGCCTTCAGACCTGAAGAAAAGTAGTGATACTGATTGACTATCCTATTTCTCTATAAACATTGATAGAAGGTCATACCAGAAATGAAAGTTTAGTCATTAAAATAATCTTCAATGAGTGAAATACGACATTGACAAAAAAGACAATTCTGTTACTGAATTGATTGCTATCTTTCTGCATAATGTATAATAAGTAATCAAGAAAGTGTGGGATTCAAGCTACGGCGCCAGTAAAAAAATGAAAGAAATTGGATGACTTGGAAACGAAATTTACCGGGCGAAAGATTTTTTGCTGCGAATATACGTTAATAAAAATCAATAACTACTCATCTTGATCGAAGCGTCCGTGCCCGAATACCGACCCCGGAAAAAACTGGCGACCCCCTGGGCCGGAAAGACAAAAAAAAAAAAAACCGCCCCCCCGGTGGCAAAACAAAAAAACCGGACCCCCCCCCCCCCCCCCCCCCCCCCCCGGCCCGCTAGTCTAGTCCAACCCATACTCACTTCCTGTCAATTTTAATCATGGCGATGTATGTAATCGTACGCAAGTAAAGAGTGTATAAGGAGAGAAGGGAAATAAGTGATAGTAAACAGCTTGTGAAGTTTATTGAGACTAACATTGTTGAATTTCTTACACAATATTTTTTACTGGAAAGTTATGGTACTCGTGGCGGTGCTCTGTCCCCTCTAAAGGAGATGGAGATTTTTCTGCGTTATGTTGCTGATACAGGTTTTCAGAGCGGCGTTGCTGAAGACCTCGAGGAACACCCTACAACTATATATAAAACTATGAATGAGGATGGTTTAGCACGTAGTAGGTAGTAGATAAGGTGCCGAACTGGATCCAAGTTTCCAGGTATGGTATGAGAAGTGAATAAGGCAAAACTTTTGTGGCGAACCCACTTTAATGTTCTCTTGCTTAAAAAGGGGCACTAGACTGCAGAAACCAACCTTGTTTGGTGATGAATTTGTCAACCGCAAAGGTTTATGCAAGCATAAATGTGCAGACCTCTCATGATGCCAAAGAGAAGTTCACCAGCATGAGTGCGGAGTGGCCAGGCAGCTTAAGAGCCTCTGAGGAGTTGTATCTCAATTCAACGGTTCTGTTTATTTGTTAAGGGACTCAAGGTACGGCATTGTACTTTGCTTGATAACACCTTTCAAACCTCCACAGGGAAATGCCAACTTACATCATGCAAGGGAAAGAGCGAGCATGAAAGAGCGAGCAAATTTTCACTTTTTTCATGCGAGTACATCCTACACTCAGAAAATAGTCGAAGAAAATTCTCGGTTTTATTTACTCCACCCATTATATCAGATTTTGATTGGCATTGAAAACAGTCATGAAATACTTCGCTCTGTCCATACCTCTAGACACAATGAAACTTATTTTGCTCTCTCGATTCATCAAATAATAATGCACCTAGTCAGTAGCTTTGGACCGTGATTCACCTTTGAAGAGCGTGTGAATCGCTTTACCATTCCGGTTGTGAGTATATTATCTGAAATAAAAAATTTTATGAAATTATAGAACTGATACTAGTGGAGTTTAATATAATCTCACAATTATTATTTTCTGTTGTAAAGTCCCTACTCTTTTTCTTCAGCAATTTCCATCGGAATAAATCACAAAAGATTCAGAGTGTTTGAGGTAAGCGTAGAACATCCAATACCGAAAACGTTGGAATATTGTTTTCTTTTGTCCCCCTACGAGAATCGAAACTACTGAAACTTGTGCGAGCTAGGATAAACGAGGTCTTGTTCATTAACGTGCGACTCCTACCACATCACTTCTCTACACTTGGCGAACCGAATATATCAAAGAAAGTTTCAAAAATATTTTCATTGCATTTCATTGAGGAAGCTAACACATTTATTCAAATTATCCATGAAAAGGTGGCACAGTGTAACAGTCGATTGCGACCAGTTCTACATTACCGAACAAAAAAGATGTTTTTCATAGAAAGTTTCATGAAGATGAAAATCCACAGGCAACTGCGCTTATTTATTTTCAATACAGGGTTCCATCTAATATATCTTCCGTTCAAAATTTTGTCGAGCGTTATTGATGGTTCTTAGAAATTCGTTTATTGACTTTATGATTCCAGAGAGGTTTGTTTAGGTTCAAACTACATGTTGAGCACTCGATTTTGTACCATTCTTCAACTAGAGTGTGAGTGGTCATCCGTTGACGATAACAATTTATATTTAATTTATTCTATTCGATAAGGGCATATATATGTTTAATTACACTAAGAAGCTGTGGAACAACAATATTTGTGTTATGAATCGCTATTTTTATAATATTACGTTATTTCTCAATGGAAAGGATATCTACAATGACTTTATTGAACGCAAGCAAAGATAAATAGTTTGCATGTATATGCACTCAGAGTGGAACCAATCTCTAAGAATCTGCATTGAAGATAGACTTTCAGGCAGATTTCATCTATATCTGAAATTCTCGTTGGAGGATCACTTATAGCCTGTTTCGACGATGCAAGTTTGTCGCTGCAACTCCAGAAAATTGCATGTGTTCATGCAAGTTTTTCGAATTGCATGAATCTTTTTTGGTGCGATGAGTTGCAGCGACTTAGTTATTTCCATGGTGAATTTGTTGCTGCAAACCACAAATATGTGGTGGCATCATTGTGAAGAATATTTATTTTGATCATTTCAATTATTTTTGGAGACTTGAGGACTCAAGTCGAGTAATAAGGTGATTTAATCACAATATCAATTATTAGAAAAGAATGAAATTATATATCAGTAAAACAAATATTCATGGGGATGCTTGAAGACTGGCTTTAAATCAAATATTCAAAAAATGAACAATTTGTTCAGGCTAGCCTCAACTCACCTACACTGTAGGTTGACGGACTAACACCTATTAGAAAACAATTACTCCCCTGGCTAATACCACGAAGGGCATTGGATTACATCCAACAGGTGTTAGTGTGGGATTATTCACAGAAGAAATTCCACATATACTCTTGGCGATAAACCACCAGAATTGATTTTCAATTATTGGGACGGGACACACTTGCAGACCGGTTTCGGGCTTTTTGGCCTCTCGTCAGTGCAAGGCAGTGCCATCATCAACTTAAGTTGATGACTTCCCATAATTAAAAATCATACTCGAGTAGAGTATCTTCCCTAGACCTAGGCTGATACAAACAACTAGCATAATAGCCGTTGCTGCGCCATCTGCCCGTAGACTAGGTACTAACCAAGAGCATATCCGCATGGCCCCAATTCCTCGTACAAGGAAAATACGAATAAAACAAATATTCATGGGGAAGTGGAATTTCTTCCGTGAAGAATCCCACACTAACACCTGTTGGATGTAATCCAATGCCCTTCGTGGTATTAGCCAGGGAAGTAGTTGTTTTCTAATAGGTGTTAGTCCGTCAACCTAGAGTGTAGGTGAGTTGAGGCTGGCCTGAACAAATTGTTCATTTTTTGAATATTTGATTTAAAGCCAGTCTTCAAGCATCCCCATGAATATTTGTTTTATTCGTATTTTCCTTGTACGAGGAATTGGGGCCATGCGGATATACTCTTGGTTAGTACCTAGTCTACGGGCAGATGGCGCAGCAACGGCTATTTTGCTAGTTGTTTGTATCAGCCTAGGTCTAGGGAAGATACTCTACTCGAGTATGATTTTTAATTATGGAAAGTCATCAACTTATGTTGATGATGGCACTGCCTTGCACTGACGAGAGGCTAAAAAGCCCCAAACCGGTCTGCAAGTGCGTCCCGTGCCAATAATTGAAAATCAATTCTGGTGGTTTATCGCCAAGAGTATATGTGGAATTTCTTCTGTGAAGAATCCCATACTAACACCTGTTGGATGTAACCCAATGCCCTTCGTGGTATTAGCCAGGGGAGTAGTTGTCATCTAATAGGTGTTAGTCCGTCAACCTACAGTGTAGGTGAGTTGAGGCTGGCCTGAACAAATTGTTCATTTTTTGAATTTTTGATTTAAAGCCACTCTTCAAGCATCCCCATGAATATTTGTTTTATTCGTATTTTCCTTGTACGAGGAATTGGGGCCATGCGGATATGCTCTTGGTTAGTACCTAGTCTACGGGCAGATGGCGCAGCAACGGCTATTTTGATAGTTGTTTGTATCAGCCTAGGTCTAGGGAAGATACTCTACTCGAGTATGATTTTTAATTATGGGAAGTCATCAACTTATGTTGATGATGGCACTGCCTTGCACTGACGAGAGGCCAAAAAGCCCGAAACCGGTCTGCAAGTGTGTCCCGTCCCAATAATTGAAAATCAATTCTGGTGGTTTATCGCCAAGAGTATATGTGGAATTTCTTCTGTGAAGAATCCCACACTAACACCTGTTGGATGTAATCCAATGCCCTTCGTGGTATTAGCCAGGGGAGTAGTTGTTTTCTAATAGGTGTTAGTCCGTCAACCTACAGTGTAGGTGAGTTGAGGCTGGCCTGAACAAATTGTTCATTTTTTGAATATTATATATCAGTTGTGATAATGTAGACTTTCATCTTGGTAACATTCAGTGCTATTTTTTAATATTGGCAATGCAAACTTACAGCTAGATGATATATCTCGCATCGTAGAAACGGGGTGTTAAACTCCCAATTCAAAAACATTTGCTCAACATAGTGAAAGGAACAGATGAATGCAATGCGGCATCAGACTTACCTCAGGAATCACACTTGAATTCTACGTGTCATGGAGGATAGATTATGAGACAGTTACCGCACATTTCATAAAAATAATGTAGGGACGCTGATTTCGTGAGAATTTGTTTCTTCTGTTTCCTGATCCCAAGAGAAAATACATACAGAATACAGTAGGCCCCACTTTCCATGATCCTTTCTCTATCATAGTTGTTGAAAATACAATTATGACCAGCTTTGAAGAGTTGGTAGACATGAAAAAATCCTAAAATATTCTGCAGACGAAAAACACTGCTTTTGTATAAAAAAATCAGTACCATATTTTTTTGAAACTTCAGAAAAATCATTGAGGAAAATCAACTGAAAGATATTTTCCAATATATTTCTCATAACCCTGAACTCTAAGTATTTTTCCAGAGATGTTCAATTTTTCTGTCTTTGGACATTTGGAGAAAAATATTTTCCAGATGCGAACGTGGCTCATATGGTATCAAGTTTTTTTTATAATAACGAAATATAAATAGTGGGATGATATTTCACTGAAAACATGTTCTAACCGGCTTGTCTGAAAATTGCTGAGATCTTTCCATTGTACGAAGAAGGTGATTCTAATGGTGGATTCATGCAGCAATCGTGGCTCGGAAGTCAGTAATCGGAACTCAGAAATCGTAAGTCTTAATTATTAAAATAAAAAATTTACAATTCATGCAGCAATCGTAAGAACTGTCTAATCGTAAAACAAGCTTTCCTGATTGGTCAATTGACGCTGTCGCTCTGACGTCTGGCAAGGTCATACTTTTGAACAACCCATGACGATACACGACATTTGACAATACCACAGTAATTTACTGTGACAATACTATCCGAACTAGATAACGCATGTGCAGTTCGAAAATTCGTAAGTCGTAACCCGTAAGAGTTGAAACTTGGTCAAGTTTTCTTACGAATTCCGACTTACCACAACTGCATGAACGATCTCATCGAAAGTCATTGACTGAACTTCTTGCGACTTATTTCTTACGACTTGCGAATCCCGACTTCCGAGCTACGATTGCTGCATGAATCCACCATAATATTGCCAACTTTATTTAAACTTATTGAGAAGTTGATGAAGAAGAGAATACCAAAATTTCTTGACATTCGGGTTACGGGCATCAAAAATTACAAATGATGCAATATTTTGCTTTCTAGATAATCTTTATCTTCATTCAAATTATGGAGAGGTTGCAACTACTGTGTTTTCTGACTCGACGAAAGCATTCGACTATGTCCATAATAAAATTTTGCTAAAAAACTCAAAATCGACGCATTTAGGGGTATAATATTTCGCTATGCTTTAAATCAAATTATCAGGCCGTGTTCAGAAGGTGAACTTTGAAAATATGAAACCAGACAAAAAAATTAAGGTGGGGTACCTTGGCTGGATGATATAGAGGGTGAATTCACAATCTTTGCTGATGATACATCTATTCTTTGCCATAACAATAATGTTGATTCACGACAAATGAATATCGAAAAAGTGAAGTGATGGTGTGATGCAAATTTATACTCTTCTGATACATCGAAAAATAATATAATTCATTTCAAACGCAATTTACAGCAAATATTCATCGATGAGCAAATCATCGACAATGAAAAAGAGAATAAAGATCTCAGGGCTATGTATTGACAATAACTTGAACTTCGGATCGAATATCAGACAATTGTGTAATAAACTGTTGTCAGGCTGCTTTGCCATAAAAGATATACGTGCAAAGCCAGAGTTCGTGATTCCATTCAGTACATCACATTTCTACCATTGTCTTGTCTTTTCATTTTAAAGGCAGTTTGTCTCCTAAAAAGAATGAATAAGGGAAATTTTTTGCTTAATTATGCTACTCGCCTCACTCATATCACTCTTCCGTTTCCTTTAACATCACGAATAAAAATAATTGAATATATATTACGGAAAAAAAGCTATTTAAGTTAAGGAACTTTCGTTTGTTTTGCCGAAGAATTCTTCACCGACGACTTCATTACCTATCAGCAAATCTATATTTTTATTATTTAAGTTAAAATTAAATATATTAGAAAATTAAATACAAAGAGAGAGACTATTGAAGTATAATAAAAAGTGTAATGAAATATCAAGTTAGTTTTGTAAATATTGTTGCATCGTATTCTTTTATGATATTATCTAGTTTTTCTTTAATTGCCCCCCTTACTTTTAATTCTTGAACGGGTCAACTAAAAAAATTGAAACATGGGATAATGAAACTAATGCATAAATACTACATTTTGGAGTAAAATTGAGAGACGAAAATTTCAAGATGGCGACTGGGCACCATTTGAAGAAAAAAAAAAGGAAAGGGGGAATTGTTATACATCATTTTGAAGCTCCTGACGAATACTTTACAACCCTAAAATATTAAGTCAATATCTTCACCTACTACAAAATGGCGGAACATCAAATGATAACCTGAACACAAACATATTAATATCGATATTTCTGGAAATATTCGTTTTTCTCTGCCATAAGGCTATCCAAAAAACCAGATAAGGTTTAATGGGTTATTTCTTCGTTGATGAAAAAAGACAAAAATGTCAGTACGGGGTCATTCATAAAATACGTTCGCATACAAGGGGGGGGGGTCTGGCTGAGTGTGACAAGATGTGACAAGGGGGGGCGGGGGGTATACGGCAACGTGACGTTCGCCGTTTATTATTTTTTGACATGAGCGCCAGCCAGCGTGACCACTTTCGGTAGAAATCTACTTTTTTAGTAGATTTCTGACGAAAATTGAAAAATTTTGGTACGAAAGAAATCTTCAGTGGATTTTGGTAGAAATCTACATGTGCGACATCCTCTAACGAATTCCTAAACTCGTCAGAATTTTCAAACAAATCTATAGTGACTCCAGAATGGTTAGATGACGATGAAGTGGACGGTAGTTTTGAAGACGAAGAAGATGGTGCAATACCGATCGTAGATATTTCGGCCCATTTGGAAAACCCTTGGACTTCTGAATAATAGAAATCTTATTTATTATTTATGTGTTCGTTTTGAAAGATATTTATTAATTTGGTTGAATTTTATTATAATGACTAAATAAATATTTTTAATTTTCAGAATTTGTGTACTATCATTTAGAATTTATCATACTCAGCAGGGGGGGGTGTCTTAGTTTTTGTGACGAAATATTTCTAGGGGGGGGGGGGGTCACAAAAAGTGTGACACAGCGTGACAATGGGGGGGAGGGGGACAAAAAAAGCTGATTTTAGTGTGACGTATTTTATGAACGGCCCTACGACAACGAACATCATTGTTCAGTTCAAACATTGTCATTTAGTTTTCGATTTTATACGTTGATAGGTACCACATAAACTATCTACAAAATGGCCAACTCAACAAAATTCAACAGGGAAACTATATTTGAATATGCTGGAAACTACTGTTGATCCTCTAATCACAGAAATCGTCGAAGTGAATCCTAATGAATTCGATATGGATATTATTATTCCAACAAGATGGAGCACCACCATATTACTCAGGACAAGTAAGAAACTATTCGGATAATACTTTCTATGGTCGTTGAATGGCCAGCCCGTTTGCCCTTAGACTTTTTTAAGGGTCTATTTGGAGCAAAAGGTGTATGAAACTGAATCTGCTTCAATATTGAATATACGCAGAGAATAATAAATATTTGTAGCAATATCGACGTTGCTGTGCTCGAAAATGTTCGTCGTGAAATATCGGCTATGCTGTGCTCATGTCAAGCGTTCAAGACAAACATTTCGAGAATCTTCTGAATTGTACCCAGCTTATTTCTTATATGAAAACAATTTATATTGAAAAAACGTACCTTATCACAATACCACTGTTCACTGATCATATATAATGCCAATATCTACTCTCATGAAATTTATGACTTTACAAAAACGTATCAGTATTTGATTTAATAAAAATATATAGCTCTGGGCGAGAGATTTAGCACAAGTGGCTGTATGCTCGGTCCAAGAGGTCCTGGATTCGGTCCCGCAATGAAGATGACGTAGAAAGTCATAATATTATAAAATTGATTCAATATTGACCTGACATTACATCCGGTATATCTGATTTTTGCAGAGTTGTTATTGATTTTGGCCCAGTGGTCTTTCCAAGTTTTTCTTTGTCAAAAATATGAAAGAAGGGATCCGCCTACATTTTTTCAGAATTTGGTTTTGACCCTGAGGTACTTGTATTACAAAACTATGTTCATTCACAACCATATATGTAATGCTGTCATTACTAACGTCATTGGAGGTTGGGAAGTGTCAAATTACACACCTCTACTTCCCGTCCTCATTTCTTCTATTCTAGACTTAAGCTGCCATTTATTGACTTTATCTGACATTTATTTATATTGGTGACAATTGTATACCCCGTAGTCACGGTAACAATACTTCTACTTGATTATTCTGAGAAAACAGCGTTCTTGGTAATTTGTCGTTTAATGTTATATTTTAGATATGTTCAGAACGAAACGGATTTATTAATTTTGATCGAAATATGATGGTTGTAAATAAAATAGTAAACCATACACGCATCCAAAGAATTATTTATTTAGTACTGTTTGAACGTCATCATTATGTGGTGGATCAATATTTATTCCGTAGTTTTCTGGGTTTGTAACCTACCAGATTTTTAATCTACCCCGAAAAGTTGCTGCGTCTCTTGAAAAATGAACTTGCTAAAATTCGACATCAAAACCGCCTTCGTTCAACAAGGAGTTTCCAAAACATATATTTTCAGTTCCTGGAATTGAAAGTACACTTCATTCTCTTGAAAGTAAAGTCTTCCATATCTTCTGTGAGATCCATTGATACAGAGTACTTCATCCATCGTTTCTAAATTGGGATGATAGCCGCCGTTTTCTAGGTAGCGGAAATGTTCTAGGAATTCCAGTTGTATATTCATGTATACTTCGAGTGCTTAATTGTTTAGCATCAGCTAATCGAAGAGTACAAAAAAATCAGGTGACGAGATTACTGGGCTATAACAAAACAGATAATTTCAATTCAGCTGAAATATACAATCAATATATCTTCAATTTTGCACTCCGAGGATATTCTAGCCTGATTCCAACTTCAAATGATCGATTTTTGAAAACACAATTGAAAAATAGTTTGAAGCCTTTTTCAGGAAATTGTATGAAAAACCGTATTTCGCCATTCTTCTTCCATAACATTGCAGACAAATATTTATGCAATTATTATTTTTATTTGGTTTTTGTTGCCCGTAGAAATACAAGGATTTAAACAAGAAGGAAAGCCCAAGTATGTATTAATTTGTAATGTGTATTATGATAAAAAAAATCCTACTCATAATAGGAATGATGATCAGTTTTTTTTGCAACTGGGTATTTTGCCATATGTTTGACGTCCTAATGAATGCTTAACCGACAAGAGTATACGCATGTACACCAGTCATAGTACTGCAATCGACTATCAAAGAATTAGCTTTAGTCATTACAGATATTTTTGGTCAGAGCTCTTCGTCTATAGTTCTTCAATACTATCATAAAATCCTATTCTTTTTGAAAACTATCTGAAAACGACAGTTTTTCCCAAACGAACCGGTTCAATTCTTTTTACTAATTATACTCGTAAAAGGGACAGAGGAAAAAATATCTCAACATAAAAGGCGATTCACGCGAAGAAATCTGTTGATAACTCTGCTATAAATTTGATGGTCACTGAATGAAAACTCATTAGGTGGATATTAATATTAAACTTGACTTGTTTTCGATTTTTTCTTGGAATTCAGTGAATAACAGATCAATAGCTTTGAAGTTGGTGAACCATATGGAACATATTTTTTCAAATAATTTTTCTCCAAAGGCACTTTTGGAAGTCATCCCATCTGCACAATATTGAACTCTGATCCCCGGTAAATATGATATCACAAAAATGTAGTGTTAGTTAAATATTCATTATCAGTTATTTGACCTCATCAACTGACACATCAACAGAAGTAAATTTATTATTCGTGGATTTCATGGAATAATTTTATCGAGCTTGATAATTTACGTACTCAAAATACTAAATGATTCAACAATTTACCGCAGCTGTTAATTATTACCAAAATATCATACTCGATCATATTGAGTTTCAAATGAAAACAGCTGCTTACGACGGCGTATTAGTGCCATTGCAAAAATTGAAAAAAAGCTGATAATTGCAACTTTTAATCTGGAAATTGCGATTTTTTGATTTCGCAATTGCCACGTTTTAATCTGACAATTGCGACTTTTATTCTTGCAATTGCGACTTTTAATCTGGCAATTACGACTTTTTATTGGCGCGATTGCGACTTTTTGATCTCGTAATTGCAACTTTAATCCGGCAATTGCGATTTTCAATTTCGCAATTGCGACTTTTTAATGTAAATTCAGGCATGAATTCGAAAGTTTGGGTCATGAACATTATTTGAAGATAACGCATCAACTGTTTGTAACAATTTATATATAACGTTGCATTGATTTATATAATTTATTCGTAGAGTAATATTTTATTTAGTCAATAAGTGATGTCTTTTCGAATATATATATATATATATATATATATATATATATATATATATATATATATATATATATATATATATATCTCCAAGGCTTAGAAAATCCTCTTCATCTCCATTGAAGTTGATATCGAGCATTCCCAATTCTAATTCATTGTCGCACCGATTCGTTAGGAGAAACCATTCGATAGGAGACAAATGTGACGATCAAATCACAAATGGCCTGAATACCATCGAACCCATGGTAAATAGTAATACCAAATCATTCGGTCTCAATGGGTTGAAGAATGTCGGGAACACTTGTTTCATGAACTGTGTCATCCAATGTTTATCCAATACAAGATGTTTTTTTTTCCGCTCCGTGGAAGCCGTCTGACCTGTCTTTCACAACCAGGTCTCCGGAAAGCACCTCAGCCTCTAGGGCTTATTGCGCTTTACTTCCCTATATTTCATGACACCCATTCCAACAGCCTTGTCCCCTGCTCAAGTTTGTGCAGGTTGATTGCTGGGTGTTTGTCATATTCTTCTGGATCCAGAATTGGTTTTCCATATATTTGTTGCCTTTTGTGATCCAGAGCCTCACATTCGCAGAGTACGTGTCGAGCTGTCTCCGTCCCTTTGTTGCATTGTCTGCAGCTAAGGTCGCCGTTGCACATCCCTATCTTGTTCAGGTGTCCTTTAAATGGACAGTATCCAGTCAATAGCCCTGTTATAATCCTAATCTGATTCCTGTTACACTGAAGCAGGTCTTCAGTCTTTTCCTTCAACGGTCCTTTTATGAAAGTTCTCCCGTGAGCACTACTAGGTAGTTTTTCCCAGTGATCTCTGTGTATTGTTCTCACCCAGTTCCTTATATGATTCCGTACCATCGTTTTGGGTACCCCCACTGCTGGTTCGGGTCCAGTATATGGTGTCGATGATCCTTGCCTTGCAAGCTCATCGTCTTTTTCATTCACCTGAGTGACCTGGGACCCATTGTAGCACAAGTCTATTATGGTCTGCCCGATTTTTCAGTTCCTCGCGGCATTCCCATACCAGTCTAGATGTCACTCTGGTGTTTTTCAATGCCCTAAGTGCAGCTTGGCTGTCCGTAAAAATATTGATCCTCCCATTTCGTTGGGAAGTCAGATTGATTGTTCTCGCGCATTGGAGTATAGCATACATTTCTGCTTGAAAAACAGATGTGTATTGTCCGAGCGGGTAGCTGTACCCTAGGTTCCTCCCCGCACAGTATATACCGGCCCCTGTACCCTGTTCCGTCTTGGATCCATCTGTGAACCAGTTGCTCCAGCCGGGCTTGATTTCAGGGGCATTGTCTTTTTGCCACTCTTCACGATCTCCTATCATCACTGAGAAGTTCGTGTTGAATGTAAATTTGGGTACCATGTGGTCCGTATTCATGTCAAGTACATGTCCCTCCACATGTCCCACGATATCTGTTTTCACCGATCTTTTATATCCCGATGAATTTTCAGCCTGAAATGGCCCATTCTTGCCTCTCCACCTATCACAAGATGTAAAGGGGGAAGATCCAAGAGCACCTCCATTGCTGCTGTTGGTGTTGTTCTCATTGCACCTGTTATGCCCAGACAAGATGGTTACTGGAGTACTTGAAGAAAGATACATACATATGTAAAGGACATAAATAATAGTATTTCGAGTATGAAAGATATTCTGATGAAAGCTTTTGCCGAAGTCATCAAAGAATTGTCTAACAAATTGGTGAATACACTTTTCTTAAAGTCAAATCGAACTTTATGCACCTCGCTTCATGGGTCATGCACAACAAGATGCCCAGGAATTTTTGAGATACCTACTCGAAGGACTTCACGAAGATATCAATCAAATCACAGATAAACACAAGCCAATTCCAACAGGATCAGACGAAAAATTGAGTGACGGCAATGAATCGCAAGTGTCATGGATAGGCAATTCCAACGTACTAGAAAACTTCGTCGGCCAACTAAAATCGACCCTAAAATGCACATATTGTGGTAACTGTTCCATGACCTTCGATCCATTTTGGGAACTTTCACTGCCTATCCCACAAATTACAGGTCATCTCGGATTATATCATTGCTTAGACGCTTTTACCGAGGAAGAGATGTTGGATGGTGACGAGAAACCGAGATGTTCGCAGTGTAAAGAAAGGCGGAAGTGCTCAAAATCGTTATCGATCCACAAATTCCCCAATGTGCTAGTAATCCATCTCAAACGATTCTCTCCATCCGATAGTTCCAGGGGTAAACTAAATGTCATGGTAGATTTCCCGTTAGAAGGTCTGGACATGAAGAACTATGCGGCAGCCGATGTAGCCCCTTGTCGCTACAATCTCTACGCACTCTCTAATCACAGCGGCACTAGATACAGTGGCCACTACACAGCTTACTGCTGGCATCCTCAATCTCCTCCAAATCACTTGTGAGTGGCGAAGCGTATATTTTATTTTATGAACAGGAAGGCATATAATATGAACTGTTTGTTCATATTTTGTAGTTATTGTTATTTTATACATTGTTATTTTAGGTCAATTTTCAATATTTTATTATTTTTATATACAATTATTATTTATAATTTATTAGATAGGAATTTCTGTTCTTGTTACTGTTTATGATGAATTATTAAGAACTCGTTTGTTATCCGATTTTTTGTGGTTGTTGAGTTATGAATTTTGCAGTTTTCTCTCTGTACAGACGAAATTCAAAAGGAATCGTCATTGTTTCAGACTATATTTCAGCCTCAATGTCAAAGAACAAGAAATCGTGATTTATCTATTTTTCGTCATGTCAGTATTTCACAACAAGAAGGATATTTGTCCGACCATAAACTTCGAACCATCCAGAAATAAAAACATCAACGGATATAAATAACATAAATAAATTCTACATTCCACTTAAATGGGTAGAATATGTTATGGAGGGGTGAATCATATAGTGAATCAATGAAAACGGACCAAACATCTCGTAAGAAAGTTTATGATCGGACAAATATCGTTTTTGTTGTTGAACCCTGACTTGACGAAAACCTCCGACATTGATGCTGGAATGTTATATTTTAAAACAATGGCGATTTCTTCTGAATTTTGTACCTACAGAAAAAAAAAAACTGCAAAAGTTCATGACTCAAAAACCACAAAAAATCACATAACAAACGAGGAGCTTTTGGCGTATCTAGTACAATATTTCAAATATCATCCAACTTTGTCAGGTATATTACAAAATACATAAACTTATTTTCAAAAAAAGCATAACTTCCTAAATTAATAAAATATCAGTCTAGAAATAAATTGTAGAAATCAATGAAAAGTTACTCCTCGAATCAGTGGCGGATCCAGGATCAGGTTAAGGGGGGTCTATAACTCAAAATTTATATATATATATATATATATATATATATATATATATATATATATATATATATATATACAGAAATTTATAGCAAAAACTAGTCAAGATCCAAAAAAAAGGTGAAAGAGATTGACATGAGCAAAATTTGAAGGTGTAGCCAGGAGGAAAAGTAGGTTCGAAACTTTACTTTTTTTAAATCAAATCGAGTTGATTCAACCTAATCAACAGCATATTCTACTCATACATAGTATATTCAAATCGTTACCGGCATACACAATACTCATCACAAATGTAACAAGTCTAATTTTTCAAATACTGCGCCAAAAAGGATCCAATGGCAGCACTGTCAATTTGATAGTTGAAAAAAAAAGCATTTTATTTTGAACCTACCACATGAAGAGGACTCTATTTTCATATTTTACTCGGCTTGATCCAGCGCCTGAGCCGACTGAACCAGAAAAACAAAGGAAAGAACAATCGGTGAGTCCAAAAATGTCAAGCGAAATTTGTTTGTTTGGGTAACATTCAATCCAGATCTTGTTTGTACTATTTTTTATTCGTGAGAATTATTTTTTTTGGAATTGAATTTCAAAAAACCTCGAAAATTTACTAATGTTTAAATGTAGCCTGCTCTTTAGTTTTCAATGGAATGTAATAATAATTATGGCAAAGGTGTAGAATACGTCAAATCACCAATTTTTGTATTTTTTTTTTGGAAATCGCCAGAAACGGCCTTAAATCGAAAAATACATAGAAATTTTGGCGCGGAAGCTTTGAAAAACAATTTTTTCGCGTGAAAAACTGAAATTATATCCAAAAAACTAGTCATTTCTTAGTTGAAAAAAATCTCATTGGTTTGTTGCTTTAGTCACGAAATTTCGAAGGAAATACAAGTACTCACACTTTTTTTGATTGAACACATCAGAATTGAGTATATGTTTTTTCCAAAAATCCATTGAAAATATCAAAATGTTCACTTAGAAAAATTCACCATTGACACTGACAACAGTGACTGTCATAGTGACAACATTTTACCGATAACGCACGTGATGTAAAGCAAAGTTGCCAAACTGTGAATCAGGACAATGTCGTATTCGAAATGCCATCAAAACATAAACTAACCTAGCATCATTTGAATCACGTCTGATTATTGAGATAAATCAAACCTAACTAACCTAGCATCACTTGAATAACGTCTGATTATTGAGAAATATTAAAGAATGGGACCAAATTCAATTATGGTGCGAATAAAAAATTTTCAATAGTAAATAGGATATTTCGAATTTTTTTTGATAATTGAATATTATACCATATCGAGAAACCGGCACCTACAAAATATTTCAGAAATCGCGGTGGTGCATCATAATATTCGTTTATAACAGTTGTCTATTATTTTCAACAACCAATATAATTTTATCTTCTCATATATTATATATAATGGGTATATGAAAATGTATTGAAATTAAATATAATTGAACAAAATAAAACTGATTATGATCCAAAATGTGCAATCATGTGAAAGATTAAGTCAAACCTAACTCAACACAGAACCTTTACTCAACAAAATGTTATTGAACTACTTCCACAACATCAATAATAGTCGCTTCCATCCTCTTCCATTAAGTCTAAATCTTCAATCGCATCAGCCGAATGTAAAAAAACTACTTACCATCAATTGAAACGCGTGCGGCCCGAGAGATTTTGTGGTGCAGAAAAAGAAAGGCAGAACATGTCCATTTTCGAACTTTAAAGGATCATAACTTGCAATTGTATACCATTCGAATATAAAATAGAACATTTTGGAATTGTGGCAACATCGTACCGGTTATCTCTTATCTTTATGCAGCTGTCAAATAACTGAAATTTCATGAATGTTGATGTCAACTTTTTGACTTGTAGTTATTAAATTCCAGCAATGAATGCAAACTGTATGAGCTGAAATATGAATATATACATAATATTTATTCAAGAATAGTATATGTAGATATAATTTCATGAATGCTGTGGTAAGTACAAGGATGATATAACAGTAAATCTAAGGTTTTTTTTCGTACCCTCCGCACTTTATTTTTCATTGAAATGAGGTTTTCCAATGGTTTCCGCACCAAAATTTCATGTTTTTCATTCATTTCAAGGTACCCTGAACCTCCCCTGCGATTTTCATCAGAATCTGAAATTTGACGTGTTCTACACCTTTACCAATAATTATTAAAGTTCTTCAATTTCAAAGCAAAAAAATTTATTCTATTTTATTTTTTCTTGCTCATGTGACATTTTTTCGTTCCCTAACAAAATTTGGAAATAAGGAGCCGATGAAAATTGAAAAAAAATCTCTTATTTTCCCAATGGGGGGGGGGGTCCGGACCCGAAAACCCCCCGTGGATCCGCCACTGCCTCGAATACAGAAATATATACATTGTTAGGAAGAATTGGTGCGTTATCTTCAAATAATGTTCATAACTCATACATTCGAATTCATGCCTGAGTTTCAGATTAAAAGTCGCAATTGCGAGATTAAAAGTCGTAATTGCCAGATTAAAAAGTCGCAATTGCCAGATGAAAAGTCGCAATTGCAAGAACAAAAAGTCCCAATTGCGACACTAAGTCGCAATCGCCAGGTAAAAAGTCGCAATTGCAAGAACAAAAAGTCGCAATTGCGATATTAAAAAGCTATTGAGAGTCGCAATTGCGAGATCAAAAAGTCGTAATTGCGAGATTAAAAAGTCGCAATTGCCAGATCAAAAGTCGTATTTGCCAGATTTGTTCATTTTTGCAGCGACACTGATACTATAATGTAACTGCTATACTTCCTTGCAGTTATGTTTTTTCCTTATTGCGGCCCTGTTGAAAATATATTCACGTAAAATTTAAGAGCGTTGAATCTTGTATTGGAATATACCCTATATAGTAATTTGTAGGTTATAGAAGAGTAAATAATACCAAGCTTATTCAAAATATTCAGAATAATTTTGAGTAAAATTGGACCAACGGACACAGGATGGGAATACTCGAAAATTCTATCAATTTTTAACAATAATATTTGCTTCGTTTTCAAAAACCAAAACTATTCTCAATCAGAAATGGTACATCATGATCATGGAACAAAAATGAAAAACAGATTGCTACCGTCCAAACATTAATTTACCCTATATCAAAGAGGTCAGTATATAATGGCTGTAAGTTATACAATGATCTTTCTAAATCGATAAAAGACTCGGAGGATATATACATCATCAGGAGAGAGATGAAACATCTTCTGTTGAGCATGTCCCACTATTTCCTGGCAGAATTTTATGGTAAAAGTATAGTATAAATTTTAATTTTTTTGTTTGCACATTGACCGTGTCGCATTAGTGAACTGTATTGTAACCTTACTGTATTCTACTTTTTTGTGACTGACAATGAATGAAATGAAATCAGGAATAATTTCAAATCGACAATAGGGTTTCCGCCACCAAAGCAATAAACAGAATCAGTGCATCTGTTCATGTCATCGTCGTGACAACATCCCCCAAACTTCTGGGGAAGAAAAAGGTTTTGTTTTCGAATCAATGTAGGTAGAGATAATTCAATAAGTTTCAATAAATTAATAGGCAGAGGACTCTTTCTTCTCTCGATGATAAATCGAGATGGGTTGGAGCCCACTTCTTAAAATAAAAAAATTAAGTGGGAGTTGCATTTTGGAAATTCAGAACATATGCCGAGACACAGTTCGAACGATAAATCAAAATTTGGAGTACAGATAATGGATTGGAATATTGTGGGAAAGAAATTACAAAAATTTTAGAAGAAAATTTGGTGAAAGGGCAGTATACAAGTTAAACACCACAACAGAATAGAGTTCCTCATGAATAAACAGTCTGGTAGACAATGGTACACAAAGTTAGACCAATATCTCCAATCTATTGGATTCACTCCACTGAATAGAGAAAAGTGCACTTATTTGCTTCGACAAACAAATGCCTACCTCATTAAATCTGTATACGTTGATGACTCGGTTGTAAGCAAACAATTCTGATGATCCATACCTCTATATCAAATTGAAAAATAATCTTGATGCATCGTCTCGAATCAAGGATGTTCGTTATTTACACTACTGTCTAGGAATAGAATTTCATCAAGATACCACCACAAAGAGCGCAACTTTGTCCCAAGAATAGTATACCTCGGATATTATGAGAAAATCTAACATGTATGAATGCAAACCTACCCTGACTTCAACTGACTGTAGTTTCGAACTATCTGGAATTGAATCAAAGTAATGGAATCCATATAAACTGCACCCTGGAGGGGGTAGTAAGATGCATGCTACTTCAATCAAATTTACCACATCATTTCTGGGAAAAACTCATCGCTACAGCAGCATACATCCGAAACCGAAGCTGTTCAAGAAGCTATGATGAAAAACTCCATTGTTTTATCAAATGGACGTAGTTATATGGCTCACACCAATGGCCACTTGGATGTGACATTTTATATGGAACAGGCAGGTTGTTTTGATTTACCATGAGAAAAAAATGTTTATTACACATGAATAGACAGTCTGGTAGACAATGGTACACAAAGTTAGACCAATATCTCCAATCTATTGGATTCACTCCACTGAATAGAGAAAAGTGCACATATTTGCTTCGACAAACAAATGCCTACCTCATTAAATCTGTATACGTTGATGACTTGGTTGTAGCAAACAATTCTGATGATCCATACCTCTATATAAAATTGAAAAATAATCTTGATGCAGCGTCTCGAATCAAGGATGTTCGTTATTTACACTACTGTCTAGGAATAGAATTTCATCAAGATACCACCACAAAGAGCGCAACTTTGTCCCAAGAATAGTATACCTCGGATATTATGAGAAAATCTAACATGTATGAATGCAAACCTACTCTGACTTCAACTGACTGTAGTTTCGAACTATCTGGAATTGAATCAAAGTAATGGAATCCATACAATATAGGGAAGCTGGTGGATCTGTAATGTACTTAGCCGTCTCAACATGGCCTGATATCGGCGTTATGGGTCAACTTTCTGAAAGTCTAGAAAGCGACGCTCAGGCTACTTTTCTTCTCTGTGACAACCAGGGGCACAGAAACTCACAAGAAATCCATGATACAAGTTGAATTTGTATTTATTATAACTTAACTTTTTTAAGTTTAATTTAACTAAGATATGTTTGTTGTATCCCTGTTATAAACTGTAAGGTTTCTTGGGAAAATAAAGGAACGTTCGAAAGATTTTGGTCTTCGTGAAGTTAATCCACATTGAGAGGGGGTGTGAATTTATGTGTATATTTTACAATGTGCATTCAACACCGAGAAAATTGCTAGTATTTCATTCGATTTCAAAACAGTTGATCCGTTGACTTGTTATTATTATTGTTATCATTGTCAAGTAGACCTTCAATATATTTTTCTCCATCTATTCTCTGAATGTTACAACATGCTCCTCCAGAACTCCCATAATGCAATTTCAGGATGGACTTCTAATAGTTCGATCAGTATATATAGGTATATATAGGTCTCATCAGTGACATTATAAAACATTATACCAAAATTCTGATTTCTGCTGGGGTTGTAGCCTCCTCTGCAAGTAGTCTGTTCATGGAGGGTCGAGTGTTGAAATCAGTAGATGGCGTTTTGCCTTCAAGGTAAACCCTGTTTCGAAATATATCGTGTTCGCAAATCCAGACGAATGATGCTGAGGAGACCTGTGGCAGGTCGACACAGCTGCCTGGTATCGTAATCGCGACTGCAATCCATTCGAATGTCGAAATTCTGATTTTAGTGTAATTTTGTTGGAATGATAAGATATTTTATGAGAAAAATCAATTTCATTTGAGCGCTTGCTACTGACCCCAAACTGACATGATAGACTGATGACTCATTACCCCCTTACGCTTGTAGATATTCTCTTGGTATGAATCAGTCATGAACCACGTATTTAATCTTTCATGTTGCTATCTCAAAGTCAATTATTTGGGCAGACTCATGATTTAGGTTGTAACTTTTTTGAAAATGTTCGTAAAATAAATTTTTTGGATCATTCTGTGATTCAAACTGAGAAATTAGTTTTTTCGTGCAAGTAGACTTTTTCATCAAATATATACCGAGTGTCCTATAATTTTAACAAGCGATATCTCGGTTATTGAAAGAGATTGGATAATTAAAAAATGGCATCGTGCCGAACCTCGAATTGGCTTTCAAAGAACACATTCAGAATACTTCGTTCTCGGTTGTAGCCTTAAAAAGTCAACTACACCCAGATTTTTTCAAATGAGACCTCTAATAATAAGAAATCCCCCCAAATCGCATAAATAGAATCATTACATCATTGTTCATATGACGACAAACTCATTTTGAACGTTCATAACTAGCTTGTTGTTATTTTTATCACTTGCTTCATCATCATACTGTCGTAATGTTTTCAAGATAAATATTTTTTCCTGTATTATAACATGCAAATAAAAAAATCATTCAGCTCTGTAGCAACGAATGCTCATAACATGGTCTTGCCAACATAGCTTGGCCTAAGTAAGTTTCACTCCAGATGAATAATGAAGTGATCATTTTATTTCTTTGAAAATAATTGAGGGGGAGTTCATTTGAAAAAATAGGGGTGGAGGTGACTTTTCAAAGGTTTAACCGAGAACTGATTATTTTGAGTATATTTATTTATTATATATATTTTTACTTGTTATATACACATCTTTTTACTATAGTCCGTTCATAATTTGTCGATAGCACAAAATGAGGGCCCAAGTCATAAAACGGTCGTAAAAGTCGTAGAATCATAGGCGGAGGTTCCTGAGGTGTTTATTCATTAAAATTATTGGAGAGCTTAGTAACATAAAGCTTCAGTTTATATTCGAAACTTGACTTGAAAGGGTGAAGTTGTTACGAACGAAAATAATTTTTGGTTTAGTACATTTTTTAATCGCTTTTAATTTACGGCTCGTTGGTGTTTCGGCGTCTACGGCAGTAATTAACGTCTCTAATATTTATTTTGCGAATTTTGTGCAGTGCGTGAGTAACTTTTTTTCATATTCCTACAAACATATACGTACCTTTCGTTCCTGCTTGTTTTGTTTGATTGCTTGCGATGGCTTCGTCATCATCATCAACATCATCAAGTTTTACACCGGTACTGTTGCGTACAGTCAGTAAGTCTGTCTATTCACCAAGAGAGAAGACTATTGTTTTGAACGTTCACGATGCTCTGGTTTCTAAGAATCCCACAAACACTGTTCAGAACATAATCAAGAGTTGTGCCAACATGACGGGCGTAGGGGAGTCAACAATATATAGGTTCCTATCAGAAAGAAAAAAAACAAGGTATAGCTAACCCAAATACAAACGAATACTTAAAGAGGGGGAGAAAACCTATTGAAATTGATGAATTTGCCAAAAATGGTATTCGAAGGAAAATTCACGAAATTTTTTACAAAAAAGAAATACCCAACTTAAACAAAATTTAGAGACGACCCGGATTTGCCTCATGTCGGACGAACCAAATTGTGGCAAGTTTTAAAAGAATTAAATTTCCGGTGGGAGAAATCAGACCGAAAATCACTTTTGATTGACCGGGAAGAGATAATATGTTGGAGAAGAAAGTATCTAAGATCTATACGAAAATTTCGGGCTGAAGGAAGGCCAATTTACCATCAGGACGAAACGTGGGTAAACGCAGGTCATACTCTCACAAAAATTTGGTCAGGTAAAAATATATCAAGCTCCAGGCAAGCCTTTATGGAAGGTTGGTCTACTGGTATTTCCCCACCCTCTGGTAAAGGCAGTAGATTAATAGTTTCTCACATTGGCAGTGAAAAAAGATTTGCTAAGCATGGTTTGTTGGAATTTCAATCCAAAAGCACAAAAGACTATCACGAGGAGATGACAGCCGATGTTTTCGAAGAGTATTTTGAGCAGATGATTGAACATATACCACCGAACTCAATTATAGTATTAGATAATGCACCTTATCATTCACGACTAGTAGAAAGACTTCCAACGACTGCGTGGAAGAAACAGGATATCATTGACTGGCTGCGGAATAAGTCCCTGCCTTACGAAGATGGAATGGTTAAAGCAGAACTTTTAAAAAGTGCCCGGCAACACAAATCTAAGTTCAAGAAATACGTAGTTGACAAGACAAAATGGCGGAAAGACGAAACATCACAGTCCTTAGACTTCCACCCTACCACTGCGAATTAAATCCAATTGAACTCATTTGGGCACAAATGAAAAGCTATGTGGCTGGAAAAAATACGTCATATAAAATACAAGCTGTACGTGAATTGTTATATGAGTCTTTACAACATATTACAGAACAAAATTGGCGAGATGCAGTAAGACATGTAATAGAAGAAGAACAAAAAATGTGGGATCTTGACAATATAATTGATGCGACTGTAGAGACACAACCGCTAATTATTAACCTGCAAGACGACTCGGATTCCGAAGATGATCCTGTTTATTTTGAATTTGAATAATTTTTATAAGTAATCGTAGTTTATATCATTTAAAAATAGGTATTAATTAAATAAATGTATCTTTTACAAATTGCAAGTAACTTATTATTTTTGAATAAAATAAAGAAATTTTATTAAAATAAAAATACAGTTTACAGTACCTACAGTTTAAGAATATTAATATATTTATTTATTTAAAGTAACTAATGTTTAAATCACATACTCTACGACACTGGTCAGTCATTTCCACTCAAAATATCTACATAATTCGATCAAAAGTTTTATAGCTGTATTGTATTTCTTTAGATACAAGGTGGGTTAGTCGAAAACATCTTGAACTGCCAGTTTCAGTTTGGTTTTTGTTATTACATCATATTAGCTGTCCTCTCTGTATTTCAGTTCTCTAATGAGGGTCAAACTTGCAGTGAGCTATCAACAAATTATGAACGGACTATAGCTACATACAAGTGTGTTGGATAGACATAGATTTAGCTGCTTCATATTTCATTTTGAATTTTCAAGAGTTGTTATTGGTTATGTAGCGTCCCGAATAAAGACACAAAAGCTTCTGAGCGCACTCGAAAGAGAGTTTGATGCAAATTGAAAATGTTATAAACCACTTTTATCACCCTTTTAGGCGATGACTTTCAATTAAATACAAACACGTCTTTCATCTATTCTTTAAAAGAATGTTTATAGAAAAGTTGAAGTAGATTGGACCAAGGCATCACGTTGTCCTTCACAAACTTTGACAACGTGTTCTACCACCTCAATGGTGGAATTTCGGGAAACCCTATCTTATCGGATGCCTATGCCATACAAAGAACGCACCTTCCAAGTTTCATATCACTACTATCAGACGATGAGTTTCAATAAATAAATAATAGTTTAAAAAACTAAAAAAACACGCTTTTATAGCTAACCGAACTAAAAAATAGAAAATAATTTTTAATTACAAAGAGTTCATATTACGATAGTAGAAGGCTAAACAATCATTCATAGTCAATCAGCTCAAAATAAAATTATAATAAAATTCAAGTAATTAACAGAATAAAGTAATTCAGAGTAAAATCGTGGGGTGCTTGATATATTATATATTACAATCATTCTATCGGTAATTATCTTTGAGAGGAGACTTATGAAATGTAGTAAAATGCACCCCACGCTTTTTACTCTGAATTACTTTATATTCTGTTAATTACTTAAATTTTATTATAATTTTATTTTGAGCTGATTGACTATGAATGATTGTTTAGCCTTCTACTACCGTAATATGAACTCTTTGTAATTAAAAATTATTTTCTATTTTTTAGTTCGGTTATAGCTAAGCTAAAGCGTGTTTTTTTTGGTTTTTTAAACTATTATTCATTTTTCATTTTTTAGTTCAATTTATCAATTAGTTTCTAGTGGAAATGTGATATTTCTTACGAATCATTCCACAATCTCATCATTTCATTTAAATTGAAATTTGTTAACTTTATTTTAGTTGGTGAGAATTTATGATTGAATATGTTTTAACTATAACTAATTCCTTATTCACCGACTGTAAAACTGAAGCCGTGTAGAAATTGTCCTTGAACAGACATAATCCTTGAACGGCCGTAATTGGGAGATATTCTTGGCACAGAGAGAGGTAACCGTGGAATATACTAACACAATTAAGACCCGATCAGCCATTTTTCCAAAGATCTAATTAAATTTTAAAGCTTTATTATTGTTTACCGAATTTTGTTCCATAATATAAATAGATTGAAATTTGTGTTCTGATTATTTTGTTATAATTTAGATGCCTTTTGTAAATCACGGTTATCATATTATATGTTACATAAATATCATATACAGTAATTTGTATTTATCAGACTCATGTACACCTACGCATGTAAGATAAGGAATGAACATTGTGAGAACGCAACTACCCTGAAAACGTTTCTGCCTCCGTTGTGCTGTGCCGAGTGCCCGAACGAAAGAACGAAGGAGTACGTCCGAAACTGCAGGCATGCGCAGAACGCGCGCTAGCTCTATCTTTTTTACTCCACTACAGAGGATCTATAAAAGAATTTATTAATCCTGGTGGTCTTTATAAGGATAATGGAAAACTATGATCAAATTATTGCATTGTCATCGGTCCTTGATACGTATGCAAAGTTTCAAATTAATCAGACTTCTGGAAATTGGTGAAAATTATTTATGCTCAAAGATTCCGTTACATACATAGTAACAACCCAAGCTAATTTAATCCTGGTGGTCCTTATAAGGATAATGGAAAACTATGATCAAATTATTGCATTGTCATCGATCCTTGATACGTATGCAAAGTTTCAAATTAATCAGACTTCTGGAAATTGGTGAAAATTATGCTCAAAGATTCCGTTACATACATAGTTACAACCCAAGCTAATGTAATCCTGGTGGTCCTTATAAGGATAATGGAAAACTATGATCAAATTATTGCATTGTCATCGATCCTTGATACGTATGCAAAGTTTCAAATTAATCAGACTTCTGGAAATTGGTGAAAATTATGCTCAAAGATTCCGTTACATACATAGTTACAACCCAAGCTAATGTAATCCTGGTGGTCCTTATAAGGATAATGGAAAACTATGATCAAATTATTGCATTGTCATCGGGCCTTGATACGTATGCAGAATTTCAAATTAATCAGACTTCTGGAAATTGGTGAAAATTATGCTCAAAGATTCCGTTACATACATAGTTACAACCCAAGCTAATTTAATCCTGGTGGTCCTTATAGGGATAATGGAAAACTATGATCAAATTATTGCATTGTCATCGGTCCTTGATACGTATGCAAAGTTTCAAATTAATCAGACTTCTGGAAATTGGTGAAAATTATTTATGCTCAAAGATTCCGTTACATACATAGTAACAACCCAAGCTAATTTAATCCTGGTGGTCCTTATAAGGATAATGGAAAACTATGATCAAATTATTGCATTGTCATCGGGCCTTGATACGTATGCAGAATTTCAAATTAATCAGACTTCTGGAAATTGGTGAAAATTATGCTCAAAGATTCCGTTACATACATAGTTACAACCCAAGCTAATTTAATCCTGGTGGTCCTTATAGGGATAATGGAAAACTATGATCAAATTATTGCATTGTCATCGATCCTTGATACGTATGTAAAGTTTCAAATTAATCAGACTTCTGGAAATTGGTGAAAATTATGCTCAAAGATTTCGTTACATACATAGTTACAACACAAGCTAATTTAATCCTGGTGGTCCTTATAAGGACAATGGAAAACTATGATCAAATTATTGCATTGTCATCGGGCCTTGATACGTATGCAAAGTTTCAAATTAATCAGACTTCTGGAAATTGGCGAAAATTATGCTCAAAGATTCCGTTACATACATAGTTACAACCCAAGCTAATAAAAGCGTGTTAATTAATAAAAAAGGAGGCACGTCTTTTTTCGTTGATCCGTCGGTCACTTATTCCGGACAAAGCATTTTATTTGTACAGATCAATAAAAAACCTTTGAACAAACACAAACAAAGTCAGAAAATCGAAATTTATGCAAATTGAAATTTATGCAAATTGAAATTTATCTTTGCTTATTAGTCATAATGAAAGTGCTGCCAGAAATCAGTTTTGGAAAGAGATAAACTCACGAATCGATTGCTACCAAGCATTAAGCAAGATTTATCGTCATGTAGATAGTGTATGATTTTTGCGAAATTTCCGTTTTTTCTATTTGAAGGTCAACAGTTATCTTCAGTTCTAATAAGCATTGAAAAATCGTAGGAAATTCATTGAATAAGCATTCATTTATAATTTCCAAAGTTATCAGTTCAGGTAAAGTAATTATCATGAGATAAAAATTTAATATTTGATCTCCCTAAGAAATAATTCTACCAATTGAATGTATAATACCTCAATCATCATGTGATGATTCAGAAGCGGGAAAGGTAGCGCTGTGCCCGTCTTATCATCGGGAGGTCGTGGGTTCGATTCCCCAATGGGGCAGATATTTATTTTCTTTATTTTACCTATCGTGATGGGGAAATTAGTAGCAAGGCCTACTTGCTGAAGGACTCCAATCGAAGTCGATGGTGTTTGAACGATGTGCTCGCTGTTAAATATCTTCATCTCTTGGTTTGTCTGCTATTTTTTTCGGTCATCCAGTAGATGGCGTTTCGTTTTTATAGTAAACACAATTATTACTAGAATGTAGTTTCATTGTTTTCTGAAAGTGATGAAGTTTTATCAGAAACTCCATTCATAGAATGACCACAACCCAAGCAGCAAAATTGTTTTATGATTTCATGGTGCTGCAACAGTTTTATTTTGTTGTTATTTTATAATTACTTCCAAAATACTGATAGATTATATTAGACGACCTGTGAACACAATATAGTTGTAGGCAATAATAGTGTTCTATGAATTTGTCATAGAAACGTTTATAAAATAAAATTAAAAAACCGTTATAAAATTGTCACGAAATTATCACAGAAACGTTTTAACGACTAACTTATAAAACATATTTTGCTATAAAAGTAAATCGTTTTGAAGCAGTTTTATAACACTTTTTTGCTAGTTTGTTATGATCTTTATAAGACTATTTGAAGCTTATTTTATAACTGCTTCCTGTAGCTTTGATGAAATTATTTTATTGGAATGCTGGGTGCGTATTCCTACGTCGAATTCTTCCTACGTCGAATTCTTCCTACGTCGAATTCTTCCTACGTCGAATTCTTCCTACGTCGAATTCTTCCTACGTCGAATTCTTCCTACGGCGAATTCTTGCTACGTCGAATTCTTCCTACGTCGAATTCTTCCTACGGCGAACTTTCCACAATGGAGTGTATGGAACATCATCGGAAATGTTCGTGTTTCAATGACGTCAGTGGAGGGGATGACATTCGCCGTAGGAAGAATTCGACGTAGGAAGAATTCGACGTAGCAAGAATTCGCCGTAGGAAGAATTCGACGTAGCAAGACGACCCGGGAATGCTTTCAAACACAATTTTGTTTTTATTACCATATTGTCACATTAATGATAATTTCTCAACTATTTTATAGTATGGTATATTTACTACAATTCTAACACAACAAAATAACTGTTATACAATCAAATTGCTTCCGCGAATGTATATTTGCTGTCGCCAAGAATGAAATGCAGCTTTTAAGAAGAACCAGCTGTCATTGATTTTAGAGGTCAATGAAGTATACTTTGTGAGTTCCATTTGACAAGTGTGTCCCAATTACTTACCTAACGCATGATGTCGTGTAATATTGGTCATTGGAAAAAAATTAAGGAAAGTGGTTTAGGTTTAGACGAAGACTGAAAATATGTTACGATAATATGTTGTGCAGTGATAGGGGCATCTCTGTCGTTAATTTTCAAAACAGGTGGTGAATCAAAAGAATCAACAAACAATATCATACAGCCATAGCTTTAGACTCAATTCGAAGCGTAGGTGTTCCATTGAAAAATTATTTGGAAACTTTTTGAGTCACTCTGTTTATTGAAAATACTAACAAAACACTTCAAAATCTCCCACGTAATACATAATGTTTACATTTTTTTCTTGCTAAAAACAGAAAAAGGTTAATATAATGATTATAAAATCCGTCGATTTCAGTGTAACCATGTATATATACCCTCAAATTACTAGCTAAAAGATCCTTCGAAATTTAGCCTTCATGACCAATGGAAGAAGCTTCCTAGCCAAAACATCCTGATAGATAATACTCATATCCAAACTATGTGAAAAACCCCATGGAATATCTTCATATAATCACTTTTGTAAGAATCTATAGCTTTAAAAGTAGTCCGACTCTGCCGCAATACCATCACTTCCAGAACTCGGTATTTCTTAACAGTTTTATAGGAGTTTTATAGTAGCTAAAATGCGTTGAAATGATTGCTATTAATACAAAACTACTTTTTAACAGTGTTAGAAAACTTTCATAGTATCGGTCGAAATGTTTATTAAACTACTTTGTAGTGTTTGTGAAAGGCTTAACATAATATTAATAAAGACTATAATGTTATATAAAACGGTGCCAATTTATTACTTACAGCTGTTTTATAAACTCATTGAAAACATTTCTGAGAGGAATACAGTTTTATAATTTGTTTCTCCGAAACATTTTCACAACTATTATAAAATATAAAATTGCAAGTTGGGAAAGGGATATAGAGTGAATGAAATATAATTAAATTACCTACTGGAGCTTATCCATTCCATATTGGCAAAGAACTAATGACATATATACCTAACAATCTCTGTGAAGTGTAATAAGAAAAAGAAACACTTATTATATGTATTCACTGTGTTGAAATTTATTTCTAGAAGGTGTTTTTTTTTGTCGTGGTCTACATTTCCAGTGTGCAACTGGAAAAGTAGCTGAGTTTGTGCCAGAATGGATTGGATAAGCTGTACAAATCTTGACGACTAGGTGATGAGGGGCAAAAATGTCCCAGTTTTTGGTTCTTCACATATATCTCAAATCGGTTCGTCGGAGGAAAAATATTTCCTGAAAATCTTGAAATTTCACCAAACATCTTTATATTAGAGTATGTGCGTAAGTAGTAATATACTTCCGCTGGCTATATCATTCACATTGATTAAAAAAAATGTCTGAAATATAATCAACAAGTGCAACGTTCTTAGAATTGAATTTTGTAGTGAGAATTTCAGAGAGTTGAGCAACTAGAAATCTCACAACAAATTTCTGTCATTCTTTGGGAATATACACAACTTTTTCGAGAGGAGTTTGGAGAAAACAGGCTTATATAGGGCGTAGCAGCCTAATAGTTGACACTGAAAGTCGCAGTATTCTGGGAATGACCTCAGATTTCATGCCTCCAACAGTAAAATATGATTTGAGGACTGAGTCCTGAGAGAGAGAGAGAGAAATACGAAAAGCAGAGCTGTTGGTTCATAGATGGATCAAATGAGAACCACCAAATCAACAGATTCGTAGGCAGCCAGTTGATAGGACGGAAGGTAATTTTTTGCAAATCGCTAGGAAAGTTGGTCTGGAATGTCAAAATATCTTAAAGAAAAAAACAAGATTTCCTTACTGTGAGGAAATGATAATTTCCCTGCAATTGTTAGTGTTCTATATAAATGATTGAAAACACATCTAGTGTTTTCATTCATTCATGGATCCTGGGTCAATTTTTATCATTTATTGCTAACAAGCTAGTTTTTCGTGAGTAGCTTCATTATGAAGAGACGTCCAACTTTCCAGTCAAACTTTAGGGTAGCTAACAGAGGTAGTAGCGATAAAATAGGTTGTTTTGACGATTCTCACAAATTCATTATTTGTTGAATGTAAACATAATTTTCTAATCAATTCGAAAAAATATTTGTCCTACAAAATGTATGGTTTCATCAAAGAGTCCCCTCCTTCCAGCATGTATCGAAAACGAAGTCATGAAAAATGATTACTGACCAGCTGATTTTTTTTCTGTTGCTTGTTTAATATTCATACAATCCAACACCCACATTGTCCTACACAATGGGTGATACGATATTACGGTCCTACGCTTGAAAGTTGTAGTGCAAATACTTCATGCAAAATAATTACTATCAAGCTGAAGCTTTGGGAATAGCTTTGCTTTGAGATACTCAACAATTTCCTGTACGAAAATTATCGGTTTTGGTAGCTAACAGGGGTAGCAGGAATGAAAAACGTTGATTTGACGATTCTCAAATATTAATTACTAACTGTGTTTCCATTTGTTGAATCTCAAGTCATTTATTCAAATTATTCAAAAAAAAATGTCTTACAAAATGTATGGTTTTATCAAAGAGGGCCCCTATTCCCAATAAGCATTGCTTGCTGTGAATCAAGTATCCCACGTTAGAGCCTACCATAACCTTGCAAAAAGTTGAGTAGTTGACAGGTGTTTGTCTCTAGAGACATAATTTCAGGAATTTTTTTTTGTGCTGTGTGGTGAGATTGTGCTACCCAGTACATTTCTGATCAACTAGTTTCATTTCTCACTGTTTATATTTTGTTTTAATCTGACTATTTATTTATCATTGTCATTCAGTTTTCATCAAGTTTCAGTTTTGATGAATGAAGCCTAATTTTCCACGTGAAGGTTTCACTACAATTTCGCTTTTTGAAACCGGATAAATTTGACATAGGTCACCATTCGCCGACGGACTCGCAAGAATATGTTGAAATTTTGCTGTATGTGTTGAAGTTCTTGACGATGCTAGTAACTTAAGACTCCTGAAACACATACAGTGTATAAAAAATGACACATTCCCTGACTTTGTGTTGCTAAGTCACAGTTTGCGCCTCGACTTAGCAATCTTCACAGTCGTCCAGGAATGTTAGGTTTTGCCTTAGTTAAACAATATACTATTTTCTCGCCGATAGCTATCCTTTCAGATTGCGGACAATTTTCCTTTTCAACAGCCCTCTGCTCAGACGAAGCGTATATTTTCTTTGAGACGGTACTCATTGGTGTGGCATCAACTATTCAACGAACATCTTGTGAAGAAGAACACCCATAAAAATATCTCGAAAATTGTGGTTCAAGTTTTTTTACTCAAGTATAAAATGAAAAAATGAAGAATTCAAAGTTCTGGCGACGTAAAACATAACTCATACGGTGTAATTGAAATTCGACATCAGACCATCCTAAAATTGCGCATGTATATGATCAATAAAAGCCCTTAGGAAAACTGAAAAAGTCCTAGTATTTTTCCAAATGCTCAGGTTAAACCGAAATCTTAAGCAATTGTTTTAATTTTTTCCTACAAAACAAATTATAAGTTTTCATTTTGACCCCCCATTCATGAAAGTCGTTTCGTCTCTCGGCCACCATCACCAACTTACGTTACGTTTGTGCCTGAGGTTTCGAAATATCGAAAACATTTTCTGCATTGGTTGCCATATTGATTTTTCAATACGTCACACTGTCGTGTAGCAAAATCCGAAGTCATTGAATGGAAATAAGACATTGCCCTTATATATGGACAATTCATTACTCTTTGTATGGTGAATGTGAATCCTATCATTCAGTGTAAACCATACTCATATCGCCAGAGAGTGTTACTAATATTTATTACGTAACTTTTTTAGAGATTTTTAGAGAATTACCCCAATAAGAACCTAATATTTTTATACTCGCCGCTCGTTCTGCTAACAAGGTTAGTTAGCTTGTTAGCGAAACGCGCGTCCAGTGCAAAAATATCAGTTTGGTATTAGGGTAAATGATCCCTAAAAAGTTTCAACTATCCTACCACAGGTTCCAATCTCATCGTTTAATATTTTTTTTCTACAAACGTGTTAAAAATGCCATTTTTAGCACTCCATAGAAGCCTTAAAAATGTCACTTTAAGGCACTGAGTGCCTTAAAATCACTTTATGGCACTGAGTGCCTTAAAATGTTTATGGCACTGCTGTCAAAAGTGAATTGTCATATTTTGAAAGCAAACGTCAAAATATTTAGATTTTATTTATTAACATTAATATTAATATTAATAGTACAATTAGTGACAAATTAATTTCTTGCACTGCTGTTTTACCATTTTCCATGGCTAAGGAAGAATGATGCGTAGAAATAATTGAATTTCCAGTCGAAGTTGAGGCCACAATTTCTTCGTATGTTTGTTGTTGGATTGATGTTGTTGGTAATGTTCGCTGCACCGTCAGCAGTTTTTGGGCAATCAAATTCTTATTTTCCAAAGAATCCTCGATGTACCCCTCAGCAACGGTAGAAGATCTCCACCCCCCATGACGCTTAATTGTCGTCAAATTTGCGCCAGCATCGGCAAGTAAGGACGCTGAAGACCGGCGAAAACAGTGTCCCGTATAAAGTTTCGGATTTGGAAGTTCCAGAAATCTTGCTATAGTAGCAGAAATTTTTCCAAACGAAATAATTCCAAACGGATTTCTGGTACATTTACCTTTCACGTATTTCAAAATCGCCTGTGTCCGACATTTGCTAGTCGAAGAGCCACATATTTTCGATAAAGATCCAAATACATATTTTCAATAATAGTAAAACTTCGTGAAATATTGGTTTTAGTATCTGGTATTTTAATAATTAATGAAGTACCCATATCTTCCACATCGTCAACAGTCAATTGACAAAGCTCCTCCCTGCGGCAAGCACCAAATATTCCCACAATCACGACTACTTTCATTAGAAGATACTTGTCGTCTAATGCAGACTTCAAAAAATGGTCAATTTGGACTCTAGTCAAGATTTTTGGCCGGTAACCTTCTGCTTATCGCTTCAAATAGGCGATAAGTAAGTATTTGCTGATATCTACGTCGCTATTTATACGTAGCATAGATTTGATCATCGAATAATTTGACCACAGAGATGATGCCTTCCATACCTTTGCTTTCTCCTCAAAATAGACCAGAAATACATTTTCAGTATATTTTCCAGAAACGCCTTTCGCTTCACACCATTTCTGAAACTTATTATAGGCTATATCGTATTGAACCCTGGATTTTCTCGGCAACAAATCGAGGGTTGCTCTATTGGCCGCCGCCTCTATGTCTTCAAATGGATCATTTTCATTACTTTCTTCCATTTTAAGAAAAATCTACAACCTCAATTGCGTTTTAAATAAAACTAACAAACGTCTGACAGATGCATCAAAACATTCGTAAACAATTAAGTCAACAATGGTAGCTAAGGTCCGTAATATACGATGCAATTTAAGATTATCTCCTTTGGATGTATTAATACAGGTTTTTAAAATTTAATTCAAACTGTATAATTACTTTATTTGAACGTTTGTAGAAAAAATATTGTATGATATACGTGTTAAAAGTACCTTTTAAGGCACTCATGTGAATTGCAGAATTCGCTTCGCTTATTCTGCAAACCTTCACATGCCTTAAAAATGTACTTTTAACACTTATATCATAAATAACTATTATATTGAAATCATGTTTTCATCATACCTCATCTGCCACGTTTCATGGTTGACGGGTAGGAGTTAGTAAACAAAGCCTTCTTGTTGAAGGACATCTATCAAATTTGATGGAGTTTAGCATAAATGACTATGAATAACATTTACTACTACTGTCATTTAGGGAGATGATAATGTGGCAAATAGGAAAAATCAAAGTCTGCTATAGGTACTGTAATAAAACAGTTCTTAGATAGGTATTTCGGCAATGGAAATGTGTGATTTGTTCTGAAATATGGGAGAATCGAATATGAAATACTTGGAAGACATTTTGATACGTGGTTCTTGGGAGTCCCTATGAAAATGTCAAAACCACAAGAATCTAAAGTTTTAAAGTCATTATTTTATGGTGAATGAATCCTTTCTTCGTAGTTTTCAAACTACCACAATCTTGAATACCTTAATTTCTTCATGTTGGGTTGTAAACCTACCACTATCTTGAGAATTTTAATTTTTTCAGATTGGGGTAGGTTAATAACCCAAAAAACTACTAAGAAAATACAAACATTTATTTCTTCATTCAAACAAATAATGACTTACTTCCTTTAGAATAAGTTCCCCACTCAAATATATGCAAGACTTAAAAGGTTATGAATTTGAGTTCAAGGATGAAATAATTTTTGCCAGTAATAGGGTTCTGAATATTTTGCAAGACTTTTTAAAACTATATCTCATTTGCATTTCTTTGAATTGATTGATAAGACCAATAACATCGACCACGCTAACAAATATTTTCAAATCTGACCAAAAAATTTTCAGAAACCAGAAATCGAGATCAACAAACTAATTCTTTCCAAATGTCAATGTCAATAAGGAAAACTACCCAGAAGTAAAAATATGCCCCTGAGTCCTATATCCCGTGCGGTAGATATCGAATAAAAGCGATGATTAAGCTTTCTTCCTCCGTTATCAGTGATAAAGGTCAAGAGGACAAGTATAAAGGAGATACTGGGGGTAATTTCAGTCAGTTGCTGTGCTACGATGGGTCGAACAGGTCCTCTACGATTGGGCCTAGCCCTTGCACTTGTTTTAGTGGCTCAGGATACTTCAGCTGGTAAGTCAAGGATGATTTGGGAGTTGATTCAAAAAATATATCTCGACTGTTTCGATATTCCCAGAATAATATTTTTTTTCTTTCGATTGGGTGAAATAAATTGAAATAAAAATGCCCAATTTTGTATAATTTTTAATATTCTCGTGATCTTAATGCATGACCCATTGAAAAAGTATTTCGTGAACGGAATGACATTAAAAAAAAACGTGCAACTGTGATGTATCCATTTGTATATGCAAATGTATCTAATTTTTGACGGCACATATTACATTATACTCGATTAACTGGTGAGAATATGTTGATAGTTGTCCCAAACCATTTCCCAGTTCCATTTTCGAAAATCAATAGTATTTTTACTCCTTGTTTTCGATTAGAAGATATCAAATGGACGGCAATATCGAATTTGCGATTATTTTCCATATTTCTGTAATTTCAGGTCATGGGCAAATACATCGACTCTGTTTTTTTATTATTTGAAATAATTCAATTCAACCTATTTTGTCATTTGGGCTGGAAAAAAATAGTTTTACGAATTCATTTTTCAACAGCGTATTGAATTCGAAAAGAATTGGTGCACTCAACTATACATTCTCCTTAACAGCAATTGTGGTAAGTTCAGGGTCAATTCAAATGAAAAAATTACAGAATTTTATAAGACTGAGAAAATCAACAATTTCATCTGAATCGGTTCCCGAAAGAGAAATACATCGCCGGGCCCCAATTTCTGATTGGCTTTTTTTAAACAATTATGTCGAATATAATAAGACATCGTAATCTTTCCAATGTGTCAACTTGTCACCTTATCCAAAAGTTTCAGAAATCGAATAATTTCATTATTTTTGCAATAATGCCTATTACTTGCGTTTATTCCAAAAAATTACATCGGAACAGTAATAATGTAGGTTTAAGAAATGTCTCTACAGTTCAAATAGCAAACTACCAAAAATCAGTTAGTTTGCCCGGCACCCAATGGCATTTTCAACATTATCTGAATATAGTTTGCCACAGGCTTCACGTTGGAAAAAATGTGCAATAAATAATACAATAGAATATTTTCTCTACTAAGCCCTCCTCTCTTTCGTTAAAGCATTTATTTATTCGTCTTTCCCTGATTCAATAATTAAAAAAACACTATTTTCGTTTAGTAAGAATGTTTCTGCAAAAAAATTCTAGACGTAGGAATACCGTTGCAATATTCTTGAATTGAATGCTTATGTAAGTAGGGTTGCAGTCAAATGAGTGTGCTACTGAGAAAACTCTTTGGTATTTGTCAAGCCTTCTTCAGGACAACCAAAATATAAAGTAATATACAATAATGTATAAGTAATGATATAATAGAACACTTACCAACGTGAGGATGATGATGAAATAGGCAAAATATAGTTATTGAAATATGTGAAATATAAAATGTAATCACCCCTTACTCAGAATGTTCCCCCCTAACTAATATAATAACGAAACAAAAAATATATCACTGTCTTCCATTATATACTGTCACTTCATCTTAATGTTTTTCATTCCATATTCTGCCGATTTCATCATCTTTCTCACGTTGGTAAGTGTTCCATCATAACGATACTTATGCAATATTATGCATAATTGTATAATATTTTATATTTTAGTTGTTTAGAAGGTATTAAATAATACCTAAAGCTTCAAAAATACCAACATTGGTTCGTGGTATTCGTCAAGATCTTTCATGGCTTTCAAAACTGTCACTTCAGAAAGTCTTGCCATTCCTCAAAATGTTCAGTTCATTCTGTTTGTATTCTGCCAAATTGCACATTTTTTTCAAACTGTGGACATTTTATCCCCCAAACGATCAAATATAAGCACAAAACGTTGCCATAATGTTACGAATCCATTGTTTGATACTGTGATGAAGCAACAGCTATTTAGCGTATATTTTACAAATGATATGACCCTTAACAGTTTTCAAACTAGTGGAAAAGTACTAGCAAGAACTTTTTTGTCCGCTACCCGATTCTTATCCCATAATCTATTGATGATGAGTCAACCAAGTTCAAGAGTAAATATCAATATATTTTTCCCAACAAATAGCACATTATTATCACAATATTGTTGCCATTATGAAAACATAATTGTATAAACGAAGACATTATCGGTAGCAAATAAATCATTAACAAATATCTGCATGAACCTCATGAACTGCGTGAAGACTATGAACTTGATAAAGTCTATAATTATACATATTTATCTTCTGATAATTGATTATTGTTTATTCCAGGAAAATTTACAAGAACATAACAGAGAATTTTTGGTGTTTTGATATAAAAAATATTTTCAAGCTTTAATTTTTGATATTGTAACCCTGAAATAATGTTTCTTTGAAATAAATTTACGTTAACCAATAATTGGCGATTCCAGAAAGTCTTTTTAAGTTTTTGAAAAATACTAGAAAATGGCGAGGGATTTGATTCACGAGGTCGTGGGATCGATTCCCCAACGGAGCACACATTTCTTTTTGAGAATTTCTCTCTGTCTTATTGGGGAATGGTTCTGCCACGTTTCATGGTTGACGGGTCTTCGAATAACCATGCTGCTTCTGAGGTATGGAGCAACTATTAACAAGTCTACTTGCTGAAAGAAGGACTTCGAAAAAAGTCTACTACGTTTGGTATTTGGTACATAATCTCCTTACATAACTTCTGTTATATTTCATAGTTTTTTATTTCAATTCAGAATGATTTTCAGAATTTATTTTTGAAATTTTCAGTAGTTGAAATTAGGCACAACTTGGTTATCTGTAGATTTATGAAAAAAAACAGAAATATTTTGAGAAAACAGAAAGATTTGATTAGTTGTTGGTATAGTTATCTCTGTCGAAATCAACTGGATAAACTTTTTTCATAGCAGTGTTCATATCACCTACTCAAAGCATCAATTCAACGACATTTGACCTTTCTAATCTGCATGTTTCAAAAACTGACAACTATTAGCATATCTGCTACGAATTGGCAAACGTAACCAAAAATTTGTATTGAGATAACCCCATTTTTGTACTTTCTCCTTGCTGGATAAGGATCACTTATAATTGCCGTCACTGATATGGAAAGTAATTATATTTGAAACAAAAATGCAATCATTGGAGTAATTCATGGCTCTGTAACCCGTTCTTTTCTACGTTAACAATATCTCCCGGAGAGTTAGAGAAAAATTCTTCGAGCATTTGCCGTTACTAATGTCGATTATTTTTTACCATTCGATGTTTCTATACTGAGATATTCATTCTCAACGTTGACTCAAAATTTATTTTAAATTTTCAAACTACAGAGAGACTTGATTTTCAGAATAGTTTTTCATTGATTCTCTTGCCACAAATCATTTCAATTTTATACCATGCTTCTCTGATGGTACATAATCTTCATCTTCCTGGGTTAATTCACTCATTTCTCATGTATGCTTAGCATAACAAAACTGAACTTATGATATATGCTTTTCCATATCCCTTAATAAGTTCAGAATACTGAATTGTTCCAATAAGAAGTTGAATTGTTCAAAATATTTCTAAACATTGAGGAACCTCATTTTACCCAAGATAGCAACATAATGATCCTAATGATTTTCTGTAATATTGCCGTGATTCTTGGAAATATTCCAAAACAATTGAGAGCATTCCAATTAGGTATTAGCCAGTATTAGGTGATATATGGTTAGGAGAAACGTTACAGTAAGGAATACAGACAACTCAGAAAATCATCTGCTCATTCACTCAAACATTCACATTAATTTTTTTGAATGTGTCTGATTGTACACAAGAAAATCTCAGAATGTACTGATTATTACCCCATAATTAATAGTTGCTTCCTTCGATATGACCACTTTCGGTGTTTAATATTTTATAATAATGAAAGTATTACTTCGTTTCTAATATGTTGCTTCGATCAACTAAATAAATTTGATCATGAACTTTAAACTAATTCTCAGAACTCGGTTGAAATATTTCTTAATTGATTCCAAGCAATGCCTAAACTCGTACCGTCCATTTACAGTTTCCCCTGCCTTATTTATATTTTTCAACATTGCCATTGTCTTGTATGGATGTATGAATAACAAACAACCGCTTGTAAAATGCTCACCGACTATTATCCACTTGGTCTAATTGAAATAATGACGATTTCCCATTATTATTAATTCAATAAACTGAGGTATATACGGTGTGTCCTGCACACAACGCAGCCACCTGTAGACCACTAGAATTCCTCAAATTCAGGTATGGAAATCAGGAAAATGTTTTTATTATCTTGAATAAACATTCGTATGACCAGAATGAGTAGCTAAACATAGTGTGAAGACGATAAATCAATATTCACATGTAATTATTTACATCAATTTTGAATGCTACGTTCAACCACCTGTCAGAACACTACTACTCCCCTAGCAAGTACGAAGGGTATTGAATTATAATTGACAGATACCAATGCTAGTAGGTGGATATCTTGATCGAGTACACCAACCGACCCTTGCCAGCACTAGGATCGGTCTTCTAGGCGCCCTCATAAGTGTTTAAGAAAAGGAAAAAACAAGGGAAACCTTGG
The DNA here is from genome assembly GCA_032362365.1 of Zygogramma bicolorata. Taxonomy (NCBI): domain Eukaryota; kingdom Metazoa; phylum Arthropoda; class Insecta; order Coleoptera; family Chrysomelidae; genus Zygogramma; species Zygogramma bicolorata. The sequence continues at coordinate 1,021,132 of JAVJAQ010005646.1, forward strand.
CAGGATTCTCCAGAAGAAATTTCTGCGTGTTTTCAGTAATAAGCTCATCGACCATATCGACCATTTTCGTGCAAAAAAGAACGCAGAATTTATCATTTCTCTGTACGTCCGAAGGAACGGAGAGCGCCGCGTTTTGTCTTCAGATTCATGTTCCACTGATGATAACACGAAAGTGAGAACCTTGACGTCTTTTATATAGGATCGGGTGTGGAATAACATATATCATGTTCGGATTTGCTTTCATTGCTTCTTTCAATCGCCCCGAACATTCTTTCACTGCCGTCTGGTCCAATATTTTTTTTGTCATTTCTATTGCAACGTTCCCAACTACATACATAATTCATGCTCGTGGGGACGTAAAGTTCAGTGGGTAAAACGTTTTACTTTCTGGCCCGTACTGACAGTTTCCGACACTTCCGAAGGAAACTTCTGTTAGTTATCAACATTTCTACACTAAGCTTCAGTTTTAGTTTTGTGAAAGTACGTTTTGGTTATTCAAACAAAATTCAATCTTGTCATATGATAGTTATAGTCTGATGGGCACTGTTCTACTCTACTTGCTGTTATGTTCATGGCCACTAACTGTCTGGTGACTGTCAATTGTTATTAGCAGAGACTGACGAGTCATAAATATTAATCGTACTTTTAAGAAACATGTAACATGCTTGTTTTTTGAATGAATGAATACCACAACATGGCGCAGTCGTGTGGAAATTAAACTATTGAAAATCTTAGTCACGAGAGGTCAAGGAATAAAAACAATGGACGTTAGACTACCGAGTCCCATGTCCTGTGAAGGAAATCTTGCTGAAAATTTTAAAAAGTTCAAACAACATTTAGAAATATACATGATAGCAAGTGGTAAAGGCAGCAAGGAGGACAAGGTCGAAGTCGCTGTCTTGCTAAATCTTACTGGCGAGAAAGGAATAGAAATATTCAACACGTTGAAACTGACAGATCAGCAAAAAGACGATTACAGTGTTGTCCTGAAAAAGTTAGAAACATACTTTACACCCAAGAGGAATGTTGTTTATGAGAGGTTCTTATTCTATAACAGGAAGCAAGAAGAGGGTGAAAGCTTCGATCATTTTCTCACTGATTTGAAAGAGTCTGTTAAAAATTGTGAGTTCACAGAATTTGGCACAATGATACGTGATAGAATAGTTCTGGGCATTCGAAATAAGGCCCTACAAGAAAAAAATGTTGCACATGGATAATCTTGATCTAATTGAAGCAACAGAGGTATGCCGCGCAAATGAAATAGCAAATGCACAAATTAAAGATGTTCAGGGTGGACCAGAAAATCGAGTTGATGCTATCAAGAATAATAGAACAAAGCCAAGCAAGGGAAATTCCGTTAGAACACAAAGAAGTCAACTAAGAGGTGATGATAATCAAACTTATGACTGCCGAAGCTGTGGCACACACCATGGGTATCGACAGTGCCCTGCCTGTGGGAAAAGATGCAAGAAATGTATGAGGTATAACCATTTCGGAAAGGTATGTCGGAACTCAAGCAGGTACGTTAAGGAAGTCCAAGAAATAGAAGAAACAGATAGTGAAAACTCAGATGATGAACTTCTAGTATCAAGTATAACAATAAATGGAATAAAAAACAATGAATGGTTAGAATCTCTAATCATTAATAAATGTAGCGTTAAGTTTAAGATCGATACAGGATCTCAAGTCAACATTTTACCTGTTAAAATTCTTAAAAGTTTGAAAGATAATGCTCATCTAAGTAAATGCAATGTAACACTAGAGGCTTATGGTGGATTTAAAATTTCGCCTCTTGGAGCCATAGAGTTAGACTGTTTTTATGAGAATAGTAAATTTCGGATTAAGTTTATTGTAGTTGAAGGGGATTTCTCACCTATATTAGGCTTGTCAGCATGTATTATGCTGAATTTAGTACATTCCAAAGTTGATTCTATATTCAACTTGAGTAAACAAGAATTTATAAGTCAAAACCAAGATGTTTTCACTGGGCTTGGTGAATTTTCAAAAAAATGCAATTTAAAATTAAAATCTGATGCACAACCAGTTGCAAGGTCACCTCGTAGAGTTCCTTTGGCTATCAAAAGCAGGCTTAAAATGCAGTTAGATGATCTTCAAAACAGAGGAATAATATCAAAATTTAATGAACCTACTCAGTGGCTAAGTAACCTGGTTATTGTTGAAAAAAGTGACAAAAGTTTAAGATTATGTCTAGACCCACGTGATCTTAATCAGGCATTGAAACGAGAGTTTTTTAAAATTCCAACATTAGATGAAATAAGATCAAAATTACAAGGTCAGTGTTATTTTACAGTACTAGACTTTAAAGATGGATTTTACCAAGTAGAACTAAGTGAAGAATCCAGTAAATTGTGTGCATTTGGAACAGTTTTTGGTGTGTATAAATTTAATAGACTTGCTTTTGGACTTAATTGCACCCCTGAATTTTTTCAAAAACTTAATAATGAAAATTTCGGTGAATTAGATGGTTGTCTAGTATATTTTGATGATCTTCTGATTTGGGGACTCATTAGAAACACATGATAGGGCTTTAAATAATGTTTTACAGCGGGCTAGGCAGCTGAATGTTAAGTTCAATATTAAAAAAATTCAATGTAGAGTAACTGAAGTCAAATACTTAGGCAATAAGTTTAACAGGGAAGGAATGAAACCTGATGAGGAAAAAGTCAAGGCAATTTTGGGCCTAGAAGTACCAAAAAATAAAAAAGACTTACAAAGGACGTTAGGTATGATTAATTATCTACGCAGTTTCATTCCTAACTCATCTACTCTTACGTCCCCTCTTAGAGAGTTGTTAAAACATAATAATGTCTGGATTTGGACTGAAAGGCAAAAAGTGTTGAGTACACCACCTGTTTTAGCAAATTTCGACGAATCAAAGTCAATTATAATTCAGACAGATAGTAGTCAGAGTGGACTTGGATGTTGCCTACTGCAGAATGATAAACCTGTGGCATTTGCTTCGCGTTCTCTGACAGATGCTGAAACTCGGTTTAGCCAGATTGAAAAACAATTTATAGCAATTCTTTGGTCTTGTACAAAATTCCACAATTCTATATATGGTCGTGAGGTACAAGTTGATTCAGATCACAAGCCAACAGAATAAGCTTTGATGCGTAAAGGAATTGCAGAAGTTCAATCCCCAAGGTTACAGAGAATAATGGTAAGACTCCTGAAATATAATTTGAATGTTAAATACAAACCCGGAAACGACATGCATATTGCAGATTTTTTATCCCGAAATTAGCTAAAAAAAAACCAGGAGATAAGTTTATCACAGAAGTAGTGCACACTATAAATATGACAGGAAAAAAAGAAAGAATTTCAGACACAAAGTTCTCAAGATGATGATATTAGAAAATTAAAGGAATTATGTATTAATGGTTGGCCTAGTGATGTTTCCAAAGTTCCGTGTTGCCTCAAGGTATATTTCAGTATGAGGAATAATCTCTATGTTTTGGATGATCTGATATTTATTGACAACAGAGTTGTTGTTCCAAAATCTCTTCGTTCAGACATGCTCAAACTGCTGCATGAAATGCACAGTGGTATCACAAAAACGCAACAAAGGGCAAGACAAATACTATTTTGGCCAGGAATTAATCAAGATATAGAGGAAACTGTAAGAAAATGTAAAATATGTGAGAAATATCAGAAAAGCAATGTCAAAGAGACTATGATACTAAGGGAGTTCCCAAAATTACCGTTTGAGAAAGTTGCAAGTGACACTCTGGACTATGGAGAAAATTCCTTTTAAGTCATAATGGACTACTTTTCGAAGAGGTTGGAAGTAATTAAATTAAAAAGAAAAACTTCACAGGAAGTTCTTGCTACAATGAAAAGGGTGTTCTCAACAAATGGATTACCTGTTGAAGTATATGCTGATAACATGCCATACAGCTCAAAAGAATGTGTAGATTTTGCAAAAAAATGGAATTTTAAATTTGTAACCTCGAGCCCGCACTTTCCAAAGTCGAACGGATTGGCAGAGCGTGCGGTACAAATAGTTAAAAACATGTTACGTAAGTGCAAAGATTTAGATTTGGCCCTACTGGAATATCGTAATACCCCTGTAACTGGTTCGGACAAATCACCGGCTCAGCTCCTAATGGGCAGGTGCTTAAGAACAAAGATCCCAATTGCAAGTAACCTGATGAAACCAAAACTCATTGACTATGATGAAGAGAGAAGGGAATTAGAGAGAAATAGAGAGATGTATAAAGCCTACTATGATAGATCAGCAGTTAGCAGACCAGACTTTACTGCAAAAGACAATGTTTGATACAGGAAGGAAGAAAATGGGAGCCAGCAGTGATAATCAGTAAGCATGAGGCACCCAGATCATACATAGTACAGTAAGAGAATGGAAGAGTTGTTAGAAGAAATAGTAGTCAAATCAGACCGTCGCTAGGAAAACATCTCGTCAAAAAGGACTTAATAGATCTCGGTAACGACTCCCTCTCTGAATCAAGCTCGACCCAAGGTGTTCAAGAACCGAACCACAGCGAGACTAGGTTTTCTGAACAAGAAAAAAATAAAAACCTGGACACTAGGAAAAGTAAAAGGGTTATCGAACCCCCAAAAAAAATTGATGACTTTGAAATGAAATATTAATAATCAGCAGGGTATTAGGTATTATGTTGAAAGGGGAAGGTGTCATATGATAGTTATAGTCTGATGGGCACTGTTCTACTTGCTGTTATGTTCATGGCCACTGACTGTCTGGTGACTGTCAATTGTTATTAGCAGAGACTGACGAGTCATTAATCGTACTTTTAAGAAACATGTAACATGCTTGTTTTTTGAATAAATGAATAACACAACAAGTCTGGGAATAATATGAAACTCGTTACAACGCTTGTTGACAAAAAAGTTCTAAGATTGAATGTTTGGGATAATTTACTGGCATATTTTTGAAATATTATTCCCCTATAACTATTTCAGTGACATGCATTTCGATATAATTATGACTTGAACACCATAACCAAAATACGTGAATCCGGTGGTGTGGTCAGATTTTCTTTAAAAAAACGCTGACAAATTTTTTCGATTTTCGACCTCGAAAAATGATAAAAGTTGGCCCTAAACACGAAGATTCGTGAATGCTGATTTTCTATTTCCATTTTAAATGGTCACACTGTATAAGATACATGTATGATTGTATTGTATTTGTTACATTATGTCGGATGTCCAACTTCAGTACTCTTCCAAACATATGTTCCACAATACTCTTTGCCACATAATTTTCTAACAACTCTTTTTTTTACAGAAGTATGCAGGACGGGATGCAATGGCGGTAAGTTCATACAATGATAATAATGAATGAACATTTTTACAACATAATATTACGTATATTGCTAGATAATGAATGTGACGAGAAGGGGGAGTTCGGCAAAAAGCTCTCAAAAATTTCAAGAGTTACTCATTTCCGCTCTTCCTCTCAATTAATTCTTTCGCTATTCGTTTTATATAACATCTTCAAGACGCAAATGTCTTGCGAAAACTATAAATCAAAACAATGAATGTAAGTGATTGAATGAGTGGTTTTTCGTATTCGGAGAGGCTGGAAATTGTAATCGCAGTAACGAATTTTCGCGCATATCGCTAGGTCTTTCAGACAAACTGTCAACAGGGATGGTGGTACTGTCACGCTATTGTATATTGTAACCATTTAAATGCTGATGCATATGTATTTTACCATCAAAGGTAGTTTACTCAATTTTGCTCGTGAAATAAACCTGAACATTCATATCCAGTATTGTTAATCAGTCATTGGATTTTTTGTCGTGAAGAGCGAATAATGTACAAATCACAAATTGATAGATTTTTTCTTCGAAGTCTCATTCGCATATTTTTCATTGTTCTTATTTCTTGTCCTCTTTTTCAATATTTTTTACTCACATATCAAAATATAAAACTACCATACGGTTAGACAAAAATGGTAAAATTTAGGTAATGTCACTGGTATCAGATATTTCAATAAGATTTTTTGAACAATTGAAGTATTCAAAAGAGTGATAGATGGGTTTGAACCAACATTTCATTCTCCTTGATTTCGAAGACCCTCACTAGCTTTTTCCTTTGCAGCATCGCATGAAACTTTCAAATACGCTCAAGGAACAACTTACAAATACAATTATGAAGGAAAGATCGACATTTCGCTTTCCTCAGCAGAAGGGCAAACTACGAGTACAGAAGTTAAAGCCGTAGTATTATTAACCCAACAAGCAGACTGTAATCAAATTTTGAGGCTGGAAAATGTTCAGATTTTGGGACCAAATGGAAAGGTGAATATATATAGCGTAAATAATCAAGTTCTTACAAAAACTAAAAAATTGTCTACACGATCTAATCTGGATTAAGAGTTTATGGTATTTTTTTATGAATATTCAATACTGTTCTGTGATATTTGGTTTCACAATGTGAATTATTGATATATACTGATATGATGAGGTTCAATAAACCAAAATCCATTCTGCAGGTGATCAGCATGTTGAACAGAAATCATAAAACTTTCCACTGATATTGGACGAAACCGTGAATGGAAAGTAAATTCAAGATAGTGATAGTGTTTGTTTGAAGAGGAAGCCTAATAGAAGTTATCCTCAAAAGCTTGATTTTCCAAAAAAAAAAACAATAATGTGTTTATTCACTCGTTGCATCCTTGTTTTATGCATGATTCACTCCATGTTTTAAAATGAATTTTCTGTGAAAGTTTCATTATCATTCAATCCAATGGATATAGTACATTGAAATTGATTTCGAGTATTCATTAAATAAAATTTTGGTAGGTTACATAGGAAACTACCTACCTCTATCAGAATATACCAAGAATTTTCTCACTGTTACTGAAGAGTTCAGCACTCTTCACCTATCCCATCCATGAACTGTTGATTAGTAGGTTTATCTCTTTATCAATTTATATAGTTGAGAGCTGACCATTTTATTGAAAGATCATTGATCTCCTAATGATATATGTGCTTTTTTCAAAGAAATTTGGAACCATTCCCAACGTGGAAAAACCAATCAGGATAAACTTCCACGATGGCCACATCGAAGACAGTATTTGCACTGAACCAGGCGAAACTCAAAACTCTCTCAACATCAAAAGAGCAATAGCTTCGCTATTCCAAGCAAACCTGAAGCATGGCCACGAAACTGACGTTTTTGGTGTGTGTCCGACAGAAATCATCCAGCACAAAGAAGGCAACATCGTTGTCATCCAAAAGAGCCGTACCCTGAACAAATGTGGCTACAGAGAGAACCTCAGACAGGATTTCTTCTCGACGACTTTCAACCCTAACAGTGAAATCAAATCGAGCCCTGTTCTGGACGGCGAATACAATGCCAAGCTCAGGATCAAAAATGGAATTCTAGACCAGGTTACCGCAGTAGAAAACTACCTTTACGTACCATTCTCTGTTGGCAAGCAAGGAGCCAAGGCTCAGGTCACCAGCAAACTTCAATTCAAAGGCACCGCCAAAGACACCAAACCAGTTAAATGCAGTGTTCCCAAAACAATCCTTTTCGATAATCCCCACTCGGTTTCAGCACCAACTAGCAACGTCAACACCATCATGAACTCGGTAAAGGCCCTCGTCAAAACTATAGACGTTGTTGTAGGCGAAAAAACCGCCAAAGAATTCGTCAACTTGGTCAAGACCATAAGAGCATCGAAGAAGGATGACCTTTTGTCAGTGTATAACCAAGTCAAGTCTGGAGCAGGACTTGGAGACAAAGCTGCTGCTAAGAGAGCTTTCTTGGACGCTCTCCTTCAAGCCGGTACTGGAGACACCATCGAGGTGGCGATCACCTTGTTGAAGAGCAATGAATTGAACAACGTCGAGAAATACTTGGTTTACATTGGCCTGTCTTTAGTTCGCTACGTCAACGAAGCGTCTCTTACCTCTGCTGCTGTAAGTAATACATTTTTTGATTATTTTTTTTTATGCAATAAAATTCTTCAGATAGTTTTCAGCGATGATTTGAAAAATATTGATCTCCCATTCTCTGAGACCAAAACTATTGATATGACTTGAAAAGCTTTATTATAGAGTGATGTATTCAATAAACGATGCTCTTGAGTGATCACATCATCGCTTTTTTGAATTTTATAATATTAATTTTTTCACGTGATGAAATAATTGAACCTTGCTATGTTTCCGCCCCAGTTAACTGAACATTATTTTATCCTAGACACTACTGGACGAACCCGATCTTTCGTATGAAGCCTACTTGGGAATCGGAAACTTGGCTGGTCGTTTCTGCCGCCAACAATCCTGCGACAATGTGGCCGCCATCAACAAACTCACCCAAAAAATTATCCAGAAAGTGGGAACTGGCAAACCAGGCAACAGACACGCTGAAAACGAAATGGTGTTCGCTCTCAAAGCGCTCAGAAACTTCGGTCATGTCACAGACGCCGTCGTGCAAAAGATCATCGCGGTCGCTCAGAACAAACAAGCGCCGAACAGACTGAGGGTCGTTGCCTTGGAAACGTATTTGGCTGACGCCTGTAAGGACAAATTGAGGAACAGCGCTCTGCATATTTTGCAAGACATCCAGCAAGACTCTGAAGTAAGGATAAAGGCTTACCAAGTGTTGGCACAATGCCCGACTGCCAAAATTGGTACCGCAATCAAAGCTCTGTTGGAAAAGGAACCCAGCTACCAAGGTATGGAACTTGATGCCCACAATACTCATGGCAATCAGTTTTTTTAAACAATTGCTAAGCATAAAATGTTTAAAAATGTTTGTTTTGAATCCTATTATATGTAACTTACAAAAGTTTTTGAAAAACAAGATATCAAATTGAAATTTTTCCCCTGATTCTTTTGATATCCTTTACCTATTATATGTATATGAGAAGGTTCAGAAAATAAAAAAACTGTTTATATGATTTTTGTCCTGAATCTCCCCAAGCATCACGTCAAAATTCTTTAATAAATCAGTAACAACTTCATCTGATAAAAACTCTCTGCTATTGTTAGGTCTTTTTTGTAAAAATACATTCATTTGAACCATTTTGCAGAATCTGAAATTCGAAAAATATTCACGTAGGTCCACAATTAATCAACTAACTTCAATTTCGCAGTATCTACTGAAACATTGAAAATTAGCAATCAAATCGTGTGAAGAAAAACGGTTTATACAAAGCGATAAGAGACTCTTTTTTTTCCTCAATTGTCCAGGCAGACCGTAGATGAAGAACCGTCTTATTGGGAAAATCTTATAGTGAAACATGTATCTTGTTTATTTCGTGAATTCCGACGTTTATTTGAACTGCTACTTTACTCGAAAATCAAGGCAGATAAACGACCATTTTTTTTCAATATTTCTTATCATATACCAGTCAATAAATTTTTTTTCATGAATCTAGCCCTACAAAGAACGTGAATATTTCTTAATTTTTCCAAAGTGAATCCTGTGGAAGCTAGCTTATATTTTCAAAATTGAACCTCATTTGAAAATTGAGATTAATATTCAGATCGGAAAGTCGATGACAATTCATCATATCACTCAATAATTCAAATATAGGCCTATAAAGGCATCTATTATCTAACCCAGCAGAAATAATGACGCTATTTCCAATTCATACTCTCCAATAACTTTTCGTCGTAACACATCTTCAATAATCGAATTGAATTATTCTGACCTTTAAAATACCCGTATGAGTTTCTCGCGCTTCGCCAACCTTTTTCCACATTATCATTGTTCACGTCATTGCAGACAGAAATTATAAAATTACTCCCATCGAAGGCATTAGGGAAAACAATGATATTAATATAGAAGTTATTTCTAAATGTTTTAGCTTTGGACTAAATCAATTTTGATTTTCCTCATTCTAGTTAATCCATGATGATTAAATTGAACCAGTGGTTGAATACTTCTATATCTCTTCCTTAAGCCTGATCTTTCCTTCAAAATTAAAATTATCTTTTATTTCCAGTCGGTGGATACATCGTTTCCCACATTCGCAACATCAAGGCATCTGCAAACCCGGACAAGGACCTAGCCAAACAACATCTTGGATTCAGTATTCCCAGAAAGTTCCCAATTGACTTTAGGAAATGGTCATACAACGGAGAATTCTCATACGCCGTCGACACACTTGGATTGGCTGCTTCCTCGGAAGCCAATATCATTTACTCCCAAGATTCCTTCCTGCCCCGATCTACAAACTTGAATTTGACAGCCGAGGTATTTGGTCACACTTTCAACTTTTTGGAAGTAAGCACCAGACAAGAAAACCTCGATAAGCTCGTCGAACACTACTTCGGCCCCAAGGGAGTCCTCAGCACTTCTTCCGTAGCTGATTTAATCAACAGTAATGAGAAAATAGCAAATGATTTATTGGGCCGCTTGGACCGAAAATTAGGAGGAGTTTTCAGAGAAAGACGAGATGTCACTAAAGCAGAGATAGACAACATCGGCAAAGCAGTTCAGATCAAGGAGAACGCGTTGAACAAGGACTTGGATTTGGATTTGAGCGTGAAAGCTTTTGGATCCGAAGTGTTCTTCACTAATTTAAACATCTACCAACAAGGATTAACCCCAGAGGCAATTATTGATAATATTGTCGCCAGCTTTGCTAAGGGATTGGATAAACTCAAGAGCTATAAGGTGAGAGCGTCAAATGGTATTCGTTACATTGGAATTTCTAGAAAATATCAAGTCTATTTCTCATGATCGTTCTCATACATCCATACACACAGCTAAAAGAAAATTAATTTTCATCTTTTTGCGTAAATCCATGATTATCACAAATAAAATTATTTTTTGTTCCTCATACATCTTGTTTCCTATGTCATCCCATCCCTCATCGTAGTTTCTGGGGAGTTGCTTCGAAAGATGAAGTTTCATTTTTAGAGAAATAATACTGTATAAATTTTCTTCCCCTGAATATGCTAACCTTGTTTGCACGCCGTGTGCAAATTATATCAGTTTTGTGTAAGAATTATTTACCTCCACATTAACTTTCAACTTTTACACCATGGGTTCCAAAATCTCATCGTTTATTTAGATCTGCATGAGAGCATTATGACTGAAAATGATCATTTTGTGTATATAATTTAATATTCGGACAACAGTTAGGACTTTTCTAGTGTATTTCGGAAGACCTTCTGTTACCGACTACGTTATGACCGTTATATGCAAATGCTGAAATAATCTTGAATATTCTGTTCTTTTCATTTTCAGGACACCCTCCGTTCCAACATGATTTTCTTGGATCTCGAATTCGATTATCCCACAGGTCTTGGTTTCCCCTTACGTTTGGCCGCAGAGGGAACAGCAAACGTGCAGGTTCAAAGCGAAGGCAGGATCGACGTGAGAGCTTTGTTGAAAGGAAGAGATACCAGTATCCACGTAAAACTTGTTCCAAGCGCCAGCATCGAGGTCACTGGAACACTAACATTGGATGCTTCCGTGGTTGAAAACGGTCTAAAAACTGTTTCAACTCTTCACACCGCCACAGGTGGTGATGTGACCATCAACATTTTCAGTGGCGGCAAAGGCTTTGACGTCAAGTTCGGATTACCAGTGCAAGAACAGAAGATTTTGTCAGGAAACCACGAAATCGTCTTCAATACCAGAGAACAATCTGGGCATGAGACAGTTTCCTCTTTGAAGTTCGCCCAAGCCAAAGATTTCTCCATCTGCGTAGACCAACTGAGTCCATTCATTGGTTTAGCATTCTGCGCAGAGATGAACGGACCTAACCTATCAGGGGAACAAAAGCCTGTTTTACCATTTCCACTTGCAGGAGATGCTAGATTCTCTTTGACCATTGAAAACGAAGATCTTCTGGAATACCACTTCAAATCCGAATTCGATCCACCTAAGTCTGGAGAAATTCTCTTCGAGGCTATCGGCAAAAACAGGCAAAAATTGAGTAGTTTCCAAGTTAGTGCACAAATTCATCCTGAGATTTTCCTTCTTGCCAAACTAGACTCTGCGCAGTTCAAAGCTCATGCTGAAGGACGCATCACGAATAACAACGAGGAAAAATCTTTGATGATCAAGCTGGGACAGAATCAGATGGAGTTTTATGGTAAAGTCGGAGTTGCGATTTCTGGATCACCAACCAGGTCTCAGTATAGACCAATTTTGGAGTACAAACCACCAGCAGGATCTCAAATACAGCTCCCCGTAAAGGTGGATGGACAAATAGTGGTTGAGCACACTGGTAATGGTAATAAATATATTTTCGACAATGTCAAACTCACTTTACCGAACAACCAGCTCGTTAGTTTGAATGGAAACGTAGGAGCGGATAAAAATGAAATATACAGCGACCTGACCATTTCTGATGGACAAGTATCAGGATCTCTCAAAGGTAAATGAGAATAATTTTCTACATTTGAGATAAAAACATTCAACATTGAGACGTTCAGAATGACTGACAAAAGCCAGAACGTATGTTTTTTTTGCATTCAGATTGTATAGGATTTCAAATGCATTAACAGGATTGTACACTCTTTTATTATCGTCTAATATTGAAAATATTTCAATCACGTGAAAAGGTAGAACATTTTGATCATTCGATTACCTATTTATTACATTCCAGTTAACATATAAATGAATATTTTGTACTGAAAATAACCGAAAATCTAATAAAAAACAGAGTGATAACGGAAAATACAAGATCTCTTTACGTTATTGAGTAAATTCAGCGAGGTAATTCAGATCATCCCTCCACGGATATACAAGTTATTAGTCACCATCAACATACTCAATTGTCGTACAACACCCTGTCATATCTCAATTCACTTTCAGGCCGTCTACACGTCGATCCCAATCTCATCAAATTCAATGTCGAAGTCAAAAACTCGATCAACCCTCTTACCAACTTCAACCTCAAGGGCGAAGTTAAACGCCAAGAAGACAACAGCCAGTACGACAGCAGTTTCCAATTGATCCACGGAGCAGATTTGTCTTCTAAAACCAACATTGTCACTCTAGTCACCAGCGTCTCGAAGAAATACAAGAGCTCTCAAGATTTCTCCTATGCCTACAAGCAGAAATTCACCTACCCACTAGCGGGGGTGAACTTCGAAATCGAGTTCGGACAGACCCCCAAGAGCTTTGACTACGACGTCGACTTCGAATACGGCGACATCAAATTCGGTTCCGAGCTTGAGTTGGAGGTAAACAAAAAAACAAAAGGTGACTTCGAAGCGGAGTTCGAAATTTACGGATTGGGAAACAAAGTGGAGTTCAAAGGAAACAGGCAGGTGCAAGGCGAACAGAGCAAAATTAATAACGAATTGAATGTCAATGGTCTGAAAATGGAAGTCAAAGGAACCGTCAAACACCATATCCAACCGACCAACATCGATGTAGGTGCTGATTTGACGATCGTCTTGCCAACGCACCCCACGCCTTTCAAAGTGGACAGCGGGTGGAAATACAACCCCAACGAGATTGATGCCCACCACAAAGTGACCAGCGGAAGCAGTGTGATCATCGATACCTTCCTGAAAGCCAACAAAAACGGTAACGCAAATGGCAGCATCAAAGTGAACATCAAGGATGTGCTCGTAGTTAACGGCCAACTGAAATCTAACAAAGGTACCGGGACAGCCAACCTATTAATCGATGCTCAAAGCGTGAAGAAACAGGTCAAAGTCGACTCGTCGTTCCAGATTAATTCTAGGAACACCTTCATCGTAGATGTTAACCTGTACCCGTCTTACAACAAGGATAAGAACCAGAAGATCGTCTTTTCAACACACAACAAAATGTCCACGACAAGCATCGACTCCAAAAACAGCGTGACTGTTCTCGGCAAAAAATTGGAAGCTAACCTGAAAGTCACCAGATCTGCAGACAACAGCCAGAACGAAAAATTGAACGGCGAGGTTGAAGTTATCCTACCGAACGACCAATATTTGCTGGGTAAGATCAATCGAGACGTCAACAACGTCAGGGATGTCCTCAATGGCCAGGCCATGGCCAGCTTGGAATACAGGAAGAATAAAAACGCTGCCGGGCGCAAAGTTAGCATCAAATCCACTTTCGTTAACACAAACGTTCACGAGGGTATATACGATGTAACGTACAACATTGCTGCCGATGATAGCAATGGCAAGAACGTCAATGCTGATCTTGTTTTCAAGGCTTCAAAGGATGGAGAGAAAAGAATTTTCGAATCTGACGTGAGTTTTGATTTTTCGATTGTTTTCTTATTACGTTAACCAGAAGTACTATTCTATAATATATTAGAGGGTTATGTTTGAGCTGATTCCAAGTTGGATTCCTTTGTTATAAAGATATACTGATAAAGTAAAGAAGACGAAATTGTTGTCCGATTCAAACGTTATCTGACACTGACTGACTATATATATATATATATATATATATATATATATATATATATATATATATATATATATATATATATAAAAAATATATATAAAAATATATATATATATATATATATATATATATATATATATATATGTGTGTGTGTTCGGATAGGTTTCCGCGGTCAGTTGTGTGTTGTTGTTGAGTTCGGGTTCGACGGGGCCTCAATCTGCCTACTCCCCAGGTCTCGTCATGAATTCTTCTGTATCTGTAGAGTAGGGAGGGTGAGTATAGACCCACAGCACTTAGGCCACAATATGGCCCATTGTACATCCTCCCAAAGAGTCGCCCTCCTAGGACATTGTCCATCCTGCCTTATCCAGGAAGGAGGACAGGTCACCAGGGGACATCTCCTTAATATCGGCAGGTGTAGGCCAAGACTCACCGAACACACACTCTCTTATCGACGATAGCTCCAGACATTCGCATAAGACATGCCTGACAGTTTCATCTTCCTGTTCACACATCCTGCATGTGTGTGTCCACTAGCCCCATAATATGGAGGTGTTTCCTCAGTTGACAGTGTCCAGTCAGAAATCCCACTGTTAAACGTAGGTTCTTCCTGGTCATCGCCAAATATTTATTTGGATCCAGCTTCTCAGGGTCGCCCAGGGTGATCCTGGCAAAACTGCATCCTTTGGTTTCATCCCATCTTTTGAGGGTTTGAGTATGGGTGTAACGTTTGGCTAGTTCCGCAATTGTCGAAGTCGTCAAGCCATGGGTGTCACCTGGTCCCAAAATGTTCATTCCAGCCGCCATCCTGGCCAAAGAGTCAGCAATGCGGTTACCTTTGCTCCTGTCGTGCCCTTTCACCCACCTTAGTACGATATTATTATCTACCGAGGCGTTAGCTAAATCTTGATGGCACTCTAGTGCTAACCCTGAGATAATACGTTGTCTATTCAAGGTTAGTAGGGCTTGTCTACTTACTGTCAGTGTAGATTATTATGTCTTTGCCAGAAATTCCTTTTCTGTTTAGCTCTTTTGTGGCGATTGAGATACCAGCCAGTTCTGTTTGTACCACGCTGGTATTTTTTCCCATTCCCCACTTAATCCTTAGGCTAAGTGATCTAGAGTAAACTCCACATCCTGATCCTTCTTTGGTTTTTGAGCCGTCTGTGTATATGCGTATTGCATTTGCAGCATCCGCCTCAGTGTTCTGTTTAATTTGTATTTTGTAGGGTTTATTAAACACAAACCTGGGTTCAATTGCGTCACTGGCTGCCTGTAGCAGAGGCACCGCAGTGAGTGCCTCCCTCCACAGGCCCCGCCTCAGTTGACCCATTCCTACCTCGGGGTTTACACCAGCCGTGCGCAGTCGTAGCATGGCCATTAGCGCAACCTCCTTGACGTGCAGGTCCAGAGGTGTCAGACCAGTAACTAATTCCATTGCTGCGGTTGGTGTTGTTCTCATGGCTCCTGTGATGTTCAGACAAGCCATTCGCTGTATTTGGTATAGTTTTTGGATGGCCGTTGCTTGTAGAGTTTTTGGTCCCCATGCAATGGCTCCGTACGTTAGCATAGGTCTTATTATTGCAGTGTAGATCCAGGTGACTACACGGGGCGAGAGGCCCCATGTGCGTCCCACTGTCCTCCGACACTGCTCATAGGCCACATATGCTCTTTTTGCTCTGCTCTGAATGTGCGAGTTCCATGTTAACTTCCTGTCGAGGGTAATACCGAGGTATTTCACCTCTTCAGAGAAGTTTAGTTTGCTTTTGAAGATTTCGGGGGGTTTCAAGCCCGATAAGCTTCTTTTCCTAGTGAAAAGGACCATCTCCGTCTTCTTGGGATTGATCGACAGTGAGTGTTCTTTACACCATTTTTCTATTAATTTGAGACCATCCTGCGCTCTATCGCACAGTGTGTTCACAAATTTGCCGGTCTGCAGAATAACTATGTCATCTGCATATGCAATTGTGTAGAAACCATTACTGTTGAGGCGATTTATCAGGGTATCCAGGACTATGTTCCAAAGAAGGGGTGATAAGACCCCTCCCTGCGGACATCCCCTCATGACCAGTCCTCTCACAGTAATGTCTTCTACATTTATACTTATTGCTCTACTAGAGAGCATCTTGAGTATCCACTCTCCTACTACCAGGGGTATATTCCTGGAGTTAAGTTGCTGGGTGATTGTTGGGAAGGTCGTTTTATCGAACGCTCCTTCGATATCTATGAATATACCCAGGGTGGATTCTTTATTATCCAATGATCTCTCGATTCTGCCAACCACTTGGTGAAGGGCCGAATCAGTGGACCTTCCCGGAGTATATGCATGCTGATATGGATGAAGTGGATTGTGAACTAAGACTTCATCTCTTATAAACCGCTCGCACAGCCTCTCCATTGTTTTCAGAAAGAACGATGTGAGACTAATTGGTCGGAATGCTTTTGGTAAGGTGTAGTCCATCCTTCCTGGTTTGGGTATAAACACCACTCGTACTTCTCTCCACTTACTGGGAACATACCTCAGAGCTAATGAGGCTCTGAATATTCCGACCAGGTGCGGCATGAGAGTATCCAGTCCCCATTGTAGTAGGGCTGGTCTTATACCGTCAGGTCCTGGTGCTTTGAAGGGGGAAAAGCCCGATATGGCCCACCTTATCTTGTCCTCATCAATTATAGTGCTAGCAAATTGCCAGTCGTATTGTGAGGGTGTTATTGGTACTTCCGTCCGGTTCGTCGTTCCTGGGAAGACAGAACCTGGGAAGTGAGTTTCCATAAGAATCTCAGCGCTTTCTCGGAGGTTGGCGGCCTTGTCGCCATTTTCCCTCGTCAGGATGCCGATACTCTTATGGTGGTCGCTTGAGAGTGCCTTCTGTAGCCTCGAGACTTGCGGGAAATCTTCGATTGCCTCACAATAGGCTCTCCAGGCTTCTCTTTGCTTTTGTCTGCAGACTTTTTTGAACTCTCTGAGGTTGGCTTTATATATTCCCCAGTCCTCTTCGAGTTTTGATTGTTTTGCTTTGTTAAAGGTCGTTCTCGCTGTCTTTCTGAGGTGTTCCAGTTCAGGGCACCACCATTTATTGGTTGTGCCTTCTGTCTGTACCATCCTCATCGGACACGATTCCTTATAGGCAATGTCTATTTTGTTTTGGATAGATAACGTGTACCTTTCCAATTCTTCACTATTGCCAGGAGTCAGGGCCTCTGTCTCCCGCAGAGCTCCTTTCAAGAGTCGATTGTATAGAGCTACATCCGTCCTCTTCGGATCGCGGGATTTCACAGTGGTCCTGAGATCCTGGTTTACCGTAAAAGTCAACCAGCGATGGTCTGACATAGAAATATGATCAGACACTTGCCAGTCTTGAATTTTATTTGATATCATGGCTGTCGCCAGCGTAAGATCTATTAATGTTTGGCCACGGGCGTTAATGAATGTCGGCTCCGTGCCTCTATTCAAGATTGCTAGGTCTTTCTTAATTATGTATTCGTAAAGAGACTTACCTCGGGCGTTGATATCCTTGCTGCCCCAGCCCAGGTGGTGAGAGTTTGAGTCGCAGCCCAAAATCAACTCCATTCTCTGGTTTAGGCAGTGGTCCACTAGCACTTCCATCTCTCTTGTGGGTGGTAGAGTGGCTGCATCTGAGGGGAGGTACACCGATGCGAGTATCAACGCCGTATATTTGCCCTTTCCGTCTGGACATTCCACTTTAACCGCAGTTAGGTCTGAGGTGCAGAATTGTGCCATCAGAGAGGCTCTGTATTTCCTGGGAGCGTAAACGGCTGTCCTGGGTTGTTGATTGCTTGGTGAGCTAAAAATTTGGCCAGTCAAGTTACCGAAACCAGTAACTCTGATCCAGGAACCCTGGATAATTAAGACCAGGAACCCTGGATAATTAAGACCAAAGCTATTGCATCCTCCAACACATCAAGGCGGCGACATAGTGTTGCCGTAGCCGCCCTGCTGTGTTGGAGGTTGCATTGTATTAATTTCATCTTTTTTCCGACGTCCTTGAAGAGGTCGTTCGGGTTAAGATTATTCTAGGTCCATTTGCTCCCCCGGTAGGGGAGCGACGGCCTCTTTTTTGTCAGGTGCCTCTTCCGTCAGGTCGTCGTCTGTCATCTTTGCAGACGTTTCGACGTCCTTTTCGGGACCCTTGGTGACCTCGGTGCCAATATCCACTCTAGGTGGCTCGACTTCCAAGGACCTCGGGTCTTCAGAGGTACCTTCCTTTTTAGTTACCCTTATTGCCAATGAGGTAAACGCGTAGCTCATCCTCATTGACTTTTTCTTTAGAACAGCCATGTCCTCGTCTCCGATTCCGAAGACGAAGAGGTTCACTTTCACCTCATGGTGGAAAGTGCACCACCTCGCTATCCTCAGGTCTGGATTCTGCGCCTTCAGCCTACCCAGCACCCTCTCCTTCTCACCGGATGTCGTCTTGTGGACGTCCTCCGGGATCCAGAGCGAGGCTTTGGTAAGCTTTGGGAGCTCATCCACACCGACGACCGCCAGCGATGCTTCCTCCCACGGCTTGAGGTCTTTTGTGGCTTTTTTCAGCCAGTGTAGCGTCGCGTCGTCATCGCAGACCACTCTGATGATTTCACCGGAGTATGTCCACGATTTAAACGTGGGCGCTTTGGGTGTGGGTTTTACAAACAAGTGAAAGGCGCCCCCATGGGTTCTCCCCTCTCACCAGTCCTTGCAAACCTTTTCATGGAAGACTTCGAAACTAAAGCCATTGACACGTTCGACCACAAACCCTCTTGCTGGTTCAGATACGTAGATGACGTTTTCGTCATATGGCCTCACGGCTCCGAAACTCTCCATAATTTCCTTGATCACCTTAACGACCTCCACCCAAATATAAAGTTTACAATGGAAATCGAAAGCAATAACTCCCTTCCATTCTTAGATGTCCTCATCACAAAAACCAATGACTCCTTCACCCACACGGTCTACAGGAAACCAACACACACAAACCGATACCTTAACGCAAACTCCCACCATCATCCAGCACAAACCAATTCCGTTGTGAATTCCCTCACCCACAGATCCATCAACCTCACAGACCTCCATAACAAACCACAGGAACTAGCCCAACTCAAATCAGCCCTTCTTCAAAATGGATTCACAGACCATCAAATTGACAGATCCATCCGCCGCCATCAAACTTCTCATTCCATTCCCAGAGACAACAACGTTCCCCACAAAGCTTTTCTTCCCTACATTAAAGGTATTACTGACAAAATCAGCCGAATTCTCAAAAAACAGGACATAAAAACGATATTTACAGCCAGCAACAAAATCTCCACATTCCTCCGTTCCCCCAAGGACAAAATTGTCAACGAATCACAGAGTATATATGAAATACCATGTTCTGATTGCCATAGAACATATGTAGGCCAGACCAACAGACGTGTGACAAGTAGAGTATAGCTCTGTCCAAACATCATCAAGAGACAGGACACAATATAGACTTTGCGAACACTAAGACCATCGCCACAGCAAAAACACTACAAGATCGTATAATTCGCGAGGCCATCGAAATCGAGAAGCGACCTTCCTGCTTAAATAAACGTGACGACGGCCAGAGACTTCCAACTGCACGGAAACCCCTAATTTCCAGATGCCCAGTCCCCACCAAGACATCCGACGGTCCTTTAGTAGCACCCGCTGCTATAAATCCTACCCAACATCCCTCGATACCTCAGTTTGATCTAAGGAGTAGGCAGTTTGAGGCCCCGGCGTCAAGTCACAAACCCTTGCCCCCTGTGACAACACCTGAGGAGTAGGCAGATTGAGACCTCAGCGTGAAGTCACATTCACCTCTTGAAAATGGCTCCAAAATCGGAGCCGAAACGTCGAGAACAGAACTCCAGACGCGGTTCAACCCGAACTCAACAACAACACACATATATATATATATATATATCTGGTGCACATCGAGTTAGTAGGTTCGCACAATTGAGAAATTGAGAAAAGCGAAAAGCCGGATTATTTTTCACCTCTCTTTATGTATATCTAAACGAAAAGAGTCTCAATGAAACCATTTTTGCCACTATCAGTAACAAGCTTACTAAACCCTGTTGTATACTGTACGGTGTTGCAATCGGATTATTTGCAATTTAAAAATTCTTTGCGATTCGCCAAAATATTTTTTCCCAGAAGTTCAAGGTTTAATTTTTTTCAGAATAAAATTTATGGATCCATTCTCAAAAACCCCATCATAGCTAACATGAACTTCAAATATGCCAAGAACTCCGGAGATTATATATACAAAAGTTCTTACGGACCAGATTACATCGTGAATTTGGCAGGTATGTAATCAATGGTATCATTCCATCAATTTTTTTGTGATAATAATCTTTTTCAAGCCCGAGAAACTCTTCTTATAATAGCTACTCCGAATGGGACTTCCTTTGAGCTTTGTGAACATCAAAATGACTTCTGTTTATGATATCATTATTAAATACTGTTTGAAAGTCGTTATTTTGTGGTGGATGAATTCTTTATTCGTGATTTTTTTTAATTCCCAACCTACCAAAATCTGAAAAAATAAAAATGAATATTGAAATGTTGAATATCATGAATATGTATATTTTCAAATGCATGAACACTTGTTAAACGAATATGAGCTTGAGAATTTACTAATGAAATAGAGTTTCAATATTACATGTATTTTGTTTCAGCTTCGTACAAAATGGAAGGGAATGCTCAACCTATTGCTGGTAGTATAGCTTACGACATAACAACTCCAAGTAAAGATATCAGAAAAATCAAAGGAGAATCATATGGTATGATCAAGTTACCCGTAGACGCTTCGAACAGCTTTTCTATAGAAGGATCCACAATCGTGCTTGTTGATGACGATGGTGTAAGTGAAAAATAATTTTCTTATAAGACATCAGATTTGTATAAAGTCAAATAGCAAGTTCACATTTAATAATTGAATTGTGCAAAAAACTACAACACAATATAATGATAATTGAAGTGAAGAGGTTGAATGATTTTCTGAAGAGAGTGCATTAAGAAATTTTTTCAACTTCTCATATTGTCCAGAATAAGCCGTTTACCAAATGCAGTTATTTTTTCGATAAAAGACCCAATGCTTAATGCTGTTTGAGAAATGCAATTCAACAGAATATGTGGAGAAATCAATGTTTTGTTGTAATTTCAGACTGTACCTGAGCCTCTTGTTGATTTCAAAAGCGAAGGTCTGATCAAGGCTAGTGACAAAGATGGAGAAATAAAGGTTTGTATTGGATATTCTGTTTCGAATACTAATGAAAATTCATCTCTACGTAAACGAACAATATTTGTATATTCACATTAAAAAATGTAATCCAGAAACCTAATGAGTTTGTAATCGTAGGGGAGCGTCAGCTATGGCAAACATGGACCATTCACGGCAGCAGCAGCTTACAGCTGCAAAAAAGAAGGCGAAAAGAAGCAAGTCAACGGAAACGTGGTTGTGCAATACGGCAAAGACAAAAATTTCAAGGCCGAGGGATCCCTTGTACGAGTGAACAAAAACGAATACAAAATCAACGGAGAAATCAACACTCCATACGACCAATATAGAAAAACTCTCATCACCGTCGACACCAAAACATCGGAAGACCACAAGCACGTCACCAGTCAATCAACACTGAACCACGATGGTAGACTCTGGACTGTGAACAGTGAAATCCGGGCGTCAGATATATCTCCTCTAGTCGACATCAAAGTGAAAGATCCCGAAGGAAAGAAAATCGAGTACTACTTGAAGGTGGACAAACAGGGACCAAGAGAATCCAAAGGAGAAACCAAAATAATGTGCGAAAGGAGCGATTTCCTGTGGGAACAAAACTGGGACGTAAACGTCGAACACATCGAAAACTTCTACATTAAGGGTTATGTCAACTCGCCCACTTACCACATCGACAAAGTGTCTTTCGAGGCGCAAAACAAACCGGCCAAATCGGGCAAAAGGATTCAATTTACAGCTACATCCGCGGGCAAAAACGTTGTATCTGGAAGCACCACCTACCAAGCGAGGGAAGATCATGGAAAATATGTTGTCGAAGGATCCGGTTCTGTGAAAGTTCAGGAAGAATCCAAGGCAGTTAGCTTCAAGTACAGCTGTCAGCAGTTGTCTTTGAGCAGGGACGGAGAACAGGGTATCGACATTTCATTGGACGCTAGCGTGGGAAATAATGCAGTTGACACCGAGTTCAAAGCAACCAACAAGCATTTCAGGGCTCTGACTTCTTACTGCGAAAAGACCAAGGAATGCGCTCATTTCGAAATCGACTCCAAAGTTAACAATAATGGTGAGACCAATTACCAATTAGGATTTATTTAGATATATTTCTGAATTCACCAGTTTCCGAATGTTCCAAACTGAAGGAAAAAAACAAGTCATCATCCTCAACTTCCGGATTATTCATTATATCCGTTTTCTTTTTTTTTTTAGATATCGACCACTACAACCATGTCCTTGAAATCAGTGTTGATTTCCGTAAACTTGGTATCCCCCACGAATTCGGTTTGAAATCAGTTACAAACACAAAGAACTACGTTTTCGACCACACGGTAGATGTACATTTCCAAGGCAATGAAAACAAAAAGTACCAGTACAGCGTGTTCGTCCATCCGAAAGAGGCAGGTATCTCCCTGACCACTCCAAAGAGGATTATATCCTTGGAAGCCAACGTGGAGTTCCCTAAAGATCTGCTTAAAGATGGCAAATATGCTGGAGAAATCGCCTTCTATCTGGACAAGAAGAACCAACCGAATAAGAAATCTTCTGCAAGCGCATGGATGGAATTCACTAAAGACGGAAGAGGTTACAACGGAGAAGCCAAGTTGGTACATCCAGGAATGCAAAGGGTGAGTTCAATACTCTGATACGCTCCAATTAAAACCTGAAATTTGCTAATGGCAAGTGAGGGATGAAACATATATTTTCCAGTGTACGAATTGGGGTCAATTCAAATCGGATGACTTGATATTGAGTATACCTTTTTCGTATTTTCGATACTTTGGCGTTCTCACTTACTTCATTTTAGATATGGTGAATTTTACATGTTTACATTCCTAAGCAATTTTTATTGTTTCAGCCACTGTCTGCATCGGTCAAATCCCAAATTAATGGCGACATTCTGAAAGGCAAAAGCGAAACGATAATGACACTTACTGTCGATGTTTTCGCTCAGCCCACCCAAAAACTGGTCACCGTTTCGAAATACTACCAAGACTTGGACAGCAATATTTTCAAGGAAGTCCTGGAAATAAGGAGCACAGGTTTGGGAATCGACATTTCGTTCAACGACGAGCTGAATTTCGACAAGAAGACCTACACTGGCAAATACAACGCCAATTTGAAGTACAAAGTTGGAAGTTCGAACTACGACAGCGTATTCTCCGTGAAAGGGGGGAAAACCCAGTTCGATCTTTTGATTAGAACGCTCAACGTTGATGTACTCAAAATTGCCAGTACGTTGAACATCAACAAGGAATCGCAAGTTATCGATTCCGAAATATCCTCCTACAACAACAAACCGGTCCTCGCCCATTTGGAAATCAAGAAATTCAACACCATATTTGGTTCTATTGGATGCAAGGGTAAGTCTTACTTGTGTGCTGCTTGCCAAAAAAAAATATTTCCAAGTAATAAAATAAGTTACTGTTGATAAAAATTTCTCGATTTTCATAAAAACATTGAGATTGGATTACATTTTCAATATAATTAAAACATATAATACATCTACAGGTTCAAAACGATTTCATAGTTCAGGTTTATGTTCGTAAAATTAGGAAAAAAAGATTAAAACAGATTGATCAGAGCAAACAGAAGGGAAGACGTGATAATTCCGCACACATAAGCTGAATTATACTTTACCTACACATTTTCACAATAGAGGGGACTCAAAAAAATATCTCGCATATGTCTAGTACAAGAAATTTTTATAACGAGACAAAAAAACTACACTAATGATGTGTTAACATTCCTAAAAATTTTCAGATACTCCGAGAGAAAAACTCCAGTTCAACGCTGGTCTTATCCCGGGCCAAATCGCAGACATCCGTGCCGACCACGTAACCGGTAGCGGCAAAGTCAATCTCTTCCAAGCAAGCGTCAAACTAGCCGAAAGCGAATTCCTCAAACCCGACTACAGCATCAACTCGAAGGAAATCGAAAAGGTCGTCGATCAAAATAGGCAGAAGTTCATAACATACTTGGACGGCCTCCAAAACATCGGCGAGGAATGGACCAACGACGTACGCAAAGAGGTCAAACAGCTGGGAGAAATCTCGAAGAAAGCCACCCCGAACTTCCAACCTACAAAGCAGTACTACGTGTCTGAGCTGCAGAAGATCAAAAACGAAATCCTTCAGGACAAGGCTATCAAAGATATCGGAGAGTTCTTCGAGAAGATCTTCGGAACTTTGGCTCATTCAGCGGCAGAGTTTCTCGTCAAATTCAGCGAGCTCGTGGAAGAATTGGCAAAGACGTCACAAAAAACTATCGACGCTATCATAAAGACCATCGAGACGGAGCTCATTCCGGAACTGAAGGAACTGACGAAGAAGCTGACGGCCATCGTTACCGACATCGCGAATATCGCCATTGAGATCGTTTCCGGGTACATCGCAACGGTTAGCGAAATCTTCGAGAAATACCAACCAGAAATTAAACAACTGGCCGCCCTCTTCAGTGAATTGGGCCAGAACGTGGCTAGATTCATCCAGAAGTCTTACGACGAGATCAGAAAAATACTCACCGGAATGAGCAAGAAGATCTACGAGGAACTCAAAGCGTTGCCAGTGTTCGAGGAATTGGAGGCCCAATTTGAAGACGTAAGTAGAACGAATTGAAGTGACTGGCTGTTTTATCTCCATAGTTGATTTTCTCTTGTAGTTCATGAAGAATGGAATCTTCAATAGAGAAGTTATCGTAGAAGGTATAAAAGAGCTGGGAGCAACCATCAAAGACTTCATAGCACCAAATGAGTTCATTCCCAAAGAAGTCACCGCCATCATCGACTTGACTGTTGATTACCTAGAGAAGGTGAGAAACCAAATTCATCTTCAGTTGAGGACAGCCTCAATACTGTTATTGTTTGATGACTTTTCACTTTTCTGGAAAAAGGAAGCTAGTCAGAACAACCATTTCCCTGCCACCTCCTGTGGAAATTCAGTTAGCTATCTTGTATGATTACTGAGAATCATTCAATCATATAAATAATAATTTTTTAATTTGCGTCGAAACATGTTTGTATACTTTCACCCGGAAACTGAAATATCCTAATATTTTTGTGCATTTCGGTTATTCCAGTTATTTTCATTTCATTTGTATTGCAGAAAATCAACCGACAACCTGTTGATGATTTCGCTGTTCTCGATCAATTCATCGCCCTCAATGTGGCCATGATCAGGAAAATACTAGACTCATTCTCAACTTCAGCATACGAAATCAACCAGGCCGAGTTGGGCCCCATGGTGTCATTCGACTTCCTTAAGAAATTGCCTAAATTGGTAGCAGTCAAATTTTCGCCAATTTCCTACTTGCTGACGGAAGATACCACGGAAGAAGTTATCAACTTCTTATTGTCTTGGGTGAACAATCCACGACAATGGTTTGCTCCATTCCCAAGTGAGTAATGGGAATTATTCAAATTATCATTCGAAATAACGAGCAGTCAATGATGAAAAAATTACCAATATCACTATTTTTGAATGTACCTATAATCTGCAAATGCAATAATTTTTTCAGTGCTTGGAGTCATCGTTCAAGGCCGACACATTTTCACGTTTGACGGAAAGTATCTGACATTCCCCGGAAACTGCAAATACCTGCTTGCAAGAGATGCTGCCGAAGGAAACTTCACTATCATTGGAACCTACAAAGACGGTAGAATCAGCGCTATCACCGTGGCAGACAAACACGATTCCATCACCATCAAGGAGAATGGACAAGTGCTTTTGAATAATGGTGAGTGGTTTCAAATGCTATCAAAATAGGTAAATGGAATTTTCTGGCCGGCTCGGTGCGATAGTCAATTGTTGTTTTTCATTTTCTACTACTCTGAAGCTTCTGGAAAACATTTCTTTTGCCAGTATTGATTAATCTTCATAACTATTTGAAATGATCCAACTGTTTTCTTTTTATGTTGTATTGTATTTATTTTAGTATGTCCCTATTATAAACATTTATGTTTCTTGGGATAAATAAAGATATTATTATTATTATAGATAACAATCCTGATAGGTGGGATATCTTGATTAAAAACACTAACTGACCCGTTAGTTATATGGGTTTTTCTGTGTTTCCTACAGTTGAAATAGCAAATGCGCTAACGTGAATTCAATGAGACGCTCCAGAGCGCTTCGACACTTGCATAATAGATGTAATTTTTTCATTCCATAATTTGGATTTCATCTTTGCTTCAATAAATTACTCTGCTCCTGAGGTATGGTGTAGGAAGTAAGTAATAAGACCTACTCGCTGAAGGACTTCCTTCGAAGTCGATGGAGTTTGATATAAAAACTGCCATAATTAACATTTACTACCGGTAAAATTGTTTTTAGAATATTTATCATTCATGGATCTGAGGTTGCAAGGCAGCTCATTATAAAACTTAATATTCAATGATTTTTTTTTCTGATTTCTCCAACCTGTATCGTGGCAATATAAAATCGTCTGCAGTGGTAAGCCGAGTATTATAAGAATGTAGGCTATAAACTTCAGGTATTGATTCGCAGTCAAGCTCCGAAGGATGTTAATACAAGGAAGTGCTAAAATCCTCAGGGCCTTGAACAAAGACTGGCTTACACTTTAGAGTCTACGGCGAAATTGATCAATATGGCTTTTCCAAGTCAGACAAACGTCTATATCAAGTTTAAGTACTTCTGTCGTCATCTGATTACCACTAGATATTATAATATTTTGTTTTTATTTTGTTCAATTGAAGGTTATTATCAGAGAACCAAGCTTCTGCTTCCCTGATCAAGTTCTCCGCATTATGAAGGAGACGTGAAATAAGGGTTTTATCGTCAGCAAAAGGACAAGATACGTCATTAATATAAATGATGAAAAGTAACGGTCCCACAGAACCCTGCGGTACGCAAAGCTTCGTTGCGAATTTGGTTACCGTTACTTAATTGGGAGGCATAAGCTGCACTGTGATAATTTCTTCGAAATACAGTCGATGTGGGAGAGTTCTGAAAGTAGAATAATTTTTTTTCAGTTGCCGCTGAATATCCTGTACGAAAACCAGAACTGAGCGCTTGGAGAACTTATGAAATGATCAACATCAGGTCCACTGCCGGAGTTAGAGTAGAATGTACCGAAAGTTTGGGAGGTTGCGGGTTCTACATATCAGGATTCTATCACTCACATCTTAAAGGTCTCCTAGGAAATGGCAATAACGAACCATACGATGATTACACGATCCCCAACGGCAAGATTGTCACAACAGAAAGTGAATTCGGAAACTCCTACAAGATTGGAAACTGCCAACCGGTATGTATATGTCTACAGCTCATTTGTTTCGCCATACAATAGCTTCTTCAGGCTTGGTATGGTACTAATGTTGAGGTATCGTATTACAATTACAAAATCGCTAGACATGTTTTAAACAAGCTGATTCAGACGTGTTATATGGTACTTTTGTTAGGATATGGTAGTACCACAATACCTCTGAAGGTGCTATCAATATATAGTAAAACACTTGTATCAGTTGTGGGAGATGTCTAGTAAAAAGAACATAACATAGTGCTTTTTTCAATAAAGTTTTCAATAAAGTTATCATATTTTCGTCAAGTATTTATCAGAATAGTTAAGTATTATACAAATTCCATAGTAAAAATACTGCAAACTTTTTAATAAAAACTTACAGTTTTGAACATGAAACAGTTGAATATTCTTCCAAGCTGTATGAAAAAAAAACGATTCGTTTCCGAAAAGAATCATAAAATTTCCACGTTGATATGATTGATTCGCCTATGCTAGCCTTGAAGCCAAGTGCGGAAAATTTTAAAAATTCATTCTCCAGGATTATTTTGATCGAGCTCAATCGATAATATTCAATGCTACTCTTTCGATTGTAAACAAACCTCACACCAGAAATACTGGCGGTAAGAAAAGAATGTAAGATGCTCATTTTTTTAAGTTTAGTTTTTAATTAAGATATGTTTGTTGTATCCCTGATATAAACTGTAAGGTTTCTTGATATAATGAAGTGTTAATAGTATAATTAAATAGATCCTCAAGTCGAATTCCTTGATTATTATGAATGCATTCATTGGTGTCATTCCAGGTGACCGTTCCTAAAAACGATTTCTCTCAAGAAAATCCTATCTGCAACAAACTATTCGGCTGGGAGTCCTCGATGAGTCCATGTTTCGCATTCGTGAAAACCGACAATTTCAAATTAGCTTGTGTCCATGGATTGGCATCCAATATCAAAAACACAGAGTTAGCAGTTGCTTCGGCTTATGTAGGAACCTGTCAAGAACACAACATACCCATTGGCATCCCTTCACATTTGTGTAAGTTAACTTATTATTTCAACTGGAAAAAACTTGCTAATAATGCACTGAAAAAGTTGTTTTCCGAGATAACAAAAAAATATCGATTTTCTCCGATATCCACCAAATGGAAAGAGTGGACGACTTTAGAAACAATTTCTACCAGTATGAGTGAAAAATGAAATTTTAAAACTACTCGACTTAAAGAAATAAAACATTTCAACAATAGGTGATGAGCCATATTCAAAATACCTTTTGTTCTTTACCCAAAATAACTGAAAAGTAGTCGAAAAACTTTCCTATTATTATGAAAAACGAATCAATTCAATATTTAAAGAAGTGTTTGTCGAGAAAAATATCATCCACAAGTAGAACTTTTTCAGTGTACACCCTCAAAAAATATTATTCTCTAACAAAACAACTGATCAATTTATTATGTACTTTGTTCTTCTTAAGTGCAATGTACCAATTTTGAAAAACCATTCAACGTTGGAGAAACATTCAGCGTCAAAGTACCAAACAAAGCAGCAGATATTGTGGTCCTGGTGGATACCATCAAATCTAACGAAAAAACTTACACAGAATTGGTCAAACCAGCAATACAGGATATTGTCAAAACTTTATCTTCTAAGGGAATCAAGTGAGTATAAATAATTTAATGAGACATGAGCTGGAGACTTTGCATTGAAAACGTGAATTTCGCTATTGAAATTAAACGTTTTTGGGGTAACATAAAGAACTTATCGAGACTGTCAGATGTGAATAGGAAACAAAAAGAGATTTTGAGAATTACTATATAAGTGCTTTATACGTTATCAAAACAAACATGGGAGTTTTCCACCACTTCAATAAGTGCATTCGTTGATTTCTGCAGAATTTCCCAGAGTATCTTAAATGAAAAACAATAGTGGAATTCCTCTTTTGCATGTAATTCAAAGCAGAAATCATCGGCCATGCGTAGAGTTTGATTGTGAGCGGGAGACAGTGTACATATTTTTTAACATATATGCATTCAACCCCTCATAGCGAGGTGTCACAACCTCAAAATTCAAAATGAGAAGTGGGGTCGAGTGATACATCATGTGAAAAGACACAAAATTATATTTCTAACGATGCCCTATTTATTGAAATCCAAAATCCACCTAAAGAATTAATGCGAAAACGGCCTTACGAACAAGAGCCCAATAATTTTGGTATTGATGATAAATAGAAATAAGTTTTACTAGGAATCGCAAAATTTCAAATTATAGATAGGTTCCAATGTTTTTCATTTGTGAATGTGTTTTGTTAAAATAGTGAAGAAGTTGTGTTGAATTGATTTGAACGTTGATTGAAACGTTACTTCAAATAGAGTTGAAAATGTGATCCATTTCCTTCTAAACAATATTTTAGATTTTGTTCATTTCTAAAATTTTGTTTTTATGAGGTTCTGCATTTGGTGTTTCACATTACAGACGAATCAATTATCAACAAATACTTCCTAACAAGCGAACAGTAGGTCTAGTAAAGCTATTTTTTTGAAAAAGAAAGTTAACACTTTCAACTCGTTCTGGAATGGAATAAACCATGTTTTATGGAGAAGCTGAAATAATTTTCGAAGAAAACAAACAGAATCAATGACAACACTGAAAAATAAACTACACTCATCTGCAATATGGGAATTCGATTGTAACGAAAAATTTCAAATGGGAGTGGGGGTTGCTTGAGTTAAAATTAATTATTTCAGAAATTTTTGTAGTCAATCTGATTTTGAAATCCCAAGAATTCTTTGTATTTTTCATCAGTACCAAAATTATTGGATTGATGTTCTTAGCGCCGATTTTGCATTGAATGCTTGGGTAAATTTCAATGAATAAGGATCATTGTTAACATAATTTGTACCAACTGTTTGAAAGTAATTATTTTGTACTGAATACATTTTTTATTCGTAATTTTCTGGGTTTCTAACCTACCACAATCTGCAAAAATAAGTATTGATATTTGGAATTCCAGATCACGTGATGTCTGGAGGGGGGGAAATGCCAGTTTTACTATGGAAATCACACTTTTTTGAAAAAACAAACGAATGTCTCTGGAATGCCTAATTGGAATCTATACAAGTGTAAAAGGGTAGACTACGATAAGTAATATATTATATAGTTGATTTAGTTATACGACAAGTTGCTGGCTAATTGGACTTGTTCTAAACCAAAGGAACTGTTTTTAATTCATGCACCAACTTGTCGGGGACGAAAGAAGTCTACCCCTCTATACTTGTATAGATTCCAATATTGTTACTTATTCTTTCAGATTGTGGTAAGAAACACAGAAAACTACGAAGAAATCAATTTTGTACTTTTCACATGATATATCACTCGACCTCACTTTCCATTTGCAATTTCAGAGTTGTGACACCCCCTCTTTAAGTGTTAGGAGACGGAGGCTAAAAAATATGTGTAAAACGTGTCCCCTTCGTAAGCAAACTTCACGTGTCCGAGCCTTTTTGCCTCATGGAGGAAAGCTAGGAGTATACTTTCCGTAGGATCACTCTGTACAAACATTATTTTGTTTTAGTGATGTACAGCTCCAGGTAATAACATACGGAGGTGAGAACCTGTGGCCAAGTCATGTAACTGTCGGCGGAAAATTGGTATTCAAAGGGAAACTACCGGATCTCAAATTCTCAGAAAAACCAAAAGAAGAAGTCATGTATGGAATTTTTTCCCGAATCAAAAGCTTTTTCGAACCAGTTGAAAGAATTATTCATGACATCCAGTTGGCGATTGGTGATACCTTGGAAGGACACACATTCAATGAAGCTTTCAATTATCCGTACCGGGCGCATGCAGTCAAATCTATAATTGTTCTCACTAGCAGGCCTTGCGAAGTAGGAAATCTTGAAATTGTGAGTATAGTATATAATAATTTTGACAACTTTCAACATGCTTTTCAAGAAAATTCAAACACACAATCTGCAGTGACCGACCTCATGATTCACATCTACGAAAGTCTAGATGGAAGTAACTATGTGATAACAATATTTCTGGATTTGAAAAAAGCGTTCGACACAGTGACCATGACATTTTATTAGATATCCTGTACAACTCAGGTATAAGAGGTCATGCACATGATTTATTTCGAAATTATTTTGTAAATCGTGTACAGTATGTCAAAATCAATAATTGCACAAGTGATGAAAAATTATCTACAATTGGAGTTTCACAGGGCTCTGTTTTGGCTCCAATTCTCTTTTTATTATATGTAGACAGTATAAAGAAACTCAATTTATATGGAAAGCACTTTTCTTTTGCAGATGATATTGCTATATTTCACTCTGGAAAAAATATCACCAACTTAAAACAGGAAGTAACACATGACATGGAATTGATAGAAAAATGGATAAAAAACATCAATATTACAATTAAATCAGAAAAAACGGTTTATATAAGTTTCAAACAGAAATTAATAAATGTTGTGAAACTTGATATAAAAATAAATACTAAGCTGATTAGAGAAGTTCAAAATCATAAATATTTAGGTCTGATCATCGATAATAAAAACGGTCGTTCCGTTTCTAGGAGCAATCAAAAGAATGCCTTACTTGAATAAATATGTACAAATTCTATTATATAATTCATACATTCTTTCATGTATAAGGTACCTAATTACAATTTGGTCTTCTCGCAATCTAAAACAAAAAAAGATAGTTTATCGTTTAATGAACAAAGCAATCAAAGCATTAAAAAAAAAACATGGGACACTCCATCGTCGGAATTATACAAAATGACTAATAACATGACGTTGAACTGTTTGATAAAACTCGAAAAAGCCAAATATATATACAAATCAACAAAAAAACTTCAGAAAAGTAATATTTTGTTCTTTAAAAATTCTACTGTACACAATTATAATACTAGAACTTTCAATAATTATCATCTAAACATTATTCACACCAATAAGGGTAGAAACAATCCCATCTCGAGCTCAATAGAAGTATTCAATGAATTACCAGTAGAAATGAAATCTTCCAGATCCATAAAAATTTTTTTGAAAAAATATAAAAACAAACTACTAGAATAATGATGTGCATCAAAGTACAAGCAACAATTGTTAATGTATTATCATGTTTATAATTATAATTGTTAGTATTTTAACTTCCTTATACCAGAACCCCATTCTGTTTGGAAGCTGTCAGACGAAATAAAAAAAAACACATACTGGTTCGGGTGTTTTGGTATTTACTGTTTAGGGTCGCCCAAAATCAGTAAGTTAATTGTGGAGGGGGAGAATTTACGCGATGCTATGTGCAATAACCAACTGGACGATTATTCTCTGAATATTTGAACATGTTTTTTGGCCAAACTCTTTTGTCAAGTCAAATCCTTCGTTTTGAATATTTGTCTCTTGCAAGATATATTGCCAATTTTGTTTGATTTTTTCCTGTAAATGTGCCTCCCTCATTGAAATTAAAGAAGAAATATTCAGATGGGAAAAACCTCCTTCAAATTCTCCTCTCAGTTCGTTTAGAAACTGTGAACTCAAATTCATAGCTGAAAATATTCACCCAATTTTAAAAATAGTGTTTATTTAGGGAGATCACAATATGACGAGACAATTTCTAGTCTCACTTAGACACTAGAATATTTGAGAGCAAGGAAAAATGCAATAATCAAACAAATAATATACAGTTGTCTGTAAGATCTTCACATAATAGGGTTTACTAAACCGCGACACGTGTTTCGCTATACAATAGCTTCCTCAAGCAGGAACTTTAAACAAATCTCAACACTGTGATAATTCGAAATTAAACACCCTTATATCCGACGGTCAATAAGAATATATAGTCCGACAACTAATTAATAGATCAATTAATGGTCCGACATATCCTTATTAGTACAATTTCCTGGAAAGAACATGTTCAACAGAGGCGAATTATTCAACTCCGTCTGATCATTCATTAGGAACTGTGAATTTTTACACTCATTAATTTCCAAACTCTCAAAGAGATTGAGTTTCAAACCTTTCCCTTGGAAATGAAGGATTTCAAATTCGTGGTTGAACTTATGACCCTCTGTAATGAGATGAGATGCATACGCAGAATTTGACTTACCATTTTGGAAACTTCTCCTGTGTTCTTTTATGCGGGTATCAAATGTTCTTTCCGTTTGACCGACATAAAACATAGGACATGTACCACACAATGATTTATAAACTCCTAATCTATCTGATACTGAACTTCTTTCATTTTTGTTTTTGATATAAGAGCTCAAATTATTCTTTGTTTTATATGCAACCTTCAAATCTTTCTCTTTCAAAAAATTATTGTTATGTGAAGATCATACAGGCAACTGTATATTATTTGTTCAATATGGATTTTCATCAAGTAACGGTCACTTCCATTCAGTAAATGAAATAATAAAATGAATAGATATTTAAAAAACATACATAGGTATCATAATCAGGTCTTTTACGGTCAGAAATTCGACGCATTGTTTTGTTATTCGTTATAGTCTTTCCACGGAGATCTCGCCATCCAAGTCTATCTCAGTAAATTCATCAGCTTTAGGAAAAGCACGTTAGGGCGATTGAGAAAAGATTTTTTCTGAAACTTGGTTTAACTTAATAAGTACTTCACATTCGATGAAAATTAGAATCCCTCAGTTATCTGAAGCAACAGGGTACAGGGTATATTTGGACGATTGATTTCATTATACAATATCTACTAATCATACGTGGATGTGATATTTTGTCCAGAGATCGTTTACATACTGATCGATTTGTGGAGGTTAATCCATTTTATTACTTCACAGCTCCAGAGGCTCAGGACCGTACTGTTCAGAAACGACCAGATATCTCTCAATTTGATCACTCCATTCGATTCATTCAGCGTCAAAGATGGCAAGAAAACCGCCGACGTTGTTGGCTTCAACGACCAAAACGTTTTTACCGTTTCACAAGGCAAGAAGAGACCAGAGGGTAACTCTGAGCTATACAAAGATCTTCACTACAACGATTTTTGCGTTGACTTCACTATCAAGGTAAATACAATCTGTTGAATCTGAGGTTACTCACGGTCGATAACTAGGGCGCGTCTTGTTGTTTTTATCATCTTATGTGTGGATTTGAACAACTAAAAACTCTTTACTTTCACCTATACTTATATACTTATACACCAACCGAAAAGTTGAACATTGCTTATTGTCATAAATTTAGGATTATACATTCATTGAAAAAAAGTTCAGAGTTGAATAATGTATGCAATGATGTTGAACAGAAATGATCCATTGTAAGTAACTCAGTTATGGAAGAAATACAAAAGATGTTTCATTTTATTTGGAGAGTTCATGATTGAAGCCATATATCACATAGAGTGTTTCCTCATAAAGTTTCATGGCACCTCGTTACATATTATAGGTCTGAAGATATATTGTTGTAGTTTATCCACACAACACTTGCCAAAACCGTCACTGGTACCAAGTGTGCCAAGCTTGCTACAGGTTGTTTCAGGACCTGCAGTGGAATCATATTTCAAAAATCGAATAAAAGCTGTCGAGTCGTTCATCTTTATTACTTGAAAGTCTTATGGAATCAAGATGGCCGACAAGGGAGTTATTCGATTCGTACAACAGAATTTCACTGGTGTTTTTTTTTTCGATCGTGAATAAGTTTAACTTGTATTCACTTCCATTCCCTATTTTACAGAACCGTGGAAACGTTTTTGTTGCCAACAACTTCGTCAACGCCAAGCCCGATGCTAAGAAACAGTATGTACACATAGCAGCACACAACATCGTGGAAGAATTACTGAACGTCGAAGAAGGTTTGGACTGCGAGTGCCAGAGGTTAGGCGCCTACTCTGCCGGAAATGTTTGCAAAGAAATCTATTCAAAAGAAAGACCAACAGTAAGTATTCCTATCAAATTTAACATTATTATAATCAACACAAAGTCGACCACGAAAAATAACATCATTTATTTGATGAATAATGTATTTTTTTTAATCACTCATTATTAACAACGGCGTTGATTGTAAGGATCAGGTAATGCTCTTTGAAATGAATGCTTCTCAGTTTTTTCAAAATCCTTCTCAACAATTTCTCCATACATTTTTTGTTTTCGAACGACACTACATTTCTGGTTATTCGAAAACTCCAATAATTCGCAGATTGCTGTATATGCATGTATATTCACCTGAAATTGTTTCTGTCTTTCCACTTTTACAAATGATACATCCAAGAATGACAAACGGTAATTTTCAATTATGTTGAGAAAGTCTCCAATAAAACTTCTGTAACAAATCGGTTAGAAATTCCATAAACAAGCTGATATATTTGTTTCACTGGTAAAATAGAATCGTTATGAACATTTTTTACAAAGCTCCGTGAGCTGAATACATATCCAACAACCGAATGTATATACTTATATTTTTAGATATTGACCAGTATTCTAATAATATAATTTTTATTTCAGAAAAAAGCAGCCACTAAATCGTGAAATCCCCGATGCCATTCAATCGTTTTCAATGAGACTATGAAATTAAATTATATTTAGTTCTAAAGCGATATATTTTTTACATCATGGTATTGTAATTTGTATAAATTATGTTTTAAGTACCTACAAAATATAGACAAGTTTAATAAATTTATAAAAAATAAAGTGTCTTTGAATCTCGTAACCTTTGTTCGAAATCGATCAAAATAACGCGGATCTGCTGAATTCTCCACTCTTATATTTTTTTTGGTGTATGACGAACGTTAACTCCCGTCGAAGTGCGAGAATAGTAATTTACGTCATAAGTCCGGGAAACGCATTTATACAGTACGAGTCGAAGGAGCCGAGTCCGCAATTTTGAGACTAGTTATGGTGGATTCATGCAGCAATCGTAGCTCGGGAGTCTGAATTCGCAAGTCGTAAGAAATAAGTCGGAAGAAGTTCAGTCAATGACTTTCGATAAGATCGTTCATGTAGCTATCGCAAGTCGGAATTCGTAAGGAAAGTTGACCAAGTTTCAACTCTTACGAGTTACGACTTACGAATTTTTGGAATGCCCATGCGCTATCCAGTTCGGATTATATTGTCAAATGTCGTGTATCGTAATTGGTCAGAGTGACTGCGTCAAATCGACCAATTAGGAAAGCTTGTCTTACGATTAGACAGTTCTTAAGATTTCTGCATGAATGGTGCATATTTTGTTACGAATTAAGACTTACGATTTCCGATTACCGACTTCCGAGCTACGATTGCTGCATGAATCCACCATTACTGTAAAAGTTTCCCGGTCGTATGTCGTAATGCGTTTTATTTCATACTGCAGACCCGTTTTATTTCATACTGCAGACACCAGAACTGGGCAGTACTCGAGTAAATTGTACTCAAAATTGTACTCGAGTACTCAAAGTACTCAGTAATTGGTACTTGTGAGTATCTCTATTCTAACGTACTCATTACTCGAAAAATTTTGAGTACTTTACATTTTAGAGTACTGAGTACTTCTGATTCATGCATCTGACGAGTAACGAGTACGAGTACGGACGCGCGCAAACCCGCACAGAACCGTAAGTGATACCGCTAAGAAAACTTGCATAGACATCAATATCATTCAAAAGATGGTTATTGATGAAGGTACAAAATTCCATCCGAAACTTTGGCTGACAACAGTTCCCACTGCGATGATTTTTTTGATTCTGATAGTGTAGAGAGTGTGAGCCCAAGTCACTCTCAGCAGTCTCAGTTCAGCCTTTGAACTCTGTTGTTGACGAACATGAAAGAGAAAAACAGAATAGAACTTGAGTTCCTGCGATATCTTGATGATCCAATGAACACTTTTTCAATGCTGGAAGACTATCCAGTAATGAAGAAAATTTCTATGGATACAAATACACCATTGCCTTCTTCTGCACCGGTTGAAAGACTCTTCTCCTATGCAACGGTAATAAATGCTCCAAAGTGTAATGCATTAAGCAAAAGAATTTTGAAAACTTGGTTCTCCTACTTTTAATTATTTTTTGTTATCTACCTTCCTGTTCCTATCTATACCTATCAATCACTTTTGATCAACCAAGTGATACTGATTTACTGATATGCGAGAATAGAAATAGTACCAAAAATCTCTTACTACAATTTTGTGTTCGTTTTTCATTTTGTAATGTTTGTTTTGTTAATTTGTTTACTGAAAGTTATAATATTTTGTTATTTTCTCTTTATTTTATTTTGGAAGTGGCCTATTCTATTATTGTATATTATATACACATATACATTTCTGAAATATGCAGTTTATCCAATCCATATAAATAGGTGTTTTTTCATCTAAGTATACCTCACAGAGATTGCTGGGCATGTTATCAGTTCTGTGCCAAGATGGATAGGATAAGCTGTACCTTTACATAACTCCGTAACTGTTCTTTTGACCATCCTCTACCTGTGGCTGTACCTTTGTACCTAATACCTTTATTACCTGATTTCAATGCTTTCCAGCTTATATGGAAATTAAAATGCAAAAATTGGGCGTACAAATTAATGGTAAGTGCAAAATGATACATTTTCTGTCTGTCACTCTAATACTGACTGTATCTGACAGTCTGACAAGGATACATTCAACGTTCTTTTTTTGAAATACTCATACTCATTACTCATTTTTCACGAGTACTCTGTAAATTTTGTAAAAGTACTCATTTGCCTTGAGTACTTCTTATATGAGTACTCATACTCGAACACTTATGAGTACTATTGGAAGTTACTCATAGTGAAGTACTCAAGAGTACCTAATTGCAGTACTCTGCCCAGCTCTGGCAGACACTAAATCTTACATTAATAAAACAAAAATTGAAAATATGATCATCCATGATGGAAACGCTAGTTTCTAAGGTTACTGTTTCTGGTGTTTGTTTTGTTGACTTTTGTGAAACGAAATGTCAACAGACAAAATGTCGACAAACAATAACATTCCAGAAGATGTTTTGCGTAAATATAATGAAGCTGCCGGCTCTCTGATTCCCACAAAATCATCAGAAAGGTACCATATAGCGAATATAAACAGTTTTGCGACTGGAAAAGGGTAAACGCAGTCAGTGAAATCAATGAGGAAATAATGCTGGCGTATTTGTTTGATCTGGTAAGTTGCACCTGATATTCTTTTGAAGGAATCATTATTGGTGATTTTCTAGTCGAAGAAAATGTCCAGTTCTTCACTCTGGTCAAAGTATTCGATGGTTAAAGCCATGCTACAATTTAATGAAAACGTGGATATATCAAGATTCTCTAAACTTCGAGCGTTCCTTAAAAATCAGTCTGTTGGCTATCAACCTAAACAAGCCAAAACACTCACCAGAGAAGAATTGGTAAAATTTGTGAAAGTGGCACCAGGTTGTCGCCGCGAAGAGATATATGAAATGTCTTTGGATGACAGGAAACTTCTACACAATTAGGCATTCCAGATCAGGTTATGTCTGGGGGGCAAATACCAGTTTTAACCAATCACACACTTATAAAAAAGAAAACAAACGAAAGTTCCTGGGGGGCAGATGCCGCCGTATTGGTTCATTTCGATTTATTTGACATGCTTGACAAGTATCTGGAATGCCTAATTGGTAATCACAATCCCTTTCTCAAAAACGAATCAAAGAAGAGTATTTACGGTCATTGATAAAATGGACCGGATAAGTGTGTTGGAACTGTTCCGAAGATACGTTGCCTTGCGGCCCAAAGGTTTAGGTCACAACAAATTGTTCGTAGGATACCGTAATGGCAAGTGCATTTCCCAGCGAGTTGGAATTCACACAGTCGGTGGAGTTCCCAAGAAAATAGCGGAATTTCTGGGATTAGCAAATCCCGAGTTGTACACCGGCCATAGTTTTCGCCGCACATCGGCGACTTTACTAGCAAATGCGGGAGCGGAATTTTCCGTTCTCAAAAGACATGAAGGATGGAAGAGTTCCTCCGTGGTAGAAAAGTATATTGAGGATTCGTTGGAAGGAAAGAACAAAGTGGCTAAAATGATCCAGGGGGAAGAAAGTTTCGTGCAAGTCTTAACTGAGAAATCTAAAGAAATTGCAGAATACTTTACATAAAAAAGTTTTCAAAAATAATTCAATAACAGTGAATTTAATAACGATCTTAGATAAATATGTAAGATTCGTATACATTATACAAAGAACTGAGATGTTCGTTTATTTTGTACTAGCCGACCCGTGCCCACTTCGTTGGGGGTTTATCATTTTTGTGATGCTATTATATTGTGTAGTTCTTAGTACTGAGTTTTATTGGTTTCATAACAGCTCTGAGTTCTAGGCGCACTCGAGAGAGCTTTTGAAAGAAGTCGAAAATGTAGAATCCTTTTTTATCCGATAGACAACGAATTTCAATAGAATATGAAACATGTCTTCCATCAAATCCGTTGAAGAATATTTTTGCAAACTTTGAAGTAAATTGAAGTACGTTCTCCCATACAAACTATGATCCCGTTTTTCACCCCCTTAGGCTTGGATTTTGAAAAAACTTCCCATATCGGATGCCTACATCATATAAAAGATACACCCTCTAAGTTTCAGACCTCTACGATCAGTGGTATAGGCCGTGCGTTGATTAACCCCTGCAATAACTTTCTACCCCGTTGGGAGATTTATTTCAATAAAATACGAAACACGACTTCCATCTTTTCTGTTGAAGAATTTTTATGCAAAATTTGAAATAGTTTGGAATCACGTTGTCTCATATAAACTTTGAGCCCGTATTTCACCCTCTTAGAGGTGGAATTTCTGGAAAATATTTCTTATCGGATACCTACGTCACACAAAGAAGACACCCTCTAAGTTTCAGAACTATACAATCAGTGGTTTGGTTCTACTCCTTTTCAACTCCGTTAGACGATGAATTTCAATAAAATACGAATCATGTCTTCCATCAATTCTGTGAAAGAATTTCAGTGTGAAATTTGATTAGTAAAGTAGGTAAGACCAAGGCAACACGTTGTTCACCAGTAAATTTTAAGATTCTCAGGGCCACTTACACCGCTTCAACTCAGTAGAGATTCAACTAAGCTTGGCTCAATCGTTAAGGAACAAGGAAGCTGATTGGCAAATCCATAGCAAGATAGCCTGGCTCAGATAAAGTACAACTTAAGAAAAACGGTGCAACTGGCCTTAGGATTAGTAACACTAAGCATATATCAGGATTGAACTTCGATGATAAAAATAAATGTTTATTTAAAAAAAAAATTATATTTTGAATCGATGTACAGTTAAAAACACTATAATTGATCAGTTACCGAGCGGGATGAAAAATGATTGAATTACTAAAATGGCCATAAAAAATAGGGGTTGGTGATAAAAAAGTGAATATAAAACAAAAAATTTCGTCAAAAAATAAAATTAAGGGTAGTTATCACTTAGGGATATGGAAAATAGATAGTAGCCGATTCTCAGACCTACTGAATACGCATAAAAAATTTGAAAAAACTCCATGTGGATTTCCTTGGAAGTCAACTTATCAATCGTCAAACATTTCGATTCGGGCAGTCAACAAAATAAGTGAAATCTACTCTTATTCATGAATAATGAATTCGAATGGAAGGAACACGAGTATGAGGAATTTAGCCTGCATTATTGGGAAGTTCATAATTTTATGCGACGTCTGGCGGAAATATAACGCACTGCTATAATTTCACAAACAAACGGCTTCCATTTTATGTGTGTGAATTTATCTCGGAATTTATTGATTTCTTTGGTGTTGATTTAGGAAATCTCATCTGAAGTTGTAATTTTTTTTGATTAATAATAACAAACAATCATGGATGCAGATCGCTCAGTGAGCCGTATGAAGTGTTTGGTGCCAAGTTGCCGCAACTCTAGGAACCGAAATCCAAAGTTGTCTTTCCATACGTTTCCAAAGATAAATACATCTTTGGTGGGAAACATTACGGAAAGTGGATTGAAAGAGAAAACAGACAGGTACAAGGCTTGGAATATTAAACTGAAACTCCATAAATCACCACCTAGAGCGGCTTCAGTGTGTTACTTGCATTTCAAGAGAGATGATTTCTTGTTACCTGGTGAGCCTGTTTGTCTATTTTTAGGCGAAGTTATGGCGCATTTCATCATCCATGTGATAAAAGCCTCTTTGGTTCACTAACACTACACTAAAACTAAAAAATGTCCTGGAACAAATATCATTTAAAACACAATGCATCTATGTTCACCTCCAATGAATGGTATTGTGCGGATATTCAAAGCATCTTGAACACAGTTATATTAACCTTCACGAGAAAAATTTCGTACAATGAAAATATAGCAAAAAAACCACCAAAATCTTGTCTAGAGGGGGCAACTGATGACTGGATTTCAGTTTGGCGCGTTATTTCACAAAATAAATGTAAACAAGGTAACTATTTCAAAATGGTGGATAAAGTTTAACCACCACCAGCGCCCTCATCGGTCGATATTCTTTCCTATACACGATCGGTCAGCGGCCAAAATAAGACTTGTCGGCTGGCTATACATTGAAAGCGCCATTTGAACTAATTTAAAAAGGCCATTGAAGCCTATTATCGTAGCGGGCATGTATCGTCAATTTCACCCCAAACTTTCACAGGTATTAGCGTTGCTTGCAGATATATATATAGTTATCCAATCATATGTAAATATCATTTTGACGGGATGGAAAGGTACGGGTAAATTGCACTAGTGATTTCGTTTCCAAGTCATATATCTTTTTTCATTTTTCTTCCATATTCTCTTGATTACTTATACATAATGCCAAACGATGGCAGTCAATTTACAAAGAGAAGTGGAATTTCTACTACTTTCAATATCGTAGACATAGACCATTCATATTTTGAAAATCATTTCAATGCCATAACTTTCATCTTCTGTATGGAGTTCTATTGTCAACTCTTGAATTGAACTGGCCGATA
The DNA here is from genome assembly GCA_032362365.1 of Zygogramma bicolorata. Classification (NCBI taxonomy): domain Eukaryota; kingdom Metazoa; phylum Arthropoda; class Insecta; order Coleoptera; family Chrysomelidae; genus Zygogramma; species Zygogramma bicolorata. The sequence goes on from JAVJAQ010005646.1 coordinate 1,063,865, forward strand.
CTTGATGAAAATCCATATTAACAAAAATATATTACAGTTTCCTGTATGATTTTCACTCACAATGGGTTTACAAAACCGCGACACGTGTTTCGCTATTACAATAGCTTCTTCAAGCAAGATAAATAAATTACTATTCTATAATACGCTATTTATATACAGTAGGTCGAACGTCTCTTACAATAAAGGTCCGACTTAGGTCCGATATTCGACCCATAATTTGTCCAAATACTAATTAGTTACCTACGAAGATTATTCCTAGAAATAGAATTATTGGCCGGGAACATATTCAACAATGGGGAGTTATTTAATTCAACCTGATCATTCAATAAATATTCTGAATTTTTCCCTCTATTGATTTCCAAGCTTTCTAGAAGGTTAAGTTTCCAACCTTTCTGCTCAAAATGCCTTATTTTGAACTCGTGGTTGAACTCATGACCTTCCAGAATGAGGTGACTTGCATAAGTAGAATTTGTTTTTCCATTCAAAAAACTAGCTCTGTGTTCTCCTAGGCGAGTGTTGAAAGATCTTCCCGTTTGGCCTACGTAGTACATCGGACATGACCCACATGTTAATTCATAAACTCCTGATCTTTGTGACGATTCATTTTTGTCTTTATTATTTTTGATATATATCCCCAATTTATTATTAGTACGAAAAGCTGTATTAATATCATTATTTTTCAAGAATCTAGAAATATTTACGCTTGGTTGGCCTAAATAAGTTATGGTTCTGTAAGTATCCGGCTCGGTATTGACTACTGGATACACCAACTTGAGGGCTTGACTATGTAATTTCTTCCTCACAAGTGAGTCTATTAACTGGCCCTCATATCCATTGTTAATCGCAATCTGTTTTATTATATTAAGTTCATTAACATAATTCACATCAGATAAAGGGACATTCAACAGTCTATGAATCATACTATTGAATGCGGCCACCTTATGCTGATATGGATGACACGAAGTATTATGAATAACAATGTCCGTGTGGGACGGTTTACGGTAAACCGAAAAATCATGTTTGTGATTTATTCTTGTGATAGTCAAATCCAAATAGTTAATTGCACTATTTTCTTCCATCTCCATCGTAAAAACAATGGAAGAGTGAAGACCATTCATGAATTCGAGAAACTTGGTTAGCTGTCTGTTTGTACCTTTGAAACATACCAAAATGTCATCAACATACCTATACCAATAAACAAAATTTCCTATCAACGGATTACAGTGAATTTTACGCTCCAACGTATCCATGAAAATCTCTGCTAATAGGGGACTTAGAGGGTTCCCCATTATCAGGCCATTACAGGATGAGTAGTACGTGTCATTGAATTGAAAGTAATTCTGTGACAAACACACTGTAAGTAGTTCCAGAATTTCCTGTTTTACTATTGGGTTGGTATTGTTTCTTTCGAGCAATGTCTCGACCAAGTTGATCGTATCAATTGGCGGGATACTCGGAAATAGATTCTGCACATCAAACGAAATCAATTTTGAATTAACCGGAAGGGTTATATCTTTAATATTGTCTATCAGTTGATAAGAATTCTTTAAACTGAATTTTGGAACAAAATTACAGTATTTTTGTAATATTGTGATCAATTTTTCCGATAATCTTACTGACGGTGCTGTCACAAAGGAAACTACTGGCCTAATAGGATAATTACTTTTTCAACTCTACTGAATCTTACTTAGCTTTTTCAATATATCAGTAAAACTGACACAGAAATATGCATCTGTTTTACACGTCAGAGAAGGAAACTTTGTCGTGCATTGTCAAGTAGACGGAAATATTGACATAACGCGCCAAACTGAAATCCAGTCATCAGTTGCCCTCGCTAGACAAGATTTTGGTGTTTTTTTGCTATATTATCATTGTACGAAATTTTTCTCGTGAAGGTTAAATAACTGTGTTCATGATGCTTTGAATAGCCGCACAATACTATTCATTATATTATATTTGTTCCAGGACATTTTTTAATTTTAGTGTAGTGTTAGTGAACCAAAGAGGCTTTTATTACATGGATGATGAAATGCGGCATAACTTCGCCTAAAAATAGACAAACAAACTCACCAGGTAACAAGAAATCATCTCTCTTCTTGAAATGCAAGGAACACACTGAAGCCGCTCTAGGTGGTGATTTATGCAGTTTCAGTTTAATTTTCCAAGCCTTGTACCCGTCTATTTTCTCTTTCAATCCACTCTCCGTAAAGTTTCCCACCAAAGATGTATTTATCTTTGGAAACGTATGGAAAGACAACTTTGGATTTCGGTTCCTAGAGTTGCGGCAACTTGGCACCAAACACTTCATACGGCTCACTGAGCGATCTGCATCCATGATTGTTTGTTATTATTAATCAAAAAAAATTACAACTTCAGATGAGCTTTCCTAAATCAACACCAAAGAACTCAATAAATCCACACACATAATATGGAAGCCGTTTGTTTGTCAAATTATAGCAGTGCGTTATATTTCCGCCAGACGTCGCATAAAATTATGAACTTCCCTGCGCGTAGCAGAAATGCTTCAAATCCATTTTATACAGACATTAAGTTCGCGGATCACATTCGGAACTGATTACGAACCTTGCCAGAACTAATGCAGAATTGAATTATGAACTTGTTCAGGATTTCATTCTAGCGGGAACGATTTTGAAATTTTGAACTGTTATCTGTGACTGTCAAGTACCAATCCAGGATATCACACAAAAATATCACGAATGTTTCGTTTGTGGACACACACTACTCGAGCCTAGAATAAACTTTTATACATAAGTTATTTTTTATGATAATGACTTTCAAATTATTGTGAATCACCAAAGTTGAGTAAGGACATTTCTTTTTTCATTCATTTTGAATCATTGGTCAGTTTTTCCTTCACGGAATAATAATGGAAATCAATATCTGAATTGAATAAAAATGTTTCCGGTTCAGATAAGAGTCAGGGTCTGCTGCAGGCACAATCCTAATATGTGTGCCATCAATATAATACCAATAACACCAGGAAAATACTTGTTTCTGGAATGTGTTTCAATTTCAGCTTTCACCACATCATTAGGCCACTTTATTACTCCTGGTGATAGGTTGCTCAGAAAATTGGTGACTCTTCTTACAATTTTGAAATATGTACTTTCAGTTATGCCAAACCTATCGGAAACTCAGAAAATTGGTGACTCTTCTTACAATTTTGAAATATGTACTTTCAGTTATGCCAAACCTATCGGAAACTTTTCTAAATGAAGTTGCTTCATTTGTAGGTAATGTTATACATTTGAGTGGAGTAACCTTCTCTGAATCCTCTTCCTGCCATTTGTAATGATCAGAATTAGATATCGATTTGCTAACTCTTCGGCATTTCTCGAGCTAATCGAAAATGCTCTGCATATAGTTCATCACTAAACTGTGACGCTACATCTTCAAAGTATTCTTTACTTTTGTGAACTTCAATAAGTTGTAACAACTCTTCCATATCCTCATCCCTAGACGATAAATGGTCTGACATGGTAGATAGAAAATAGAAACGAGTAACCGCAACTACAAAATTAGACAAACTATTACTATAAAATTGTTTTGAATAATGCTGTAAATAGAGATTATAAGTTTGCTTCAAAATAAGCTTCAAAACCGTTGAATCAAAACATAAAACAGCTGACATCGGTTGATACTGCGTATGACCGGGAGAACCGAACTTTCCGTCCTAACCAAAATGCTAGGATCGCTAAAACCAATTCTGAATGAGTTATGAAAAGATCCGATGTGATCCGCGAACACGGAACGGTTACCAAAAATTCGGAACTATCTGATCCGCGAACGCTGTTTTTCAGACTGTGCATGCGAATAGTACCTGAACTAATTCGGAATCGTACCCGCGAACAAAGCTATTGACTAACCATATCTCCATAAACAATGGTATTAGTTCCAACACCAGTTTTTCATTTATCTCAACATGCACATAAGGTTAGTTCATACCCCTGGTGATCAAGTAGACCACGCCCAACAGATCAAAATTTCTTCCAAGCTATTCGGCAGAAAGACAATGCAAAAAAGTGTACTAGAGCGGGCGCTGCGAAACATTCTGTTTGAAAAAACCGATGACCTCATTCTGATTGATGATTTGAGTTGAGGAAGACTTGATGAATAATATTTTGGAGGTTGCCGGACGGAATTACGGTTCAGTTTTTTTTTGTCCCTATAATAGGAGTTTTCGATTCCATCGCTGTAGTTGTGAAAAAATATGCTGTATAGAATGCAAAAACCATTGACCGCTATTTCTCGACTGGAATCTTTTTGCAAGATCCTTTCAATCCTGGAACTGAAAGTTGCCAGAATAGCCCGTTGTCAGTTTTATTATAAATCTTCTTCCCAGCGTCACATACCTTCTCTCGACAGTTTTTGTGACTTCAGTTATAGCTAAACTTCATCCATTATTATAACACATACATTTTCCATTATTATAAAATAGCAGTGCTTCGAATTTTGTGATAACTTTTTTAAAGTGAATAAATATCGATGTAATAAAAAAATTTAAAAAAAGGCGAACGAAAAATTATGGTAAACTAGTGAATGAACCAAAAGAAACTATTCAAATGCAGCAAGTCGACGCAAAGACGAAATTTCAGACAAATTTGAGAAGTTCTTTGACCCGAATGCTGATGAAGAACACTTCTCGTGGTATAAAAGTTGCATGGCCAGCTATATCGGCGAAGAAAAAATTCCTTGTCACTGCATAAGAGTGCTGGAAGAAAGAGCTTCATCATCAACACAGGGCATAGCTGGCCCATCAACTGACCCGCAAATCAAAAAGCAACAGCGATTCGTCGAGTGACTCATGCTGTTCCATTTGTGGTAATACGACAAAAACCAAAACAAAAAAAAGTACCTAATCTTCTAACTGAAATTTCATCAGCTTTGCTGTTTTTCAATACTTCGCGTCGAAAATACTATGAAATTTTCACAAAAATTTGTTATACGAAACACCGGAAGATTCGTTTGCAGAAACTTCCAATATCATACATCGTGTTACAGAAATTACGTTTCATAACCAAAATCTTCTAGTAAAGAAAGAGGTCGAACAACAACAAACATCACAAAAACAGTTACTGGCTGCTTTTGACAAATTAATGGCGGATATAAAAGACGGTGTTTCGACGACCGCTTTTGAATTGACATCAACGCATGAGTGTACTCGCTGAAGTAGAGGATGTAGTTCTAATCGTGATCTCAAAGTGATGCTGATCGATAAATTTGGTGACAAGGTTTTATTCTCATATCTTACTGAGAGGAAGCAATCTTCTCTGGTTTTCATGGCAGGAAGTTCATTAAGGAAATAGCTGAACGTGTACGTCGGCTAGACTGTAGCAGAATCGTCATGTGCGCTAAAGAATTACGGAAAGAACTATCCACTACTGAACTTAAACCAAAGGACAAGTTGTGTGATGAAATTTTTATAGAAGATGCCGCGAAGAAATGCACATTTACGCCGAAATGGAAGACTTTCATACAAGCCTCATTTAGCAGTCAAAATTGTCAGGCAGTACACTCCATGAAGCATTAGCGGTGTTTAGTGATATATATCAGTGTAACGAACAGAAAGACACCGCAACATAGAGCTCTGGCCGAATTCATTCACCACCTACCTAACTAAATCGAAACATATTCAACACTGTTGAACAATCTCAGACACTGTGACAATGACTTTCAAGGGAACAATAAGTGGCGAAGATTCTATGCACGTTACAATCATGATAGTTAATCAACAAAAGAATGATGAAAAGAATACCTCACGGGCATGGCCTAGCTCTTCAGGTTGACTAGTCATTCGATATCTGGATCCAAGCAGCAGGGAAAGACCGCGTCAAAAGCTCATAAAACTGCGGCAAAGTATCATATGAAAGCTCGCAGGCAATATATCAATGAACACAAGATATATTGAGGATATGCTGTCCTTCGGAGACGTGAAGCCGGCGGTCCTGAGTCCATGGTTGTTGGACTCGTAAAGGATCCCTACCTCTGGTTTGAATACCAGAGTGTTCGGCAAAAATTTCCGGTTGGGGAAAATGTTGTCACCGGCGTCGATGATTGGCCTTGGTAGGGGAAACAGGCCGACGTTGAATAAATCATTTAAAAAAGAACACCTCACACACTGCTAAACCGAAACTAACTGAAATGGACTCATAATATTTATATCAAGTCGTTCAACCAAAATCCCAGCTGGCTGCAAAAGGTTTTTTTCTTGTTTGAAAAATAAACTGCAGCTCGTTTATTTCATCTGCAAGTATTCTCCAACTTTTCAAAAATCAATGCTGAAACAGAACTTTTGATTACCGGTGGATATGAAGACTCCAAAAAATCTACAAGCTCCAAGGTAATAGGTCTTCTGAATAGCTAGACTTGGAGTCCAATCACCTAGAAGCAGATTGAAGGATTTTCAGCCATATTTTTGTTGCTGTTCGTGGAGGAATTGAACAAGTTTTTATAAATTGTGCAGATTCCCATGTTTTCGTACTCAACATCCACTTTTGGCATAAGCTATCGAATAGTAGTTGTTGAGGGATTCGGTTCGAAGGATCGGACAAAAAACTCTGAGCTGGGATTCAATTCAAATGTATCTGAAATTATTAGAACTTTTGATGTTTTGTATTTACATTGCCTAAGTGCTGCAATACATGGGCCTCCGAACTTACTCCAATTCGGTTATGAAAGAAGAGATGGAAAGTTGTACCCGGTGCAAATGGCAAAACCACTTATGCCAAATTCTTTGATCAGGCTTTGCAAATATAATGCTGAATGCCTGATAATGTTTTGCACTTGTAGAAAAAGCGATATCAATTGTATTTCCCTTCGCAAATGCATCGTCAATTATTGTCAAAACTTACCTGAATGAATTTTTCACTACTTATTAATAGGCAAACCACTTATTTTATTAAATTTGTATTGAATTAGATCATGCCGTTTTTTTCCATACCTCACCTAAACCAGGTGTTAATAGTCAATAACAATTTTTTTTTGCAGCTACAGCGATGGAATCGAAAACTATTATAGGGCCGAAAAAAAACTGGACCATAATTCCGTCCGGCAACCTCCAAAATATTATTCATCAAGTCTTCCTCAACTCAAATCATCAATCAGAAATAGGTCATCGGTTTTTTCATACGGAATGTTTCGCAGCGCTTGCACTATACGCATTCTTTCCATTTTTGTTCATAAATATGAGAAGTCACGTGTCTATAAGTTCATGTCACAACAACCAAACCAACGTGATAGACGAACATGGACATATTAAGGACGTATTTTTCCGAAAATTTACTAGCTGGAGAAACTTCGATACATTTCTAGAAACCATCACTGGGAACATGAAACAATAAATATTCTTGTGGTAAAGTTGAACTTATAATTTTCACAGCGAAAATGAAACAATCATCCATCATAACGGAAAATAAAAATAATGGGAATATATTGTGAAGGTATAGTCACAATTTCTGGAGAAAATGCATGAATGAAAACTAAGTTATCCTAAAAACTAATATCAACTCTGTGAAAAAGCAGAAAATAATTCGATTTCATTTAAATATTCTCCACCATGGTTTTTCCGAGCTTTCTTGCTGCTTGCCATCAGTATCACGACTACGTGAACTTCCCGATGTGGAGTGGCCAGAGTTTCGTTGATCAAATAGATTATTATTAGACGGAAAATGTACCTCTCCGAATAGGGATGAGGGGTATCCAGAATTCTCTCTACCGAAGGGACTATTGAGCGGATAATAAAAGGTGTCTCTTTCATTCTGCTGATAGGTACTGTAACTGACAGGACCTGGAAGAAAAAGGAAACATGATATTGTATTCCAATGAATTTCAGTCAGCAGATGGTGTTTACCACAAGAAAAACACCATCTACTGATTTGGCCAGATGACTCAAACAAGTGTTGAAGACCTTCTACAATGGACACATCCACAGCCAGCACAGGATCCCCTCTGAATATCCTTGCGCACAAAATGGATATCCATGTCATCTACGAGCGGACATGTTTCGGATGGACACATAGTGGATATTCATAGGTTACATGTTTAGAGATGGACATTAATGTACATCTAATGGATATCCATCAGTGGACCTTTTGTCAAAAATCAATAGGTTGTTAGATCATTTTTTGTGTTAAATCACATTTCAAATTTCGTAATTTGTGTCTAGTTGCCGGATAAAAGATCGCTACGCAACGCATAGACAAATGAAACACACCACACCAAATAATAACCAAACAGAATCAAAGCGGGGTTAGTACTTGGATGGGTGACCATGCAGGGAAATACCGTGATCTATTGGCATACATGAAAGATTTGGTATGCTGTTGGAAATATGTGTGTATAGAATTATTAGCGAGATGAAAACTGTCACAACAAAGGGGTCGAGTGATTCTACATGTGTTTACTTCTGTACGGTGATACAGACAAGCTCCGAACACGTAGAAGTCCATTGTATCTCAAAGTGGAGTGTAGTAGATTTAAGATGCAGAAAAACTCATCTCTCCACTTTCGAGTGTCGTACGGTTTCGTCTTTTCGACCTCTGTTCTCTCGTTTTTAGGAGAGAAAAAAAACTGGGGGTGGTTGGGGACATCCCACACCCCCCCCCCCCCCTTTTTTCCACAACTAGTAACGATAAGGGCTCTAAATGTACCTGCCGAGGAGGCTACAACCTACACAATATAAAATGATAGAAATATATTTCAGGCTTTGAGAAGCCCCTGTCGGAATCGATGTGCGCTACTGTGGTACTTACCTTCAATATTTGGAGAAGGGGAAGATGTATATCCTGAAGAGTTGTGATATGGATGCGGTAAATAACCAGAATAATTGTCAGGAACTCGGAACTGATCGTTTTGGTAATTGTTTAGGGGACTGGATATTCCGTTATTGGTATGTTGTTGTTGAGAATTCATTAATTTAGATTCTGAAAAGACGTTCATCAGCCTAGGATCGACATGAGGGGGCATAGGTCTTGGATTCCCAAAGGCATTTGTTAATCTTGGATCAGAATGCGGATTCCTCAACATTGGATTAATGTTTCCCCCATTTGATCCTGATGCGTTGTTCCCAGTTACACCTTAAATAGAGAGATGGATTCATTAAATTCCGCTTTTTTTTGAAGTTATCTGTTCGGATGTAACTCATCAGGAACGTCCGGATAATAAAACAAATGTAATAACAGATATCTCATTCTTCATCTAAAGCCGAAACTATTAGGTACTCCTACTCTGCAATTTTAGTGATCGAAAGTAATATTTCCATTATTTATAGATACCTATATCCGACAAGTTTGAAATGAGAAGATGTGTTTTCAAAGTATAAAAAAAAAGATTCAAAAATCTTATGTCTTGAATACCAAAAACAAAATTGTTTCGAGATCAGCTACCTGAAAAATATATACTGTCAGATTCAAGTCCGACATTGGAGGTAAAATTAACTTTCTCGCAGATTTGCAGAAGAGCCGTTGAGGTATGAATAGAATTTTCAACTAAGAAACTCTGATTCAAAGTGTTTCTTCGTGATTGATTATTGTTGGTTATAGGTACGAAGTGAATCAAAAACATATGTCCTAATGCGCCCGTTTGAGTAGATTCTGAACATACCAGGTACGCCCAGAAGAATATCTAGGTAGTCAGTACAAACTTACGGTAAGACTATTTCATACATCTTATGAGCTATATAGATTATTCACTTTCTAAGCCCCTTAAACTTGACTCCAGAGGGAGTGTGTGAAATATGAGGACCGAATTCAACCTATGGGTTTTAGTTGAGGATACATTACTTAGATGACAAAAAAAGATGAGATAAGTACATGGTATGAAGTCATTTTGAAATTTTGGTAATAACTTTAACTCCATTCTAATGATGATCACTGAACATTAAATAATCCATTATTACTCATCATTAGAATGAAGTATAGGTTATTACCAAATTTTCAAAATGACTTCATACCATGTACTCCATCCTGTTTTGTCATCTAACCTATTCTCAACTAAAACTTGTAGGTGAAATTTGGCCCCATATTCCATTTGATATATAAGATCCGATAATTTCTCAATAAGAGTGTAAGAACCAATGGACGAAATATGTTTTATATTTTTAACGAAATTTCAAACAAAACCCTCAGTTTAATCTTGGTAAATGACAAATGTGCTAGTTGAATAGATAATTCTACTCACCCAATTGATTCAATATTTCCACTATTAAGCTGAAGAGTGATTCCCGATCATTCTGTGGTTGTTGATGGCTAGATTGTTCATGTGTATTATAGTTATTATAATTCATATTGGCTTGTGTTGTTTGAGAATAGTTGCCATAACCGAAATTGTTGCTTGCTTCATAGTTATTTTTAGTATCACCCGCACCTGAAAACAGGACATAATGTCGTTTGAAATGAATTTACATCAACTACTAAAAAAGTACTGCGCTTCGACTGCATTGAACTTGCCATGCTATTTTTTTTTAATGAAAACGATGAATATATCGTAGATGATATAGGAGCATATATGAATTGTATTGAAAATGCTTATCTTTGTTTTAACTGAAGAGCAATGATATATTTTTTTTGTATATAACAGACAAAACAATTATTATTCAAGAAGTTTGAATATGCTAGAATTTATAATTCTTCATTCCTTGGTTCCATTTCGATGTAAAATAAAGTTACCTCTTTCATTTTTATTTTTGTTAGACTTATTTCCATAACGATTGATTGTTGCAGACACATATTCTGAATTCTGATACTCTCTCTTCCTTGCTTTCTGCTGACACTCGTACAGTTCTTTTATCTTCTTCCCATTGTGCTTCAATTTGTACAGTTTTCTAATACTATCATTGATTTCTTTGGTAGTGATAGTCACATCAGAAGATACATTTTTCTTCAAATTTAGTGCATGGTCAAAGGACGCTTTGATTTCCTCATACTCTTTAAGAAGTTTCTGTAGATAGTCCAACGATTCTTTATTACATGCCTTACCCAACGATCTCTCCCTAAATTTCAACCAATAATCATTTTTGATGTTGAGGTATGGTCAATATACTCACTGATTGATAAGGTATTCTATATATTCCTTGTACGTATCGCTGAAAGGAGTTATAGCATTGTTCTGGAGAAAGTGAGCAAAACGCGCACAAGTGGTTATAATGATCTGATGCTCACTATCGAGCTCTTCTTTTTTCGTCTGCATTTCTTCCACCAACATTCTCACTTTTTCCATTAACTCCTCTTTACTATTTATATTTTTTTCAACATTAGCATCTTTTTCTTTAATTTGTTTTGTTTCTGTCATATAATACACATGCATGTGTACTTGAAAACTGCAACCGCATTCTCTACAGTTAGGGGTTCCGCTCATGGCCCAACAATTAACGAGTTCAGGACTACCAATTATTTCCCGTGGTACATTACTCAAATAACAAGGATCGTGGCATCTTTGCTTGTAATGCCACTTGTTTCTCCCTCCAACCTAAAAATGTTTGAATAATAATCACGAATATGTAGATATTTTCGAAGGTAATGCTCAGAAAGGTTGGCTTTTGATACGAAATAACTCCAATGCAATGACCGTTTCATCGTATTGGAGATTATTATTTTAATATATTTCATACGTTCTAGAAGGCATAAAGAATTATCATGAGAGCCCTCTTCATTTCGTCACAATTCGCCCTTCTATCACTCATCATAACAGTGTAAAAGCGAATCATAAATTTGTGATCATGATCCGAAGTGTTGAAGCATAAGCGCGTAAAAACGAAAACATGAAAAGTATGTAGCTACCAACCTGATAAACTTCAGCACACTGACTACTTGTACAAACAGTAACAGGCTTGGGAAGCTCGATTATTTCCAAAGTGATAACTGGCATGAACAGTTGGTCTTTGAGGGCTTGGACACTTTGATCTTCCATTTGCAAGTTAGCCTCGTGTCTTTGTAAAATATTCATATTATGATTTATCAGTTGAGATATTTCAGCAAGAGGTTGGCACAGATTTATAATCATTCTTCTAGCTTCATTGATAGCATTAGTGTTTTGTATATGATGAGGTTCTAGCCGTGGGTTTTTATCATCTCCCAGAATATATTTGATCAATCTGAAAATTTAATGGAGAATTAGCGTCTGAAACTCGTTTAGAAGGCGGGATAATGTTATTTGTGAAAATAGCGAAGTTACTACGTTCATGCGCCAAAAATTAATTATGTTATCAATTGTATTATGAACTAGTTTCATTGTAAAGTGCGATCGTAAAAACTCCTCCTCCCTCAACTTTTGAACGGGGCTAAATTATCAATCTCAATGAAATTCACATAAAAATGCATCAATTCGTTGTACGTAAGATGATATTTGTGTAACGTCACCAGTCGCCAAGATGGGTCTTTTTCAAATTCAAGAGAGGGTTTGGGATACATCATTCAAGTTCTTTTGATTTTTATCCCACACTGATTTACTTTGAGAATCGCACATGCCATTTCATTTTGTTTTCAAGAATCTTAAAAAAAGAGTGTTCATAATTGGAGTAGAAGCTTTTTTCAAAATTCACTCATTTCCACCTTCCTGTTCACGGCGTTATAGAAGTATCTTATATTCCAGAAAATCAACTTATTTTCAATAAATGTATCCATGACCACTCAGAATGAATATCTACTCTCTGTATTAATCAATATTTTATTTAACTTTTACTACCAGAACCAACGATTATTGCGATATATCGTCGAACTTTTTTGTCATGACTTAAATACTAATTGCACGAAGAAAATTTAATATTCTTATTGCTTGGGTCAGTTATTGGGCCTGAGCAGAACAAGTGTTACGATTTTGCAAACTTTTTCGAATTAAAATTTCTACAGAAAAATTGTATTACTTTCATTCCAATATTGAGATTAGAGCGAGTTTAGAATTCAATTTGAACATGAAATCTCCTCGTCTGGTTCAACAGTAAAAAAGTGAGAAACATTTTATACGACTGTACCCTATATTGTAGATTTGTGAATAACCTACTTCCAACACTCATTCGCAGAGTAATTCCAGCTCTCCTCGTAATTATGACGCTGCTTATCATCAACTTTTATTTTCTTGTGCACGGCTGCTAAGTATTTGAAACTTTCATTATCAAAACAAAAAATATTGTTATCAACAGGAATTTTCACATAGGGCGGTCTCTTCTGTATATCTTCAGAAACTTTCTTCAAAATCCTTAGAGTTTCCCCACCACTATAATCTGAACCTCTTGTTTTTGTAAAACAGAATATAATGTTTCTGCTAGCCGATTTATCGAGGCGAGAGAAAATCTGTGCCATGCAGTATTGAAAAAATACGGTTTGCCTGGCTTGGTTCGAATCGAACAAAAAACACACGGCATGGAGTTCTTTCAGCTGCCCGATATAACTCAAAATGTTCTCAGAATTCACATCATCTTGTCTGATTCCTCTCGTGTCCCCCATTCCAGGCGTATCTATCAAACGAACTTTGACGCGACCCTCACAAATGGGAAACACGTAGGTTTTGACGTCCTGTGTTGCCGATACGCCTGTATCCAAGAATTCGTTGTTATCCTTTGATCCAACCGTTATTGTGTGGTTCTTTTTGCCTAAACCTTTGAAGTGAAATGTTGATGGAATCAATGCAAGCAATTTTTCTGATTCAGCTGTTTTCATATCCGGATATGTTAGATAATTTGCAACTGAATTGATGAAGGTTGATTTTCCGACACCTGTTGCACCCAGAAGCAGAATGTTTATTTCTTGCTCCTCATCCGTTTCATTAAGTTTTATTTCCGGTTCTAGCTCTTCATCCGAAGAAATTTTCGATTCTTGATTCTTTTGTTCTCCCTGTAAATAAATAATTTTCCTACAAATCAGTCGCAACCACTTTCAAGTTAGATGTTAGATGATCGAACAAAGGATAGTTGCACTTAGGAAAGGATTGTTTGACGGTGTTAACCAATTTTCCGAAATTCTGTTTTCACAGGTTTCATGAAAAAAAAGGCAAGCCTTCAAATATTTGATGAGACTGGCCAAACACCTTATATTGCAACTTCTCGAAAGAAGCTATTTATTAATAATTTTTGCTGACTTCCAGGACCATTATTGATTTTACTAATTCATCCAGGTTTTCCTGGAGATTTCCTTGTGATTCTTAACACCAAAAATAAATAAATGTCTAATTCAAAATTTCATAACAAATAATGAAACAGTTGAGATTATTAGAGGATTAATACCCGAAAGGACTATTTTCTGAACTCAAGAATTGTTAAGAGATTATTAAAATATATATAGGTTGGAATAAGTCGTCAAGTGGCATGAAAAATTGGAATCCTCTGGATTCATATTCATGGAAATATCTCCGGAACTTTGAAGAATGTTTCTATTCTACAAATGCATAGAGCATTAAAAAATGTTCTTTCAATATTTTTCCCACATAGTCGCATTGAATACTACAAAATGTATAATACCTACTTGATTTCGATTTGTTCTTTGGTAATTTCTTTCAACTTGATTCAAAATGTATTACAAAAAGAGCGAAAAAAAAATTGTGAGTGGACCAAAAAGTGAGTTTGAATTCAGTAACTTCAAGGATGACTTATTTTGACAAAATGTCAGCATCATTATTTTTTATAATTTTCAGAAATAATTGAGAAAAAATGAACGACAGATAGCTGAATCAGTTTTTTCCATATTTCAAAAAAATATCCTGTTGATCTTCAAGATAGGACTCATAGATATAACACTTTCATTTATTTGACCACACGTCAAACTAAAATAATTTGAAAGATGTATTGAATGAGTCTGTACTACTATATAGCTCAAATTCATATCAACTTCTTTTCAAAAAAAATTCTAACAATAAAATATATTTCCGCCATTGCAGAATTTTTAATCTCATATTATAAAATGTATACAAGACTTGATAAAGCAATTTCGAAACGTAGCCCAAAGGAAATTATACCTATAGGTTTTTAAAATATTTTTGATTCAATTTCTCATATTATCTCTTTTTGGTGATATTGAGTAAATTGACTGACTATTGTCAATTAATAAGTTATCGTATATTTCAAAAGAGATGATAAAATAATTTTTATTCTCTTTAATTTTCTGAGGAAAAACCCATAAATAATCTTCACACTATAAAGAGATAAATTGCAATTGTAGAGAATACCCGTTGAGATTTTTGTGTAAGAAAATCATAAAGATTATTTCATATTGACCATCATATGTCTCAAGAGTTAAAAGACTTTTATTTTTGACTCACCTCAACACTCTGACTTGACTGTTCTCCAACAGGTAATGCATTAATGACATTGTCAGTTTCCTTCATAGCTTCTGCTATATCGATCTCTACTTGGGAAGAAAGTTTTTCAGGGGGAGCTAGTTTGCCCAAAATGCTTGATAATTCAGCAACTGGTTTGTATACCTGAAGAATATCTCTTATGTTTTGCTTAACATTTTCAACATTGCGCGAATCTTTCGGTATCTTCTCAATATGATTCAGTAGTCTGAAAATAAAATGAAACAGATTCGAATGAAATAATAGAAGCACGAACACAATTGAAGCTTCCAATGTTGAAAAATGTGATTGAATAGGTGCATATATGTCTCTGATGGTGTGATTTTTATTCAAAAACCAATCAAGTTGATGGATATATAAATTAAGAATAAATAGAATATTGTATCAGGGATAAACGCATGTAATTGATAATTATTTATTGATCAATTTGGAAAAATCTTAGATCTCTGAAGTATTCAACTTTGAATGTTTTTTTTTGTATGGAAACGAATATATCGATTTTTGTTTATCAGGTTTTTTGTTTCGGAATTGCCCAAGGTGGAGAGTTTTCATTGGGAAGCCTTGGAAACGCGTGAATGAATATTTGCAACACAAGGACCCTTATGAAAAACACAGTTCACATATAATGGTCGATTCATGACGCAGTCGTAGCTCAGAATTCGGAATTCGCAAGTCGTAAGAAATAAGTCGGGAGAAGTTCAGTCAATGACTTTTGATAAGATCGTTCATGTAGCTATCGTAAGTCGGAATTCGCAAGGAAAGTTGACCAAGTTTCAACTCTTACGAGTTACGAATTTTGGAACTGCGCATGCGTTATCCAATAAAGATTGTATTGTCGAATGTCGTGTATCGTGATTGGTTGTTTAAAAATATGACCTCGCCAGACGTCAGAGTGACTGCGTCAACTCGTCCAATTAGGAAAGCTTGTCTTACGATTAGACAGTTCTTGAGATTGCTGCATGAATAATGGTGTATATTTTGTTACGAATTAAGACTTACGATTTCCGAGTTCCGATTACCGACTTCCGAGTTACGACTGCTGCATGAATCCATCATAACTCTGAAGTGTTGATGTTATCTTATCATTCTCATTGATTGAATGCAGTGGCGGATCCAGGATCAGGTCAATGGGGGGGTCTATAACTCAAAATTTATATATATATATATATATATATATATATATATATATATATATATATATATATATATATATATATATATATATATATATATATATATATATAACAGAAAATTATGAGCTACCGTATAGCAACAACTAGTCAGGTGCAAAAAAAACGAAGGTGAAAGAGATTGACATGAGCAAAATTTGAAGGTGTAGCCAGGAGGTAAAGTAGGTTCGAAACTTTACTTTTTTTAAATCGAATCGATTTGATTTAACCTAATGAACAGCATATTCTACTCATACATAGTATATTCAAATCGTTACCGGCATACACAATACTCATCACAAATGTAACAAGTCTAATTTTTCAAATACTGCGCCATAAAGGATCCAATGGCAGCACTGTCAGAAATTTATCGAACTTTTCCTCGATAAGCCTGACAAGTGTCAATTTTCTTTAAAGTGTCATCGAGAAAAACTGCAATTTGATAGTTAGGAAAAAAGCATTTTATTTTGAACCTACAACATGATGAGGACTCTATTTTCATATTTTACTCGGCTTGATCCAGCGTCTGAACCGACTGAATCAGAAAAAAAAAGAAAAGAACAATCGGTGAGTCCAAAAATTTCAAGCGAAATTTGTTTGTTTGTTTGGGAAACATTCAATCCAGATCTTGTTTGTACTATTTTCAATTCCTGAGAATTATTTTTTTTAGGAATTGGAGGATTATTGAATTGAAAAAATTGATGAAATTGGTTGTTGGAAAATGAAAATTTACTAATGTTCAAATGTAGCCTGCTCTTTAGTTTTCAATGGAATGTAATAATAATTACTAAAGTTCTTCAATTTTAAAGCAAAAAAATTTATTTAATTTTTTTGTCTTGCTCATGTGACATTTTTTCGTTTCCTGACAAAATTTAGAAATTAGGAGCCGATAAAAATTGAAAAAAAAATCTCTTATTTTCCCAATGGGGGGGTCCGGACCCGAAACCCCCCCCCGTGGATCCGCCACTGATTGAATGAATGAATTAATATATGTTAACTATTATCTAACTATACCTTCTGCATTGTTCAGCGGATACATCCCATCCCCGCATGACACAAGCTTTCAAGTCATCTCCAATTACAGCATCATTTTTTATAGCAGCCACGTATTTAAAGAACTCATTGTTGATACGAAAAATAGGAATTTTTCCTATGAATTCAGAGCAAGTTCTACTGTCGACTGAAAACGTATTACTGCTTTCAGACTCTGACAAGTTTTTGTCAATACTGAAGACGAAAAATAGTTTTCTACTTAGAGAATCATCTAGGCCAGATAAAATTTGTGCTATGCTATATTGAAACCAGATCGTTTGTTTCGAAGGTACACTTTTAAAGTCGAAACAAATTGCATCAAGAGTTTGAAGGCCCGAAATGTACTGTACAATATCATCATAATTGATTTTATCTTCGTCAACTTCTCTGGCATCTTTCACTCTCGAGGTGTCAATTAGTCGAATTGTTGTTTGCCCTCCATTTATTGGAAAAACATATACTTCTAATTCTTTGGAGTTCAACAACGTGGTTTCCAGAAAAGGGTTTTCATCTTCCGTATAACCGATGGTTATTTCTTGGATTTGTTGATTCTCATCCCTGATTTCCACTTTAGTTGGAACAAGTACTAGGAGTTTCCCTTCTTCAGCTGCTTTGAAATTTTCATGAGTCAGATAATTTGCTAGAGCATTGATGAATGTGGAATGTTCGATTGCAGATTGCCCTAGAAGGAGAATGTTCAAATATTTTTTAACTGGATTTACTGTTGCGTTCTCCATGTCATCATTGGAAGAATCTGCTTCCGTGTCCGACATTTCAATTGGAGCTGTGAACAAATATGATGTCAGAAATTGCATGGATCCACTACTCACATCCTTCATATAACATCAAATTGATTCGAACAGTTCGTGGTAGCAATTAAAAAAATTCAAACCCTTTCATCTCATATTATGAGAAACTTTCTTGAAAATATTAGATGAATTCGATATGAAATATGAGCGAACAGTTTTACATTCATTTTCCACTCAGTTCAAAACTTTTGCTTCGTATCTTTCCGAATTACTATACTTTTTTTTGTTATTGATCCTTGGCGGTACGTTCGGTCATCTTAAATAATTATTTCGAATTATACTTGCTGCTCGCTCCGTGTTTAGCATTTGACCAAGTCGAAATGATAATATGAAAACTATACTGTTTAGAGCAAAACCTCTGTTAGGGCAATATTATTTTATCCTGTGATTCTCCAAGCTCTCTATCAAATTATCTTTTTATCACGTATTTTCCATTTGATACTGCACATTAGTTGCAATACATTATTATACTCAGTAAACACACCCCAAGCTTATTTTTCTCGTGGACCACTTTCGAAGTTTTATTATTTTTGGTAAACCAAACTCTCAAAAAATGTCATTCTCAATTGGGGGTGTTCAGATAAAAAAAGTAGCTCATTTTCTTGGGTCCTATTTATTAAAATGATACTTATACAAAATTATAAACATTCATTATCACAAACAATCTACAATTCACAAAATATCAACAATGAATTCTGAAATGTAAATCAACAATAAAAGTCATACTTTTAATGAGATGGATGAACTTGAATTGACAGCAGATTATCAATATTTGGCTTCAGTTTTGTAAGAAGTAATCTCGTTCTCTGATGTTCAATCTGCTCATTTTTTCGTCAACAGTTTGTTAACTACACTAGAACTTCTTTCGACTAGATATGACGAGGGAAACGCTATCAAAAATTCTCTCGCAATTTCTCACAGCCCAGGATATTTTTCGGGTATTACTGCCTGCAGCCAAAATGTTTGATACCTTCCGTTTCTTCAAATGGATTTATGAACCATGGTGGTATTTCCATCGTCAGAATATCGTCAAATCTATTTTGAAGTCGTTTGCTTGAAAGTGGTTGACAATGTTCCTTGCTGAATGGTAATGGTTCGGACTTCCATTGTCTATATTTTTTTAACTCAATTGAAACCTGTTGCTAGGAACGGAATTATTAAAATACAAATCAAGTGAGAAAAAAAAATCAAATCAAAATCAAATTTTTGGTCAATGATGAAATTAGGGATTGATTGATCAAAGAAAATACTGTTGTTACAAAAAATCGAGATTTCGAATATGAAATATAAGTCAAAAAATTATCTAAATAACGAAATGAATGAAATAATATTGTGACAAGAAAATTGAGGTATCGAATATGAAATACTAGTCAAAAAATGTAAATAAAGAAATTGAATGGAATATTTTGAAAAAAATGTTGAAACCAAGTTTCAAGTTGAGTTTACTCACGACGTTTCGATTGCTGGTATCCGCAATCGTCTTCGGGTGATTACTGACAATATTTCGAGTTTCGAGGTGTGGTCGGTTATAAAGCCCTCCGATTTCCCTATGGTGGGGGAAAGGGTGCTACTACCAAGGAGGCGAGCGGGTGCTACTACTAGAAGTCGAGAGCCGCAGCCGGTCCATGCCTTGGATAAGCGACCTCCACACATTCCGGATCTCCACGCTGGCATGACTGAATCAAATCAAATCAAATTTATTAAATCCGTTTTCCTATTATACAATAGATTGGACGTGTCTGGTGAGGTGTAAATCCACACAATCAGTATGCAAAAAAAATACTACTAAAGTACCTAAAGTACTAGATCACAGTTCAAAAGGTCAATAACATTAACAAAAAAGAGTATATGCATATACACAATATGTACACCCACACATAATACATGGATCCACTACATTGACGAGGATGAACAATAATATCACTCCAAGACATATGAAGACAAATATATAAAATATCTTGATATAAATATGAGCATACAAAGCACAATAAACACCATGAACTCAGTTAACATTACTGGAGAGAAAGTCATCAAATTCCCCTAAGTTATAAAAACAATGAGTCAATAATATTTTCTTCAACCTACCTTTGAAAATTCCGTACGTATTACTATTTTTCAAACTATCAGGAAGCCTATTGAAGTAAGACGTTCCAGTCATCAGAGGTGATTTTTTATGGAAAGTGTGGTTCGCTTTTTTTTGCAGCAAGTCGTTTTTATGCCTTGTGTTATGGTTATGGACATCAGAATTTTTCGGCAGTTCATTCCGGTTTCGGTAGATATGGCCAAGTAATTTATATAAGTAGATAGAAGTAACAGTAAGAATTTTTTGGTTTTTGTAAACATCGCGACATGAGGTTTGGAAAGGTAGGTCAAAAATGAATCGTAATATTCTCTTTTGTAATACAAACACCCTTTGAATATCTCGCCCTTGCCCCCATACTATGATACTATAGGAAATCGCAGAGTAAGCATATGAATAATATACATTCAATAAAGTATCCCTATCTAGCATAGATTTTAAAACAGTTAATAGATAAAAACACTGGTTAATTTTCTTACAGACACTGTTAATTTGCGCCTCCCAAGATAAATTGCAGTCGAATATGGTTCCGAGAAATTTTGCAGACTTCGATGTGCTGATTAAAGTGTTATTTAATAATAGTAAGCAATCTGATGGCAGTTTATGAGCTGTATGGTATTCAATGCAAACTGTTTTCGAGACATTCAATATTAATCTGTTACAATAGCACCAATTTTTGAATTGGTTTAGTGTTTTGTTAAGTTTTCCTGAAAGGGCAAGTTTAGAGTGATCTGATATTATTGTGCATGTGTCGTCTGCATACATGAGAACTTTTGCTTCAGTAAGATATTTGGGAAGATCGTTTATGAATATGAGAAAAATTAATGGGCCAAGGACACTGCCCTGAGGAGTTCCAAGATCGATATCGAATTCATTTGATAAAACATCATCAATTTTCACTATGATCTTACGGTTTTCGAGGAAAGACAGAAACCAGTCATTAAGGCAGCCACGAATGCCTAACTTATCCAGTTTTTCTGAAACGAAAGACCTTTCGACTGTGTCGAATGCCCTTGTTAAGTCGAATAATACTGATACCACATATTCACCATGATCCATTCTCTCAAAAATAGTTTGTGTGTACTCAGCCACACTAGTTTCAGTAGAGAAGCCATTTCTGAAACCATGTTGATTATTTGTTATTAAATTGAAAGAACTCAGATACGCTTCCATTTTCCGAGCAACCACTTTCTCGATTATTTTGGAGAAAATACTAAGTAATGAAATTGGTCGGTAGTTTTCAACATTGGCGGGATCACCTTTTTTGTACAATAAAATAACAGAGGCTATTTTCAAACTTGAAGGGAACTTACCTTGCATAATCGACAAATTTATAATATGAGCAAGTATGGGAGATATTATGCGTTGTTGTTGAGGATGTAGGCGGCTTCCTTGAATTTCCTCTTGAACCAGTGCTCCTCCTTGTGTATGACCTCGGCTTCAGACCATTTGATGCTGTGATGATTTGTCCAAACATGCTCCGCTATTCCTGATTTCGTTGTTTCTCCTCGTTGAGTGTTTTTCTTGTGTTCGCTTATTCTTACTTCCAATGGTCTTTTGGTTTCTCCGATGTAGGATATGGTATCCGGTAAACGCAGTTGTTGGTGTCGCTGTTTTTATGCGGTGGTGAGCTGGCTGCGTATTGTGTTCCCTGATCGAAAACAGACTCCGACGTTGTATTTCCCTCCTATCCTCTTGATCCTCTCTGAAAGTCCTCTCACGTAGGGGATGGTAAGAATTTGCTGTTCCAGTATCTCCTTAGTGTTCCTTTGATTCGTCCGGGCCAATGTTTGATCCAATGTTCGATCCACCAGCTTCTTTGAGTATCCATTCTTTTGAAGATCCTTTCTTATGTTGCTCAGCTCCTTGTCTAGACTTTCATTGGTGTTACAGAGATTGATTGCCCGATCAACCAGAGACTTAACGATTCCTTGCTTCGTAGATTGATGGTTCTTACGAAACTGAAGCCAAATATTGATAATCTGCTGTCAATTCAAGTTCATCCGTCTCATTTAAAGTATGACTTGTATTGTTGCTTTACATTTTAGAATTCATTGTTGATATTTTTTGTGAATTGTAGATTGTTTGTGATAATAAATGTTTATAACTTTTTTATCTGAACACCCCCAATTGAGAATGATATTTTTTAAGAGTTTGGTTTACCAAAAATAATGAAACTTCGAAAGTGGTTCACGAGAAAAATAAGCTTGGGATGTTTTAACTGAGTATAATAATGTATTCCAACGAATGTGCAGTATCAAATGGAAAATACGTGATAAAAAGATGATTTGATAGAGAGCTTGGAGAATCACAGGATAAAATAATATTGCCCTAACAGAGGTTTTGCTCTAATACAGTATAGTTTGCATATTATCATTTCGACTTGGTCAAATGCTAAACACGGAGCGAGCAGCAAGTATAATTCGAAATAATTATTTAAGATGACCGAACGTACCGCCAAGGATCAATAACAAAAAATAAGTATAGTAATTTGGAAAGATACGAAGCAAAAGTTTTGAACTGAGTGGAAAATGAATGTAAAACTGTTCGCTCATATTTCATATCGAATTCATCTAATATTTTCAAGAAAGTTTCTCATAATATGAGATGAAAGGGTTTGAATTTTTTTAATTGCTACTACGAACTGTTCGAATCAATTTGATGTTTTTGCCACTGAATCTTGTACTGGATTCATATTGAGAAGTGATAGGCAAGCAAAAATCTATTTTGAAATCATATTTCATTTCTGAGAGAATCTCTTTTTTTTTTTCGTTTGACGTCCGGTTTTTGAATAAAGAAATCGAATCTACTTTTTCATTTGCTTCTTCTTCTACGCAAAAAACAATTATATAAATTCTAAAGGAAGGAATATCAAATTTATCAACAAACTCATTGAAAGAGTTTGCAGTTTCTCAGACAGTTCATCTGAAACTACTGTCCTGTCTTGCTTTCAGTGCGTTGAAGTACATACAACTTTGTATCACCTAGTACATACACAATCATACATCAACCATACGTAACTTGAATCATTAGGATACAAAGTATATTTTATGCACCTCCCTAAAAATTGTCCATGAGAGTGAAAGTACTACCTAATTGGTTAGCGGTTTCGATACACAAACTCAAATGTTTCTCAATTGCTGGAAGAAACTGAAGAAAACGATATCTCTAGAATATTTTCGAGGTTTATTTCGAAAACTTTAAGCAAATTTTGTTTCTTTCTTCAGTAAGTTTTTGACGGCAGTTTCATCGAAGACGTCATAGTGCTGCTATATTAAATTTGGAAAAATAGCAATTAGTGGTTACTTTTTCAATTTCATGTTTTATCTACTGATGATCCAGATAATTATGAAGTTTTCGCATTCAAAGGTCTTCAACTAGGTTTGGAAGATGTGTTTTTGTTAAAAATATTGGTATCAGGGGCAGCTCTTCATGTTGACTAAGAGTCATTCGATATCTGAAGTTAAGCAACGCCGAGCGCGGTTAGTACTTGGATGGGTGACCATGCAAGGAAATACCGTGTCGAAAGCCCGTACTGCTGAAGCAAAATAGCATATCATAGCTCACAGGCAATATATCAATGAGCACAAGATATATTGAGGATATGCCTTCCTTCGGAGGGGACGTAAAGCCGGCGGTCCCGAGTCCATGGGTGTTGGGCTCGTTTAAGATCCCTACCTCTGGTTGGAATACCAGAGGGTTCGGCAAAATTTCCGGTTGGGGGAAGTGTGCTCACCGGCGTCGGTGATTAGCCTTGGTAGCGGAAATAGGCCGACGTTAAGGAAAGGAATAAAAAAAAATTTGGTATTTATGTTAATCCGAATATTAAATTTTTGATCACACGAACAATTTCATCATATACAGATCAACACGGCTTCATTTCAGTTGAAAAACACTGCATGAATCAAGAGACTAGAGATACGAATTAATATTAATTTTGAATTTTCGGAGTTTATAGCCTCAGGAGTTTAGCTGTTCTATTGAAGAAAGATCCCTGAGCAAGAGAGGTTCGACAGGTCTCCAAGCTCTCAACAAAGGGGCAGGATTCCGGACTCGTGTGTTGATATTGCTAAGGGTAGACTAATGCACTAATTTGATGCATGAACGCTTCCACTACGAAATGGGTGTTCCAACTTTTCTTAATGAGAATGTAATGTTAATGTAATTATAATGATCGTTGCATGAATCGACCTTTAAACATAATGCCAACAGATGGTGAGCAATTCAAAAATTAAAGTTGAATTTTCATCAATGACGTAGATCATTCATTTTTTGATGATTATTCCACTGCTTGAACTTTCATTTATTTAATGAATTTCTGGGATCAACATCATTTCAAAGCTGCATTTACTTTATGTCAACATGTCAGTCAAACTAGCATACAGAAATTTGCTCCTATTTTACCAATAAGAGAAGGAAACGTTTTCGTGTATTGTCGAGTGAACGGAAATATAGACATCGTACTGTAGATGGCGCAACAAAAATGCTTCAAATAGTTTTTACACAGGCATTAGCCAACTATTCGCAATAGAATATAAGCAATGCTGCCCCTACCGGCTTCCAATAAAATCAAGATCAGATAACTATTTTCATTCTTATGTGTGTTGTATGTGACATCGTGTATTTGTATTTATTTATTTTTTTGAGCTTTTTGACTTTCAAGTCATTGTGTGAATGGAAAAAATGTTAGCTGTCGCTGCATCTTTGAATAATCGCATTTGCACCATCATCCACCGACAAAAAATGCAAGCTTTTACCTCGATTTCTCAGATCAAAAGGAATTGCCTGAACAAAAGGATATGAGTCAACGTAGGCCGCTTCTCAAAATTTGACATTTCACCATGGGAAACTTTCAAATTTTGTACAGTGCCTTCAAGCGCTATAAACTCTTTAGACGCAGCCAATGGCTTCAATCATTTCTTTTCGTAGTTTCAATACGATGCCAAGAGATGGCAATTCATTCGAAACAGCAGTGGAAATTTTTTTGAGTGCCGTAGAACAATCAACTTGATGGTTTTGAGTTTGAACTTCCATTTCCGATTTTCGGTTATAATTGCACGAGATCATAAAAATTACCGATAATTTTGGAAGAAAGCGTGATATCTAAAAATTGCAAGTTTATTTTCATATTTTGGCGAAAGTGCCCGAGTTCGAAGGACGAGGGCTTTTTTACAAAATATGAAAATAACCGAATGCAATTTGTATAGGATATCACACTTGAATGCAAAATTATCTGGTCATTTTTATGCACGAATGTAATTCATTGGAATATTTCACGAATAAAGAAATTCTCAAGGAAATGTTATTTTTTGTTCATTTATACTTTCCTCTATATTGTATGGAGCACTCACCAAAACGCGAAATGTTTTTCTATTTTTGAAGTCTATCTGACATTTATTTGTGTTGTTTACTGACGTCTAGCGATACGGTTTCAAATGTGTTGTTATGGTGACTTGATACAATGCAATTACCGCTGTAAGTTTTAGATAATTGCATTGCTCTTATAGGACATTTTATATATGAGGGGAATATTCGGTAGAATCTATTTTGAAGTTTGATTAGCTTTCTGTCAACATCAAAGTCAACTTGAAATGAATCTGCGCCTACTTTGCACCTCATAACATAAGAAACTGCCGTCTGCCGTGATTTGTTACGATGATGTGCCGCAAGAAGGCTTGTGATTATTTTTAATTTTTAAACAGGCATTGGCCCACTACACTAGTCCTCTATAAATAATGATCTATGTTCTATCTTATCCTTCATGATTTTATAGGAAGAATCTGCTGTATGAGTTTGTTCGTCGAATTTTTAATCACAATGAAAATAACGGTTGACTTATAACTATATTGGTAATTATCCGCATTGTGGCAACACTGGTCCTACCGCCAATGGCGGCAAAAAACAGCCATCTTGAAAGTCAGCGGGCTGTGGCAAAAGGCGAAGTCGGTAGCACAAACCATTACCTACCTCTGGTTTTTGACCGGTAGTGAACTCAGAAAAGGCTAGGATGTAGATGCCTATCAACTAATGTCGTGTGATAATAATAAATAGTTCAGTCGTGTCACATTTCACCACTACGAAATAAGCTGTTAATCAACTAATTTCATGACTTTCAGTCGGTGCTGCATGCATCCGATAGTTATATTGGGTAGGTACTCCTAGTATTATCTTTACTGTGGTATTATCCTAGAATTATTATTGGATAGGTACTACATTTATAGGTGATACTCCTCACCTAGCACAATAAACGTGAGGATATCAATGGTAGTTCATGAGGCTAGAGCTAGACAATGTGTGACGGTCTAAACTTACTTTTCTGATCATACGGTTCAGTGCAGTAAACTACAAGACAATGTTTTATTCACTTATTCTTAAGTACCACAAAAATGACGAGACAACAATGCAAACTCAGTGCGCCCAACAACTGTTGCTAAACAACTACAATACCACAGTGAAATACTAATTCGCAATACGCAGTCAAACGAATAAGAACGAACTCAAAGATTGCCGTGATTGGAGAGTGCTGGGAAGCACCGAAGTCTATTCTTCTCGCTGACCAGTGGCGTAGTTTTTGGGGTATACTTTCACGGAACAAGGTAACATTTTTGAATCGTATTATTTGCAAACTGTTTCTGTTTTTCATTGGTTATATACACCATGCTGCTCGAATAATTTTCCTTTGTCTCAGAGCTACGTAAACACAAAACGGAGACCGTGCTCAGAGTGAGTGGGACAGCATCCTCATTTCGCCCAGAATTTTACAATAGATATATCAGACCGAGATTATTTTGATGCGTGTGAGGAATAAACATACTTCGTCAATATCATCTGTCGACCCTCTGACGTGAATTCTACATAATGATAACATGCGAAAATTGAACGAAGTTATTAACATGTCCATTTTGAGAAAAAACTTCACATGAAAATATGTTGTGAATTTTATGATTATTTTTTGACTACAGGGTGTTGGAGTTTGAGGCAAAAACTCTTTTTATAACGCCGGTGTCACCCTTTGAAACTCAGTACGCACTGCTATGCATCAAAAGGAATTTTCTGCTGAATAATATAATATAGAATGTTATTCTTATTCAGCTGAATTTGGTCCTGAATTCATATTGAGAAGTGATAGGCAAGCAAAAATCTATTTTGAAATCATATTTCTTTTCTGTGCGAATCTCTTAATTTTTTTTTCGTTTGACGTCCGATTTTCGAATGAAGAAATAAAATCTACCTTTTCATTTGCATCTTCCACTACGCAAAAGAACAGTTATATAATTTTGAACGATGATTTATTCAGAAGAATAATTAAAATTATGAGATATAAAAATAGAAAATTTACGCTCGTCGAGTCCCAGTAATATCAGTTTGGTTTGGTCTTAGAGGGTAATTAACCTCGACAGAAATTTTGAAATTTCACACAGGAGGTTCCAATCTCATCGTTTATAAAATTTCATGTTCATATCGACTTTTCGAGAGTTATCCGATCGTCATGCAGAAATCATGTCCCTTGCTTGATAATACAGATCAAGATTTGGGAGACGACCGTTATTCTCTGGTCGATTTCATTGAATCTCAAAGTGGAGCGACTGAAAAATCTGAATTTATTTTAGGTAAATAACGACAACGACGGTGAATCATCGATTGCGAAGAGATGAATTACGGTCCGTTATTAAGTTTGTAAGCCGTGGTAGGTAGGTCATTTTTTGTCTTGTTCTTTCGTCTGCAAATGCAACACTCATTATCGAAGGCGATAAAACAATGGCTCTCGTGATCTCCATTGTCATGATGTAAAAATTTTTTTTTGGAAGAATCACATAACGATTTCTATTCAACTCAAAAAATCTTCGAAAAAATTAAAGACAATTGAATTTCGATACACAAACTCAAATGTTTCTCAATTGCTGGAAAAAATTGAAGAAAGCGAAATCTCTAGAATATTTTCGAGGTTCAATTTGAAAACTTTGAGCAGATTTTGTTTCTTTCTTTCTTTGGTAAATTTTTGACGGCAGTTTCATCGATGACGCCATAGTGCTGCTATATTAAATTTGGAAAAAATAGCAATTAGTGGTTACTTTTTCAATTTCATGGTTCATCTACTGATGATCCAGATAATTATAATGTTTTCGCATTAAGAGATCTTCAACTAGGTTTTGTTGAAAATATTAGTATTAATGTTAATCCGAATATCAAATTTTTGATCACAGGAACAGTTTTTATCATATGCAGATCTACGCGTCTTCATTTCAGTTAAAAGAACACTGCGTGAATCAAGAGACTGGAGATACGAATTAATATCAAATTTGAATTTTCGGAGTTTGTAGCGTCAGGAGTTTAGCTGTTCTATTGAAGAAAGATCCCTGAGCAAGGGAGGTTCGACAGGTCTCCAAGCTTTCAACAAAGGGGTAGGATTCCGGACTCGTCGAGTCTCGTGTGTTGATATTGCTAAGGGTAGAATAATGCACTAATTTGTTGCATGAACGCTTCCACTGCAAAATGGGTGTTCCAACTTTTCTTAATGAGAATGTGATGTTAATGTAATTATAATGATCGTTGCATGAATCGACCTCTAAACGTAATGCCAACAGATGGTGAGCAATTCAAAAATTAAAGTTGAATTTTCATCAATGACGTAGATCATTCATATTTTGATGATTATTCCAATGCTTGAACTTTCATTTATTTAATGAATTCCTGGGATCAGCATCATTTCAAAGCTGCGTTTACTTTCTGTCAACATGTCAGTCAAACTAGAATACAGAAATCTGCTCCTATTTTACCAGTAAGAGAAGAAACGTTTTCGTGTATTGTCGAGTGAACTGAAATATCGACATCGTACTGTGAATGGCGTAACAAAAATGCTTCAAATCTTTAAATAGTTTTTACACAGGCATTAGCCGAGTATTCGCGATAGAATATAAGCAATACGCCCCCTACCGGTCTTGAATAAAATCAAAATCAGATAACTATTTTCATTCATTCGTGTGTTGTATGTGACATCGTGTAGGTATTTGTATTTCTTTTTCTTGAGGTTTTTGACTTTCAAGTCATTGTGTGAATAAAAAAAAAACGTTAGCTGTCGCTGCATCTTTGAAAAATCGCATTTGCATTATCATCTACCGTCAAAAAATGCAAGCTTTTACTTCGATTTCTCAGATCGAGAGGAATTGACCAAACAAAAGCATATCAGTCAACGCATGCCGTTTCTCAAAATTTGACATTTCACCATGGAAAACTGTCAAACTTTGTGCA
Organism: Zygogramma bicolorata; assembly: GCA_032362365.1. Lineage (NCBI taxonomy): Eukaryota > Metazoa > Arthropoda > Insecta > Coleoptera > Chrysomelidae > Zygogramma > Zygogramma bicolorata. Next base: position 1,093,504 of record JAVJAQ010005646.1, read on the forward strand.
GTGGCTTCAAGCGCTGTGAGCTGTTCAGACGCAGCCAATGGCTTCAATCACTTCTTTTCGTAGTTTCAATACGATGCCAAGAGATGGCATTTCATTCGAAACAGCAGTGGAAAATTTTTTGAGTGCCGTAGAACATTTAACTTTGTTTTGAGTTGAACTTTCATTTCCGATCTCCGGTAGAAACTTATATTGGAACACTATTTTAAAGTTTGATTAGCTTTCTGTCAACATCAAAGTCAACTTGAAATGAATCTGCACGTACTTTGCACCACATAACATAAGAAACTGCCGTCTGCAGTGATTTGTCAAGATGATGTGCCGCAAAGAAGGCTTGTAATTATTTTTAATTTTCAAACAGGCATTGGCTTACTACACTATTCCTCGATAAATAATGATCTATGTTCTATCTTATCCTTCATGATTTTATAGGAATAATCTGCCGTATTAGTTTGCTCGTCGAATTTTCAATCACAATGAAAATATCGGTTGCATGACTTATAACACTACATATAATTATCCGCATTGTGGCAAAACTGGTCATTGCCGGCAAAGGCGGTAAAAAAAACAGTATCTTGAAAGTCAGCGGGCTCACCTATACGAAATGAAATAAAAAGCTGTTAATCTACTAATTTCATGACTTTCAGTCGGTGGTGCATGCATCCGATAGTTATATTGGGTAGGTACTCCTAGTATTATCCTAGAATCATTATTGGATAGGTAGGTACTACATTTATAGGTGATACTCCTCACCTAGCACAATAAACTTAAAAAAATCGATGGGAGTTCATAAGGCTAGAGCTAGACAATGTGTGACGGTGTAAACTTACTTTTCTGATCACACGGTTCACTGCAGTAAACTACAAGACTGTCTTATTCACTTATTCTGAACTGAACACTTAAGTAACACAAAAATGACTAGACAACAATGCAAACTATTGCAAACTCAGTCCTCTCAACAACTCAACAGTTGCTGACGCTGAACAAATACAATAACTAATACGCAATACGCAGTCTAACGAATAAGAACGAACTTAAGATTGCCGTGATTGGAGAGTGCTGGGAAGCACCGAAGTCTATTCTACTCGCTGACCAGTGGCGTAGTTTTTGGGTTATAATTTCACGGAACAAGGTAACATTTTTGAATCGTATTCATTGCAAACTGTTTCTGTTTTTTATTGGTTATATAGACACTGCAGCTCGAATAATTGTCCTTTGTCTCAGAGCTACGTAAACACAAAACGGAGACCGTGCACAGAGTGAATGGGACAGCATCCTCATTTCGCCCAGAATTTTACAGTAGATATATCAGACCGAGATTATTTTGATGCGTGTGAGGAATAAAGGTATACTTCGTCCATATCATCAGTCGACCCTCTGACGTGAATTCTACATAATGATAACATGCGAAAATTGAACGAAGTTATTAACATGTCCATTTTGAGAAAAAAACTCCACATGAAAATATGTTGTGAATTTTATGATTATTTTTTGACCACAGTGTGTTGGAGTTTGAGAAAAAACTCTTTTTATAACTCCGGTGTCACCCTTTGAAACTCAGTACGCATTTGCTATGCAGCGAAAGGAATTTTCTGCTGAATAATATAATATAGAATGTTATTCTTGCCACTGAATTTCGTACTGGATTCATATTGAGAAGTGATAGGCAAGCGAAAATCTATTTTGGAATCATATTTCTTTTCTGGGCGCATCTCATAATTTTTTTTCGTTTGACGTCCGGTTGTCGAATAAAGAAATAAAATCTACTTTTTCATTTGCATCTTCCACTACGCAAAAGAACAGTTATATAACTTTGAACGATGATTCATTCAGAAGAATAATTAAAAATATGAGATGTAAAAAAATAGAAGATTTACGCTCGTCGAGTCCCAATAATATCAGTTTGGTATGGTCTTACAGGGTAATTGACGTCAACAAAAATTTTGAAATTTCACCCTGGAGGTTCAAATCTCATCGTTTATAAAATTTCATGTCCATTTCGATTTTTTCAGAGTTATAAGATTGCCATGCAGAAATCATGGCCCTTGCATGATAATACAGATTATTCTTTGGTTGATTTCTATGAATCTACTCAAAGTGGAGTGACTGAAGAATCTGAAGTTATTTCAGGTAAATAACGACAACGACGCTGAGTCATCGATTGCAAAGAGATAAATTACGGTCCGTTATTGAGTTTGTAAACCATGGTAGGTAGGTTACTTTTGGTCTTGTCCTTTCGTCTGCAACTGCAACACTAATTATCGAAGGTGATAAAACAATGGCTTTCGCGATCTCCATTGTCATGATGTAAACATTTTTTTTTAAGAAGAATTACAAATCGTTTTCTATTCAACTCAAAAGATCTTCAAAAAAATTTAAGAAAATTGCTTTTCGATACACAACCTCAAATGTTTTTGACGGCAGTTTCATCGATGACGTCATAGTGCTGCTATATTAAATTTGGAAAAAATAGCAATTTGTGGTTACTTTTTCAATTTCATGTTTCATCTACTGATGATCCAGATAATTATAGAGTTTTCGCATTCAAAGCTCTTCAACTAGATTTGGAAGATATGTTTTTGTTGAAAATTTTGACATTAATGTTAAACCGAATATAAAATTTTTGATCACACGAACATTTTTTATTATATAAAGATCCGAACGACTTCATTTCAGTTAAAAGAACACTGCGTGAATCAAGAGACTGGAGATACGAATTAATATTAACTTTGAATTTTCGAAGTTTTTAGCCTCAGGAGTCTAGCTGTTCTATTGAAGTAAGATCTCTGAGCAAGAGAGGTTCGACAGGTCTCCAAGCTCTCAACAAAGGTGTAGGATTCCGGACTCATCGGGTCTCGTGAGTTGATACTGCTCAAGGCTGGAACGACTCATGACAATTCAAGAGCACCGACCGTTAAAATATAAAAGAGAGACAAGTCTCCGTCCCTTCTACTATGCTTCAACGAAGTGAGCCAGTCATCCATGACCGAAGAATCACCAACAAGACAGATTGCCTTTCTCTGAATAGAATCAAGAAGTTTCAATTAATGTTTTGGAGCCGAGAACTATTTCTAATACCAAATTTCACTATCTAAATAGCTTCACGTCCAGCAACCCTACTAAATTTCATGTGGCGCTCTTGATAGTTGTCAATTCTATTAGAAGCCCCGTGAAAAACCGGATTTGTCCACTTTTACAAATTGTTTCAGGAGATGAAAATTGTATTATTGTGAAAGTGCTTCAATTTGATGGTTCTATCGCGGCTAGAAATTACAAATGTGAAAAATTTATTGACTAAATAGAATATGGATGATTATAAATGATCCTAATGGTAAATATACCAAACGACATCGACCGGAGTCCTTCAGAAATTAGCCCTTGTTCCTTCACTATAACAGATAACCTAGAGCTGAACCACTGCGCATACTTGGTTATTTGCTCAATAAAATAAAGTCATCAGCTTGGAGACCTTTCGAACCTCCCTTGTTCAAGGATCTCTTTCCAATAAACAGCGGAAGTTCAGAACTCCTTGCCAAGAGAGGTTTTCCTGAGACTTACAAACTCCAAAAAAAAGTTAATGTTAATTCGTATCTCCTGTCCCTTGATTCACGCGGTGTTCTTCGAATATTACAGGACTTTCGTTTCGTGTGAATCTGTATATATAAGAAAGCGAGTAACGTTCAATATCTACACCACAGTAAAGGTCTACACCATGAGTTAGTTTCACCGCCACCTCTGTATTCCATGTACCTAATATATTACTTTTCATAAGACGCCTGGCGACAGAAAACTGAGCTTCGGTTGAATAAACCAAGTTTGCGATTACAAAGCAATCTTTTGAGCATTGCCAATTTTTTCGAATAATCCTCTGATGCAAGGCTTTGGTGAGATGTGGTTCAAATGAAGATTCACTATTTATCGGACTGGAAATTGACTATAATTGATTTCTCGGACCCCCCTCCTCTCTCATTGAGAAAGTCCGTGTATTTTGAACCGCTGGATCCATGTTCTGTGGACTGTGGATGATGAGGCTCTCTTCTTCGCAGTTGAACTAGTTCTTATGTCCATGAATTTCTATATGGCCTCCCTATTTAAAGTTGTGGGTAATAGCTTATATTTGTATCCAGTGCTTGCGTTCTGTCGAAGTGAATATCATTCATTTGTGTTCGGTATACCGCGTTTGTATGCTCCTTTTTGGGTGTCTGTATCGGAACCACAAAAAGGAGCATAAAAACGCGGTTAACCGAACACTGAAAAAGTGTCTGCAGCAGATGAAGACGAAAGGTCAGGCCCAAAAACCTGCAGATCACGGCTCAGAAGCCCGGAACATCTCACAAGTGATCATAACCTATCTTCTGAGGTATATAATTCTGTGGTTTTTACTATAATCAGGTAGGCACTTTGCTTTTCAATACCTCTTGGCATCAATGCCCGGATGTCGCATCTCTATATGTGTTAATAATAATATGAATGCATTTTGCATCACTATTTATTTATTCAACGAGATAATTCGAGACGGTTGGAGCTGTCGGGATTATTTTCGAACCGTAAACAGACTTATCTATATTTATGGTTAGCTGAATGAGCACATATCTATTAATGCTGTTCGATGATATATATTTCGGTGGGTATGCGATGCAGTTATGGAAAATTTCCCCTCTGTATTCTTCACTCAGATTCACCTGGAAGGAAAATACCTGTATTTCCAGAGAACGCCCAACTGCGTTTACTATAGCTCTTAAAACTTTCATTTCAATTAATTTATGACTTACAAAGTGAATTGGTCATATTGAAGTGAAGGTTCATATTGGACCAAATAGCATTATATGTATTTTGCTGAATAAGATGGCTTCTAACACGTTACACTGGAGATTTTAAAAAATATGTTACGCCAAAGCATCAATTTTTGACATGAGCCTGTAGTCTAGTAGAAGGATAGACTTCGGAAGCGGATTATACGAAAACGCTGAAAAATTATAATTGCCAGTTCAAATTGGCAATTATATATAATTGTCATTTAAACTCACAATATTGCAGGGACACTATATCAAATCAACGATTTATGATCGAGGGGGTTATTTGTAGTTGTTTGGCCGATTGTGTTAATATTGAATTTTTGTATACAATAAAAGTCAATAAACGCATGCTTTGGCAACTATAACTAACACTCCATGTGACTTCATGCAGGGAAAGACCGCGTCGCAAGCCCATACAACTGCAGCAAAAAATTATATCATAGCTCGCAGGCAATATATCAATGAGCATAAAATATATTGAGGATATGCTGTCGTTCGCAGGGGACGTAAAGACGGTGGTCGGCGGATATTGGGCTCGTAAAAGATCCCTACCTCTGGTTGGAATACCAGAGGGTTTGGCAAAATTTCCGGCTGGGGAAAGTGTTCTCACCGGCGTTGGTGATGGGCCTTGGTAGCGGAAATAGGCCGACATTAAAGAAAGAATAGAAAAAATAAGACTCGCCATAGCGGATTCCTGAGAACACGTATTCGGCAAGTTTACAAGTCAACAACAAAAAGGTGGAAATAGCTGGACCGTTTGGTCGTATTTGAAAAAATGGGTGAAGATAGGACATTATTGATACTTCAGGTGGTCGACGTAAAAATATCCGTTGCCAACTTTTCACTCTCCGTTGCATTTTAGTTGTGAAATATCAGCCTTTGAGGTATAGCCTATACAGAAGTTATTTTAATAATCAGTACAACTGGAAACAAAATACGATAATGAAGAATTTATCCATAAAAATCGTCAATATGTGGTGGAATATATCCCTGTGGAATACCTTCTTCAATGAAACTCTAAATGTGCTCGAGATAGTTAATGAAAATCAATTCGCCAACTTAGTTTACGAGAGTATGAAAACCACTTACCTTGGACAAATTTGCACCACACCTACGCAAACTTCAAATAGGTAGCAATAAGATTTATCGCGTACTTTACACAGTTTCATTGTAGTAACAACCGCATAATTGTTGATAAGGCACGCAAGATAGCATTTTCACTCAAGGATAAACAGAGGACCTGGACTCATAAATTCTTATATGGAAATGTCATGGATAAAACAGAAGGAAGTGACAAGGAAAAAGATTCTGATCCTGAAAACACATAATTGCATACCCATTTTCGAATCTTTAGTTCTCCGGGGAATGTTATAACTTGGTATTTTTTTCCAAAAATGCTAATCTGATGATTTGCTTCATTTTTGATAATAAGTTCATTTTGTAGTGAAGAATGTCCTGACTATTTCATGTGATGAAAATTTAATTCTGATAAGTTTTCACTTAGCAAACCGAGCAGCCTTTGAAGTGCAAGTGAATAATCAACCCAGAAAATATACATTGTGTTCACGAATTTCTGAACCGATTTGAGATAGAGCAATAATAATCAAATCACTTTATCATCTTCCAGTAGATGAATAAATACTTACAAAAACTTTCCTTACTCTGAGAAAACATAATACAAGAACAGAAATACATAATAACTTGAAATTGAATAAATTCATGAAAACAAGGATATTTTGTACCAATGGCTGAGTTGTTACTTACTCTTATCGCTTTCCTCAGTTGAACAGACAGATTATTGAAAATGCTCGTACCAACCCTACAAGAAACTGTATATATGTCATAACGCCCATCATTTTTGAAATAGGTGTACGTAGCTCTGTGCGGTTTATCTATGCATGGAAATCATATCACAATTGATGTTTTTTTGTGGAATTGAAGGACTTACATTAAATGTTCAAACCAATAATCAACTATAAGTGTACAGTGCAAGTGGACAAGCTGGTAAAGCGTTAGCCCTCTGAAACGATCGATCCACTCTGTAGTCTATATAGGTAGTATATATAGTAGTATAGTACTCTATAGTGTGCGTTGGATGTTATTTATTTATGTGATATACTTATACAACTCTGTGTTAGGTTTTAAGTTATATCTGTGAACAGAAGAGGGGAAAAATAAACGTATTGTATTGTATACTCCATAGTCGTGGGTTCGAGTCTCACCCAAAACCGACTTTTTTTGTTTGGCCTTTTTTATATTTGACGGCACTCATTTGATTTTTATCATTTTTTATTGAATCGAAAGAATACTCTATTATCTAGAATTGATTTTCAATATGATTCCTGAAAGAGAATTCTGAAGTATTTACCTGGTGGATGAAAAGATCAACTGTACAAACTCCAATGGATGTTGGCCATATCCACTCTTGTTGTACAAACTACTTTTTCCTGCCGACGAAGAAGAATTCAACTGAAACGTCGGCAAGAAAAAAATTATATTTTTAAAAAAAATTTAATCTGTTTTCAATCAACCTTTCTTGAAAAAGAGTCAACTTCGATGTTCAATGCCAGTCAACATTTTTGACGTTCGAATAAAAAAATCTGAATCAAAATTAGCATTTTAACGAATTGATTCGGGTATGGTTCGGTAAATAGATAAACAAATAGCTATTTATTTCCAACAGGTTGGAGAAAATAATACCAGAATAGCAATATGAAATACAGAGACCACATGTTTTGTATATACTCAAATTTATTAGTTGAATAGTTTCAACATGTTTTATATCTACTTCTCTTTCTGTCCCAACACAGGCAGGATACAAATGTCCGTGAATAATTTCAAAAATCTTTTATCACCCGAAAAGAAAAAATTCGGATTTTGTATAAGCTATACCCACAATAGGGAATGAAACACTTACTTCAGCAAAAACTTTATTATCAGAGCTTCATGAATTTTCTTAATACATTATATATAAAAATCTTCAATTTGAGCAATAAAAATTTATCTCTTGATACATAAAAAAAAATCGCTGTAATACTACAAGCTGATTGGAATATGCACCTTATATAATTATGATATCACATTTTGTTTGGTCCCTGTTTATATAACAAATTTCTAATTACAGAAACAAATTTACAAAAGTTTTCAACAGCATAGTTTTCTTCCCTTTTCCGACAACAACTTGTTTTTCAAATCTTGCTTGACGTTCACTGATTCATACTTTCTCTCGAAGAGGGAGTTATTTGAGTAACTGTGATCGAAATTTGAATCGTAGCAAGGCGCTTTGACCGCCTTCTGTCTACTGGGATCCAAATATTTCTTGGCTAACGATTGTGCTATGAAATTTGTTCCTTCCTCACAAGATTTTCTCTTGATCTGCATCTGCTCCTCGAGCGTGTGGTTCTTCACATGTTTTCGCAAGCTGCTGGGATCCGTGTATTTTTTCAAACAGCCCACCACTTGGCAAGCATATGGTTTCTGGAAAAAAAAATAAGCGAAAATAGTACGTGAGTTTCGAGGTTGAATCATGCTGGTATCCATTAGAGGTTGTTGTGAAAGTGGTTTCATAGTTAACCTCCCTCATAATAAAGATAAATATCTTTCCAATGTTATGAGTTATTTCAAGAGCTTGCAATAAAATGGCGGCCCAGAGTTTCATATGGAGTGAACGTCTGAAGTCCCTCGCACACGGGCCAACTATTTTGAGTTGGAAACCAACCGACTATGAAAACTTTTGGTGACTGTCTTTGTAGTATAAGGAACCACACGCCATTTTTGACGGTCCGCGTATATCTTACACCTGTACACGGGCAAGGTGGCCAAACGGTTTTGGCGATAACTGGTTTGCCACTCATGTTGCAAAATAGTTGCACTATGTGCGGAGGACCCAATATTTTGGGATTGGCCGATTTATTGGAAATTCCCAAACCAGCAACTGAAGAGTTCAGAAGAGCGCACATTTTTGAAACTCCTGCACACTGCCAACCAGTCTTCAAACTTTTCCAACCGGCAAAAGGTAGCTAGTTACCATGACTGATAACGATTACCTCATTCGCAACTGGGTACTCAAGAAAATGTTGTCTGAAGACTAATACGGCAAATATCCACGATATTCTCCATAGATTGAGAAAGTATCAATGTTGAATGCTTTGATTGGTTCATTTTAAATCTAGGAGTACCACATCCTCGCCAATTTTATTCCAATAGTTGGAATAGTTCAATATGTTGACTTTTTACAAATGGTATGATGTTCATACAAAACTATTGAATTTGAATAATATTGTTTTTCGAAGGATATAAAAGGGTGATTGAGGGAGTTTGAAGGATGTAGATTCAAATGACGTAAAAAAAAGGTGATCAAAATATCGATGTATATATATATATATATATATATATATATACAAGATGAATTTTTCTGGATTTTTATCCGTTAGGTATTTTCTGATTTGTTCGACGTTTCGAATTCCATTTTGAATTCATTTTCAAGAACTGTGAGACGAATATCTGTCCATACCGTCCTGGTCAATCACTCCCCTTACGAAGCAACCAAGCAAGAGCTAGCAAAGACTTCAATTGTCTGCTCTCCACGGAAACTGGTATTTATAATGACTCTCCTCAGTCATTATCCGACTGCGTCCGATATTAAGGCTGCATCCTGCCCATCCAGGTATTATGTAGAAATTGATGTTTTCACGGATCTTCGTTATACAAGATGAATTTTTCTGGGTTTTTATCCGTTAGGTATTTTCTGATTTGTTCGACGTTTCGAATTCCATTTTGAATTCATTTTCAAGATCCGTGAAAACATCAATTTCTACATAATACCTGGATGGGCAGGATGCAGCCTTAATATCGGACGCAGTCGGATAATGACTGAGGAGAGTCATTATAAATACCAGTTTCCGTGGAGAGCAGACAATTGAAGTCTTTGCTAGCTCTTGCTTGGTTGCTTCGTAAGGGGAGTGATTGACCAGGACGGTATGGACAGATATTCGTCTCACAGTTCTTGAAAATGAATTCAAAATGGAATTCGAAACGTCGAACAAATCAGAAAATACCTAACGGATAAAAACCCAGAAAAATTCATCTTGTATAACGAAGATCCGTGAAAACATCAATTTCTACATAATACCTGGATGGGCAGGATGCAGCCTTAATATCGGACGCAGTCGGATAATGACTGAGGAGAGTCATTATAAATACCAGTTTCCGTGGAGAGCAGACAATTGAAGTCTTTGCTAGCTCTTGCTTGGTTGCTTCGTAAGGGGAGTGATTGACCAGGACGGTATGGACAGATATTCGTCTCACAGTTCTTGAAAATGAATTCAAAATGGAATTCGAAACGTCGAACAAATCAGAAAATACCTAACGGATAAAAACCCAGAAAAATTCATCTTGTATAACGAAGATCCGTGAAAACATCAATTTCTACATAATACCTGGATGGGCAGGATGCAGCCTTAATATCGGACGCAGTCGGATAATGACTGAGGAGAGTCATTATAAATACCAGTTTCCGTGGAGAGCAGACAATTGAAGTCTTTGCTAGCTCTTGCTTGGTTGCTTCGTAAGGGGAGTGATTGACCAGGACGGTATGGACATATATTCGTCTCACAGTTCTTGAAAATGAATTCAAAATGGAATTCGAAACGTCGAACAAATCAGAAAATACCTAACGGATAAAAACCCAGAAAAATTCATCTTGTATAACGAAGATCCGTGAAAACATCAATTTCTACATAATACCTGGATGGGCAGGATGCAGCCTTAATATCGGACGCAGTCGGATAATGACTGAGGAGAGTCATTATAAATACCAGTTTCCGTGGAGAGCAGACAATTGAAGTCTTTGCTAGCTCTTGCTTGGTTGCTTCGTAAGGGGAGTGATTGACCAGGACGGTATGGACAGATATTCGTCTCACAGTTCTTGAAAATGAATTCAAAATGGAATTCGAAACGTCGAACAAATCAGAAAATACCTAACGGATAAAAACCCAGAAAAATTCATCTTGTATAACGAAGATCCGTGAAAACATCAACTTCTACATAATACCTGGATGGGCAGGATGCAGCCTTAATATCGGACGCAGTCGGATAATGACTGAGGAGAGTCATTATAAATACCAGTTTCCGTGGAGAGCAGACAATTGAAGTCTTTGCTAGCTCTTGCTTGGTTGCTTCGTAAGGGGAGTGATTGACCAGGACGGTATGGACAGATATTCGTCTCACAGTTCTTGAAAATGAATTCAAAATGGAATTCGAAACGTCGAACAAATCAGAAAATACCTAACGGATAAAAACCCAGAAAAATTCATCTTGTATAACGAAGATCCGTGAAAACATCAATTTCTATATATATATATATATATATATATATATATATATATATATATATATATATATATATATATATATATATATATATATATATATATAAGGCGAAGGGTAGTCTTGACTGACTAGTTGAGGAAAAGCGGAATGTTATGTGAGGATGCAGTCAAAAGGCTGGGCTGTTATACAAGCAAACTCTTTGTTATCTGGTCGAGCTTTCGAGAATGTTTATTCTCTTTTTCAAGACATCTAAAAATGTATATAAAGTTACAAACAAATTGTAAAAATATGGGGTTAAGTTTACTTACTAACGTGAGGTTATGTAAGAAGTCATGCGTAAAGATGAGGAAAAATGGAAAAACATCATTTTCTCATGAAAATCCTTCAATTGAAAATATCAATAATAGAAATCTTAACATTACAAACAATGATCACAGGGTTGAGGTGCCTCCGGATGAGATTCTCACGTTTTATAGCACATTACCTCATTATCACTCCTTAACACCGAAATTACTTAACGTGTTCAGGAGAGAAAACATAAAATTCGCCCAGCGTATAGTCACCACCACTAATAGACTTTTTTCAAAAACAAAATTAAAACCTTTGGAAATGTCCAATGTTGTGTATGAGATTCCATGTCACATGTGCGATAGTACATACATCGGACAAACGTCTAGAAATTTATCTGGACGCATTACATCACATAAAAGTGATTGCAAACTCAATAAAACTACGTGTGCTCTGGCAGAACATGTGACAAAGAATAATCATACAATGAACTACAATCAAGTTAGAGTGTTGTGCACCGAAGGTAACTGGCACAAAAGACTTTTCAAAGAAAAGTTCTTCATTGGGAGGTGTGCTAGCAGCATGAACAAAAAAACGGATCTCAATAATCTCAGCAACATGTACAATTACATTTTGAGACTGGAATCAGGACCTCCCCACTAGGGTTGAAGTTTAGTTTCTGTGTTTTTTAGTGTTTTTGTTTTGTTTGGGTTGACTTGTAGCTTATACCCGACTACTTTTCGAATATGTAGATGGGTGTGGGTGGCATCACTGCCCTCGCGAAACGCAACAGGTCCCCTGCAATGCGTGTTACCTTGGGATGTTCAGACCATGTTGTTGGCACCCCTTTTGATGAATATTTCAGACAGCTGTCAATGTCGAAGATGTTTCCTCTCTGTTTCAAATTGTTTCTCTTTCATGAATAACTTATTAGCACGTGCTCCTAAGTTTTTAAATTATAAAATGTTTTCCAAAATATCTGTACAATAAGTGTTTATTAACTGTTTTTATCGATTTTACTTCATGAGAAAATGATGTTTTTCCATTTTTCCTCATCTTTACGCATGACTTCTTACATAACCTCACGTTAGTAAGTAAACTCAACCCCATATTTTTACAATTTGTTTGTAACTTTATATACATTTTTAGATGTCTTGAAAAAGAGAATAAACATTCTCGAACGCTCGACCAAATAACAAAGAGTTTGCTTGTATAACAGCCCAGCCTTTTGACTGCATCCTCACATAACATTCCGCTTTTATATATATATATATATATATATATATATATATATATAAATGGTATGATGTTCATACAAAACTATTGAATTTGAATAATATCGTTTTTCGAAGGATATAAAAGGGTGATTGAGGGAGTTTGAAGGATGTAGATTCAAATGACGTAAAAAAAGGTGATCAATATATATATATATATATATATATATATATATATATATGCGAAATTGGTTTTCTGGGAGTTCATCCGTTGGTTTTTCGGTATTGACTTTTGACGTTTCGCCAACATCTCAGTTGGCATTTTCAATAAAGAATGTAAACTGCTCCTACTTGGTGCTAGCAAGTATTCGGTTTTTCGTACTAAGAAAGTACTCTGTTTATTCATAATTCACTATCGGCCTCTAATTGAAACGAGAAGAGAAATATAAATTGCTTTCCAATATTACCGTATCAAAATGCGTCCTTTGATGTTTGGCCCTGTCGGAGCTGTTGGAAAAATTTTTCGTGCAGCTGGAAAACTGGCAGAGGTATGGCCGCTCTCCTGTATGACTTCTTTGATGAATTTTCAGGTTTTCAAGTCTCGAAAAAGCTTTGTCGCATCCTTTGAACTGCAAATGAAAATGATATGCTTTAAAGTAAACTCTAAAAAAATCCTGTGATGTTCAATAAACATTGTAAGTCTTGAAAAAGTCATAAAGTCTTGCTAGGGGCTCGAAATTCAATGATTACACAGGTTGTCAGATAAACATGTGGCAAAAATTGAAGACGTTATGTTTTATCCTGCCTATTCTAAGAATATTTTGTCTCATGATGATTTCTGATGAAATCCGTTGTTTCAAGAATATGGGGTAAAAAAAATTGCGGCAGTAACAACATTTTACCTTTTAATAAGTTGATCAATCTACAATGAATGTTCGAAATGATTTCTTCCAGCCTGGAAACAGGCATTCAATCCTCCCGTCATTGAACACCGTACTCTTTCAATTTCACCAGTGTTTCTTATTGAATATCAACAGCCATTTTTTGATTTAGCAAGTCGTCCAAAGATTTTTGTACTTCATAAACTAATTGCAACACATCATACTTCTATTTACATAAATTATTTAAATATCGAATATGGTCTTTGAAAATTTTGTTCACCCTATATTCTCAAAACAAAGGAGCTTCTTAGAAATCATCATTGTACAAAATATTAGAATAGGCCAAGAAATAAGCCGTTGAGTTTTTGCCGCATGTTTTCATAACACCCTGTATAATCATAAAAGTTAATCATTTGTATAGTCATTAGCTACTGTCGTCCAGTGTTCATTGAGCTTTTCGTCAATGAGAGAGGAATCCTCAGTATAGAATCATATACACTGAATTTATGGATAGGTCATGCCAATGCTCAGTATTTGAAATATCTGGAACCGCATCTGCTTATGAGCCTGACAAACACACCCCATTCAATTCAGAGCTAGTTTTTCACAGTCTACATCGAATAAAAATAAATATTTTGTAATTATCGTGTGGGCTGTGGTGCACGTTTTTTGTTTATTGTTATTCGTGGCATAATATCGTTTAAGTTGCCCCAGGTGGCTGTTGGTGAGCTGAACAAGAAAGATGTTAAGAAACGCGTTGAAATTATGGCAACACGTGTTAGTTGCTGTGTTAGACAAATTCAACGTTTTTTATTCATGACTTGTCAATGAACTTTTAAATTTGATACTGCATCGTTATGGGCAATTTAGACAACGTGTACAAAAAATTGCGGAAATGACTTTTTATTCATTGCCAAAACTGCTTTGAAGAAATGGAGCGGAGTATTATATTCGGGTTATTTTGTGTCATGAATATGACATAATTCGCTGAAGGTTTTTCGGTATTCGGTTACATCTCATGAATGGGAAATTGACATCAGAATATATTCAGTTCATTCTCTATATGAAGTGGGGTTCATGGAATGTTTTATCCATTCAAATTTTTTGTTTATGTCCCAGTCTCAAGTGATCAACAATTAAACGTTGCCTTCATTTGTTATTTCTAGTATTTCGTGAAACAGGTGTACAATTTGTATAGGTATATATTTTTGCATGAAGTCAATTAGTATTGCTCCTTCAACTATTATTTGATTCTTGAGATTGAAAATCAAACCACAAACAAAAGTAAACAACACCAAAATTATAGATGAACTATATTATGAAACATGCGCTCGTTGAGAATGTGCATCGCACTGAACATATCAATCATAAAAAGTAAATATCGAGAAATTTCGAAAGTTTGGGATCACCTGAGATCGACAAGTGTGAATTATTATTGGCACCTATAACTCAATAGTTTCAATATTTAATTCAGGAGTGAAGCTAAGACAGCGATAAAACAAATTAAAGAACGTTCTATGAAACCGGTTCATCAATCACAAAAAAAAAACTGCAGTTAAGTCACTGGTTAAACTAACCTAATCAAAAAGCTAAAGCTCGATCCGACTGCATCAGAACCTATTTGGGTTGTTTCGAAGCTCTACACTTTTTGGTTGATATTGATAACATCGCATGTTTAGTATTAAGATACTGGGTACACAGACAACGCTTTTGTGATCTTTCACTTACCGGACATTTGTTAGGTTTCTCACCGCTGTGAACTCGCATGTGAATCAGAAGTTTGTATCTGGCATTGAAGGGTTTTGTTTTCCTCGGACAATCATTCCAGAAACAAGTGAATTCTTCACCTGAAAAAAAAGCAAATTATCATTTTTCACTGGGCTTCTCATTATAGGTTCTTAACTACTAATAAAGTGGTAAAGTACGTGAAACATATTGAAAACGGTAGGGCATTCAAAAATGTATCAAAATGTTTCCTAAGCAACCGCGTAAGTACAACGCAGTAGTAGAATGAAGATCACAAATTTGGTGGGCTATTCTACTAATTGAAATATTGGTGAATAGAAGAGTATTTAGAAAAATGATTTAATCTGTATGTACCTTTGGAATAAAAGTGAACTCTCTCAACCGTGGTCAATTACCCAACCCAAAACCTAAATGAAATCTCTTAGACTGGACAAGAGTTTTTTCAACCAAATCATCATTTTCAGGGGAAGAGATTGGTAGTGAATCTTGAAACTAGCTAGTGGTATTCATTATAGAGTGGAGTTCGGCACCAAAACAATCTCGATTCTATTCAGAAAAAGGTAATTCGTCTTGTTGGTGATCCTTCGCTTACAGACTCGCTCACTTCATTGGAACATCGTAGAAGGGTCGGAGACTTGTCTCTCTTCTATAGATACTTTCACGGTCGATGCTCTTCCGAATTGTTATCAATCGTTCCACCCTTCGTTCCCTACACGAATGACTCGACGAGTACAGAATTCCCACCCCTTTGTTGTAAATTCGGAAACCTGTCGTACCTCTCTTGCTAAAGGATCTTTCTTCAATAGAACAGCTGAGCTTTGGAACTCCTTGCCAAAAGAGGTTTTTCCTGAGGCAAATTCAAAGTGAATATTAACTCGTATCTCCTGTCCCTTGATTCACGCGGTGTTCTTTGAACATAACAGGGCTTCCCTTTCGTGTGAATCTACATATAAAAAAATAAGTACCTCTTAGGGAAAAATATGATCACATCATATGCATTCCAAATCTAATTATTTCAAAAAATGATTTTCCATTGGCCTAATAATGTATAATTTTCAATTTCCTCATTCGTATTTACTCCAGTGATTTTTTGAAATGACCGAAAAACTTTAAAAACGATCATCATTTCATCATTAAACCCAATCATGATTCACTTGAATCATTCTGATTCGTTCAACATTTCCTCAGACTGAATGCGATCTTAAGCCGGCTTCCAACGGCGCGGGACTTGGCGAGTGACTTGCCATGTTTCGGTTTGGCAAACAGTTTACCAAGTGGCAAGTCGACGAGCCGTGACTATTCCCACGGCGCGTTGAACAGCTTGCAACGTTACTCGCCAAGTTCTAAATTGCGCTCGAGATGTATCCATTGGATTGTTATTCTGGTGAAAACAGTGCAGTAGTTTGCATCAAGGAAAATGATGAGACGCCAACAAGAAAAAAATCAGCGTATTGCAACTTGTGCTGCAGCTTTTATTGTAATGAGTGGTGAATATTTAAAAGCAAACAAAAATAGAGAAAAAAGAAAAAGACGATGGTGGATGACGTCTTTGTATAAAAGTCGAAGTAGGTAAGTAAATCATTTGCAGGATTATCTAGACTGTAGAGATTTCGTTTGTGAAGTGAATGCATTGTGTTATTATTTTTTAGCTGGTGATTGCACCAAATTTCTGTTTTTATGCTTCGGATCCTTTAGGATCCATATAGCTGGTTCCCCTTCATATAGTTCCAAAAATTCTACAATCAAATCGTTAGACCACTTCATTCTGAAAGTAAAATTGAAGTGAAAATAGGAAGATTTAAAAACATTGGATGCACTAGCCACCTTCTGACAACACAACGCCACTGAGGGAAAACTGCAAATGCAAGCATTCTGTGTGGGGACGGATTCACAAGCTCAGACAAGTCGAGCCTGCGATGCTCGTTCATCCTTTGACTCGTGCCAAATTTACCGACAACCGACGGGAACGCCAAGCCACTTGGCAATCGGGCGAGCCTTCGTATTTCCACGGCGCGTGACTCGCCAATTCGCGAGCCAGACTTGCCAAGTCCCGCGCCGTTGGAAGCCGGCTTTACAGTTACATAAATCTAAATATCATAATCGCCAAATAGTTTCTCCTAACCCACCTCTCTTTAGCTCCACATGACATTTCTCGATGTGCTTCACCAAGCTGTTCTGCGAATCGTACACTTTGAAACAGGACTCCCATCTGCAGATGAAACTACTCGAACTGCTGACTTCGTACTCGTTTCCGAAGTCAGCATCACAATTCTTCATGGCGATTTCTCTTCTTTTCCTCATCGGGAACATGACGTTACTGCTCGAACTCAGAAGAGGATCGTCATTGAGGAGGGCCTCGCTTTGTGTCAGAACCATCTGGTTGTCCTCCTGTATGTTGAACAGATCCTCGGTTGCTATGCTCCTTTCCTCCAAGAGGTTGTTGCTGGAGATGAAGTTGTTGTTTGGGCATTTGATGCCGATTAAGTGGCCGAATTCGCTTTTGGTTGGTGGTTCCTGGAAATAAATCAAAAATGTATGGACAATTGCCTAGCATTTTTTTTTTAAATAATCGAAGGAATAGACTTTGTAACTTCAGTTGGAGTTGTGATCACACTTCAAATCAGTATATCAATTGACAAAATGACAGAATATGGTGTACTAGCGATCCACTCCGACACACCTTCCTCTTGAATAACTCTATTACTCCAGTCTATGACGGTGAAAAAAGTGTAAACTGTGTATTTATCCCATACAGCACCGATTCGTATGAAAATTTGGATATAGGTTCTACTTACCGCCGAGGGTTGCTCTCTCTCTGGGGGTGGATGCCACCCCCTCTTGGGGGTAAAAAAATTTTTATTGGAAATAAGTGCGGAAATCAATAGATTGACTGATTCTAAGCACTTTTTGTACAATGAAGTTTTTTCTGAAAAGCAATATTTTCCGACTTATTCCCGTGTGAAATTGTCGGTTTTCAGGCAAAAAAAACACGTTTTCAGATCCTTTTTCGCGAATAACTTGAAAATAATGCATCTAATCGAAAAATCTGTGGAGAGCAAGATTATAGCTTCCGAAAAAACGAAGGCAATTGTTTATCTGTGATGTATGCAAGCCCACTACAAACTGAATAATTGCTTGTTGAAAGTAGATTGGTATTTTCAAACGCCAAAATAGAAAGTTTCTACGTACAATAACCAAAAACCAATGCATTTTTCGGGGAAAACTATCTCGACCTTTTTTGAAGTCCTTGAAAAATCCTTCATTTCTGTTTTTCAATTAAAAGTTCTAGCATCAAAACTGACCGAGGTATGAAGGAAATAATGTTGAATCCTATTTTTTCGTAGAAAAAAAATTGTGAATAACTCTTCCCTCCCCCCTTTGAAAAAAATGGTTGTTACTCCATAATTCACTTCATTCATGTTCTTATAAGGATTTCTGAGTTTTTCATCAATTGAAAGCACGTAGTTTTGAAAAAATTGAGATTGAAGAGAAAAAATCATATACGTAATTCAGCGAAAAATCACCATTTCTTCGAAATAACTCGAAAAGTATTGATCACATGCAAAATTTTCCAGAGTACAAAATTGACGGTTATTCTTCTCTGAAAATTTTGGTGTTTAATTTTTTCTACAGAATGAAAATAGAGTGACATATGGCCAGTTAAATATTGTGAGGGTTCGCGCAAAGTACCTTTTTTGAGCCCTTTCAGCATGAACCTTTTCAAAAATATATTCCGAAACAAAAAATCATGTGAATGATCTCTTGAAAAAAGCTACAGAATACTTTTTTGGTGGATTTGATTGCTTGAAGACTGAGCGAGTTATGGGAAAAAACCAAAAACAATTTTTATAGAAATTAGAGTATGTACATTAGGCCTAGTGGAACTATATGTATATGCTTAGAATTAGTCAATCTATTGATTTCCGCACTTATTTCCAATGAAAATTTTTTCACCCCCCAGAAGGGGTGGCATCCACCCCCAGGGAGAAAGCAACCATCGGCACAGGGTAGATTTTGAAAAAGAGGGTATGTAGATCCTGAATCCAAATTTTCATGCGAATCGGTGCTGTATGGGATAAATACACGGAAAAATGGTCGTAGACTGGACTATATCTATTGAAAGAAACGCCTAGTTTTAAAGATTCAGGCATACCTACATTTGTTTCACACTACGTAGTGATGACTACAAAAATCCTAAATAAGAATTTTATCCATAATGATCTATTGGGATATAAATAATACGAATATATACGTTATAGGTCATCAGGTTACAGCAATAAGTTCATTTAGATCAGTAAAATAACCAAATGACGAGACTACCAAATAACAAGCAAATGCAGAAGTCTATTATACCCTTGGTTACATACCTGGTTTTGATAAGAAATTTTACTAGCAGGTACCCGTCTGAGGAAATTATTGAAATCAACATTGTTCTTTGTGAGTGTTCCAACGGGAGGCAATAGATTGCCGCTCTCCTCAAACTCTACTCCATTATTGGTACTTTCCAATTCTTGAAAATCCGTTGGCAAATCGTCGAAGTCCAAAGAACCACTCAACTCGTCGCAAATATCGATATTGATGAAGTCGACATTTTCAACGGGTTTTTCTTCTGTTCTGTCGATTGTGAAAGGTGGAGGAACGAAGAATTGTGAAAAATTTGTAGTTGCATTATCCTCGGAAAAAGAATTTTCTGTCGTGTATGTTTCAGTATCGAAATTATTGTCGGACAAATCTGTCTGGCTGCCGGTTTGGCTTACGTTATGGTCGAAATCGACTACGAAATCGTTAAAATCGAAGTTCACATCCACCTCGCTGTTTGGAGTACTTGCTGGCGTGTCGTCAGAGTTAGAAATCAAATAGTCTATGAGATAATCATCGCTTTTGTCGTCTTCTTCAGCGATTTCGGTAGTTTCCGGTATTGTTTCATTGAAAGTTGAAATTATATCGTTTTTCGACAAATTTTGGGCCTCGTAGAATGCCAAATTGAACTTTTCCATCAGTTCTGCCTGAGATAGGTGATTCAGGGGGTTGTAGAGTTGATCTGTCATTTCATATGACTTCAGGAGCATCTGGAATATGATAACAAAACTATGGTATATCATTGTAACCAATTTCATTCATTTTGAAAAAAGATGCGTTACTATCTTCAGTGAATGAAGAAAATATCGGTCAGTGTCATTCGGTCTTTCGTTTTAAATCTACTTGAAAATAATAATGCTATTTAACGGGTATGGATAGATACATTGACAGTTCTAGAGTTTCCTCAACATATATTGAATTCATTTAAGCGTTAGTGTCTTCTACAGAGTGCTCGAAATCCACCGTTTCAAAAACCATTATATTTGTTGTGAGTGGTTATTACACCACATACATGCAGAGGAAGCTTATACTAAGCTTGCACTGGTATTTGTATTGAATACTAGGGTACAAAGTATTGGAACAACATTCAAAGGTTCATTATTTATTTAGAAGATATGAAATTGATAATATCAGGACGCATCGCATTAGTCGTTGTATATATACAGGGGGGTTTCTTAGCAGAAAATTATTTCTTCTCGAAATTGAACGACTTGCAACACTTGCCCTAAACGATTTTGATCATATATAATTTCGTTGTACTATCGAGAAGAGTAGTATTTTTTTTAAGCTTGCTGCAATCGTTCTTCGTTGATATACTGACTGATTTTGGAGAATTTGATCGATTAATTTTTTTTCAGAAATGCTTACATGATCAATTATGAGATGAAAAATGTTCATACTCGTTTTTAAAATGTATGCCCCAGACTAAATGTGTCAAATTATTATTTTTTGTTTACCATTACGAGGCTTGCCGACAAGTAAATGATCAAAATTATTATTTTTTGACTACCTTCACGGGTTGCAAAATAAACTTCCATTATTTCTCTTCAGCTATCGGAGGCTTGCCGACAAGTAGATGATCAACCTATTACAGGATAACTATCTGATATATTTTGCTAATTTTTTTCAGAATATCTAAAAAAATCATAGCAACCAGGATCCCATTTTTAAAGTTTTTTTTAAAAAATTTTGAATAATTTTTGCTGTCATTTTACTTTCTCAAAATGATTTGTGGTGAAATCAGAAAGTATTTTTTTTCAAAGATTCAAAGTTATCTCAACAAATAATTCAGCAAATATGCTTAAACAGCCACGGTGATTCTATTCAAAGCATTATATGAAATTCTCGGTTTGAAAGTAATATTTTCTATTATCTGATATATTGAGAAACAAACAAGTCATTTCGACACTTTGATGACACCAGTACGTCAATATTATATACTACGATTTGCTCACTGTCCGTTATCTGGCAATAAATAATAATATGTCCATATATCCTTAGTAATGAGCAACCATTTGATATAGTTATGTGTGAAAATGATCAGAGTATGACTATTGAGAACATTTAAGAAACAATATTCATCAAAACTATTATTGATATTCTCACTGTTTCCATGTGAATACGATAATATAAAATCATGACCCAACATAGGTATTTATATTTGATATTTTCATAAAAATATCAAAATAAATTTTTAAGTGAACTTACCTTGAATCAAGTTGAACAATCACTGTGCATAAAACAAAAAAAAACACCCACATAAAAAACGCAAAAAAATAAAATGTCTTTTCGTATAAAGCTTCTTTTACATAATTTCTACCAACTATAACCGATTAGAGAAACTTATATTCGCACTGTATTTGTTTTGAAGTGTTACCATCAAAATACCGTAACTGAATCGAGATGACATCTTGATGTGTTATATTTTTAAACCCCATAAGAAACCGATCGAGTGACAAAAAGTCACTCGGCATATCTCGCTGTGCGTTCGGAGCTTTCAGCTTTCAGGAATAAACACGTGTTAATGTTGCTCTTGTAAGACAAGTGTTTCGGGCGATTATTATTAATAGTTTTGATTACCGTTTCGAAGGTGATGAGTGAAATTGATGGGGTGTTAACTAATCTCTTGAAGAAACTCTTAGAAAATGTCTCCCTTGGGGATGGAAAAAAAAGTTAATTTTTTTAATTTTGAACTGAAGTTCTCACTTTAGAGTAGGGGTCCTACGAAAACAATCAATTACTAAAACAATAACCTCAATGCTACCATTGTATCAAACATCACAAACATTCATCGGATGACAAAAGTCGAAATCGAAGAATTCATCACGGACTGACAATAAATGACTATTTTGAGATCAAATGTGACATCTAACAAAATGTTCGTAATATATTCGTGTGCACCATGTAACTGACGTCAGAGATCAACTAACTCGATGGAATTCAGGGTTATTTTTCCGAAAGTAGGGTGTTTCAGCACAGTTCCTGCTGTCTGTCTGACGTTTCATTTCGATTATTTCGTTTTTGTTTGGTGTTGTGTTATTTTAAATTCGAAAAAATGGCAGCTGAAGTAGCGGTAGATATTAAAAAAAAATTGATCAACAAACTTCACACTTAATGAAAGAATACAACTTCTTTTATACTTCATTACTTGGTATTGAAAAATTCTTCGGATCAACTCACGCATTTTGAGCCGCCGAACATAGAATCCGGAGTAATGATCTTTCAAAGTTCGAAAGAGGCCTATCTCTCCTTTCTAGTACAATATTACGATCCGAAACAATCGCCTTTTCATTGTTAAGGTGCAATTATCATATCATTTAACCTTTTTCATCACTTCTCAGCTTTTTCAATATAAAACTAGAGAAAAATTCCCGTTCGATTTATATCGAAAAACGGTCTAAAGTGATGAAGCAGGTGGAATGTGAACGTGAGACCTGACTAAAAAACCGTATTTTTCCAACCTTTTCTTGGCTGGATATGCCTTATTCCGAACTTTGGAGGGCCCTAGCTTGGGAACGAAGGGAGAGTGCCGCGCTTTGAATTCGGCGGAAAAAAAAAGGAATTCGCCTAGAAGTTTTGAGAACGGAAACAGATTTAGTTTCCGAAACGTTAACAGATAACTATTTTCATATATATCAGTTCTTATTATTTTTTTGATAGGCAAAATTTGAGTTATACGAGAAGTTGCTGACTAATTGGACTTGTTCTATCCAGAAAGAACTGTTTTTCAATAGACGCAGCATTTTTTCGGGGTAGATTGAAAATCTACACTTGTATAGATTCCAATATTAATTCTTATTTTTTCAGATTGCGGTAGGTCACAAACCCAAAAAGCTACGGAACAAGACAATACCATATCTGTATTTTTAGATTGGCTAAAGCCTTTGATACGGAGGATCACGATCATCGTTTATATGATTCGGGCATAAGAGGAGTGGCGTCAAACATTTTTGAGGATTATTTATCACAAAGAATTAAAGAGTTAAAATAAATGATACAATTAGTGATCCACTTTTAATATCTCGTGGCGTACCCAGGGAACGGTGCTGGGCCCTATCTTATTTCTGATATACATAATATTTTTTCATTGTTTGTTTCGGAGGTAATATTACTTCTTTTGCGGATGATACGGCAGTAACTTTTGTCGGGACCACATGAAAAGAAGGTCATAAAAAGGCGGAGACTGGTTTTCAAATATTTTTACTGGTTGAGTAGTAATTTATTGAGTGTCTACATAACAAAAACGAAATACATTGCATTCTCTTCAACAAAAAGGGATCAACCCAATATTACCAAGATTAGGCTTCACAAACCTAATTGCGAAAATGATAGACTTACTTGCACTTGTCCTTTAATAGAAAAACTGATAAAATACTTAGGTGTCTTTGTGGATTAGTGCCTTCATTGAATGATCATATTGACCATGCAGTTGAAACTCACCTACAAATTCTATCAGCTCAGGTATGTAGTGAATATTGAAATCATGCTGATAGCGAAAAATGCTTGAAACCGTTTATAAGCCCTAGGCTCCATCCACCAATAACTCTTCAACGTAAGACATCAAAAATATTTCGCTTTTTGGAGACTTTACTACAAGTA
Organism: Zygogramma bicolorata; assembly: GCA_032362365.1. Taxonomy (NCBI): domain Eukaryota; kingdom Metazoa; phylum Arthropoda; class Insecta; order Coleoptera; family Chrysomelidae; genus Zygogramma; species Zygogramma bicolorata. The sequence continues at coordinate 1,117,714 of JAVJAQ010005646.1, forward strand.
TACTTCACGAGATTTTATCATCCCGGTGTTTATATATCTCATAATTTAAATTTTTTTCAAAGTTAATGCTAACAAAAAAAATAAAAATCAAAAATGGAGACCAAAAACTTTTTAGATTTTTTTTTCATGATGTTGTTTTACTATTCAAAAATTCTATGCAATCCCATAACTTCCAAATTTCTGCTGTGATTGGTTTGATGAAAAATGATTGATTGATATAATGATAATTTTGTTTAGAAAAATATTCTTTTGTCATTTCATTTGTCAAGAAATGTTTGATCAATTCATGAAAAATTTGTTAAAAAATTCAAATGTATATATATTTTTTTAGATAAAAAATGAAATCACAAAATCGAATGTATACTTCAAAATGTCGGAAAAAAATATTTTTATATTCCACGCAATTTTGAATTCTTCCTCTGCAATGTTTCTGGAGTTATTTACAGCTATAGCACCTGACCCATCATAGATGCGACTATAATCGTTTCGAACTTTTTCGTGCAGAATTCGTTGCTCTTTGAAATGAATATATGCACAAATTCAATACTATGAATTTTCATTTGTTCAAGAAGTTTCAAGATTTTTCTCATATATTCTGATCTTATGGCGTATAACTCATAAAATAACGAAGAAATTCGCCACTGAGACAATGGCATCAAGTCGCAAAATATATACCAAAAAAATTTTTCACATACATATATCTAGGTACGATAATAATCGTGTTTCAATTATTTTTTCTAAATCTCTTTTTTGTCCGTATCATTTTCGTAAATTCTGCATTGTTGAGTTGAGTTCTGTATATGATGAGATGTTCTCCAATTCCTAAGTCTATGAGCTGTACTCGAGAATGATTACGTATTGATAGACGGTTGAACGAAAGTTTTTCCATTCTAAAATTCATTCAATATCAATAATTTCAAATATGATGACACATGGATTGCATTCTATAGTAGTTACATTCTATTTCTCAATTTTCGTCTTTCGACTGGAGGAATTTTAGAACAACTAGGCTCATTTGTATCTTCAGGGAAATCAACTATTTCTTTTAATATTCCTTGGGCTGCTTTTTCCTTACCTCCTCCATTGTTATCATCTTCTGTTTCGCCGCTATGATCTCCTATCTCCTTGTTCAGAAGTGTCGTCCTTCCATTGAAAGTCCGACTAAGTTAAGCTGTGCAATCGATGTTTTCCCGATCCAGAACCAGCTCGTTCTCGTAAGTGTCGGTGAAATTTTCACTGATGCTGCTGTAGTCTTCATCATCATTATCGTATATGACATTAACAACGTCGTAAGCATTCGAGCAATTTTCCCCTCTATATCCCTTGCATGACCTCGTATACTTCAATCCGGCTTTTTTACTGCTACAGCTTCTGCTGCAACTGGATGATGTGCAACTGCAGTGAACTAATTTCAGTAGTTCCGGTGGTGCTAAAGGTTCAGTCGTCCTTATGGCTGAGAAATGAGTTTTGGTCTTTTTCCACCCCCAATTTCAGGACTTAAAGAATCACCGAGCCATGTCTGCAGTTGATAATAAGTCCGCAAAGAATGTTGGTGTGTACCTGAAGCTGTTGGGGGTAATGTTGCCAAATTTACTGTTCTCAACACTTACAGAGAAACGATCAATTCGATACTGGTTGATTGAAATTTGATCAGCTCCAAATAATTTCAATAATATTCGATCGCCAGCTTCTTTTATCTCATTAGACGATGAATCCGATAAAATTTTCGCACTTCTTGTCGTAAAGATATATCTTCGAGAATTAGGTTCAATAAACTATTTTTGTCTTTGTTGAAAATAGAGCTGACTGTATCACAACCAGTGAAAGCGTGCATAAATAACAATATACCTTTCAATTTAATATTTTTATCAGCTTCATAAATTACGTCGGTGATTTGAGTATTTTTGGCTTCCTCATCGATATTGATTTGTTATTTGGTGATGAATCTATGATTAGCGCAGCTAAATCGACGTCAGTTCCTATAATGAAAACTTTCTCGTCTCATTTCTCAACAAATGCTAATGCTGTTCGCCAGATCATTGTATTAGCGTCTTCGAGAGCTTGACGAGTTTCAAAACTTCGTTGTTCCGAGTGACATATCAAGAATTTTACAAATCTTGACTTATTTCTGATATTAGAAGAGAATAAGTCTTTATTTCGTGGAACTTGCAAATTTTCAGTGAAGTTGAGCTCTGGTGAAGCTCTATTACGAACCTGCCTATAGCGTTCATAAGATTTCACCCTTAAATATTTGCTCTCGTACCCATCGAATACGATAGTGGCATTGGTTGAAAAATGGTTGTTGATATCAGTTGAGTAATCTTCTAGGAATCGCTGGAAAGTTACATTTTTACGCCATGGGACTTAATTACGCAGGAGAAATCCACCATCAATAACATAGTTGTATTCGGTAGGATCAGGTTTATTGAAAACTATGGACTGTGAGAATTTACCTAATTGTGGCTTGTTTCTTTCCCTCATCGTACTCTTGTTGTTGAAAAAAACACATCGGGAATGAAGTAAGTTCATGAAGTAAAGCTGTTTTCACGATATCGTGATTGTTAATCATAGCTGCTGGTATCCGTTGGAATGGGAAAAAAATTAGTTTGCCTGGTCTTTCATCAAAAACTCCAAGTTGTTTTGAAAGATTGAACGTCCTCTTCATCTCTCCTGTGACGAATTGATGTGAGTCCATTATGTTGATCAGAAGATGCACATCTTCAATTGGAAAAAGATTCAAGTTGTTTCATAAAATCATAAGCATAGGGCATTACTTGAATGAACCGTGACAATACACTGTCTGTTACTGATCTACCGTGAGTTACTGATTGTGCACCGGTTTTTAGGACACGCATCAGTGTTTGCTCTACAGTCATTTCTGGCCAGGATTCATCACCCACTCAAGGTTAGTCATATCCTGTAAGTAGATTTGAGCTTCTCTACAATAATTGAAATTTCCAGCAGCTTGAAATATTGATAACATTTTCTGTATACAAATATAACCAATGTAAGTTCCAATTACCTAGACGTTCAGCCTCGAATAAACGATGAAATTGGAACCTTTGGTGTAAAAGTTGAAAACTCCTATCTAACTATCCTAACACTAAAATGATATTTTGATACTCAATCATTTTTTTGGAGTTCGAGCTAATCAGCGTTCGGTATCGGACGTGTTTTGTGCTCCTAACAGTTTTGTTAGTTCAGCAGTGAAAATACATAGTGAAACAATTCAAAGTAGACGTATATAGACCAACCAATAAGTGAGACATTGGTAATAGTAAAAACAGTGCGCTGCGTGACTTGTGTGTACTGAAAAACCGTGTAATTAGTATATATCAGTGTAATATCTAGTGCCACAAATAGGTACGTAGCCTGACCAAACCCGAGCTGCATAAAAAGTGGCCGCTGTTTTTGTGCGGTCGGCCCAGCGAGCTACTTTTTCATTAACACCACCTGTTTGAAGTGGAGCAATCGAGCGTACCCAAGTTGGCTTTTTCAAAAGATTACTGTGCCTAGCGAAAAACACCCCCGACTATATAGTACGTCTTGAAGCTTCTGTCGTTAAAATTAGTCATAAGACTCTGAAGTCAGCTATCTCGTGGATCAATCATATGAAAACGTTAGACAGCGCAAGGCTACCAAAAATATGTTTTCAAAGGCTCATCGCATTAGATAAAGTTGATCCGAAATATAACTGGCTTATGCAAGTCAAGGAGTATTTTGCAATGGCCGGGCAATTAGATAAATGGCAAGCTTTTTTAAAAACTGACTCGAAACAAATGACCAAATCTATACTAAGCGCTTTCAAAGACAAACTTTTGAGGGAGGATTTGCATAGATTGAGTTTATCTACCTATCCCTATCTTTTTCAAAATCTCTCCCTACGAATAAACACACAGAACTACCTAACCGCTTCATTTCCAATACATATAGTAAGAATTTTAGCACAACTGAGAACTTGTAGCAAGAAATCTCTGAAGTTCACAATCAGTGGCTCGAACCATTTCATCAACACTGAAAACCTATGCACCATATGCAATATGGAAAGAAATGAGTCCCTCGATCATATTTTGTTCGAATGTCCTATATATGAAGGTATAAGAGTCTCAAATACTTTTCTAGGCATAAGTAACCTGAACGATTTAGTATTCGTGCTCAATTATGGCTCGCTTACCTCTTTGAAGCATTTGGTTTTTGCGATAATGAACATGCTTAAATTAAGATCATTCATAATCAATGAATAGAGCTGACAAGCTCTTGATACTGATTACCCGTTGTTTTGCTGAGCCTTGTTTGCCTTCAGGTATCTTCAATTTTACTTTTTGTTCTGTTATATCGCTCTCTTTCTTGTTTATCCGCTCTCGATATATATTTTCCAAGAAACATAAGTTTTCATACAACTTCATGTTGAATAATTCAGTTATGATGTATACTTGAATATTTTTTTTTGTGGATCTGATTTTCGCTTTTTTCTTTTTTTTTTCTCACTACCAAGAAGAAATCACTATTTATGTGCTGTGAAACACCAAAAAGAAACAACACTGTGCAATATGCTTAAGCTCAAACCCCTTGTAATAAGAATTATGGTTCTTTTATATACAATAAAAATATCTATCTATCTATCTATCTATCTATCTACTCAATCATTTTTCTTCTCCTGAAGGTGCTAACATTGTTAGCGAAACGTACGTCGAGTGCAAAAATATCAGTTTGCTGTTAGGGTAATTGATCTCTAGAAAAAGTTTTCGTTCAGCCTCGATGTTGGAACAGTTGAAATATTGTAACTACAATTTGGAAGTTGGACTTTTATGTTCCAACCAATAATTTCATTAACTCTACATCATCTTCATTCATATTCACCTCCAAAGACGGTGGATAGTTGTTCATACCAGCTAATAAATTTGAAATGTTTTTTTTTTTCTTTCAATTTCTGATTTGTTTGTGAACAACAACACTGGGTCAGATACTTCTCGACTCTTTAGATTTTCCAGACTTTCAGCAAATTCTGCCAGTAATTCTCCAATGGCATTGACTGTCAATATGTGAGCACAGATTGCTCTGGAAAATGTTGTACACGATAACATTTTTCCACTGAATTTTGTACATAAACAGAACAAGACAACTCGAAAATACCGAAACCTTACATTATTGTTCCGATTGCTCTCAACTACGACAAAAGCAAATGGAATCCACCTGGACGAAGAATCACATTTTGTTACTTCACTTCTTTTGTATTACAAAATATCCGTTTTGCTTTGATGTAGAGAGGATAATCAAATCTTACAAAACATGTTTGACGTTCGTAAGACTTAGTAGAATGGTAATGTAGCAATCCTGTCATAAAATCCACAATTACTTCATATAAGAAGCCCAAATATACGTTGAATAAACAGTGGTCATTCCAGAAACAACATCTTCAAATTTGAGTCCAAATAAATCTAAATACTTCACAGATAAATTTCTTAATCAGGAAAATCCTTCAGTCCAACGTGTCCAAGAGAAGCAACTCGAGTTGCAGCTGGCAACCTTTTCAGTTTCGGTATTTCCCCAGAAGTAAAGACAGTATGTTGTGGAGTAACACAGCGTATGCCCCCTATGATGTGCTTGGTGTTTTTTCCATCTATCGTGCAGGAATTATGATCCGCATTATCACATACATATTGTCTGAAGCAAGATTTTTTCAATTTTGGTCACTTCAGCTTGTGTTGCTGACAATTCATGTAAAGCAATGCTGTGATAAGAAGCACGCATACTCCGAGCTTAGCCAATGAATTGACTAGCAATTTTGACCCTGGTTTAAGGTTTATATATAAGCCCGTTGATAATAACAGAGTTGAAGTAAATGACTTGAGACGGATTGCCGAAAAAATTGAGTGAGCTGTAAAATCTTTTTTCACTACTTGTCTGATTGAATTTTCGTCCTCGTCTCAATTGATTACGTCGTCTTCTGCACAATATTTTGTTTCAGGAACAGCGAAAATAGAGAAATTATTGAATTGAAGTCTTACACTGAAGTCAAGAATCCATGTTATTGAAATATTTCGTTTTCAACCACTAACCGCCGTTATCTACGGCAGCTGTTGATTCTGCTCCTTTCCTTTTTTTTGATCTCTTTTCGTGCGAATCAGACATCAGGAGTTCTTCGAAAAACATATATAAATATTTGGGAATATCTGTGTCAACACTATCAAAAAAACTAACGGATGAAGGATAAGTTTTCGTCTTGTATCTAGATTTCTTCTGAAATCATTGAGGCACTGCAGATAATGCAGTGCAATCACTTCAATGATTCCACACGAGTTATTGAATCCATGACTCGTTCTCCACATGTGTCATTACGAAATTTTGCAAACTGTAAGAACTTGTTATATTAATGACTTTTGGCAGAATAAGCAGAATTTATCAAATTCAAATCCAGCAGACATGGCACGTACGAAAGCACATGAATTTGAAGATCCAAGTATCTCTCGATTGGAATGTAAACAAGCAATTCGACACTTCTCGTGAATTTGTATTTCCGATGCTCCTAATATAGCAGGCTTATTGTCACCAATGATTTGACTACTCTTTATCAACGAAGTATTCCACTTGTTCTAAATAGTCAGTCAAAATCAACTGAGTCATCATCGCCATTCCCTAATTATTATAACTCCTAAAAAATTACTTCTTCATACGTGAAAATATTTGACGTTTTGTGTCTGATATCAATAGATGACCTTCTCCAGCTTTCAAACACACGTTATTATCACCAAGGTTACGATTGTGTGACGTGACCATTTCTAGTTGACAGAATATTCCATTGATTTGTTTTATCCATCTTTGAAGAAAAAAATGGCAAGTGGGGCTCGTATGGTTTGAGGACGATGTACTATTAGCATACGTTATTCGTTTGTGAATTGACCTGAGTTTCAGTTAGAATAAGAATGTACGTTTTTTCGGTTTGCAGATGGTGATGCACAAGCTATTGATATTTTTATTCGTACCACGAATATTACGATAATTAATGGATTGATCGACTTACCTGTAAGGATGATCGATCCAAATTATTCTAGCTGTTGTCCGTAATGATTATTTTGGTAGTATGCATTTATTTATGCCAACCAGCACAATACAAAGAAAATCACAAAAAAACTGATAAGGGTCCGGCGCTACCTGCTCGCAGTCCAATACTCATTGCTAAAATTTGTTAATTAGATCGCTGGGTGAGTATAGAGGGATCGGTGGGTCATAATCATTACGGACAACAGCTAGAATAATTTGGATCGATCATCCTTACAGGTAAGTCGATCAATCCATTAATTATTCTTCGCTGTTGTCCTCCATGATTATTTTGGTACACTTGGTAGGATATACAAAGAGAAAAAAAATTGCGATCTAATTAGGTAGATATTCTATTTTTGAAAATAAATTTTGAATATCTCGCTTCCATCTATAAGTTAAACAACACTTAAACAAATAGTTCCACCACCATTTATATCCGTATATAATTGGAAAAAATAATGATGATAATAATAATTTACTTAAATAATATTACAATATGAATTGAAAAAATTACAGAACAATATCTTTACAAGCTATAAGGAATTACTAGGGAAAATTTGCCATTATTCATTTGTTACCTGTTCTCTTAGACAATATCGCGTTCGCAAAGTCATCGTTTTGATTGAGTATAGGTTTATTATAAAATTTTGCGAAAACATAGGATCTCCGACTCCATCCAGCTGTATTTCTGATCATATCTACATTGACTGCGGCTCTTAATGCAGCTGACGTACTAGCATGTCTAGTAGTATGCGCTGAAAATCACGAAATATCAACACCACTGAGTTCTAGGGTTTTCTTAACCCACCTACTCAATGTTGAAGAAGATGCACTATGATGTGTTTTTTTTCAGGTTAGGAATAACTTATCTTCGCTATCTTTTCTGAGTGTTTTGGTTACTTGAATATAATATTTCAAGGTTTTCACAACACACAGACTAGGTTTTTCCGTGAATTCTGGAAAATTTAGTATGGGTTGGAATTTTCTTGGTCCAGATGTTTTGAGTTTATCTGGAATACGTATAATCATATCACCATGTTCTGTCACAGAAATGTTTGATATAGCGATTTTTGAAATAGTCTCTATTCGATGGGCGGAGATCAGCGCTATAAGTGTGACCAGCTTGTAACTCAGTTTTTCTAATGTTAAACTTTCTAGAGGATATAATGTTTCAAGATATTGCAAAACAATATTCGGGTCCCAAGTAGACTCGTATTTCGGTTGAGAAGGGTTGAGGTTGTATGCCCCCTTGAAGAACCGTTTCAAAATGATTTCGTCGTTTTTGTCAATATTTAGAATAAGAGATAGTGCGGCTCTATAGGTATTCAGTGATGAAAATGACAATTTCAATTTTTGAATTGTTGAGTAAAAATTCAGAATTCTCATCAACTGGTATTCAAAAGGATTGTGATCATTCTGCGAACAAAATGACCACCATCTTTGCAAACACTGACTATATTGTTTCATCGAATTCTCGGATAGGGAGGCTAACATTACTGGAATGACCTCCTCGGGGGTCCCTCTGCTCAAAAACGACCTCCGAATAATTTCCCTGCCATCAGGGACGTATGATGATAGATTGTTGTCTTTCTGGAATGGAAAAAATTAGGATGAAACATGAAAAATCAATGGATCGTCAATGAGAAGTCTTTGGAATAAAGGATACCATGCCTGACTAGACCAATTTGGTACCACCACTATTCCAAATGCTTTGTCATTAATAATCTTTTCGAGAACCCGGCTTACTAAAGAAAATGGTGGAAAAGCATAAAAATATTCTTGGTCCCATCTTAAAGTGAAGGCATCGACATTAGTCGACTCGGGGTCCGGATGTCGCGAAACAAATCTAGAACATTTTTTATTTTGATATGAGGCAAAAAGATCCAATGTAGGCAATATATTTTTCGTGTTCCATACTCTTCAAGTGTAACCAACCATATTTCACTGCAGGTTTTGTTACAACGAGCATGCCTAATAGTCTGGAAAATTCTCGAATAGTGCAAATTCTTTTCCTCCGAAAATATATTAACTTGTCTGAAATCTTTTTTTTTCTGTCGTTTGGTAACCTTAGCGTCACGGCTGAACTATCTATTTCAAACCCCAAATAAATAATACGTTGGGTAGGAGTTAATTCACTTTTATCTAAGTTCAGATGAAATCCTAATTGATAAAGCAAATTTATTGTAGTAACGATATTCTGTGAACACTCTTGAATTGTTGTTCCTACAATCAAATAATCATCTAAGTATGCCGAGCATATAATGCCTCTCTCTCGTAAATATCTTAAAATAGGTCTAATAATTTTCGTGAAGATATAAGGCCCTATATTGAGTCCAAACGGAAGACAATTGAATTCATACAATGACCCTTCAAAATTGAAGCGCAAATATTTCCTATACTCAGGTTTAACTGACAGGGAAAAATATGCATCTTTTAAATCAATACTAGTGAAAAAACAATTTTCAGTTACTAATTTGAGCACGGTCCTGTAATCTTCAAGTTTGAAGTGTGGTGCTGAAATGGAATTATTCAATTGTTTCAAATTCAGAATGAATCTAGATTTTCCGTTTGGTTTGTTAATTAGAAAATATGACGACAAAAATTGACCTTGTTCTGGACTACATTTAGAGATAGCACCCACATCAATTAGTGATTTAATTGCGTGCTTATACAAACACATTTCAGACTGATCAACTTTGACTTGAGGACTATAGGACTGATGAGGTATGGAATCAAAATTCAACGAAATTCCGTCGATCCAATCTAAAACATCGTTATTGTCCGTAAGATTTTTCCACTCAGCTAAAAATGCTTTCAGCGAACCAGCATAGTTTACCTTATTGATCAGTATTTCCGGAATCTCGATGATCTTCTGGTTTGTACTATCTCTTGATTTCTGGGTGCAGCATATTTCTTGAAACTTTGGTTTCGAAAGTTTTCCCGAGAGCTTCTTTTTCTTGCTGTGGCCTGAGGGCGGGAGTAGTTTAAATATCTCGAGTTTCTGTTGAAGCTAGGCACACCAGAAGGCCCTGGTTGGTCTGCAGATGGTCTGTTGAGTGTTTTCCGGATGTGGGTGAAAAATGGATTAATCTTCAATTCCTTTCCTGCCTTCTTCACAGCATCATTCGATTTTATGGATTCTTGTATGGATTTACCAAATAGAAATTTATCAATGGGACTTGTTTCGAGGACAGTTTTACAGTCATATTTGATAAAAGGTTTTGCCATGTATCGCCGATGGGTGGATAAATTATGGTGCACATCACAAAATATTTGTCCACTGTCTGCCAAGATTGACAATAATTGCTCTATTCCTACCTTATCTGGTGTGTTGATTATGCCCGACATGACGGAGCCCAACGCAGAAAGTCCGCATGCTAACTTGTTCTGAACATTTGCGAAGAAGTGATCCTGTGTACGCACATCCCTTGACAGACAAACATTCACCTCCCCGTTCAACTTGGGTGCTTGCAAAGACGTGCAATTGGCAGGTATAGGGTATTTCTGAATCAGGTTTTCGGTAATGTCCTTCCCCAAACCTTGCGTTAAATAGCTTTTCCACCGTATGTGAACCTCTTCATGAAGGTCTTCACCGAGGGTATTTGTGGCAGTAGGATTTGCGCCCATAGCTTGCACTATTTGTGTTTCTCGTAAAATATTCTCGGTCTCATCCTGGGGGGTGACGGAGCGGTCTGGAAGGGAGAGAAGAAAAAATGTCCATTTAATATATTCAGTCGTTTGGGCAAATTCATATCTATTCAACATTGTGGTTTCCAGTAAGAGAGTTGTTACCACTGAAAAAACGTGTCATGGGCCCGGTAAGATGTCCGGCAATTACCGAAAAAACAATCATCAGTAAGACATTCGTCAATTACTGAGACAGGCCATAGTTCAGGACATTCATTGGCTATCTATGATTGATTCAACACATTGGCTTCCTGTGAGACATTCGTAAATCACCGGAAACATACCAGTGGCCAGGTAAGACATTCGTCAATTACCGAAACATCAATCAGTAAGACATTTGTCGATTACTGAGACAGGCCATAGTTCAGGGCATTCGTTGGCTATTTATGAGTGATTCAACATTGCGTTTTTCTGTGAGACATTCGTCAATCACCGAAAACATACCCTTGGCCCGGTAAGACATACGTCGATTACCGAAAATATCAATCAGCAAGACATTCGTCAATTACTGAGATAGGCCATTCATCAATAACCTGTAGTAACTCATCTATGACCAGCACCACGTAAAACCTACAAAAGACTAAAAAGATCAGTTCCAATGTTCACTCACCTCTCCTATTTTCGGATTCAATTGCTGATACATCTTTCTCAATATCATATGTATGTCGTATCTCTGATTCCAGGTCTCGGATTTTTCTCATCAGATTTTCGTAATTCAGTTTTTTTGGGTTTGAGGACGATTGTTGTGTCATAGAAAAACTACTCGTTTGGTGTACTACGTCTGTATCGCTGGAACTAGTAGACAAAATCCGTTTTCTCTTACCACGAACGGTAATCATTTCAAATAATTTGTTGAGCAAATTTTCCAATAGGTACGTCTGAACCGGTTAGCACAAATTTTTGCAATGAGTATTGGACTGCGAGCAGATAGCGCCGGACCCTTATCAGTTTTTTGTGATTTTCTTTGTATTGTGCTGGCTGGCATAAATAAATGCATACTACCAAAATAATCATGGAGGACAACAGCGAAGAACAATTTGTTTTTTTTGCCATTAAAACCATTCCATCCTTTTTGTTTGGATTTGATTACCTTATTTCATATGTATTTTTATATTTTTATCTTTTCGTTCTTAGCAACAGGTTTCAATACAGTAAATAATAAAGACAATGGAAGTCCGAACCATTACCACTCATGAAATTTGACTATTGCTCTTTGCGAATTACAAATTTCAATGGGGAATAAAATGTTCTAAAGTATACACTTTAATTTTCCATATAGAACCATATATCTATTTCATTGAAATGCCCCTCCAAATTTCATAATATTTGAAAATATAAAATTTCTCAAACAGAAAGTGTTTAAGGAATTGCTCCATAATATAGATTCCAGAGATCTATAACACAAAAAAAAAGTTTTCAGAAAGTTGAATAAAAGTCAAGTCACCAATCAAATTGATATATATGCACGTGAAGCGAGTTTCGCTAACAAAAGCATCTTCAGGAGAAAAAAAAGATTATTTATCTGGAGACTAGAGTTAGTTATTTTCCAGTATGTCAAAGTCAAGTCACCAATCAAATTGATATATATGCACGTGAAGCGAGTTTCGCTAACAAAAGCATCTTCAGGAGAAAAAAAAGATTATTTATCTGGAGACTAGAGTTAGTTATTTTCCAGTATGAGGTTATGCTAGAAATAGCAGAAACGGTTGTTGTCGATCCGATATGGACTTTTCCTGCTAACTACTTATTATTCTAATCAGTTTCTCAACAATGATGCATGTGCATGATTCGAGGCTGCTTGATGCATTCGAGAGTCTAGTAATAGCAAAATGTAAAAATGAATAGTTAGTAGTTAACTAACAGACGAAATCCATATCGATGGTTGCAGGTATTATAGATTGTAATATACATAATCAACCAATCCTTGTCCTCACATTCTCTCTTCCATTGAAGATGCTAACCTTGTTAGCGAAACGCGCGTCGAGTGCAAGTAATATCAGTTTGGTGTAGGAAAAATTGATCTCTAAAAAAAGTTTCTACTCCTACACCAAAGGTTCCAATCTCATTGTTCACACACCTAATTTAATTAGACTATAAATGATTATAATTCGTGAGATGATGAAACATCATTATTCATGGATTCGCTTGCCTCCTCATATGAGGCCAGTGAGCATTTTTTTGTTGCATAGAGGGTTTTTACTTGAATTGTTCGAATCTGTTCGATACGTCAAAAAGCGATCAACATACACATGTTCTTTGTAAAGTTTTTTCATGACGGCTTTTATCAGAAAGCATGCCGTTAATTACAGAAGAACCCTTTTTCAAGCGTCATAAAAATTTCTAATTGCCATTTCCATATCTTTCGTTTATTCTTTTATTTTCATTTCTTAGCTTTTATCTTGAGTGGCTAATGTCAAAAGACGGTTTCCGTGAAGTGCTATACGCGGGATCTCCTAACAAATAAGAGGGTGAGACGTTTCTAGATGGCCTTTGATATAATTCCAACGTGAGTCGTATAACTAGATTTTTTTTTTCATGAACAATTCCTTTATTCAGATCATCATAAATAACAATACAAGATCACGAATAAATAACAAAATTATATTGTACTAATTCATAATACATAACTAACACTATATAAAAAAAATAAGTTTCTCAGAATTTTGAAGACTCAAGCTGTAAATTTTTTATGAACGAAGAAAGTTCCTAAACAGCGTTAGCTTGTATCGGAATTGTTGTATTCTCCAGTCTTCTACGTATGTATTACAAAGAGTTTCAGATGGTCTTTTAATACTTTTTGAATTGGGTTTCTGTATTTGAATTTTTTATAAATTCTGGCAGTTCATTCTATAATTCAATCCCCTGATTTCTTGGATTATTCAGATTCTTATTGGTTTTAGCATTTTGGAGATAGATGTTAATATGGCTTCTCAAATTATGATTGCGTAATTCGTTTGTGTATTGCAGTCTTTTTTATTTGTTCTTGTTCTATATGAGCTTGAGAACGTATTTACATTGCTTTATTTTCGATATAATATCCAAAATATCAATGTTTGTGAGTCTGTAGACTTCTTCAGTCGGTTATCCCCGCTGAATGTCAAGTAAGGTTTTCATTACTTGATTTTTCAGAGTCTTGCACCTTTTAAACTTTGTTATCGCTAAATTTATTTACACTCGCTTTTCAAGGAATCATCAAAAATAAGTAAGAAAATTTTCAATATAACCCTTTGCAATAATTTAAGATTGAGGTTGTAGAAACCTCGATTATCCACTATCCTCAAAATATTCTTGTGCAGAGTAAAAGCCTCATCAACAGGTACTTTTATCACCAATGTCTTGAAATGTTTGAAATCTTCAATATATTCTTGAAATTGTATTGCAAATGATAATTCATTTTCATGACGTTGACTTGAACTTTTTTTAATCCAACACAGGGAAAATTTTCAATGAGTAATATAATCTTTATGCATAACATTCAGTCATAGCTATTTTCTGGCTAATCAAACACGATCATTTATTTTTATTTATGTATTTCATTCAGTATTCATTGTAATATTGTTTTAAATATATTATAAACATGTTTTTTACAAGATAATGCAAAAAAACAAGCTCTATATCATAATGGATACGATTCCTGGGTTTGCTCTTGTTTGAGTCAGATGAAAATTATATGAAATGCAATTACAACATGTTACCTATACCTTTTTTCGTAACTTGCCTAAACAGACACTAAATCTTTTGAATTGGATTGGCTTGGCGCATATTCTGGTGTCTCATGCCAACAAACTTTCAAATCATCTCATTTTGTGGATTTTTTGTGAAATTCATAGAAAATGTTCGCTTGGATTCGACTATTTATCGACTGACGTGAGCTGATAATGCTCAAAACACTAATTCTAAGTTGAAAAAACATCTTTTCTGTTGTTGAATTTTGTCCTAATAATTCTAAATTGAGATAATTTTTCATGAACATCACAAGAGTTCATGGATGGATTGATCCAAGATTTGTGTTTGATGGAAAAATTATATTTATCACTAAAAATAAACGAAATAGAAGTGATTATTGCTCTCAATGACTTCTTTTACAGAGTTTCACAGCGATTAATTGCACTAGATCTATTCAACCGATTGGACATGGATTTTAGATCACTTTCCAGATAACATGTATATTGTTGCTGTGTTCGATTTCGCAGTTTTCTGATTCTACATTTCTTTTAAAAATAATCTCAACTTATATACATCCTAAACCAAGATCAATCGACTAAAATGCGTGCGATTCCATAAATTTAATAATTAAACGTTTCGGGATTTCATCAAATTATTATACACTCATTTGCAAAATTCGAAAATCATGGATATGCACACATTTTAACACCCGAATATCACTTTTTCAGAGACTCGTATGTTTGGAACATGGTAACCTGATATCTGCCAAATGAAGTAACAAATAATGTAAGTGATATGTTGCAAATTCACATAATAAACAGGTGTAGAATTTGTGCAACATGGCTTTACGCCTGAGAAGTGACGGAATACAGAAAAAGCGACTGTGTTCTATGAACATTACAAAAAATCTGACGGTAAAAAAATTAACCTCACAGAACAGTATTTTTATAACGATTTCAGTACGGCATCGACATAATTATGTCGTGCGATACCCATCTCAAATATCAAAGTGTCAATGTTGTTTCTATGTTTTTTCATTAAAATAGCCTTCAATCTCAAGTTACCAGCCCTCTATCCCTTTTAGCGGCCAAGCGGCTCCATAAATTTGAGACCATCATCAACCCATGCAACGATCCTGGGCATATTGTGATACACCCCGTACAAAATTATAAAAACAACCATTTCTCGCCGAGTGTAAATGACATTTCATGTGTTTTTGTGAGGAAGCCTTCTGATTGGCCGGCTGCACGTGGCTGATGATTTTTTTGCCGCCCTGAAACGCGATACCTCTCGAACTGTGTCTCGATGTCTCTATGCACTTGTCTCTGAAATTTTAGAGAGAGACGGTGGATGATAGTTCTTCGTTCATATGGTTCTGGGTATGTAGAGTTCGTCACGGCAAATGTGTTGAACAGGTTTTTTATTGTTTGTAGATGTACATGGAATTTCACTAATTGGGCAGGGGTCAATTCCAAATATTATACGGAAAAATATTTTCGGGGTTATTATTTGTAAATTTAGCAAAGGGAAGCAAAGTGTTTTTTTTAACTGACCCTACAGATTTGTGAAGCTTGCCAGTTAAAAAAAGAACCTCACGCATTATAATTCATTATTTTATATTAGGTACTGCTTTGAATTCTCTATCATCTTCACTGTTGTTGCCAATAACGCCATGGAATGGAAACTTTCTCTTCTAATAGATCCATATTGATGACTGAAATTTCAAATGTAATATCACTTATCTAATCTTTTTGTGTAATGTGTTGATACGCAGGCATCTATTTTCTATCTAGATCTCCAGGCGGAAACTTGCTATTTTGTCCACCTAGGTACTCTTTGGCCCTGTTCAACTGTCAAAACGAATAAAACACACGTTGAAAATGTATATTGATTCGGTTAACTGTCATTCACTTCATAGGCTTCAATTCTTTACACTTCAGTACACAGTCACCCATTTTTTCAATAAATGACCCACAACTACTAACAAAAAGTAACGCTGAAGTGAATCTTTGAGAAATGTATTAGAATAACTTCATTTATTTACTTTTCGACACCATAATTGTCCAAAACCACTAGGGAAAAAATGTAGTATTGTAAAGTGATTCACTCAATTTTGAAAATGTCGAAATCAACGAAAAATAACGTATGACTGGTGAAAAATATTATATGTTCAAATGTGTAGCGAGCTTCTGCCAACAAACATCATTTTTTGCCCTTGTGTCACAATAAATTATTATTGTTGTGATATCGTAGCAATGATGAAGATTTCGATTTCATTGTTCACTTGATCGGTCTGATGGATTCATTTATTGGTCCATTCCAAACGTAGGTACGTTTTAAAATTTTGGATGAAATTGGGAAAAATTTTCCATCAAGGCCGTAGCCAGAATATTTTTTCGGGAGATTTTCATGCATTGAAATTTTGTAATTTTTCTGGAAAATTTCGTTTCGTTTTGTCTCACTCTCATGCCTTTTATTTGTCACCGATTGATCCCATGCGTCATTTGCAAATGTCCGAAAACTTTCGTTAGGCATATTTTAATTGCAATTTCGACAATTTTAGCATGTGCACAAAAAACGCAGGAGTCGGAAGTGTCCTTTGTCGTTGTTCAATGCTTGATTACTAGCAGAAACGGTAATTATGACTTCATCACACAGCACCTAGTTCGAAAAAAAATTTAGACACGTCTTTTGAGCCTTAATCGCCGCGCTATATCCCTTCAGACGGTAGTTCTGTCCCTTCAAAACTTGGAAAGAGGGCATGCTCCACCTTTTCTTACACAGTAGTATTATGAACAAAAAACAAGCGTTTTTTATAGGCTATGTGTCCTTTAAACCTCATTCCACCCTCTCTACCCCTTTTTTTCTAAGTAATAACTATTTTCACAATAATCTAATTACTGATACTATTTGGGGGTTACAACAAACGAACAAATATCCGGTACCCGTTCATTTGTTTCATAGTGAGTGCGGTCCGATCGTTTTTTTTTTATGCAAAAAAGGAGTTTTGGTCAAATGTTAATTCTCAGCAAAGCGAAATCAAAGTAAGGTTTTATTTTGTGAGTTGAAAGGTTTGCGAAACGACCGTAGCGAGTTGAGCAATTTCACGAACAAAATAAAACTTACTTTTAAAACAAATATCATACAAAGTTTTTTTTACAACTGTCCTGTTTTCATGCCAAAATAGATAAAATTCGATATTCCCAAAAAAACACATTTTGATATCTCTTATCAGTTAACTATTTCCATGTTATCGCATTTGCTGTGAAGTGGCCGTGTCAGGTGACGCCGAATTACCTGGTTACCAACAACAGTATTGTTCAGATCTCAAGCGGTTTATTTAAAGTCACATTTGAAGTTCTTGTTGGTGTTTAATGACTTGCATAATGAGGAACACCGTGATAAATTGTGAGTCCCTGACGATATTGAAGAGCCTGCAAAAAAAGCTTCAATGGAATCGTTACCGAAAAAATTGGCTCAGCACTACGACATCACATATTCTTATTTACTTGGCTGCCTGGTGTCGAAGGAAATTTCAGCGGAACCTTCTTCTTAGCCTATCTAGAAGATAAATCAAAAATATGGAACTCGTCAACTTTGTGGAGCAAGTTTTCAGTGATATAGTCGAGTGTGCAAACTTCTTCACTCACAAAATAAAACCTTACTTTCAACACTCATATCATAAATAGCTATTTTCCACTCCCACTACTTTAAACCTTTCATTACGTGTTTGACAGCTGGTAGGTTATGGCTCAATTAGAATACACGTGTATTCTAACTTAATGGCGGCCGTTTCCGGAATTGTTTTATTTGAAACGATGGGATATGTAACATTCGACCTGATACATTTTTTGAAGGGTTCTATCTCGAATTGGAGGGGGAGCACCGCGTTCTGACCTCTGACTCAAAAAGGGGAGCATAATATAGATTTTGAGGATGCCATCAAACTCATTTTGTGATATTGATTCTTGTGGACTGATAACTAACATCTACTATTGCGAGTTGAGAATGCTGAGAACACTGATTTGTAGTTGAAAAATCATATTTCAAGAATCCTGAATTCGGATAAAGATTATTTTTCACCTGTCATGGAAGTTTTTCAGGAAGCATTTACAGTAACTCATCAATGATCCTTCCAAGTTTTATATCGAATTATCCCAAAAAATATACAAAATGAGAAGTTGGTTCACATGTTTATTAGAAACTAGGTGCTGTGCAATAATAGTATATTATGCAACGATCATGTAATAACCATTACATGAGAGTTGCATACGCCATTTTATTTACACCCGATAAATAGTGAAGAGCTACAAATATTATATTTGTATTGCATACGATAATACTAATTAAACGAATTTTTTTGAAAAATTCTACAAAATTGTAATTAATGGTATTACTTTGAGAAATAAAACGATGAGAAATGAAGAGAAGATCAAAAATTTGAAAAAAAGGAATACTCGAGGCCGGAATCGAACCCATATGTCTCTTCAAACTAGTCCAACTAGCTAATATAAGCCCCGCGCCTTAGACCGTTCGCCTAAGGAGAGCTTAGAAAATTTGATTTAAAAATAGAGAAATAAATCATGCATTTGTCAAATGAAATATTTAATCATTCTTACTGTATGTCTGCCGGTGAAGGTGTCGAAGGTGATTTCCCCATATCGCTGGTATCAGACATTTTGGTATGATTATCGAAGTTTGGCTATATTCTTCAAAAATTCAATTCCTATACGAATTTTGACTTGACAAACGTCAAATGCAGAGCATGCACATCATGCTTGATTGAAAAATAATGGGTTGAAAATCTGTATCGTAATGGATTTCATTATAAAACGGGTTGTGGGTATATAAGTGTATTATTAGAGTACGGGTTTAGATAATAGTATAATATGACGTTGCGAGGAGGATAAGTTGGCTATAACACATGAGCAAAAAATTGTGAGCACGAGGCGTTAGCCGAGTGCGCTAATTCGCGAGTGCACGTAATTGGTCTTACTCTTGAGTTACTTGCACATGCTTGTGCGGTAATTTCTGGTGGTGTAGCACAAATTTCGTCGTTATCGCCCGTTTTCAATGATCGACGAGACAGGAAGTCATGACAGCTGCGACAGCAAGTAATGTTACATATCCCATCATTTTACAAAAAACTTCAGGAAGCGGCTGCCATTAATTTAGAATACACGTGTATTACCTAACAGCTGAGAAATACGTAATGGAAGGTTTGAAATAGTGGGAGTAGAAAAAGGAATAATTGCCGCACAAACATTCCTGGGGGCTTCAAACTCATACTCATAAAGGAATCAAGTTTATGAATGACCTCTTGTATAGAAACTGTGAATTCTCTTCTATTGATTCCAATAATCAATTCCATACATACCATATTTTCAATCTTCCGTCATTGAACCCTGTATATTGAAGTCAACAGAAGAAAAGAGTTGAAGATGGGATGTTGGCTAGATTCCAAAGCTCTTCGTGACGATTCTACCCATTACACATTTGAGACGTTTTATTCTTCACATATGGCCATTGCATGTTTTTGTACGTTGAAGTTACGGGGTTAACACTCGACGATTTACAGTAGAAACACATTAAAGAACGTAACTCGATCCTTCGTGACTTATGAGTTATATCGGATTTTTTGTGCTTCGGGGTTCAAAGTTGAACGAATGGTGTTATAATGACAATAGATGCACAATCAGGAATGATGGGTGAGGTACGCACATGTTGATTTCGATCGTTATGTAATAGTAATAATATTACATAACAGCCCTTCGAATTTTTTGAATTGAGTTTTGGAACCACATGGAAGCAAATAAATGATTGTTACCACATGTGGGTATCTGAATTGAATTGTGACGATGGAAAAATATGTAGAACTTGTGATACGAACTCACAACTGCCTAATTTCTCAATTGTCCCAAATATTATGTTAGTACTCAGTTGATTAGTTGAGTAGAACATTTCAAAGTACAGAAATCATAGTCTAGTATGCATTAGGACTCACAAGAAGGTTACTCGTATTGTTCATAGTTTTTTTTGGGTTGGTAACCTACCACAATCTGAGAAAAATACCACTCATTTGTCATCTTCTAGGTGATGATTGAGTTTCGACCTCGAGTTCGGAGGTCGAAACTCAATCATCACCTAGAAGATGGCAAATGAGACTTTGCCGAAACGTTGTGACAATTATCCTTCAGAGGATCAAAACCACAGAACACGGAATGAAACCCGTAAAAACAATTCATCATATGTATATATATATATATATATATATATATATATATATATATATATATATATATATATATATATATGTGCTGGCTGGAACTTCCGGTTGATCCGCGTCTGGAAAGATTTACTTGTCTACGTTTCGACTCCCATTTCGGAGCCATTTTCAAGACTTGGTGACCTTGCGTCTAGGTCTGAGTTGTCTCACTAGCTGGCTATCATCACTGGAGGCTATCATCACGGAAGTTCCAGCCAGCACATTTCTGACCGCGGAAGCCTAGCCGATCAAATATATATATATATATATATATATATATATATATATATATATATATATATATATATATATATATATATATATAAATTGTACAGATTTCAATATTGATTCTTAATTTTTCTCAGATAATGGTAGGTGACTATCCCAAGAAAAAGATACATCCACCACAGAATAATAACTCTCTAATAGTGCTGAGAATATTCGGTAATCGTATCTGGAACTAAAAACTGTTAGATCAAGTTGAGAGCTACAAAGAAAGTTCAATATAAAAACTTGTACAAATGTATACCTAATCACTGAAAAAGTTTTAATTGGGATAATTTCATCAAATAATATGCCTAATTAGCTATTTATGACCTGTCATATTCAGGCAATTATTGAATTATTGATTGATGGAATTTGCTGAGCATCAAGCACAAACCTCGTTTATAATAATTGTATAATGCATCTCTACATTAGGGACTCTATTCTCTATTTAACAATATCTAGTGACTGGACATTGTTGGATGATATTTCAAAAATGTATTTGTTGAAAAAGCGAGGTATTTTGCAAAACCCACGAAATAATATCAATGGTCTATAGTGGGATAGATCACCTCAAAAATGAGCAATGAATGGAAAGAACAAATATATAAATATAATAGTATGCTGAAACAAACGTCAGTCTCCCCAGAGTCTCTGCCATCACGAACCACCCGTGATCAATTGACAAAGTGGAAGAAGATAAGTGTTGATTTGCAAGTCTATCAAATAGTAGGTGGACAATAAACCTGACGTAGATTGGCACGTAGCCTATTTGCAATCTTTCAAAGAATTGACTGCTTTCCTGGTTGTGGTGAAGACTCTGAAATGTTTCAAAAGTATCCCTCTCTCATCAATGATTGCAGATCATTCCCCCCCAAAAAAAATCATTAATATTTCTTCGTTGACGAAATTTAAACAAGCGGTTTGAGTGATGAAATAAAGACAATTAAGCCGAAGTCGAAGATATGTTTTCATCACTAGGAACACATTGTCGGAGTAGGAATCTGCTCCTTTTCGCCCTTTTTCATATAATGGACATCGCCTATGAAACTTTGTTGTTGTATGAACAACGTATCGGATATGAACAATTCTGAAGTTATCTACAAATCACATGTATTATACCACATGCAGTGTATAATAGCTCGCTTCAACTTCGACTAGCCATGTACATTTCTTGCTTGAAGTCGTGAAATGATTTTCGAGAAACGAACACCTGTCAATAAAACAAATTCACTTTTTTTCACCAAATCATATCTTACTTGACTATAAAATCTCCACTATTATTACATATTTCGAATATTATTCAATTCAGAAACGATAAACAGGATGTATAAATTCCTATCTGACCACCTCTTTTTCTCTTTTGCTTGAAGTTTTCTTCGCAAACATTTTTTTATTGTGTAGAGCCTCAAAAACGTACTTGTTCATAAAACAAAACCCCTTCCTTGGAACAAAAAAAATATTAGACTTTTTTATTGAAAAAATTCATTTGAAAAGTTGTTCAAAATCATCCTAAATACTATTGATGATTGTACCTCATTACATATAAATACCTCTGAAAATCTATTTCATGATGAAGACAGTTCCGATAGATTTATTAAAGAATGGACAAGTGCGAATTACCTCACATTAAATAAAAACAAAACAGAGTAACTCAAGTTTCAAATAGGAAGAAATTACCAGGATCAGGAGTCTGTCAAAGCACTTGGTATCTATCTTGATACGACTTTATCTTTTGATAAACACGTTGACACTATGCACAAATCCCTCGAAGAAGTTATACCTCATGAGACAATTGTCCCAAAAATTATCATTGCAGACGTTGTGTACTGCTTATTTTGGATTATTCCACAGTATTATGGTTTACGGAATACTGATATGGGGCGGATCACCCCACGCTAAGAAAGGGTTCATTATTCAGAAAAAATGTGTTAGAATCTTAGCTCATGCAAAGTATAATGACCACTGCAAACCTCTCTTCAAAAAATTCAGAATTATGACACTAGTTTGCTGCTACATATGGGAATGCTTATGCCCATACAGCACCCGATATCCTATGGACGTCCAGTTCATGTCAAATTCATGTCGGAATAGCCTTGGACCAATTTTGGATATCCATAGGATATCCAAATTTTGGATATCCAAAGTATTCCCAGTAAAAAATATCCATACGATGTACAAAATGGATATCCTTTCGGATATCCACGATGGATATCCATGAAGGATATCTTATGGACATCCATTTCGTACATTTATTGTACAAATGATTGATGTTTCTTCCGCCGTGGCACCCTACGAATTAGCAACGTGATTGGGCCTTTTACATGGACATTCCAGCAAAAAAGTTGATATATTTAACTTTTTATCCTTTTAAATAATATTTGAATATAGCGTCACCTCAGAAGACGTGACGCGCGACGCGAAATGCAAAAGCGCTGCATTGTGAACTCATCTTGACTCGGTTTCCTGACGTGCAACCGTCTATGGCGTCTGTCAAATGTCGTAATTTTGAGAGTCGTTGACTGTTGGGTCGGTTTGAAAAAATTATGTTGAACTGAGTTGAAGCGTTGTGGTGTGCATTGTGCAATAATTGTGTTTATAAAGAAACGAAAATTAGTGGCGTGTTAGTTAATAATTGTAAACAGTGATCATTAGCATTTACTGTGGACGTGAACTTTTGGAAGGAAGCAAGTGAATTGTCGAGTACTATATTCATATGTTATTCAAATTGAGAACTATTTAAATTCATCAATAACTTTTCTGTTGAGAACTCTTGGCAAACTATTTTTCAAATTTAAACTATATCAAGTATTTTGTTTGAAAAGTAATGAAAAAATTAAAAATTATTATTAACGACATAAGTTTTTTGATCGTACGTCTACCACTTTCGAGTTTACCTTAGTTTGTCTGAATTTTTTGAATACAGCGAAACGAATCTAGCAGAACATTTTAAATTGCACATTCGGTCACGTTGAGTGCCTTATCACAGGATATTTTACTGACTATAATCCGTTGTCCAAGAAGTGTGCAGCACTTTTTCACATCTCAAGCTAGGTTGGTTTCTCTGTAACGAATTGCACAAATATTTATGTAGAATTATGAACGATATCTTATGGACGTTCTTGATGGATATCTCATGGCTGTCCATAAAGTATATCTTGTAGATATCCATGATGGATATCTTATGGGTATCCATGAAGGAAATCTTATGGATGTCCATAATGGATATCTCATGGATGTCCATGAAGGATATTTTATGGACGTACAAGTTGGTGGCCTAAGAATGTCCATTGGACGTCCATTGAATATCCTTTGGATAAAAACTGTACGTCCATCGGATGTCCAAAATATCCTTAATGGATATCCATTGGATATCCACTGGATGTCCATGTGTTGTGTGGGTGCTACGTGAAAAATATAACAAGCAGAGGCCTGACAACCTCGCAAAGGGACATACATGCCTATGAAACAAGAGGTAATTCTCTTCTTAGGGCCGGTATTATAAAACTATTTTGACAGATAACTAGAAGTTAACTTGTGGAGTGACGTCACATGTTACAGTACTTCAAAAGACATGAGTTAACTTTGTTGGTTGGAATGGGTATCAGTTAAAGTTAACTTTGTTTTATAATACCGGCCCTTAGGATGCCAAAATATCGTTTTGCAAATGGCGCAGTCGAGTTTCGGATACACGTCATATAAACTTTTTAATAATTTACCAAACACTTTGAGGAATCTTCCCCTGACATATTTCAAACATAAAGTGAAAAGTATTCTTCTCACAGAAGCATTTTACTCAATTGACGAATTCCATATTATTTCGCGGCATAGCTTTTTGCGTCATGTCTGAGTCTGACTTCCATCACACTCCATGTATCACTAATTATCCTCCTGTACCTTTTGTTTTTATTTATTTATTTATTTAGCGAAATGGGACACAAACAGAGATAGAGATACCTCCAGAAACAGCATCCACTAATTACAATATAATTTCAGTGGATTGACAAATTAGGTGTTATATAAAGTTAAGTGTAGGCCAATTGCCAGTTCTATACAAATGGGTGTAGTGCAGTAATAGGAAAAAAGAAGTATAAACTGAGATAATGAGTTTTTATGGAAAATTAATTTGAACAAATCAATTCGTTAAGAAATTTTCTTTCAATTTACCCTTAGCAGCCAACAAAGATGAGTTGAAAATATCGAAAGTGGCACTATGTTTATTATAATTTTCTACCATTCGAGTTATTGGAAGGTTTTTGGCAAGGTTTGTGCGGTAGAAAGCTATTTCAAAATCATTGTTTTGTCTCAGTTGCCTTTTTGGTACATGTATATTGTATATGGATTGACGATTGTAAACACTGGTATGTAAAAACATGAAATAAACTTCTATTCTATTCTATACGAGCAATATATACATTTTCAAATTCATTTTTCACTATATATCTAATATGCTACTGACTATACAAATAAAAAAAGGTCACTCATGTCATTTTAAGGTCTCGAAACATAGTATAACAAAAAATCAACACTTTAATTGCTTCTGGTACCGCTTCCCTATAATAATTATAATTTTTTTCCATCGGAATATCTCGATGTTTAGTACCTTCTTCCCACGAAATGTCTAGACGTGCAACCCCTTAAATTTCAATATTTTCACATGTTTCCATAAATTGTGAGGCCGAGCTTGACAGGGCAGTTCAAACAGATTCCATATTTACGAGTATCTGACAGTATCCCGGTGCAGCCGTTACATCGAACATATGTGTTATATTTATGGTGTTAATAAAAAATTGCCCTATCTGATTTCATGCTGCTGCAGGTTCATGCATGTTCATTAAATAATCGAGATCGTAATTAATGTCATTGTAATGGAACTCTCGCTTTTATTTTTATTTGAAATAGTAAGAAATATTGCTATGTGAATAGCGACAAAAATGCTGCTGAATTTCAGTGAATTGAAATCTTCTGGGAAAATAATCAATCACTAGGACTGTGGATCCGTCACGAGTGACGGGAGGATAAGTGAAATTCGAAATCGAGAAGATTCATTACGTACAGCTTATTCAATCCATCTTGGCACAGAAATAATAACGTATATGTCTAGCAATCTCTGTGAATCATACTAAGATAAAAAAAACACCTGTCATATGTGTTCACTGAGTTGAAATCTATTCCTAGTAGGTGTATTTTCTTTCGTCATGGTCTATACTACCAGTGTGCTATTGGAAAAGTAAAAAGTATCTGAGTTTGTACCAAGAATGATTGGATAAGCTGTACAAGTCATTTACAACGTTAACAAAATATTAAGGTAATATCATACTCTAATATACTGAGTGAAAGGGAAATTATATTATCAGCTTTGAGTACAGCTCATCCAATCCATCTTGGCACAAAATCAGATACTTTTCCAGTTGCACACTGGTAGTGTATACCATGACGAAAGAAAAAAAAATCTAGGAATAAATTTCAACACAGTACACACATATAATAGGTGTTTTTTTTTATTTTAGTATACTTCACAGAGATTGCTGGCCATATACATTATTACTTCTGTGCCAAGATGGATTGGTTAAGCTGTAAGTGCAAATTTTTGAATATATCTATATCAATATCATCATGATTATGATTGCGGACAGTAATTATGTAATTATTGCCTGCAGTTGAAACTTTTCCTAGAGATCAATTACCCTAACACCAAATTGATATTTTTGCACTCGATGCGCGTTTTGCTAACAAGGTTAACATCTTTAGGATAAGAAAATTGATACTGAAGACGCTATTTTTGTTAGCGAAACGCGCATCGAGTGCAAATTGTGTTAGGGTAATTGATCTCTAGGAAAAGGTTCAACTCTTACAACAAAAGTTCCAATCTCATTGTTTATTGCCTGCAATGGCTGAGGGGAAAAAGATAATGAAGCGTAGAGAAATGGAAAGATACGAAATATGCAACGATCATGTAATGATGGTTATTAATACACGAGCATTAACTGGGATACGAAACGAGCTGAGGATCAGTTTCGTATGGTTCATACGAGTGTATTAATACACTTCACATGAGAGTTGCATACGCTTTTTTCCACACCCAATACATGATGAGCTATAAATATTAAATTTATATTGTGGGTCCCACTGATCTGGACCTGGAAAGAATATATAAGCATTTATTTCATTATTGCTTGTCTTAATAGAGTTCAATATTATATTGAAAATGTTGCTTTTATTCTGAATCGAATTTTCGATGTAGCCTTCAGCCACCGAATTGGATTTACAACGTATCGTAATGAAAAACCTGTAACATAATGAACTCATTCTAATACAGATTTCCCATGTCGATACAAAGTAGTAGATTGAGTGTCGCGGAGATAGTTCATAGCCTAGCGTAGCTATGCCGAGTTGAACATATAATTTGTCTCCGATTTTTTTAAATGATATATCTAGGATATTACAATTGCAAATTATTACAATTCTCACAATATTTTCATTTAAAATGATATAAAATTTGATAGAAATCGCAAGTGTTGGAATGGTTGGTTCATATTATTTCTAGTTTAACAACTTATGATTTTTCTGACAGTTTTCTGGAAAAATATCTGTATATTTATATCATGGACAGTGTCAGCGACATAGTACTTCCTCCTCCAGACACATATCAATTAGCAAAGTATTAGGTACTTTTGCTGCCTAGTCAGGAAAGTCCTTACTTTGTTACCTAGGCATGAAAAGTAATACTTTGCCGATTGAAACGTGTCTGCAAAATTAATATTTGCGGTCAATCGGAGAAAAAAACATTTTTTCATACCATTTCCTGAAAAAGATAGATAGATAGATTAGATAGATAGATAGATTATTATTATGATGCTTGTATTACTAACACAGATTCTGTAAAAAGTTATTGTTCTTATACTTTAACAATTTAACTTTAACAATTCAAGGTTCACAATTAATAATAACAGTTAAAAGCAACACTTAACGTGAGTGAGTATTCCAATGTCAACAACATAGGACATCAATCATTGATTGAATAAAAGCAGTGAAGCAAGAAGATAGGATTTTATGCATTTTTCGAATTTTAATAAAATTCAGTGATTTCACTACCGGTGGTAGTTTATTGTAAAGGTTCACATCGAACGGGTTTTGTTTCGTTAAGGATAATTTATAATGGTACGGTCTTAACTGACTAGATAGCCTAGTTTCATGATTGTGAGCACCTGAATTATTCTGGTAGTTTTCTTTATTGAGAGCAATTTTAACTAGTGTTTGGTAAATGTAAATACGTGGTATTAGTAAGATCCTATATTTAATAAATAGAGGCTAATAATGATCACGGTAGCCGCTTCCATCCATTATTCTGATTTTCTCTTTCTGTAGCCGAAAACTCTTATCGCTGGTGATGAGTTTTCCCAAAGAACAGTGCCATAGTTCGAAGCGATATGCAATATTTAATGTAGATCAACATTTTATGTAGGGAGAACTTTTCAAACACATGTGAAAGAAGTGCTCAGAATCCAAAAAACAAATGAATCTCTTGAAAGATGACCATGAGTTCTATTATGAATTTAAAATCTTTCATTTCCAAAAGAAAGTTTCGAAACTCAACCGCTTGGAGGGTATGGAAATCAGATCAAAATATTCTCTATATCTGATGAATGATCAAATGCTGAACAATTCGCCTCTATTTCAGTGGCGGATCCAGGATCAGGTCAAGGGTCTATTACTCAAAATTTATATATACATATATATATATATATATATATATATATATATATATATAAAACAGAAAATTATGAGGTACCATATAGCAACAACTAGTCAAGATCCAAAAAAAGGTGAAAGAGATTGACATGAGCAAAATTTGAAGGTGTAGCCAGGAGGTAAAGTAGGTTCGAAACTACTTTTTTTAAATCGACTCGAGTTGATTAAACCTAATCAACAGCATATTCTACTCATACATAGTATATTCAAATCGTTACCGGCATACACAATACTCATCACAAATGTAACAAGTCTAATTTTTCAAATAATGCGCCAAAAAGGATCCAATGGCAGCACTGTCAGAAATTTCTCGAACTTTTCCTCGATAAGCCTGACAAGTGATAGTTAAAAAAAGCATTTTATTTTCTAGTAGAATTTTTCAAAAAACCTCGAAAATTAACTAATGTTTAAATGTAGCCTGCTCTTTAGTTTTCAATGGAATGTAATAATTATTATTAAAGTTCTTCAATTTTAAAGCAAAAAAATTTATTCTATTACATTTTTTTGTCCTGCTCATGTGTCATTTTTTTGAAAACAAAATCTCTTAATTTCCCAATGGGGGGGGGGGTCCGGACCCGAAACCCCCCCCGTGGATCCGCCACTGCTCTATTTCATATTTATGTTCTCTTCAGACAACTGACGCTAGCCCTTATTCTCTGTATTAATACATCAACTTATTGAATTATTAGGATCAATAGAAATTATAGTTGAGATGGAAGAAAAATGAATAAGTAACCCCTTTTTGGCGACTAGTTACGTTACACAAGGACATGTTTTTTTCGAAACTACCTACTATGAGAATATGCCGCCTCATGAGAACTTTGTTCCGCTATGATATCTTGTACCGTTCAAACGTAAAAGGATAAAGGCTGAAAAGAAATTGAAAATATAAGTGATTTTCAGAACAATTCAATCAAAAGTCATTTTCAAAACAAGATAAAAGATACCAATATAAGGGTGAATTCTACATCAATTGAATATATAATTCTCGATTTTCTCCCAAACTTTCTTGACAATATCTAATCTTGCTTTTTAGACTGCATATTATTATAATTATGTTTTTGAGCTGTCAAACTGATACATTTATATATTGTGCAAGTTATCGACATATAATCCGATAATTTCGAAGTACGTATGATATTACAAATCAGAACGCAAAACCACATGTACCCAACAAAAATTATAGACCGGGAGGTCATGACAGGTGACGTTCCACCATTTTTTCGTGCATGCCTTTTTAAGGCTTGATAGCTAACCCTAAAATATCAAAGATAGTCGGGGTTTTAGCCCCCCCGCGCGTCCTCTTCATAAGGAAAAACGCTTTTCTTTCTGTAGCGAATTTTCGTGTTTTTCCGTGATATTTTACTGCATGCCATTGTAATATACGGAAGTTCAAACTAATTGAAGCTCTAATAATTGATGGCATGCACCCCGCAGCGGCCCAAGATGATCAAAGGGTTATGAAAACCTGAAAAAAAATTAAGGAAAATTCCGTGTTTTCAAATTACATGCCGATGTGAAGAATTGAAGTTTTTGTAATAAAAACACTATGAAAGAATTGGCATGCACCCCTCGTAGGACGCAACGGTGAAAAATTTCCGGAAAATTCTGTACAGAAAAAAAAGCGTTTTTCCTTATGAAGAGGACGCGCGGGGGGGCTAAAACCCCGACTATCTTTGATATTTTAGGGTTAGTTATCAAGCCTTAAAAAGGCATGCACGAAAAAATGGTGGAACGTCACCTGTCATGACCTCCCGGTCTATTAATCCAATAGCGATAAAATGAACATAACCACGCAAGAATGTCGATCATATTCTCAAGATATTCTGAGATTTAGATATTTTTCGAAACACTTCAGTCTATTCCAATGTGTATAACGAAATCAGTGTCTCCTTTCATTTGCATTGCCACTTTGCCTAATTATAGTAGGAGAGCCCACGATGCTAAATCGGGATTTACTCGACCGTCATAGAGACCTATTTGGTTGCGAAGCTTAGATGATAAAAAGAAAAAAATGTTATATAATGTATACCTTTTCATCGGTAGGGGGAGCGGCTATAGACTTTCAAAAATGTAAAAAAAAACTGTTACATGGACATACTCGAGCGCGTCAGATATTGATATCATCTATGTCCTACATATTTTTAAAAATGTACGTATGTTGATCTGATTGTTTCCATGATGGGGTTGGTCGTACGTGAGGGTAGAAAATGAAAAAAAATCCTCGAGCGTGTCAGATTTTCTGAGGGGATGTTAAGTGAACCTAAAAAAAGCTCTTATATAATTATCTGACGGTTTGGATGTGACGCAGACTCGCGGCCGTTATTAGTATGTGAAAAAAAAATCGTCATTTTGAAATACACAAGCGCGTCAGATTATGATATATATGGTTCATCTTTACGCCATAGACGTTGCAGTCTCAAAATCTGTCGATTATCTGGAGAGATTCGCCTATTCTGCCAATTTCAATTTTTATAAATAAATTTTTTCAAATCATTGAACTTGATTAATTGAAAATCTCAGGAAAAAGCATGCAAATGAAAAAAGTGTATGCTTCTTTTAGTAGAATACTTGTATTTATAAGAGAATAATTATAAGCAATTGAAATTTTTGAATTTTAAAACGTTGGATATTCGTTGTAAACAATATCATGCCACCAACGAGTCTGTGTGATAAACTTTCATGGCATCATGGCAACAAAAACCAGAGTGGGGACGGAGTGAGAGAGCAGTAGATAGAGAAAAAGTGAGAGAGAAATAGAAACGTGGAGAGGGGAATGTAGGCATCACGTAGCTTCACGCATCAAACTTTATCGATGAATTTTTATTATTTCGGCTTGTGGAGATTGTCAGATTATATATTTTTTGCAATTCTTGAAATATTCCCTTCAGAATAAAAATAAAATTACCCACGCTCGAGAATGTCGAGATGACGTTTTTTTTACAACTTTGTAGCCCTTCTCCTTCTTCAGGTCACTCTCGAATTGTCAGATTAGTGGAATATACACGTTTCAGGATGTAACTAACTCACCCTAACTCAATCTGACGCGCTCGAGAATTTCAGATGATCAATTTTTTTTACTAATCTGATCCTTTATCCTTGAAGGGCGGCCAT
Organism: Zygogramma bicolorata; assembly: GCA_032362365.1. NCBI lineage: Eukaryota > Metazoa > Arthropoda > Insecta > Coleoptera > Chrysomelidae > Zygogramma > Zygogramma bicolorata. The sequence continues at coordinate 1,149,503 of JAVJAQ010005646.1, forward strand.
ATATATAGGGTTCATATATGGTGGAAGTACTTAACCGGGTACAAGGTATCCCCCTGTATATTAATCTGCCGCGCTTCAGTAAACCCCAAAATTCCCTCTTGGGCTCCCCTATCATAACCTAAAACTCAATTTTTTCAGACAGGAATTGAAAAGCATTGGAATATTTTTATCAAACTTGAAAACCTTCACTTTCCAATTGTGACACTACGTTCTGAAGGTTTATTCAGGTAGAATTTTCAATCATTCCAACTAACCCTCAACGAAATGGCGGTGGCAAATTTCGTTTAAAGTGATATGATACTCTTTTTTTGCCCAGTGGAATGTATAAGAATTGAAGGAATATAGAAAAGAGTCGGCAATTAATGCGTGTCTGAGATGTTTTGGTATTGGAAAAAACAGATTAGTAATTTTGTTCGTGCCTGAGAATTGAAAAATATTGAATAACATTTTCGTGAATTTAAATATTTTGAAATATCCTTTGAAATTCGTTTGTACCACGGGTATAAATAGATGTGTAGGTATGCCTTCGCATGACTTAGAAACAAAGGCCCTCTTCGGCTTTGTAAGATATACCTAATAATCATCTATTTTATACTCTTGGTACATAATAAATTATATCCTATATATTTGACTGAAAAATCTACGTTCCCAAAGCTACTACGTACGTACGTAATATAGATATCCCCAATTCCGTTTTGTTTATCTGAATATCTGGTGTAAAAGACATTTGATCCCAGCCGAAAAAATACATACCCAAATTTGAGAATCATTTATCTAAAATCGTAGAATTTGAAAGAGTTTGTGTATTTGGTGTACGATGAAAAGTGATTCTCGCAAGAATTTGTTTTACTGTCCTCCCGGTATATTTAATGTACCATTTCTTAAATCTCGCACAATTGAATGAAATTCTCAGATTCAGTAAATATTCGAAAATAACCCGATGTTCTCTATTGTCCCCTGGACAGAAATTCTAAATCAGTCGCGAGCCTTCGTAAAAAAACAATGAAATGACGCCACAGCTGCCTTTTCGAAATAATTCATATAAATATGAGATGGCTTGATGTGTATAGTATAGTTTACGGTTTTTCAGTCTTCTTGGCATTTTTTATCCCGTTTTTTGTCAGGCGAACAACACGTGTTCGAAGCACGCTGAGCTACAAAAAGACATCTATAAGAAATAAGAAGAATTTATAATTACATTATACATAACGCAGGAGAGCTTTCAGTCTATATTTAAAATATTTACAAACTGAAAGTGCACTAGAACACCGCTTTTTATAAACTATCTTGACACATGTACTTGCAAATATATGCGAACGTTGAGGTTCTCCTGAGTATGAGTATTCTAAAGTATCAATCGCTGTGGACAAATTTTTTATTTTATAGTTACTCAACCGATTGTTCCAGTGAATTCAATTCATTTATTGGCCAATTCGCAACGTACCTCTGGTGTAGCTTTTTTAAAGGTCTGCAAATTGTTTTTCGTGAATTTAACGACTCGTCTCATGCTAGTTAGGCCGGACATAATCCATACAAATTTCAAAATGACTTTGAAGAACAAGAACGAATCCAGAGATGCAAGTACCTATATTCCATTCAGAAAAATCATGACTGAACAGAAAATCCTTAGAAGTCTTGGATATTATGGGGTATTTCGAGATGAAAGTAGACAAGATCAAATTTATTTCGAAAAAACAAAAATTCAAACCTTTTTCGTAAACCTTGAAAATGACATTTTATGCTCTTGCCGAAATAATCCTCGTAGGTGAACTTCTGGACCAAATCAATGATTTTGTGATGAAAAAAATAGCAAGTCGATTATAGTATGTCAAGTATAAAGAACGGCAAGCACATTCTACCGATCGATTCAAATGAATTAACTCCCACCTAATAACTGGAAAGTGAAACGTGACATTTATATATTCATGCCATCATTTTTTGCTGTCCGAATTGAATCATCAAAAATCGTGAACAATCTCGGACACGTTCCCACGACTTCATTGAGAAACATGATTAGTGCATGGTTGAATTCAACATATTATATTATGGAGATGTCGGTTATAGTCTTATTCGACGATGCAATTTGTCGCTGCAACTCCATAAAATTGCATGTGTTCATAAGTTACATGAAATAATCTCTGCTGACTTGAAAATAGTTCAAGATTGGTGTGATTCAAACATCCTATCTTTCAATTTAACTAAAACAAATTTAATATCGTTTAGATGCTCGATCAACGAACTTTATTTTGACAGATCATTGGAATCTAAAAATAGCACTAAATTTCTAGAAGTTTTCATTGATCAGAATTTAAAATTTGTGGATCATGTCAAACAACTCACTAGCAAAGTCTCCTCTGGCTGTTATGCGGTTAGAGTAATTCGTAATGAATTGGGATTCGGCACTGCAAAGATAATACCGGAATACCGTTTTGGGGAGCATGCAGTCCAACTTTATTCAATAGTCTTCTAATTTCACAGAAAAGGGCAATAGGGTATATGGGAAACCTTAAACCAAGAGAGTCCTGTAGAACCTTCTTCAAAAACCATAATATCCTAACGGTAACTGCATTATTCATACTGAAATCTGTGTGTTTAATAAATAACCATATATTAAACTTCGCCACATCCTCTTCCCATTATAACACCTGGAACAGCAGAGACACTCTGCAACTCACAGTGCCAACTAAAAACATCACCAGAGACTCCATATTTTACAATGGTGGAAAAATGTACAATCATTTGCCTCTGTACATAAGATCTGCCAATATAAATGACTTCCAATTCAGGAAGTTAGCCAAACAATTTCTATCTGATTGACCCTATTATACTTTGAATGAATTTTTTGACGATAACTTTCAACTGATTGACTAGCTCATGTTTTTTATCCTTATTAAGGAGCTTTCAAGTTTTACTTTCTATGTCTATTCTTATATGAACTTGACTTCCACTCTTTTATATATACATACTTTTTATAACCTCCATTTTACCATGTTTTGTTTATATTTATACATTTTATTTTTGTTATCTTTCGGTATATATGGCATTTTTTCAAGTAAGTATTTACTACCCAAGCTTTGTCAACAAGATTATGTCTTATGATAATAAAGCATATTATTATTATTATTATTAAGTTTTTCGGGTTGCATGAATCTTTATTGGTGCGATAAGTTTCAGCGATTTACACTCGCACAATCCTATATTTTCGAAAGTTCTTTCACAGAACACCGAAATAAATTCAGAAATGTAACAGCCACCTTTATGTGCAAAATTTGGAAGGTTTGGGTCAACGACCACCGAAGGCGCTGATGGCGGTTATTTTGTTCCAACTAGGAGTGAAGATGCTGAAACGCAGACAAATATAATGGTGTCAATTAACTCCGACGTATATCTGATATGCAATGCGATTTTGAAATTTTGAATACTGAGAAGCATAACTCATGAATTTATTCAGACGAAATAGTTTTGAGTGAGTTATTAGCAGTTTTTTATTCTGATAGCAGATGAGGACAATGTTTCCCAAAAAATGCACATAAACAAAAATAAATCGTCAGTGATTTTCCATGCTTGGATCGGCTGAATGAAACTACCAAAATATAAAAATCTCAATTCATATTTTGTGTTCAAAATACATTTTTCCTTGGAATTCGCTATTGCAATATTGAAATAGGACTTACATAACACTCCCATTCCTCTTGAAATTCCAGGTAAGTTATAGAACACAATGTGTTATCTTGAACTGTGTTATATATATATATATATATATATATATATATATATTAAGTAAAATTCTAATTGAGAATTCATATCCAAAAAGTTAAGTGAATAGAATAATTTTTTGTGAAAGAATACTTTCCACGATTCAGTACAACCTTTCATTTATAAATCATTACCTTATATTCAAGAACTAACACCAAAATTAATTAATGTATTTCGAAATGATAACTTCATAATTTCCAAAAGAAATGTAACCACTATCTCTAAATTATATGGCGAAGTTAAAACCCCAATATTGAACAAAAAAAATTCCAACTCGGTATACAAAATTTCATGCATGGATTGTTCTAAAACATATATAGGCCAAACATCTAGACCCTCAAATAGTCGCATATTATTTCACATAAAAGCGACTGCAGATGAAACGTAAATTCTTGCGCTTTGAGTGAACACGTCAACATAGAGGATCACAAGATGGATTTTGAACACCCAGAAATTTTGGATAGAGAAACAAATATAATCAAAAGAACATTTTTAGAAATGACCAATATTAATAACGAAGAGAATTCTATGAACAAGAAAACAGATCTCAATAATTTAAGCCAAATTTATACATTTCTGCTTGAATACGAGAAAGATAGAAGAAAATCATCCGGTATTCAGAATTTTACCACATGACATTACATCAAAATTTGACATACTTCAATATTCTTCAATGTTTTGTCTTTTTATTTTGTACCAATTTATATTTTATTCTCACGTTAGTGTTCCATATTTCATCTTTACAAAATATCATTCAATGTATTATTTTGAGTTGTCCTGACGAAGGTAATAAATTTGCCGAAAGCTTGACAGATAACAAAAAGTCCTTTTTGTAACTGCCCACAAACTTGACTACAACCTCACAAAATCAATCGACCTTTACTTTTTTTTATTGGGCTTTGCACTCAAATGAAAATAGCAACCGTAGACACGTGTTTCTGGGTCATTGCCCTTCTTCAGCACGGTGTAGGATCGACAACACTTGGAGAAACATCACAAATGAACGGAGTCATCAACAGAAGCCAGCCGCACATTTGTGGTTTCGGTCAGAAGACCCTGTTATCACAAGGCATCAACTGACGTCACCACGGAGGCAGCTATAGCCACCTGCGTGACATCCATGCCCAGGAGATACATTATAGAATTTATAGAAGTTTCGAGTGGATAGATGATACAGACGTTTTTTTTATTGGGCTTTGCACTCAAATGAAAATAGCAAACGTAGACACGTGTTTCTGGGTCATTGCCCTTCTTCAGCACGGTGTAGCCAAGTGCAAGAATGGACAACACTTGGAGAAACATCACAAATGAACGGAGTCATCAACAGAAGCCAGCCGCACATTTGTGGTTTCGGTCAGAAGACCTTGTTATCACAAGGCATCAACTGACGTCACCACGGAGGCAGCTATAGCCACCTGCGTGACATCCATGCCCAGGAGATACATTATAGAATTTATAGAAGTTTCGAGTGGATAGATGATACAGAGGTTTTTTTATTGGGCTTTGCACTCAAATGAAAATAGCAACCGTAGACACGTGTTTCTGGGTCATTGCCCTTCTTCAGCACGGTGTAGCCAAGTGCAAGGATGGACAACACTTGGAGAAACATCACAAATGAACGGAGTCATCAACAGAAGCCAGCCGCACATTTGTGGTTTCGGTCAGAAGACCTTGTTATCACAAGGCATCAACTGACGTCACCACGGAGGCAGCTATAGCCACCTGCGTGACATCCATGCCCAGGAGATACATTATAGAATTTATAGAAGTTTCGAGTGGATAGATGATACAGAGGTTTTTTTATTGGGCTTTGCACTCAAATGAAAATAGCAACCGTAGACACGTGTTTCTGGGTCATTGCCCTTCTTCAGCACGGTGTAGCCAAGTGCAAGAATGGACAACACTTAGAGAAACATCACAAATGAACGGAGTCATCAACAGAAGCCAGCCGCACATTTGTGGTTTCGGTCAGAAGACCTTGTTATCACAAGGCATCAACTGACGTCACCACGGAGGCAGCTATAGCCACCTGCGTGACATCCATGCCCAGGAGATACATTATAGAATTTATAGAAGTTTCGAGTGGATAGATGATACAGACGTTTTTTTATTGGGCTTTGCACTCAAATGAAAATAGCAACCGTAGACACGTGTTTCTGGGTCATTGCCCTTCTTCAGCACGGTGTAGCCAAGTGCAAGGATGGACAACACTTGGAGAAACATCACAAATGAACGGAGTCATCAACAGAAGCCAGCCGCACATTTGTGGTTTCGGTCAGAAGACCTTGTTATCACAAGGCATCAACTGACGTCACCACGGAGGCAGCTATAGCCACCTGCGTGACATCCATGCCCAGGAGATACATTATAGAATTTATAGAAGTTTCGAGTGGATAGATGATACAGACGTTTTTTTATTGGGCTTTGCACTCAAATGAAAATAGCAACCGTAGACACGTGTTTCTGGGTCATTGCCCTTCTTCAGCACGGTGACTCCGTTCATTTGTGATGTTTCTCCAAGTGTTGTCCATTCTTGCACTTGGCTACACCGTGCTGAAGAAGGGCAATGACCCAGAAACACGTGTCTACGGTTGCTATTTTCATTTGAGTGCAAAGCCCAATAAAAAAACGTCTATATATATATATATATATATATATATAGCTTGACAGATAACAAAAAGTTCTCTTTGTAACTGCCCACAAACTTGACTGCAACCTCACAAAATCAATCGACCTTTACTTATATATATATATATATATATATATATATATATGAACTGATTTCTGTAATATGTAGTTCTTTTCGAAGATCTTCGAATATGGAAGGCATAATGTATATTGTTCTAAAATAAACGATGAGATTGGAACCTTTGGTGTAAAAGTTGAAACTTTTCCTAGAGATCAATTACCCTAACACCAAACTGACATTTTTGCACTCGACGCGCGTTTCGCTTACAAGGTTAGCATTTTCAGAAGAAAATTTCAATATCGATTTTAATTTCAATATCGATTTTCTTCTGAAGATGCTAACCTCGTAAGCGAAACGGGCGTCGAGTCCAAAAATATCAGTTTGGTATATTGTTCTATTCGAAAAAAACGTTTAATATTTTACGCTTTAAGTTTGAACCCAGTCATTTGGTAAATAATGCAAGAAAGCTGAATTCGTTGTCTTCTGAGCATTTTTCTATAATTTCACTCCTTCACCCCAAACTCCCAATGATAGTTACATGTAACACACCATGTATATAGCGTGCCTCTGCAGGTGAATGTCGTTAAAGTCTGACCGATATTACTTGTTCAAACACTAGAAAAATTGTCGAAGAATAAATGTTTGGCACATTCAAAAGTCAAACTAATTTTTTTGCTAATTCTTTACAAATACCACTTCTTTTACAGTCAAGGAAAAAACGTATTTCATTTTTATCCGGTTTAATATTCGATTCAAAACATCGATCAGGAAGTATAAAAAAAACAATTTTCTGAATATTTTCATTGTTCAAACACAAGAAAAAAATGAAATTCCCAGAATCGAAGTATCATAATACATGAAACCCAAAAAATATCTTATCTGAGAAGTAATTTATTCTTGAAATATGTGAACCATCCTATTTTCTTCTCAGGTTGTTGAGTTTTGGAATCGCTGGTTTCTTTTTCAGAGTAAACGTCCGATTCTTCATCGCTATCTTCTTCAATCGAAGTTTGTTCTGAAAATTACAAAAATACTGCGGTTCAGCTTACTTCCATCGAGAATATTCGCAATATAAGGATTTGTATAAGGAATCTATATTGTATGTTTGGTGTGTCCTCACAGTAAAAAAAAGGATTGATGTTTCTATAATTTTCAAAAAATCATATACCGCAGTTACCAAATGTTTGTGATTGGGGAAGGGCATCAATAGTACGTGAGTGAATTCCGTTGCTCGTTTGTTTCAGAGCTTTGGCTTTAACAGTTCGTATTTGAACGGTTTTCTTTGTCTGTCTTGCTCTCTGTTGCTCGTTTATTTCGAACAAATATGCGGGAATATTCCGTACTCGAACGATTTTTCATTCCCGTCTTGCTTCCTGTAGCTCGTATTCAGAAGAATAGACTTGAGTAGTCCGTACTCGACTGCTTCCCGTTGCTCGTTTGTTTCAGAAGATTGGATAGATATGGACCTTGTGCGTAGTGCGTTATATATGGGAAACATGGCCATTGCCTGGAGTACCTATACTGACGATTCCAAAAAATGTTTTCTTTTTATTTATTTTTTTATATGTAGATTCACACGAAAGAAAAGCCCTGTAATGTTCAAAGAACACCGCGTGAATCAAGGTACAGGAGATACGAATCAACATTCACTTTAAATTTCTGAAGTTTGTAAGCCTCAAAAAAAACCTCTTTTGGCAAGGAGTTCCAAAGCGACCAAAGCTCAGCTGTTCTATTGAAGAAAGATTCCTTAGCAAGAGAGGTTCGACAGGTTTCTAAATTTACAACAGAGGGGTGGGAATTCTGTACCTGTCGAGTCATTCGTGTAGATATTGCCAGGGATGGAACGATTGATAACAATTCGGAAGAGCATCGACCGTGAGAGTATCTATAGAAGAGAGACAAGTCTCCGACCCTTCTACGATGTTCCAATGAAGTGAGCGAGTCTGTGAGCGAAGAAGCACCAACAAGACGAATTGCCTTTCTCTGGATAGAATCGAGAAGCCTCAATGAATGTTTTGGTGCCGAACTCCACACATGAGAACTGTATTCCATGACAGGTCGTATCTGAGCCTTGTTGAAACCGGTACATGGCTGATCGTGTCCCGATGATGGACCATTCGAAGATTCTTGCAATTATGGTCAATAATTTCGACTATTTTGCACAGGGTCCGCTTGGATATAATCCAATGATCGACGTGACGTATAGCCAAGGGTACTTCGAGGAATCATGTCTTGTGTCTACAATCGCAGTTTTCGGTTCATGTGGCAAACTCGCTATCACCGATTACAAATTATGACAGGAATTTCGCCATACCGCTAGGTGGTTCTAATTTTATGTGTCGCTTGAGTGGGGCAATAGAAGAATCCCAATATCAATTGAATAATTCATATAACACCAAAAATCCGCTTTTTTCTGTTTAATCTTCTTCTGAGGAGGGTTATAATAAATAATAATAATAAGACGTTTATTTGTTTCAAATAGGAATATCCTAATATACAAACAATAGCTAAGTAAAGCATATCTATAAATGTACATGAACAATTATCAAAACAATACCTAGAATTGTATAATATAAAAATATTATAAAGACATAATAAATGAACCCAATCTAATTGCAATGACTATTTAAATGACTATTGTAATGTTAGAATGTTATGACAACTACGGAAGAGATCTTATGTGAGTTATGAGTTTTTTTTTGAATTGTTGAGCACTAGTGCACTCTTTTAAAAATACTGGAAGTTTGTTATATTCTTTCAGGCCCTTATGGAAAAGGGATTTCATTGTAATAGATAAGTTGGCTCTCGGAATATGAAACTGATGTTGAATACTAGCTCGTGTTTGGTAGTTATGTACTTCAGATCGAAAAGTGCAAAAATCCTCCAAATAGCTGGGCAACAGATTATGTAGGAATTTGAATATGAAAATCATGGCCATTTGATACAACCTCTGGGAGACAGATAACCACTGTAGGCAGTCTAACATATTTGAAATATTCGCGTATCTATTAACTCTCAGAATGACTCGCATGCCACGATTTTGTAGTTTCTGTAATGCTGATGTCTTGTTTAGATCAAATGAATACAAAATGCTGGCACAATAATCAAAATGTGGCTGTATAATGCTGTTATAAAGAGTTATTTTCGAATACATCGTAAGTTTTGCTGAAATCCTTGAGAAGAAATACAGTTTCTTTGAAATCTTTTTGGATATATAATCAAAGTGAGCACTGAAGGTCAAACATTCATCGAGCATAAAACCTAAATATTTAAATTCGTTCACAAATTCTATGATTTCACCCGCAATCCCCACGCTAAAATCATCTGCATTCACTGATAATAATTTGTGACGAGTTGAAATTATCATACACTTAGTTTTGGAAGTATTAAGTTTCAGTTTATTCTGGTTCAGATATGAGAATATTTTTTTTAAGTTCATATTCATTTTATCGACTGCCACTTGAATGTTAGGATCCGAAATCGACAACAAGGTATCATCCGCAAATAGGTTGATGAAGTCACAATCGTGAATAGAATGTATGTCATTCATATAAATTATAAAAAGTATAGGATTGAGGGACTCCATATGAGGTGTTACGAGGATTCGATAGGCTCTGATTTATTTTGGTGATTTGTTTGCGATCAGATAGATAGTCTTCGAACCATTGAAGAACAAAACCTTGAATGCCAATTCGCTCTAATTTTTTCAATAAAATACCTCGGTTAATTGTCTCGAAAGCTCTTTTCAAGTCCAAGAATACTGCCACAGTGTAGTCACCCCTATCAATTGCCTGCTTCCATTTTGTCACCGTTAATTGAATGGTAGATTCACATGAGTGAAGTTGTCTGAATCCAGATTGAAATATTGATAATATTTGATTATTCTCCAGATATTCAATAAGCTGACCATATACTGCCATTTCTAAAATTTTCTCCACGCACGGTAAGGTATTTATAGGTCTAAATTCTCCAGATTTGATGGTGTTTGGAACCTTTTGTATTGGTACAAGGGTGCTGGTTTTGAGTTTATTTGGGAATCTACCTTTTTCCAAAGAAATATTTATGAAATGTAAAAGTGCATGTCCTATCACACCGAAAGTTTTCTTAATGAATTTAGAATTAATAACATCATCACTATATTTCATTTATAGATTATTTATTATTATGGATAAGTCTGATAATGCGAGTTTTTTAAATGAGGCTAGTGAATAGTTCGCTGGAGTCGAATTTTGACTGGCTGAATTATCATTGACATCGTTTATACTGTTAACAATTTCTTGAATGCTATCAATGAAATAATTATTGAACGATTCAGCAATTTCATTACTGGTTTTGTAGATTTTAGACTCACCATTTACATCAAATTGAATACCACCGCTGAAGGGAGCCGTCGCAGTTTTCGATTCGATCAATATTTTCAGTGTTTTCCACATGATGCTAGGGTTAGTTTTGTTCTGATCAATTTTTTCATAGAAGTATTTTTTTTCTTTTTGTTTCATTAAATTCACACACTTATTTCGTAACATTCTATAATTCTGCCAATTCGCTTCAGTTTTGTTATGTATGAACCTTCTATAAGCCATATCCCGTTGCTCCGAACTAATTTTGACCTCTATATCATACCATGGAACGCTGTTTGATTTTATCTCATATGAATGAACTGGAGCAATATAATCTACTATTGATTCACATTTTTTCTTAAAGTCCTCATAGTATTCATCAACGTCAACACAGCCTAGCAAAAAGTTACATGATATCAATTCGATATTCATTCTTTCCATGTTGTGTTCATTCAATTTCCTGAAACTTCTCGTGATCTTTTGTGAATTATTAAGATTGCCGGTTTTGAAGTCAACTGTTATGAGTGAGTGATCTGTCAATTTTGGTGGAACTTCTGACCTAAGATGTCTATTTCTGACCGAACATAAAAATTTGCTAAAACATAGTCGACAAGAGTGCTACTGTGTTGAGTGCATCTAGTTTCTTGACTAACGGTTTGTTCTATTCCAAACATATTCAAAATATTCTTCAATTTGGTGCAATAGTATTCATTGCCAAGATAATTGAGGTTGAAGTCACCTGCTAGTATACATTTGAAGTTTGAACTGAATAAAACGTCACATATGTTCTCCAAGTCATTCAAAAACACCGCGTGACTAGAATTTGGCGAATGGTAGAGACACCCAATCAAGAATTTATGTTTATTATAAGTGATTTTGATGACCTTACACCAGTAGTTTTTTTCTAGGATGAACGTTTTATAAATTGAATAAGTTATATCGGATCTGATATAAAGTAGAACACCACCTGTATGTCTTGACAAAGAATCACAACGTACACACTCATAGTTGGGAAGACTAATTTCAAAATCGTTGATATCCAACGTTGTTCGTGTTTCACTGAACAGTATCAGGAGAGGATTGAAGCATAAAATGTTTGCACTGAATTCTGTTTTATTAGCTAATATACTTTGAATATTCATATAGACGATATCACTATTGAACTGAATATTAGGATGCTTCAATTGTTTTTTGGAACTTTAGTCTTCTCAACTATCACGGGCCTATTATTGAAAAATCTAATGGTTTTAGTATGATCTCCATTATCTTCCATATTACGCAGCTCTTTTTTAATATTCAGGTAGTACTCACGCTGTTTTTTAGTTTGATCTCCGAATATTTTTAAATTTGGTGTTATTTCGCGAGCCTTTTTCAGCAATTGTCCCCCCTCTCCTATCTCCCTGTCTTAGTCGGTTTCAAAGGAATATTGCAGATACCTCCCCACACAAGTATTTTTCATGTTGACCACTATAACATGATCCATACCTAGGAAGAATCCATTACTTCAGTATACTACTAAATCAACATTATCTCACTATGAACTCCCTTTAATAAAATTTCGATAGAAAATCTGAAAACCTCATTAGGGGGAGCACAAATTTTTGGAATATGAAAGTACTTATAACTTCTAAACCGAATATTTTTCAAGAAAGTTTCATTTTTCAATACAGTTTCGAAATTATGTTTCAACAAGGGGTGGAAAAAAATTCTATAACTCAACTTCGAAATTATTTAAAAAAATATTTGTGGAAGTACCATGTGTGACACTGAAAAAATAGACAATACCAGAATATATTTTCATTCCTTCTGCAGAAAAAGGCGGTTCGGAATGAAAAATAAGAATTAAACTTCCTCCGAAAAAAAACTCGGTTTAGGAGTTGTATTTTTAGAAAAAAAAAAAAAACAACGGTTGAATTTACCATCTTGTGTGCCCTCCACTGCTTCAATACCTTACTCTGAACTGGCAGAAAATGTTAATTCAGTGGATTCTTCCAAAGTATATGTAGCTTCTGTGCAACTTAGACTTTATTTGCATGATACCATCTATGTCAATTTCTCTGTGACGAATTCGTCTGGTAGTAGATTTTTTTTTAATGCTTTGTATCTTTTCTTCAATTTGGAAAACTTCATAATGCCAAAGTTCCTTGAGTCAGGGTTGGTGAAATCAACTGCATCACTCAACAAGTCACCCCCTGTATACATACTTGAAAGCATGATATATTAAGTGAACATAGAGTCAAAATACTCTGTGAAAATCAAGTGAGGAAATTACTTAGAAGAATCGATAGGCAAAAAAACAGAAAACGTTTTAAGAAAAAAATCTAGTATATGAGCAGCAAGAATAAATGTGTTGATTGGCTGCATTCATACGTACCTTCATCATCATCAGACAAATTTTGCCTGGGTTCAGGTTTTGGTAGGTGCTTAGTTTGACGGCGTCCATTTCTTCGAGTCTGGCTAGTCTTACCTCCAACTCTCTCTGAGTGAAAAAAATATTCTTTGAAGTCAACAATATATACAATTACGTGAACTAAATTGATATATACTTCATTACGATCTGAAACGATTTTTTCCTTCCATACAAATTATTAGGCAGGCAACAATCTGATCACATTCTACTAGTCGTCAATGAGTACCAACTGACAATCAAAAAAAGGGAATGCGCTAAATATCTGAACAGAAACTAATCTTGAAATCGATCGGGTTAGTTAGAAAATATCTGCAGAATGAAGCAGCGGCAGATGCAGAAAAAGGTGTTGAAAAGTTAGCATCTATACGTACCTTCAATAGAGGAATATTTCGTGGATTTAGATTTTGGTGGGTGTTTATTTTGATTCTGACCATTTCTTGGAGTAGGGTTATTTTTACCCTGAACCGTTCCTGAAACAAAGTACAATAAAATTACAAATTTCAGGAAATGATATTCCCGATTCAGAAATAATTATTTATGGAAATACGATTTGAATAAGAAAGTTCGGGTGAGTGAAACTTCGATACGAAAAGCTATTCTGGCTATTTCGTTGAAATATCCTAGGAAAGATATCTGTTGGCTTCAAGGTTGGGATCGTTTGGGTATAATTATCTAATATATCACCATATGAAATGGAACATACGAAATCTTCATACTCAAAGGAATAAAAAGAGGACTTTTCACACAAGATTAACATATTATCTGAAGAATTTTAATAAATACATGGAATTACCCTTTTTGAAAATTAACCCAAAAATATAATTCCCCAATATCATTCATTTGTTGGTATTACCTTAACCTCCCTCAGCTTTATACTTGAGGCTTTTCTTCAAGTTTAGTCAAGCAACTAGCCGATATAGATATTTAATGTACATTGTAATTGAAACGAAAATGAATAAACTTTTTTCATGAATTTGGTGCATGACCAAAAAACTGAAAAGTTGACTAAATATTCCATTTCAAATTTTTTGAATCGATTCCACATAATTACTCTTAAACTGAATACTTCAAATTCTTGTCTTCATCGGCTTTTCCATTTTCGTTTCTTTGAGAGGTAACAAGTTCATCATCACTCAAACAAGCATACTCACCATTTCTTTTATTTTTCTTAGACATTTTAGCATCCTTCTTAACAGGTGCCGAATGTATATACTCTGTATTGTCGTATTCCTTCTTTCTTGATTTCTCTTGACACTCGAAGAGCTCCCTGATTTTTTTGCCATTGTGTTTGAGCTTGAACAATACTCTGATACTCTCATTCACCTCTTCTGGAGTGATAACAGTTTCTACATCAGAAGATGCGTTACTCTTCTTCAATATTTCATCGAACGATGCCTTGGTTTCCTCGTATTCTCTCAGTAGTTTTCTAAGATGATCCAGCGTGTCTTTGTTACATAATTTACCCAAAGATTTTTCCCTGCGAAAAAAGGTTTTTCACAAATAAAAAAATAGGAAGTGCATTTACTTTAGGGAAACAAAAAGTCAATGTACAGTATCATTCAGTCAGTTGGTGTACCCGACGTTTCCTCCGAACTATACAGGGATTGGGTATCTGAGCAACACAGATTACACAGTTACATGTTAAACCAGTCTAGCTCACAAGTTGAAAAACAATTATTCTCTTGAAAATCCTGAAAATATTATCTAAGGCTCATTATTCCGAATGACACTAGAAAAAAGTGCAAGAAAATGGGGTCCACCTGTGAGATTCAGCAGTCAAAAAAAAAGGGATCTATAATCCACGATAACTTGACCGTGACACGTAAAATAATTGTTTTCTACCAAGGAATATCGATTCAAGAATCACTGTTATTCAGACACATGGAGGCATAAAATGCTCTCCGGTGATGTTTGTTCGTTAACATTTTTCGTGAAACATAAAATGGAGTTCATGAAGTGAGTGGAATATCATTGGTCATTTTTCAGTTACATCATTTCTTAATGGAACAATTTTTGCGAATTCCATACCAGTATGAATCCAGCTTAACTCTCGAACGAAAGTCATCAAAATTATTTCTTTTCCTAAAGCCCCCACTGAAAGTACACTTCAACTGATTTTAACATCCCGCTGTTTATATATGTCGTAATCCATTATCTAGTGATTATAAATGCTATAAAAACAAAAATCAAAAACAGGAACTGAAAGTATAAAAAACTTTTCGATCATACAGCTATTCAAGTATTCAAAAACACTATACAATATGAATTTCAGTTTCATGCAACTCGTTTGAATAAATTTAATGAACAGAGAGATCTATTTATCAGTTTTGCAAAATATGTTTTCTTCATTTCAATTGTTAACAAATATTATTATTTTTTCCAAAAAAAAATTTAAAAAAATTTATTGATCAACTTTTTTTTTTTGTTTTATTTTTTTTTTTATTTATTTTGTTTTTGTATTGATTCATTATCATTCCAAAGGTACAATATGCACAAATCTGTATAAGTTCCATTATCCATTAGTTACTTACGTGCATTTTTTTTATGAAAATTTGTGATTTTCCTCCATATCTCCTGATTTTTTTATGCTCATAACTCAGTAAATATATTAGGTATTTCCACATCTCTGATACAATTTGCAAATAACAAAATATCTTCCAAACATGTCATCATATCTATAAGTCTTTACTGGTAATATTCATAATATTAGAGTTATTAGTTTTGGGGAAGTTATTCTTCGCTTTTTCTCCTCCAAGTAAAAACAAAAAAAAGTTATGAATTTTTTTGGAGAAGAAAAAGCCAGAAATCACTTCCCCAAAATAATCATGATCGTTCTTCAATGATATTTTCATTTCATATTAGTTTTTCGACGTATAATGTCCAAATATTTTTTTTTTATATTTCACTTTTTTAATCAAGAGAAGAATTGATACAAATTTGTCATCCCCTATTGGTCGAATGGGACTACAAAAAGGAGTTATATTCATCAAATACTGGAATACTAGTAAATCTTGGCCTAAGATTTGTAATATGTCTTCCTAAGAACCTCAATAAGCCAATTTTTCGGTCGAATCAGGTCATAAAAAATTTCGCCCGCTTTCCTAAAGCACTCATTATATTTTGTCCAGCACTTTCATTAAAGTGAATTCTCTGACCCAGGTTTTCCATGACCACCAGTTGAACAATACAATAAGTATTTCGAACATTTGAACTATTATACATATATAAATAATGAGTTCAATCGGTTCATTAAGTTTTTATTGCAACACAAAAAATATGTACCCCATTTCAAGTTTGTTTATGAAATAATAGGAAATGAATCTAATACCCTCTTCGCCGATTGAAACAAATAGTAACACTGAAACAATATTCAACTGGAACAGTTTCAAAACCTCAAATATATAACAAGCATATAAGATAACATCAAAATGTTGAAACAAAGAAAAATGTATAGAATGTAATGTCTATAGTCAAAGGAAAATATCACATACTACATCACACTTGTATGAAAAAGAAAGACTTTCTTCAAATGTTGAGTTCAATATGTACTAGAGTGTAGTACATAATTTTTTGGAAACTAAAAAATGGAACGAAACTCAAAAAGAAATATGAAAATGAGCGAAAAATTTCTTTTAAAGTTCATGTTTCTAGGAAAACAATCAACTTCTTTATAAAATCTATATAGAATGATCCCTAGCGCACCCTTGTATACAATTTCTCGGTTCGCCCCCGGTGAGAATATCGAAACTGTTTTGAACACAGAACCATCTGTCATCTGTACTCAGTCACCTTAATTGAATAATAGCTAAAGAAAGGGAGTTGGTGGAGCATATTGTTTTCTCTCAGAATTCATCTATCGTTTTGGCGAATGACTCCTGTCACGTTTCATGGTTGACGGGTCCGCGTATAACCATGCTGCTCCTGGGTAAGGCGTAGGGAATTAGTAACAAGCCCAATCTACACAATTCACCGAAACGATAAGAATACTTGTCTTTGGGTATATGTCCAAGGACGCTTTCCGTAAAACCCACAAACGACAACAATAACCGCTAATTACCTCGTTTGTTACCTTTCTCCTGTCATATTCGATCATATTATGAACGAAAATGCTCAAACGCCTAAATACAATGTTGCTATGTGAAATAAATCACAGCCAATCATTGAAATTACAAATTCAACTACCTTTTATATGGATTTTTACATAATATATTCGAACATTCTCATTTTTGTGATGTTTTACGAATTTTTGTTTTCCCTGATTCTTTCAACTTAAATGCTTTAAAATTCAAGCTGCAAACTTAAGGCTTGGTTCCGCTTGTGCAGCGGACGCATGCAGCCACTGCTTGCAGCCGCTGCTGCAGCGGTCGCAGGGACTGATATCCGTGCATCCTTATGGCATTGGTTCTACAAGCGCGTCGGTCGCATCGCATCGCATGCGACGGCTGCATCGACTGCTAGGGGGACCAGTCTGGACGCAGCGGTCGAGCAGTCGTTGTAGCCGAACACGTGGTTACCAGTATTTTATTGTTTAATTCTCGTATTTTGCATAAAAAAAAAGATGAATGGTGATAAACACTTCTCCCGTGATAAGGAAATGGCACTGATTGAATTGGTGTCATTTCACAAATGTTTGTATGACAAAAGCATCGTCTTCTTCTTCGTCTAACAAATAAAGAGCTAATAATGCACCACGATTCATCATTTCACCATGAAGGCTCAAAATGAAGTGACTAGACTATCGCAAGTCTGCCCGAGTTTTAAAAAACGCTGGCGTCTTGCGTTTCCACTGCACAAGGTGAACCACTTCCTAATAAGCAGCCAAACGCAGCAGCGGCTGCAAGCAGTGGCTGCATGCGTCCGCTGCACAAGCGGAACCAAGCCTTTAGATCCACACATATAAGTGAACTTTGAAAAGAGTTGTGATGATAATCGTTATTTTTTTCAGTCAATAAATATCTGTAGGTAATCAGATATTATAACGTCTTGGAACATGTTGGAGCGTTTCAAATACTTACTGGGTGATCAGATACTCAATGTATTCCTTATAGGAATCGCTAAATGGAGTGATCGCATTATTTTGTAGGAAGTAAGCGAATCTAGCAGAAGTAGTGATGATCATGTGGTGTTCACTGTCTAGCTCCTCCTTTTTGGTTTCCATATTTTCAATTAATTTTCTGACGTTATCCATTATTTCTTCCTTCGAATTGATGTTCTGTTCTATATTGGAATCCTTTTCTTTGACTTCTTTCGTTTCCGTCATATAATACACGTGCATGTGCACTTGAAAATTGCAGTTGCATTCGTTGCAGACCCCTTCTCTATTCATTGCAGCGCAGTTAACAAGTTCGGGGCTGCCGATTATTTCTTTTGGAACATTCTGCAAATAGCAGGGTTCGTGACATCTTTGCTTGTAGTGCCATTTGCTCTTACCTCCAACCTGAGAAGAAAAAAAACTTCATATTGCATAACACATACTATCTCTTTATTATAATATAAATTTAGATCTCACAGGGTGGGGCAGAATCTGATTTTTATTAAAAAAAATCAAAAATCATTGATTTGTTTTTTAAATCACGATTTATTTGATATTTTTGATTTTTTCCAATTTGAATATGAAATTTGAACATTTTGATTCTTTGAAATTATTTTTGATTATTTTATTGTATAAGTCTAAAAATTTCAATACAATTTGCGGCTCGAAAACTTGTGATAACGCATTTGTCGCGCTTCTTGCAAGAAAATTCTTGTCGCGATTTGTTTTCCTTCTGTCCTATACACTCGCTATACAGTGCCGAGTGAGGCACGAACACGAACGCGTTTGTTGTGCTTTTTGCAAGAATATTCCTGTCGAGGCTTGTTTTCCTTCTCAACCTATAAATTGACGTTGCCCAACAATTTCACGCATTTCGCTAGTTGTACACACTCGGATATTAGAAACAGATTGGGCATAGAAAAAGGAGGAAAACTCGTGTTTTTGTTGAAATTGTATTACGAAAAAGAATGGACTGAAAATATACAGTAATAAAATTTAGGCGTTACATTTAGTTTAAGAATTTGGAATTATGTACTTCTTTTTTGTTGTTTTTGCTAAAAGCAGATACTCCTTTTAATCTTCGAGAAAACTTTTATATTATGTTGTTATCTGGTTCTGAATGAAAAAAATAAAAATTGATTCAAATCATGATTTTAATTTTAAAAATCAAGCGATTTAAATCATGATTTTAATCGTGATTTTTATCACTCGATTTTAATCAGCCCAACCCTGAGATCTCATCAGGTACCATTTTTTTTTTTCAAAAATTTATAATCATTCAGTTTGAAGTAACACACATATCAAACTGTTTCGGTCGCTATTTTCTCGAGAAACATATGCTTTTATTAAAATGAGGATTGACGAATGACCGTTGGAAATGAATTTTCAGAGTTCCAAAGATCGCCGCCCTCAGCGCAACCAGTCCGTTTGAAGAATTTTTCAAATGGCGAATAATTGTCGGAATCTATATTGGAAGGTAATTCCTCCGTTCACGAGAGGTCGCTGATAGCTGATGGTATACAGACGAGCCAAACAAATAATAAACTATTTCAGAAGCAGTAAACAAATTGCAACGAATAATATAAGGAATACATTGGGTGAAACGTGAAACCCTTGCGTGAACGGTAGAAGGCATGATAAACAGTGGCTACAATATTAGCTGCTGTGCTGTTTGTCGTGGGTCAAAAATATTATTAGAGTTCTGAAAAATGTATTTTGTATAGCTGATAAAAAAACATCATTTCGTTTCTTTTTTGTTTTCGGATAGGTATAACGTGAACAGTAGGTCGACGTCTCTGAACCGTATAGAAGGGAACGATAACTCCCGGTCGGCGTTTTTGACGTAACAGTTACAAATTATATTTTTTGCTCTGGTGGTGGGGTCTCGGCTATCACTCGGCTCTCGCGGAGAGTGAATTTGTGTTCACGTTTTCTTTACGGTGGTGTAGGTAATATTCGTGCAGACGGTGCAGGCTGATGATAGATGATAACATTGTACTTTTTTCTTTATAGGTATAATAAAATGTTTATTAATTAACTCGCTTATATTAATCAGCTTGATTTGAATTAACAATGTAATAAAATCTTTGACATCAAGTTTAACCCACTTGTAGACGTCCGAATAATTTGAAATTTGGCAGGTGTTCTTAATACCGGTGACAATGCATTATGAAATTTTTGTGGGAGAAAGAACAAAATTGCGGCTCCATATTGGCGATATTTAATTATGATCCGAATCGAATCAAAATTGGTATGTAAGGGTTTTCTGGTCGAAAGTTAAGAATATTTCGTCAAAATTCGGAATGGCGGCTTCAATATGGCGGACGAGTTCCGTAATTATCAACCGACTCTAATCCAAATTGGTATTTGGGGATTTTCCGGGTCGAAGATTATGACTCTTCAGTTAAAATTGAAAAATTCGAATGACGCTTTTGAGAATGTTGTAAAATTTACAAAATACATTCAAAATCGATAACGAGATATGTCAAGACTAAATTGTAGAAAATGAATATTATCAAAATCTTTTTTAAAAACGCTTATATTTGAATGTCGTGAAAAAGATAGAGCGCGATTACAAGGTTAGCATCTTCAGGAGAAGTAAATTGATACTCGAATCAAAATACTTCTCATGAAGATGCTAACCTTGTTAGCGAAACGCGCGTCGAGTGCAAACAAAATCAGTTTGGTGTTAGGGTAATTGATATCTAAAAATAATTCTGATCCTGGTTATTAAAAAATGAAGAGCGTAGAGCGCTCATCAATCATTGAGAAAATCTATAGTTTCCTACGGCTTTTACTCATATTCTTCGTATTTGAATAACCAGGAATAATATTATTTTCCCTTTTTAGTGTTTTCAAATATGGAAGTGTTTTTTTAAAAGTTTTGTTTATAATATTTATTTTCGTATTATTTGCACAATATCTGATACGTTTTTCGGTTGAAGATGGCGGGCAAGTTTTGTGATTTATGAACCGATGCTATTCAAAATGGGTATATTAATATTTTAGTGGTGAAAAATCCAATTTTTTGTCATAATTCAAGATGGCAAGCGCATTTTAGGCAGTGTTTTTTTGGGGTCGAGGCTCACAATTTCTCGTCCAAAATGATATAATTAAACGAGATGTGTTAGATAGGATCCTATTTGAAGTATACAGTGTGTAACAACGAAAACTTAACAGAGCTGTTGTTGAATATAAAAAGTAAGATTTTGACAAAAAACCTCGGACACGTCGATGTATAATTGAAGAGGGACACCTTTAGGACTATTCAGATTTTTTCTAGTACGCACCCCCTCGGAGGGTGCGTCCGACGACTCTTATTTAGATAGGAAAAGTAGGTCGAGTGGCACCTCGTGTTTTGAAGGTCTTTCGAATACCTTCACAACTCTGTTGACAGAAAATTTTTGTGGCGATTTTTTGAAGGTATTTGTAATGAGATCAACGCCTTTTGAAATAAGTCAAATTGTTTTTAAGGTACAATTCACATTCAGAACTTTCATAGAAAAATAAATTTTGGCTTTTTATAACAACCTGCCAATACGTGTCCATGTGATTTCGTATTTTTTGTTTATTACGAGGAGATTTTTTCGGGGGATGGGGTTGGTTACCAATCGTTACAAAAAAATTTCTTACAACAGAGAATTGTAAAGGTATTCGAAAGACCTCTAAAACACGAAGTGCCACACGACCTACTTTTCCTATCCAAATTAGGGTCGTCGGACGCACCCCTCTGAGGGGGTGCGTACTACAAAAAATCTGAGTAGTCTGAAAGGTGTCCCGCCCCTTCAATTATAAATCGACGGGTCCGAGCTTTTTTTAAACGCCAATAGCTTCATTTCAATAATGAATTATTATATTCGACTTGCTTCTGGGGTCATTTGACCTGGCCAAGGTCATCTCACCGCGAATGGTATACAAGCAGTTTATCGAGTCGCATTGGTTTTTTTCTCGTTGTCTGTACTCATTTTTTGTACCTATAAGGTGTATTCATATCTGCTCTTCTCAATGAATTTAATGAATATTTGACAAGGCAAATTTCACTACCACTACCTTCAGCATCCATAGTCGAAATAAGTATTTATCTTGTTCAGTCTAGGAAAAAAAATCCATGCAAACCACATAGAAAAGAAATATCTCACACTATAAAATCCTTCCGCCACCAAGTACCGCTCAACCTCATTTTTGAAAGCTTCGTAAGTTTTCAGCATTTGTAATGATTTCGATAGTGAATAGAAAGGAGTAATTGCCGCATAGTGTGGTGATTTTTCTTATAATGATGTACCTATGACGGGTTGGTACAGTCAATTTATTGTTTCTTTTATCTAATTTTTTGATCAAATTTCTTCTGAACACTTTTGAGACTCTGTTCCAGTCGCATGCTGCTCCCTAAGATGCCGAGAATCTAGATGGGTTCCAAGAACCCTCACATATTTGGAAAAACGTACGTTCGGTATAACTAGGTTCTGCGGCTTGGATGTAGAATAAATGTACCTATATGTAGGTACTCCGTTTTTCCAGTAGGTAATGTTAAGTTTATCGGGCACCAAGCGATAAAAAAAAAATTTTGCGGGAACTTACGTATTTCGACCTCCTGAACAAAAAACTTAGATAAAAAATTTGGCGCTCTCCAATAGTTTTCAAGATACAGGGCATTTTTTGGGTCAAAAATGGGATTTTTGAATACACGTTCCTGCATCAAAATTACACTTGGAATTCATCCTTCTTTTTTATCAGCACAATGTACACATCCCTAATTATCCGTTCCACACTTTTTTCATTCGGAAACACTAGTTTTATAACAAAAAATGCACTTTTCCTCAACAACAACAAAAACATTGAAAATTCGGCATGTCACTGCTAAAGTGCTAAATGTTTAGTGTATTTTTTTATGAGGGGTTGGTACCCTGGAAAACCAGAGCACACTATTCAAATTCAAAATATCGCGAATTAATTTTCCTTCATTTTGAAGTTTTCACGTGAATAATTAAAATGATGAAATTATTCGAATATACAGCCTTAGTGCATAATAAGAGGGCATTACCTTACAACAATAGGAATATTTCTCTCGACAATTCAATGCCCGAAGTGTGAAGGAAAATTAATTCGCGATATTTTAAATTTGAATAGTGTGCTCTGGTTTTCCAAGGTACCAACCCCTCATAAAAAAATTATACTAAACATTTAGCAGTGACATGCCGAATTTTTGACCCAAAAAATGCCCTGTATCTTGAAAACTATTGGAGAGCGCCAAATTTTTTATCTAAGTTTTTTGTTCAGGAGGTCGAAATACGTAAGTTCCCGCAAAAAATTTTTTTTTATCGCTTGGTGCCCGATAAACTTAACATTACCTTCCAGTATTCAAAATAGTCGATTTTTTGCACCAAATGTCCATCTCTTCCATGTGATGAGAACTTTTTCCTCAGTGGTCTTTCCCGATGTACTAACAGTGGTGTCATCAGCGAAAATGACAACTCTGCCACTACTAATATGACAGGGCAAGTCATTTACGTATAATAAACAAAAAAGTGGACCTATTACTGATGAACTCCTAACGGAACATTGTATTTGCCAGACGAGTTACTGCACATCTTCACGAGAGATTGTATCCAATCCACTTCCTGTCGGAAGCACAAAGACTATTTACTAACAGTGGCAATGCCGCAGTTGTCGATTAAAAATCTAAACATTCTAAACCCTAAATTCGCAAATGCCACAGACCACAGACGCATCGGCATCATCGTTTTTGATCGGTTGCTAGGGCGACGCCTACCTGACTGAGGGGGACAAGCGCGCTAGCGCTAGCAAAGAGTAGGGGTAGAACATATTATCTTTGGCGCTAGCGCGCTCCCAGACCTGTTTTTATGAACGAGTTCGTTCCTTACATTTACGGTTAGATTATTGAAAAAAGTAATTTTTCAAGAAAACACAATCCAGTGTAATTAAAATGAGAACACTTCCTCTAATGCTCATCAAGTAATAAAGTTTATCTTCCACAACAGCCAAATCTATACTGTCGAGTGCTTATGACAGATCAAACATTGAGACGACAAATTTATTCTGAATTCTGATCAAGTTCAGAAGGAGATGATTTGTAGCTGTTTCCACAGATTTGTTGTTGCGAAAACCGTGTAGGGAAGAAGAATTCCGATACTTTTCTGAGAAGTAAATTAATCGGTAATAGGTATATCATAAAAGCTCTTTCGAGTATTTTTGAGACAATAAGGAAATGTTATATATAGTTATCCATTATGAGAGGATTGCCTTTTTTAAACAATGATGAGAATACATTAGCAACTTTCATTAAATTCGTAAACTTTCCTTACGGCAGTGAGAAATTGATTGTTGATATATGTGTAAGGGGAGATGAAACAAGTTCACAAATAGTTTTGAATAGAACTGGAGAAATTTCATCTGTACTAGAACTAGTTTTGTTTTTCATAGCGGATGATTATGGTACAAATACACTATTAATTTGTCTGATTACATAGGTAATCGTTTTCAGCAGCGCCAGCTTTCGCGAAAATTTTAGCAAAAGAAGTACCTACCATATATATATATATATATATATATATATATATATATATATATATATATATATATATATATATATATATATATATAATATATGACTTAGTGCCTTCTGTTTGTAAGTCCACGAAATTTTATGGATAATGAAAAAAAGTATTGTATTTTGACAAAAAGTTCATAATCTCCAGTCCCAAAACCTCGGCGGTACCATTCAGATTAGAATCCGACTGAGTCACAAAACTCATATCCGCCATATTGAATTTTAGAATAACTGAAAACTCCACCTACGAAATCTACATACTAAGAGTAGAATCGGACAACACTATAAATTACAAGTCATTTGTATTTATTTTTAGATACTTTCAAGGTTAGACTATAAAAAACAAATAAGTTCCCAGATGACATGGATATGGATAATTACTTTTTATCACATTCACCAATGAATAATAATTTGTTTTCACATTAAATGCCACTATATATTATAGTTTCTATTAAGAAAAAAGGCCAAAGACAAAAAAACTGAATACACACAATCACGTTTTATATATTATTTGGCTCACCCAATACAATACAAACTACGACTTCTCTTGTTCGACGTGGTCCTCCCTAGCGCCACCTATGAGAAAATAGCCACATCACGTATGGAGCGATTTTCGGCTAAATTTCACGTGTTTATGGCTGCCATGTTGAATGTTTCTAATAATGCTTGAACGAAATAAATTTAAGGTTCATATAAAGTGACAAATTTCTCGTTTCTGATCTGTAAGATGGCGCTAGCGGGCTTTGTCTTCTGCAATCTATGCAACCAAAGCTACATCAATTCGACAGTTCGCGACAGAAAATTTGAAGTTTTCTGCTGCAATATTTCCAAGAATTACAGTTTTCTATTGCAATATCTACTGACTTTCCAATGTTCCACTGCCGGATATATGTGGTGTTGCCATATCTCAACATCTGTCGAAGTACTGCGAAGTACTGTGTGAGTTTGTGATTTTTATATTTATATAGAGAATAGAGAGAGACAATGCCTCGTTTAATTGTGAAAAAGTCGCGAAGGGGATGGAATCTTAAAAGGTAATTATAAACTACTTATACTATTGAAAACTTCCAAGTCTTCTCCGTTGTGACGGCACATGTCATTTTTGGGGAAACAACTTTTTTGTGATACTATCCCTAGAAGTTGATTTGGTATGGTTAATCTCGACATACCGGCTGTCTCGACAGAGCGTATTTGTTCATAATCGATTATTCTGATAAATATGAAAAAAAGTCTTATGTAAAAGTTATGTCGCCCTCCCGTTGTTCGGGCTATAAACTTTTTGTCTCGCGATTTAAAATACCACTTCAGTCCCTAGGTATATAATATACTATTATTGCATTCTCAGATTCTCCCAGATGATCTATCACATGGGGTCTAGCGAATATAATTACATAGATAAGGTGTAAAAAATATCGATTTTTCAACGTTATGAATTTTTTTAGTCGAAACTATTCATTGTTCAAAATGGTTTACATGTTCCTATCTCGACTTTTTATCCACTATCAATTAATATTCAATTGTCTGACAACTGAAAAATCCGTTGAAACTTATATCACGTGACCTCAGATTTGGCGGGCATTCAAAAAAAAATTAGGATTTCGAGAAGCCGATACTTATTCATGAGATTTTTTATCATTCTTTCGATGTGTTCAATCGAACCTCGAAGTTTGGAGAGTAATTAGTAAGCAAAACAACTCTTTATGAAAATTATTTGATAATTTCTCCGTGTTTCAGCAGTGCATCGCATGAAGATTCGGTAATTGAAACTCCAAGATTATCTGAGTCTCATGATGATGTTGAAGATCGCAATTATTCTTCAATGATATTATGTGATCCCGATTCAAATCTGGATGAGTCTCTTCCAGATTTAGAAATTGACATAATATAAAATGAATATAAAATCTGTCAAGTTCTAAAGGAACATGTTGAACATAATCAAAAACTGTTATGGAAAAGCAATTTCTGTTTTTTTTAATTACTAATAATTATTATTACCAAAAGATGGAAAGGAATTTTGGAATTTTCACTTTCTTGATATACCTAACTGAAAAATATAAATAATTTCCTCGAATGCACAACTTTCTCTCATATAACGGAATCCGTATCTCTTGCCGTTGCCGAGATCCTCATTCTGTTTATTCTCATCCTGGCCACACTGTATAACAACTGATCTGGACAAAAATCGCAACATCCGAACAACCTATCTTTTCTTTCCAGGAATAGAAATAACATACATCGGTTATCTCTGTTTAGAACTATTGGCAACGTTGTACAGTAAATAACAGATTATGCGATACCTTCTGGATTGACACCGAACTTCACATTGTCTTTTCATTCCTATTCAGCAGAGGCAGCACCTGCCGGGCCAATTTCGATGGTACAGAGCGTTCGAGGAGATTTCATGACGAAGTATTTTGAAATCGTTCTTAAAAATAGAAATAATGCAAATTCAGATTCGAAAACTGGTATGAATTGTTCCTCGATGTTCATTCTTACAAATTTTATTTTGAGAAGCAATCATTCTCGATTCAAGTTGATTTTATAATGAGTTTTTCTGATTTTTTAGAAATTGTAGACAAACTGTAAGTTCAAAAATTCCGAAAAAAATTATGATTGTCTCTTTTCCCAACATTGAAATACCTTGATAGTCTGAATAAAAACTGTCGGATAGTTATTGAGAAAACTTGAAAAATACCCTAAAAATGACCTTTTAATTTTTTTCCCCAAAAACTGTTCGACAGATTTTCTCCAAAATCTCAAGAATCATTATATTTGAACGCTCACATAACTCTGATTTTTTTCGGAATATTTGAACTTGCCGTTAATTTTCTTATGGGTTTATATGAACCTTAAGTACAGAAAACTCATTTATTATGGACTTTTTGAAGCCTACATTCGGCAGGGTGATTATTCATTAGGTGAATTAGGTGCTGAGAACTTTTGGTTCCATTCTGAAACAAAAACTTGAAAAAATTACAAATGTTTGAAAATCAATATTTTCTTTTGTAGAAATAATTCGAGCCTCAAATTTTGTCATCACCTATTCCAATCCTTTATCTTTCGGTATACCAAATCCCGTTTCAGCCAGTTGTCATTTAAACGAATCGTCTTTTCGTAAAGTTGATGCTGCTCTGAGCATTATTGTCAATCCCCCTCCTAACACGAACTTTACTCCGAATGGCCGGCCCATATTGTTCTCCCTCTTAGTTCAACTTTACTAAAGAATATGGTCCGCCTTATTCCCCCTACCGTTTTTTTATATACAGATTCAAACGAAAGGGAAGCCCTGCAATATTTGAGAACACCGCGTGAATCAACATTAACTTCAAATTTTGGAAGTTTATAAGCCCCCAGAACAACCTCCTTCGGTAAGGGGCTTCAAAGTTCAGCTGTTCTTTTGAAAAAAATATCCCTGAGCGAGAGAGGTTCGACAGGTTTCTAAGTTTACAGCAAAGGGGTGGGAATTCTGCACTCGTCGGGTCATCCGTGTTGATACTGCCAGGGTTGAACGATTGACAACAATTCAGAAGTGCACCGATCGTGAAAATATGTATAGAAAAGAGACAAGTTCACGAGCTTTCTACGATGGTCTAACGAAGTGAAAGAGTCCGTGGGCGAAGAATCACCAACAGGGCGGACCTTTCTCTGAATAGAACCCAGAAGTTTCGTTGAATCTTTCGATGCCGAGCCCCATACATGGGAACTATATTCCAAGATATGTGCCTTGCAGATCATCAGGAGCTGAAGAGGAGTGAACTATTTTTTCGAACGAAATAGAAATACAATCTTCTGTGTACCTTCAGCGATCGATCACACATGGTTTTTCCATGACACATTATTACTGATCGTAATTTCTAGCATCGAGATACTTGACTTGGTAGGAATGGTTACTCCTGACATCTGAATATCAGCTAAAGATGGATCGGCTTTCTTTGAAAAGAGACATGCCTGGGTTTTCCCAGCATTGAATACCACCTAGTTGGTGTCACCCCATTATTTTATTTTCGCAAAATCATAGTTATTACTATTGAGGCCAGTGCCTCTTTGAATTTTTGTTTCTCGTGCTGGTATGGAGACTCTGAAAGAGAAACCAGTATGAAGAGTACTGTCGTCCGCAAAACAATGCCCTGAACAAGATGATTTCCCCAGCAACTCACTGATATGAAGTAGAATGAAAGTGGGCGCTAGAACTGAACCCTGTGGAACGCATTTATTGAAAGAATATCAGACGATAAAGAGAGACCTATCAGACAAAGAAACTTTTCAAAAAAGCACACAATTGAGGAGGTAAACCATAAAACGGGAGTTTAAAAAGGAGACCCCGATGTCCAAGCTGGATCAAACGCATGTTGAATGTTCCTTCGAATTATCCGATGGAATGCTGCCAAATATGTAAAACATACGCTAATAAGTCACTGGTTGATCTTTGAATGCGAAATCCATATTGTCGATCATTAATTATTCCTGATTAAATATTTGTTAAGCTTCATATTGACTTTCCATAACTTTGGAAATGATAGAAAGCAATCCAATTGGTCTAAAATTGAAAGTAAAGTTTATCTTCCCTTTCAATGGAACTGGCTGAACTCTGGGTGTTTTCAGGAATTAGGAAAAAAAAACAAGTTATACGAAAGGTTGAACAATTCGCAAAGAACTGGTGTCAATTGGAATTGAAGCCTCATTTATACAGGTTGTTATAAAACTACGTGGGCGAACTCATACAAATAAAAGTAACTGAAGGCACCAAATCCATGTAATAATAATATTGATTTCTCTTGTTAAAAGGTGTAATATCATCCTTAAATATTTTCGTGCCATGAAGAAAAAAAACTTGCATTTTTTATCAATTCTCTTCTATAAAAACTGTTTTCACCCTTGGTTTCCCCATTAGGAATTGTTACTCTTTGAATATACCTCTTTACCTCCTCACTTTCGATGACATCTGCCAACACAAAGCATTTAGCGAAAAGGAACTAGCTTGTTGATTACTGTAGAAAATAAATATCTAGATAAACTACAAATGTAATTTTCCTTTATTTTAGAAAATGATTATAATGATGAAATCATGAATATATCTAGGAACTGAAAAGTTACTTTTCTAGTTTGCTATTTTTTTCTTACCAAAGCAGAATCCATTTGAGATATTTTCTCCTGTTCTTTCTGCATATATGCCTAATAGAGTTTTTTATTCTCAATTAATTCTAGTTACGTATCTGTACACTGTTTCAAGTTATGTCAAAGTCAAATTTGAATGTTTTCACGGAAGCTGGAATATTGATGATAGTCCTTTCGGGAGTTAATCCGTGTGCGAGTTGTTGAAATGTTCGACGTTTCGACTGTCATCTTCATCAAGAACTTAAATACATATCTCCATTAATACTGCAATTAAGCAAATCTACCCCCTTACGGCTATACCAGGAACACTACGATGTCAACTTCGACAGTAAGCCCTGCGTTCGAGTAACTAGTATTTAAAGATATTCCTCTCACAATTCCGTCCGACTATTGAAAAATAATTTCGATTTCATCGGTCAAACAGCATTGAGTGTCGAAACGTCGAACATTTCAACAACTCGCACACGGATTAATACTCGAAAGGACTATTTTCAAAGTAAAATTTGTTTGAAAAAATGGTATTTCTTTTCATGACACTGTAGTTCAATCATAAATAAATATCGCATTATTACCAGTACACCCCAGTTGTTTATAGTTTGGTAATGTTCGATTGGATATTTTTTTTGTATTATTTGAATTTTTCCGCTTTTCTGATAGGAAGAAATATATTCAAGTGTCACCTACTACTACTTCCGCCCTCTTCGGGAAGAAAGGGGAAAAAGAGCAGAAACTCATCAGAAGCACTCGAAACTGAACACATTTTCCCAGTTTAAATTTTCTGTAAAACTTTGTCAGTTCGCAGTTAAATTTGTATGACGTTCTTCGCACCAAGTAAAATAAAAGTGTAGTCGTGGTGGAGAAAAAACCCAAGTGCCAGCCAGCCCAAGAGACGCAACGCAACAGAATTGGTAAGCCGCTCAAATTGGTAAGCCATGATCTACATCGAACAGGTATTTTTTTGATTTGTTGTTCAAGGGGCACTGAAGTACATTTTATTTATTTTTTCCTAAACAAAGGAAGATACGGAAAATATGATAAAAAATACCACTGCCAAAGTATATATATATGTTGAGATTGAGACCTTAGAAAGAACTCGTGACGAGACCTGGGGAGTAGGCAGATTGAGGCCCCGGCGTCAAGTCACAAACCCTTGCCCCCTGTGACAACACCTGAGGAGTAGGCAGATTGAGACCTTAGCGTGAAGTCACATTCACCTCTTGAAAATGGCTCCAAAATCGGAGCCGAAACGTCGAGAACAAAACTCCAGACGCGGTTCAACCCGAACTCAACAACAACATATATATATATATATATATATATATATATATATATATATACAGTGTGTCCCTAGACCAGTGGGACAGTTGAATATCTCTTGAACCAATAGGAATTTTCAAAATATTATAAGTTCACATTATATCGCATTATGAGAGCTAACCTCATAATGCTAACGTGGGTGAAAGGGCACGACAGGAGCAAAGGTAACCGCATTGCTGACTCTTTGGCCAGGATGGCGGCTGGAATGAACATTTTGGGACCAGGTGACACCCATGGCTTGACGACTTCGACAATTGCGGAACTAGCCAAACGTTACACCCATACTCAAACCCTCAAAAGATGGGATGAAACCAAAGGATGCTGTAGTATGATACGGTACTCAAGGAGTGGATAGACTAATGTTGAAAACAATTTAATAAAGAATCGAACGAGAACAAACTATGACATAACATTCATACCGTGACATCTCAACGTCAACTCCCTGTTATATTATTGGAAACCTTAGGGTTGCTCCAAATATTAAATCAACTATACTACATTCCTTTCCCACCAAACTTGAGGTGATACAGTAATGAACTACTGTCTGTATCGTTCTGGAAGTCTACGATTTCGTGAAGGATTCCGACGTGGTTCCAACGGTAGATCTTGATTTGTCTGAGAGACGGATGAAGCCGGTTCGGATATTTGCGGCTCTGAATCGTTTCTTGATATGTCTACCTCAGGCATTAATTCAGAATCAGGAGCTTGGAGTGTTGATGGTGGTGATATTTCCTCTGTCGAAACGATTTCATGGCATGGATTTTCTTGTGAACGAGGGCGCATTTGGTCCGCGTGTTTCCGTTTATTCACTCCTTTCACATCTACTATATAAGAAGATGGCCCAGTTTGACTGATGATATTTCCAGGTATTGATCCTTTTCCTAGTGGATTATTCACCCAAACAGGCTGATCTTCGGAGAAGTCTTGGGAACGAGTACCTCTGTCATAATAGAGTTTTTGATTCCATTTTTCTTTCTCAATATTTCGATGTGGATCTGGTTTGAGTTGATCAAATATGGTTCTTGGTTTCTTTGAAAGCATCAGCTGACTAGGTGTTCTTCCAGTTGATCGCTGAATAGTATTTCGATAAGAAAAAAGAAACTGGTTCAAACGTATGTTCATGTCTGTGTTCTTATCACTCGCGTTCATTCGTTCCTTGAACGTTCGAACTGCGCGTTCTGCCAATCCGTTTGATTTCGGATGATATGGTGTCACCTTGATGTGAATGATGTGATTTTCATCACAAAAACTTTCGAAATCTCCTGACACGAGTTGTGGACCATTATCGGATACAATGAATTTTGGAAGTCCAAACCTTGCAAAAACTTCTCTCAATGCATATATAGTTGAATCAGTGGTTATGTTTTTCATTGGAATAACTTCTAACCAACGTGTATATCCATCCACTATGATAAACCACATTTTGCCTTCGTAAGGTCCAGCAAAATCAATCGTTTCGACAGAGGAAATATCACCACCATCAACACTCCAAGCTCCTGATTCTGAATTAATGCCTGAGGTAGACATATCAAGAAACGATTCAGAGCCGCAAATATCCGAACCGGCTTCATCCGTCTCTCAGACAAATCAAGATCTACCGTTGGAACCACGTCGGAATCCTTCACGAAATCGTAGACTTCCAGAACGATACAGACAGTAGTTCATTACTGTATCACCTCAAGTTTGGTGGGAAAGGAATGTAGTATAGTTGATTTCACAGATTTTTGACCCTTGTGGAAACGTCAAGCCAAATTCAAGGCACCAATCTAACCCAAAAAGTGGAACATCCGTTGTTTCTGTCACATAGAGTGGAAGTACACGACGCTCACCATTGAAAGCCTGAACATTAACATTTGTTATGCCTAATGTTGGTATTTCTATATCAGTATATGCAATAAGGTTTGGGGTTCGTTTCAATTTTGGTTCACCAAGTTTTTTCCAGAGTTTTTTTCCAATCACCGAGTGAGCTGCACCGGTATCATATAGCATGTTTACTTCCTGGTTGTTAATGAAAGTTTGTATCAATACTTTATTTCCTGAGCTGACATTTCGAATATTCGTAACATTTGCAAATCCACTTTCATTAGAATCGCTTTCAGAATCATCCTGAGCTGTTTCATGATGTTCGCCTGTGCTTTCTCGAATATGTCGTGTGTTATGATGCTTTTCTTTTATTACTTTTGCGTTTCCAACAGAAATGCATACCCGGGCAAAATGATTTTTTTCGGAACACTCTGAACATATTTTTCCAACGGCTGGACAATCATTTTTGTTTTTATGTTTCGGGTAACCACAAAAAATGCAATGCGTATGGGGATTCAACAAAATTTGTTTATGTGAAGTCCCGGCTTGTTGTCTTGCTGATTGTTTCCTCCATCCAGTACGTTTATTCGTACTTTTACTAACATAATTTGTATTTCCATTCGATCTAGATACTGCATTGAGTTGTTTGGCTTGTATGGATGCCTGTTCAAAAACAGTTGCGGAAGCTTGAACCTGTTCGAGTGTTGCTGCATTTGTAGGATGAGTTCTTAT
The DNA here is from genome assembly GCA_032362365.1 of Zygogramma bicolorata. NCBI lineage: Eukaryota > Metazoa > Arthropoda > Insecta > Coleoptera > Chrysomelidae > Zygogramma > Zygogramma bicolorata. Next base: position 1,183,265 of record JAVJAQ010005646.1, read on the forward strand.
AAGTTGCTCTTGCCACTCTGGACAATTTATTCCAATTATAAGTTGGTCACGTAATCTTTCCTGTAAACTATTACCGAACTCACAGTTTCCAGCAAGGCCACGTAACGTCGTTACAAACTGAGTAATAGATTCTTCCTCCTTTCGGAATCTTGATGCAAATTGTATGCGTTCAGCAAAAATATAAGTTTGTTTTCCATAATATTTATTCAACACCCCTTTCAAATCCTCGTACGACTTCGTTGTGACTGCATCCGGTTTGAAATTATCTACCAAGATTTTAAACGGATCTGGTCCTACCTTGGACAGAAGCAGGTTTCTCCTCTTTTCCTGAGTGTCATCACCTGTTAGGAGATTGTGCATCAACAATTCCATTTCAAATCTTTGCAGATAGTAGTCCCATTCCTCTCTGTTTGAATCGTATCTCTCGAATTGAAAATGTTTCGCATACTCGTTGGCCATTTTTCACGTGCAAATTCGACCTCCTCGTCGCCAAAATGTAGTATGATACGGTACTCAAGGAGTGGATAGACTAATGTTGAAAACAATTTAATAAAGAATCGAACGAGAACAAACTATGACATAACATTCATACCGTGACATCTCAACGTCAACTCCCTGTTATATTATTGGAAACCTTAGGGTTGCTCCAAATATTAAATCAACTATACTACAGATGCAGTTTTGCCAGGATCACCCTGGGCGACCCTGAGAAGCTGGATCCAAATAAATATTTGGCGATGACCAGGAAGAACCTACGTTTAACAGTGGGATTTCTGACTGGACACTGTCAACTAAGGAAACACCTCCATATTATGGGGCTAGTGGACACACCTCTATGCAGGATGTGTCAACAGGAAGATGAAACTGTCAGGCATGTCTTATGCGAATGTCTGGAGCTATCGTCGATAAGAGAGTGTGTGTTCGGTGAGTCTTGGCCTACACCTGCCGATATTAAGGAGATGTCCCCTGGTGACCTGTCCTCCTTCCTGGATAAGGCAGGATGGACAATGTCCTAGGAGGGCGACTCCTTGGGAGGATGTACAATGGGCCATATTGTGGCCTAAGTGCTGTGGGTCTATACTCACCCTCCCTACTCTACAGATACAGATATGAGAGCTAACTTCAGGAATTACTGTTCTTTATACGAGGGGCGCAAGAAAGGCTCATTCAATATTCAGATATATTTCAATATTATCTGAAATCTCATGAAATGCAGACATTTTTTCAGACAAACCCATTATTCATCCTACGAAGAATTTCTGGAATCATTCAAGACTGTTGATAGTCGGTAGCATATTCTATCATATGGAATACTCATCTTTTTCGAAAGTTATACAGGGTGGTCAGAAATATTATATGATTTTCACGAAATTCAAACTTTCTTCACATAAATTTTTCAAATATTTCACCCTACAATATGAATGATTTTATATCCCATTGGTGATTTGATTGCTTATGGCCAATGGTTGTGAAAGAGACATATGAATTTCATCATCAGCAAATGCAAATAAAAAAATGCAGTAAACTATTTATTCATTCAACTGTCCTAAACAAAGTCTCAACAAGAAAAAAACTGTGTTGACAGATAATTAGGGACGATAATATTAATATAAATGTTCGAATTGTCTTCCGTTTGCTGCAAGGCACATTTCGAAATTTTTCATTACATGATTTCTTGTGACGTTCTCCAACATTTGCGGTGTTATACTTTGACAAACATTTACAATTCGATTTTGCAAATCCTCCAGATTCAATGGTTGAGTAGTATACACCTCTGATTTTAGATACCCCCACAAAAAAAAGTCCAAGGGGGTCAAGTCTGGCGAACGAGCCGGCCATTTTATTGGTCCGTTTGTTCCGAGCCATCGTTGAGGAAAAAGAACGTTCAATTGGTCTGTCACGATCCCAGCATTATGAGGCGGCGCTCCATCCTGCTGGAAGAACATTTCTCTGAGGTATCCAAGGGGAACCTCATCAAGATGATTACTGAACTCATTTCGAAGAAAACAAAGGTATCTCTCACTATTCAGAGTATCTTGATAAAAATATGGTCCAATCAAATTATTCTTGAAAATTCCACACCAAACATTCACTCCCCAAACCTCCTGAAAATTGGTTTCTCGAACCCAGTGCGGATTTTCTGCAGCCCAGTAATGTACATTATGACGATTAACTTTCCCATTATTGTGGAAGCGGCATTCATCAGACCACATAATTTTTGACAAAAAATCACCATCATCATGGATTCTTACCATCATCTCAATGATGAAATCTATCCGCCTATCATAGTCAGTTAAAGAAGGTAGTTTCTTGTAGGGACTCTTATGTAGTTAATTACACTAGAATACCTAGTTTGATGATTTTTTTGCATTTTCTGATGATGAAATTCACATGTCTCTTTCACAACCATTGACCATAAGCAATCAAATCACCAATGGGCTATAAAATAATTCATATTGTAGGGTGCACTATTTGAAAAATTGATGTGAAGAAAGTTTGAATTTCGTGAAAATCATATAATATTTCTGACCACCCTGTATAACTCTCGAAGAAGATGAGTATTCCATATTATAGAATATGCTACCGACTACCAACAGTCTTGAATGATTCCAGAAATTCTTCGTATGATGAATAATGGGTTTGTCTAAAAAAATGTCTGCATTTCATGAACCACTGGTATAACTTGGCAACGCCTTGTCGGATTTTCAAAAATAAAAAACCAATAATTTGCCTAAAGGAATGAGAGTTCAGATATATTGAAATATATGGGGTGTTCCATTTGAAAAAATTGATGTTCGATTTTGTGAGCCTTTCTTGCGCCCCTCGTATAAAAAATAGTAATTCCTGAAGTTAGCTCTCATAATGCGATATAATGTGAACTTATAATATTTTGAAAATTCCTATTGGTTCAAGAGATATTCAACTGTCCCACTGGGATATATATATATATATATATATATATATGCTGGCTGGAACTTCCGGTTGATCCGCGTCTGGAAAGATTTACTTGTCTACGTTTCGACTCCCATTTCGGAGCCATTTTTCAGGACTTAGTGACCTTGCGTCTAGGTCTGAGTTGTCTCACTAGCTGGCTATCATCACTGGAGATCGAGGATAGAGGGTTGGTGGGATTTAAGGGTTCATTAGTAGTTATGACAGGATCAGGTATCGGACGGTCGATGGGAGGTTCGAACGGATTGGTTCCCAAGTCGGAGTGAATAGAAGTATGTCGGACCAAAAGTGGTTTCCAGGTATTGGGGAGTCTTTGAGAATCGTCGCGTTTATTGAGACAGTTGGGACGTTTTTCGATTTCAATGGCTTCACGGGTAATTCTGGTTTGGAGGGTTTTGGCTGTGGCAACGGTTTTGGTGTTTTTGAAATCTATTTTGTGGCCTGTTTCTAGATGATGTTGGAATAATGCTGAGTTTGTGTCAGAATTACGGACTGCTAGTTCGTGTTCATATGCTCTACAGGACACTCGTCGGTTGGTCTGGAAACAGGCCACAAAATAGATTTCAAAAACACCAAAACCGTTGCCACAGCCAAAACCCTCCAAACCAGAATTACCCGTGAAGCCATTGAAATCGAAAAACGTCCCAACTGTCTCAATAAACGCGACGATTCTCAAAGACTCCCCAATACCTGGAAACCACTTTTGGTCCGACATACTTCTATTCACTCCGACTTGGGAACCAATCCGTTCGAACCTCCCATCGACCGTCCGATACCTGATCCTGCCATAACTACTAATGAACCCTTAAATCCCACCAACCTTCTATCCTCGATCTCCAGTGATGATAGCCAGCTAGTGAGACAACTCAGACCTAGACGCAAGGTCACTAAGTCTTGAAAATGGCTCCGACATATATATATATATATATATATATATATATATATATATATATATATATATATATATATATATATATATATATATATATATATATATATATATATATATGTATATAAACTAGATTTGGAAGTTCTCAGGTATGCGGTCTGTTTACTTATAAAACTCATTTGTTCTTGATCTCAATATTTCGCTAATGTTTATTAGCTTCATCAGGAGACCTATACCTGAGAACTTACAAATCTGGTTTATAAAGTAGGTCAGAAATATACATCACAAATATATATATATATATATATATATATATATATATATATATATATATATATATATATATATATATATATATATATATATATATATATATATATATATATATTATACAACTGGAGAAAAACTCTTCTTTACTCTACCAAGCTTTCGATAATTTTTATTATCTTCATCAAGGCTGAAATGTACAATAAATGGTCAAATAACTAATGTATAAATAAAAATGGTATAAACTTACTGGTAAAACGAGTTAAATAGATAAACTCAACATAATATATAAAATAGAATAATACATCCCTTACTGAATGCTGACGGACACTGACTGACAGAATTTCTAAGAGAGCATGATTTCTTATTATGATTTCTTGATTGGAATTTATACATGGAGATTTTGGAAATGTTACAAAGATAAGAGATAAGAATATATTTTACTCAATTGTTCTATGTCAGTTTTCTTATTTAATGTATAGTTTTCTTGTTTGATTTCAATCATTTCTAAAAATAATCTTTTTGTCAAGTTTTCTTCCGTGTGTAAAATCTTAGTTTCTTCAAAGTTCATGTTATGATCATTATCAATAACATGTTCAGTGAGAGCACAAGATTTTTTGTGTAGTCTACAGTCACTCTTATGTCCAGTTAATCTAGATTTCAAAGTTTGACTTGTTTGACCGATGTATTTTTTGTGGCAAGAATTGCAAGGTATACTATAGACTACATTTGATTTCATCAATGGGGATTGTTCATCTTTTAATTTGGAATATATATTATTTATGGTGATAACATTTCGTTGTGCAATTTTAATATCTGATTCTTGTTTGAAAACATTCAAAATTTTGGAGGATAACTGACTTATGTAGGGAATTGATCCAAAGGTAATGTTATTGTTGGAAATTGTCAGTGAAAGATTATTTTGATCAACTATTTGGGTGGAAGTATTATAAAGTAATTTTTTTAATAATTTGGATGGAAAAGAATTTTCAAGTAGAATATCATATAGCCTTTGCATGTTTTTTTCAATCAGGGAAGGGTGGACTATCTTATTTATTCTGTTTTTCATACCTAATACGAAGTTAATTTTGGTGTTATATGGGTGATGAGATCGATAATTTATGTATTTACCTGAACTAGTTGGTTTTATATACCAATCTAAAATGATTTTATTATCTTCTGTTCTGATCATGTGTGTGTCTAAAAAAGGTACTCTGTTTTCATTTTCTGTTTCTACTGTGAACTGAATATTAGAATCATAAGAGTTGAAAATATGGATCAATTCAGTTATCCCATCATGAGGAACAGAACAAATGATGTCATCAACATACTTCTTTATGAATGGTAATTCAAAAGTTAATTTTGGAATACAAGAGTCTAAAAGGTCGTCCATAACATATTGTGCAAAAATTGGTGAAATAGTTGATCCCATAGGAGTACCTAAAATTTGCTTGGTAGAGTAAAGAAGAGTTTTTCTCCAGTTGAACGACTGAACACCCGATAAAACTCACCTTCGTATCTATTGAC